>JAZHEH010000800.1:0-1200000 GCA_036589455.1 Ateles fusciceps | reverse complement strand
CTTGGTCTCCACAACCCATTATGGTAACCCAAATATTCCCTTCTGTTGGTAATAACTGTTTCAACTAGCTGCCAATTAGAAAATCTTTAAATCTTCCTATGACCTAGAAACCCCCCTACCCCAACTCTGAGTTGTCCTCCCTTTCCTGATGGAACCCGTGTACATCTTACATATGTTGATTGATGTCTCATGTCTCCCTAAAATGTGTAAAACCAAACTATACCCCATCACCTTGGGCATATGTCATCAGCACCTCCTGAGGCTGTGTCATAGGTGCATCCTTAACCTTGGTAAAATAAATTCTAAACTGATTGAGACCTGTCTCAGATACTTTTAGTTTACAATCTTAAATAACAAAAATTATCCAGCTTTGTTTTCTTGTTGTCCTTAGTATTTCCATATAAATTTTAGAATCAACTTTTCTTTTACACTACTTTTCTCTTAGATCAACAATTAAATATATTTGATGCTAACGATTCTGTTATTTTTAAAACCCAAGTTTCCCTGGTTATATCTTTGTTGGATGAAGCTTATCTTCAGTAGATTCCCCTGGAAAGGCTAGTGAGTACAGTATTCTTCCACATTTTAAACTTTTCCTAGTCTTGCTACTTCAAGGACTGCTAGGCTGCATATAAAATTATTGGCTCATACTTTTTCCCCATAAATTTCTGTGAGAAAGTCTAATGATAACTGATTTTCTTTATTTTGTAAATGACTTGGTCTTTTTGTGTAGAGGCTCCCAGGATGGGAGGGGGTTGTTCCTCCCTTCCTTAAGAATTTTTCTTTTTTAAAATTCCTAACCCCTAGACCACCAGGGAGATTGTTTGTTTTTGTTTTTATTCTTCAGGGACCCCATTTATACATATGTTAAATACTGTTTGCCAACTTAACCATTTTGCTTTTTATTTATTTTTGTTCTTTTGGTTGCTTTTCATGCCTTTGCTTTCATGCTCCTTAGGTTTTCAGTCAGATGTATTTGTCCTTGGGTACCTTGTAATCATTATCACTGATTTTTTTTTTCTTCCGTCTCTTCTTCGTTTGGATGTCTTCATTTTCTTTTCGTTTTGAAATTACTTGTTTCCTGGTCTGGCAATAACAGTTGAGATATGAGGAGTTTGAGTTGCCTTACGTCTATGTATCTTGCTTTAAGACTGCACTCTTGGCCAGGCACGGTGGCTCACGCCTTAATCCCAGCACTTTGGGAGGCTGAGGCAGGCGGATCACGAGGTCAAGAGATGGAGACCATCCTGGCCAACGTGGTGAAACCTCGTCTCAACGAAAAATACAAAAAAATTAGCCGGGCGTGGTGGCACGTGCCTATGGTCCCAGCTACTTGGGAGGCTGAGGCGGAAGAATCACTTGAACCTAGGAGGCAGAGGTTGCAGTGAGCCAAGATTGCGCCACTGCACTCCAGCTTGGTGACAGAGCAAGACTCCGTCTAAAAAAAAAAAAAAAGAAATCTGTTTTTGCAACAGCTGGGACTGCAAGAAAAAAAGACTACACTCTTCTACTGATATAGTGGACTCTCGTTTCCCTTAACATTAGTGCCTTTTGCAGTTACAGGAGAATCGATGTTGTTAAAACGCGCACTCTGAGTGAAGAGAATTCCCAAACAGGCTTTGTGTGAGCAATACGGCTATTTATTTATCCAGGTGCAGGCGGGCTGAGTTCAAAAGGAGAGTCAGCAGAGGGCGGTAGGATAGGATTTGGTTTTATAGGTTTGCGGTAGACAGTGGAAAGTTACAGAATTTACATTTTAAGGTGGTGTTTTGCAAGCTGGCAGGGATCGTAGAGTCTGGAGTCACAATGTTGACCAGGGTTGATTAAAAAGTCCAATGGCCTTATCAGTTGAGGCCAGAATAAGAAATAGAAGAATGTCTCTAGTTAGGTGCCACAGGGGTTGATCTTCTGCTTTTTTCATGGTCTTCCAGTTACTTCAGGTTTCCTAATTCAGGAAGGCCATCCCTAGGTGTACATGCAGTTCACGGGGAGTCGCCGTGGCATCCATGGTGCCGTCAGTCAGCCTAAAAGACCGTACATCCCTGTCTTTTACATTAGTAACATAACGGGCAAAAAAATGAAGAGTGGAGGGCAGTGGAATATTAGGAAGGCCGGCACAGAGGGATGATGGGGCAATGTTTCTCAGGGCTTCTTTAAGCAGGATTGGGGCGGCATGGAAAGCTAAAAATGGGAAAGAATTTAGACTGCTGGAAGATCTCAGGGCAAGGGGTGATATCGTGGGGTTGTTAGGAGGGGAACTTGTCATATTGAATGATTGGTTATTTCTTGTATACGATTTTGTAGGAATTGAGAGATTAATAGGAAAACACAGGGTCCAAATAAGAGAAAGAGAAAGATAGGTATCAGAGGACTAAGGATTGAAAGAAGCCAGGACTCCCAGTTAGAGAGTGTCCAACCAGGTCCAGAATAACCATTTGCCTGATTAGCGAGCTTCTGGGCTCTGTCTTTTAATTTATTGATGGCGTCATATATGAGGCTGGGCTGGTTTACATAAAGACAACATCCTTCATTTAGGAATAGGCAAATACCTCCTTTTCAGCAGTCAGTAAATCAAGACCTCTGGTTTTGGAGGACAACTGCAGCTAGGGAGTTTACTTGAGCTTGAATAAGGGTTAGTGATTGAGTTAATTCTGCATTGCTAGCAGAGAAATCATTAGAGAGGTTACGGAAGGTGACGATTGAAGTGGTAAGGCCTGCTATGGCTGTGCTTAGTGCAGTAGTAATTCCTAACCCTACAAGTAAGGGGATCAATGGAATGATCCTCTTGTGTCATGTCGGGACCACAAGGGGAACAAGGAGGCTTTTGTCTCCGTTGGCAAACTGAATTTTGGGAGTAAGGAAAACTAGGGTACAAGAGCCTGTCCAGTTGATAGGAAGCCACATGTAAGAAGAAGAACCACAGAGGAAAATAAGTCCTTGGCTTAGACAGAACTGGAAGTGTAAACTGAAAAGGTGAGGAAGTGTTTTGAGGGGGCTGGAACTTTGGACCCAAATGCCAAGGGAACCAGCAAGGGCTGTGGCTGTTAAAGGTTCTAGCGGAGTTTGGCAGGGTAACTGTGGAGGGAGAAGCTTTTGTTTTCATGGTGTATGAGGAAGCATGTGGTATCTATAAGTAACTACTCACTTTCATTAATAAGATTGGGCATGAGCAGAGAATGGGAGCAAGATTAAGAGTGAGTATAAAAGAAAAGAAGAGGACTTTATTGGGGTGGAAGAATGGGAGAGTTCCCTGCCACTGAAGATTATCTATCCACTCTGAGAGAGAATTAAGGGTGGCAGCCTGAGGGTAAAACCATGAAATACCAGAATTGCCTGGAGGAAAAGTGTAAACTGGCAACTTAAACAAAAGCAGGGCATGTAAAAGTAAATGAATACAGTGAATTTGAGCACAGTTAGACAGAAAGTAATAGAAGCAGATTTTCTGAGGTGTGGTTTAAGTAGTAGGGGTGACTGCGTTAAATAGCGGTGTTAGGACAAAGATGCCTACTGAAAGTAAAAGGTATGTTAGGTTTATGTAGGGTTAGTCTTCCACTTTCGGGGGTATGGATGAGTTTAAGAGAAGTCGGGGGAGAGACTACTTGCCACTTCCAGGAGGAGATGGAGGTGTCAGGCCGATTGATGGACACAGCTTTATCCTGGAATGATGGACCCACTGGGGAGGGTCTTGTAGATGGACAGTGGTTGGGTTGCTATAGACCACCAGGAAGGTTCCTGTCCACCGAGGTTGCAGAGAGCAAGGGGTCAGGCTTTTAACTAGGACTGACCTTCCGGCTAGGGTGTTTTCACATGGCCGGGTATCTGAAGTGGGTAAGAGGAAATTAGCAGCCTAGCGGATTTCATGTCTGGCCAGTTGGAGGACTGGAAGATAGTCACCAAGAGGATTGGTGTCTGGAGTAAGGTTAGGCCCAAGCAGAAACGTGCAGCCATATAGGAGTTCAAAGGGCCTATACCCTGTGGGTTCTTTAGGAGTGGCTCGAATCCTGAGTCCTCTGCAGTAGATAACTCTGGCTTTGGCTGGGAGGAGAGTGGCCTTAAGGAGGGCCTTTATGAAGGGGGCATTGATAATAGAGCAGCCCTGTGTGGTGAGAAAATTCTCTTTCTGCCCATATGGCAGCATGGTGGTGTACGATTTGGAAGGCATAAAGTTAGTATAGATATTAACATGTAGTCCTTTGGCAAGAGTAAGAGGATGGGTTAAGGCAATTAGTTTAGCTTGGTAAGAAGTAGTGGAAGGGGAGTGTGGCAGCCTTGATAACAGATGAATAGGATACAACAGCATAGCCATCTTTGGCCAGTGCCAACCAACTGGGCTTGGAGGAACTGCCATCAGTAAACCATGTGTGGTCTAGGTCTGGAATAGGAAAAAGGAATATGGGGAAATGGGGAGGAGCCTGTATGAATTAGGGAGATACAGTCATGGGGTTCAGGGTTTGTGTTAGGTATTATGTGAGGGGCTGGGTTGAGTCAGGACTGAGAGCAATGGTTACTGTGGGTGCTTCAATGAATAGTGAATGAAGTTGGAGGAGGCGAGAGGTAGAAAGTATGTCTGTAAGGTATGAAGCAAAAACTAAACTTTGGAGGTTGTGAGAGCTATAGAGGGTAAGTGGGCATAGCCTGTGATTTTGAGGGATTGTAGGAGTATCAGGGCGGCGGCAGCTGCTATTGCACGTAGGCATGAGGGCCAGCCCAGGACTGTGAGGTTAAGTTGTTTGGGTGAAAAGGCTGTAGGCTGTGGGCCTGGCTCCTGTGTAAGAATTCCAGTGGCATAGCCTTTTATTTCTGCTGTGTAGAGAGAAAAAGGGTTGAGAGGAGTTGGGGGAGCACTAAAGTAGGAGCAGTCTCTGAGGCCTTTTTTAAAGAACAGAAAAAAGAATGGGGGAAGCTAAGTTTCCTTTTGTAAGTTCATAAAGTGGTTTGATTAGGGGGCAAAACTGGTATCCAGAGGCGAAAGTATCCTACAATACCTAGGAAGGAGAGCAGCTGTTTAGTGGATGGGGTTGGGGTTTGGGAAATTAACTGGATACGGTTGGCAGGGAGAGTGCATGTATGCTGGTGAAGGATTATGACAGATGCGTAGAAATTTGGGCTTTAGAAAAAAGCATTTTTGAGGTCAGGAACAGAATAGTGAGTTGTGGAAGTGGGTATGGAAGATAGGAGGGCACAGGGGTTTGGTATACAACCAGGTGAATGGGAAACACTATCTGATTAATAAGGCGAAGGTTTTTGACTACTTGTAGGACTTGTCCGGTTTATGGACGGGTAGGATGGAGGTGTTATAGGGAGAGTTAGTGGGAACTGAAAGGCCGTGTTGTAGTAAGTGAGTAATAACAGGCTTTAGGCCTTTTAAGGCTTGTGCTGGGATGGGGTACTGGTGCTGGATGGGATAAGGGTGGTTAGGTTTTAAGGGGATGATGAGAGGTGAGTGACTTGTAGCAAGGCATGGGGAGGTGGTGTCCCGCACCCTAGGGTTAAGGTAGGGGGACATAAGGGGAGCTATTGAGGGAGGTACTGGTTCGGGAGGAGGGCAGCAATGAGGTGTGGCTAGTAGCCCAGGAATAGTAAGGAGGCAGACAGTTTTCCTAGGATATCTCGGCCTAACAGGAGAACTAGACAAGTGGGGGATAATTAGGAAAGAATGCAGAAAGGATTGCTGGCCTGTCTGACACCAGACTTGGGGAGTTTTGAGAGGCCTGGAGGCCTTGCCGTTAATTCCCACAACAGTTTTGGAGCCAAGGAGTCAGGTCCTTGAAAAGAAGGCAGCGTGGATCCTTGAAAAGAAGGCAGCATGGAGTGGGTGGCCTCCATGTTGATTAAGAAGGGGATGGGCTTATAGGAGGACATGTAGTGGACAAAACTTCTCGAACACCGTACTGAGTAAGGAAGTGACTTTTTATTCATCTGGGAGCTGCAGCAGGCTAATGCCTTAACAACTGAGCTCCCTGAAGAGCAGTTCCTTTCCCTTTTTAAGGCTTACAACTCTAAATGAGGAGCAGAGGTGAAACGGTGTCATTGCCCATTGGGAGAGCAGCTGACCTCACAGTCTTTGGCTTTTATTGATTTGCTAATTTATATTTGGCATGCGCAGGAATGGAAGAAGGGGAAGGGTTACAGGAGCTAAACAAAGGCAGTAAATCACTTGGGGGCAGATGCAACTCTAAGGGGGGGGTGCCTGGATTGTGCAAACATGGAGTATGTGACAGGGGGCGGGGGGCAGGTTCCTGGGTCAAGAGGAAGAACATTTCTCTGCTATATTCTCAAGGTTTGTAGATAACATAGACACCAGTTACAGAAGGGGAGTTATTTTCCCAGCCCTCAGGCCTCACTGCGGCAAGGCCACTGGCATCAGTTAGTTGCCTGACTGCTGACTTCAGCTTCTTGCTATTTTACCTTTTCTAACAGCAAGCAACAGGCAGAAAATAAATGGCTTCCCCCTCACAGGCTTACCCTCCACCGTAAGAGTTACCTGAAGCTTGGCATCTGTGATGGTCCAGGGGGCCTCTGAGAGGTTCGGGCAGCATCAAGTCTTCAACTGCCAGTCCGCAGCGACGTGAGTCGGACAGTCCAACTTCCCGTGGGGCCCGCACAGACAGGGCGGGGCTTAGGAGGAATCCCGGGCTGTGGGCATTCCTTGGCCCAGTGGCCAGGTTTCTGACACTTGAAGCAAGGTCCGGGAGGGATGGCTGGACGCTGCAGTCTGGGCACTTTGAAGTCTTTGTGAGCTGGTGGTGTGGCTGGGATTTGTCTTATGGCAGAGGCAAGCATTTGTAGCTCTGAGATGCGCTGCTGCCGGGCAGCTTCTTCCCTCATTACTGAACACCTTGAAGGCAAGATTTATTCTGTTGTGGGGTTTGAGGGCCAGATTCTAATTTCTGTAGCTTTTCGTAATGTCAGGGGATGATTGGGTAATAGAATGCATATTAAGCATTCTTCAGGGATGGAGTAGAAGTAAGGATGACGTTTAAGTTACTCCAGGTGAGTAATGGGACTGCATGAAGTATTGGAACTCTTGTGTATATATATAGTATGATCTGATGAAAAGGAGCCTAACTGTTGGCTGATTTGGGAACGGTCAGGTAAAGAGAAAGGAACGTGCATCCTAACTATGCCTTGGGCTCCAGCCACCACTTGAAGGGGGAATTGTTGGGCAGGGGCAGAGGAGTTAGCCGCGGGACTAAACTGTAAGCTGGACTGGGTATGAGGTGGGGAGGTAACAGGAGGGGCATAAAGAGGTGGGTTGTGGGCAGAAGAAGAGGAGGGAGACTCGGGAGGGTAGGGGGTGGGCCTGGATTAGGGCCTGGTTTAGACAGGCGGGAGGAGAAAGGTTGGAAGGGTTGATGGACAAGGAGGATTCTGGGTCACTGGCAGAGGCAGGAGGGGCAGATGGAAAGAAGAGAAGGAAAATTTGGGACAGGTTGCATTGATAGCAGAGATTAGGGAGGGATTGGAGTGTAAAAAACTGCCTGTACGTTGGGCACCTTAGACCATTTACCCATTTATTGACAAAAATTGTTTAGGTCTCAAAGGGTAGAAAAATTGAAAGTGCCATTTTCTGGCCATTTGGAACCATTGTCTAATTTGTATTGAGGCTAGGCTGTGTCACAGAAAAAAAAAGTGACGTTTAGGTTTCAGATTGGGCGACAGTTGAAGAGGTTTTAGGTTTTTTAGGAGGTTTTAGGTTTTAGGTTTTTTTCGGGGACTAGAGGGCGGAATATTGCCCTAGCAAAGGAGATAAGGAAACGAGTAGAGTAGAGACTAGGAGGAGCCGAGCAGTCACCAGGGTTTTCAGCAAGGGTCCCTGACTCATTCCTGGGCTGTAAAGTGGGTGAGTGATCAAGGCAGGCGTCCGCGTGATTGACCACACACCAAGGGAAGACTATCTTCCCCGAATCCGTGACTAATGTCGGAGTTTTTGAGCACAAGGATAGAGTGTCTCCTTTGCCTCTACTTAGAGAGGAGACTTGGCTCTGAAACTTTTCTCCTTGGGATTTAAAGGAAAGAGAGAGAGAGAGGGGAGACTTGCTTCCTTGGGATTTAAAGGAAAAGGAGACAGAGAGACTTGTCTCCGAGACTTGTCTCATTAGGATTTAAAGGAAAGAGAGAGGAGGGAGACTGCTTACCCGATCTGAAGGTGGTGAGAGCTGTTTGGCACACTAAGTGAGAGCTGTTTGGCACACTAAGTGAGAGCTGCTGGTCTGGTCTGATGTGTTGTGGTCTCTGGTCTCTTCCAAGAGGAGCGTTGACAGGGGGGCGTGTCCCCAAAGGAGTACCCCTGTCCTGGGTTTTCTGCACCAAATGTTAAAATGCACGCTCTGAATGAAGAGACCCCTCAAACAGGCTTTATGTGAGCAACATGGCTGTTTATTCACCCAGGTGTGGGCAGGCTGAGTCCAAAAGAGAGTCAGCAGAGGGCGGTGGGATAGTTGGTTTTATAGGTTTGCAGCAGCCAGTGGAAAGTTACAGAAGTTATAGTTTAGGGCGTTTTTTGCAAGTTGGGAGGGGGTCGTAGGGTCTGGAGTAATGAAGTTGACCAAGGTCGGTTACAAAGTTCAATGGCCTTATCAATTCAGCCTGGAATAAGAAATAGTAGAAGAATGTCTCAAGTTAGTTAGGCACCACAGGGGGTTGATTGTTCTTTCGCTTTTCATGGTCTTCCAGTTATTTCAGGTTTTTTAATTCAGGAAGGCCATCCAGAGGTGTATATGCGGGTCACGGGGTCGCCATGGCATCCATGGCACCATCAGTCAGCCTAAAAGACCTTACAGATGTGTCCTCTAATTTTGTGATTTTCTTTTTTTTTTTTCTTTTTTTTCACATTGGACATTTGTACAATAATTTTTGTGATTTCTTTATTTCTTCAGCACCACCTTTCATTTATTATTGTTTGCTTCCCCCTTTTTTTTTTTTTTTGAGACAGTCTCACTATGTCACCCAGACTGGAGTTCAGTGGTGTGACCTTGGATCATTGCAACCTCTGCCTCCCGAGTTATAGCAATTCTCCTGCCTCAGCCTCCCGAGTAGCTGGGACTACAGGCATGCACCACCACGTCCAGCTAATTTTTGTATTTTTAGTAGACACGAGGTTTCGCCATGTTGACCAGGCTGGTCTCAAACTCGTGACCTCAAGTGATCCACCCATTTCTGCTTCCCAAAGTGCTGGGATTATAGGCTTGAGCCACCATGCCTGCCCCCCGCCCCCTCCACCTTTTTTTTTTTTAGACAGAGATTACAGCAGTGAGCCATTGGACCCAGCCTGTTTTCATTCCTTTTACCAAATCTCCAAGGAACATCTCCCCTTCCAAGTGGGAATGTAACCTTAAGTCAATTAACCTCTTTGTGATTACTTTTCTTTTTTTTTTTTTAACCGGATAAAACTGCATAAATTAACAGACCTATGTGATTACTTTTCTTATTCTGCAAAATGACTTAATGATTTTAAGGACCTTTTTTGTTTTTTGGAAACAGGGTCTCACTCTGTCACCCAGGCTGGAGTACAGTGGCACAATCTCTTTTTTCTCTGATATCCGTTCACTGCAGCCTCCCCTTCCAGTTCAAGCAGTCCTCCCACCTTAGGCTCCTAAGTAGCTGGTACTACAGATGTGCATCACCACACCCAGCTAATTTTTGTACTTCTTGTAGAGATGAAGTTTTGCCTTGTTGCCCAGGCTGGGATTATAAGTACTTTTTATCATTATTATTTATTTATTTATTTATTTTGAGACAGTCTCATTGTTTTGCCCAGGCTGGAGTGTAGTGGCGTGATCTCGGCTCACTGCAACCTCTGCCACCTGGGTTCAGGTGATTCTTCTGCCTCGGCCTCCCGAGTAGCTGGGACTACAGGCACGTGCCACGATGCTTGGCTAATTTTTTTGTATTTTTGGTAGAGAATACGGGGTTTCACCGTGTTGGCCAGGCTAGTCTCAAACTCCTGACCTCGTGATCTGCTTGCCTTGGACTCCTAAAGTGCTGGTATTACAGGCGTGAGCCACCGCACCCAGCCAGAAGTACTTTTTATCATATAGCAAGATTGACAGTTTTACACTGGAACATATTTATTTCTATGTAATAGAAATTAACAGGGTAATGACAAGGCTGGGTGCAGTGGCACACGCCTGCAACCCCAGCACTTTGGGAGGCTGAGATGGGCAGATCACTTGAGGTCAAGAGTTTGAGACCAGCCTGACCAAAATGGTGAAACCCATCTCTACCAAAAATATAAAAATTAGCCCAGCTTGGTGGCAGGCACCTGTAATTCAGCTACTTGAGAGGCTGAAGGCAGGAGAATTGCTGGAACCTGGGAGACGGAGGTTGCAGTGAGCCAAGACCGTGCCACTGCCCTTCAGCCTAGGTGGCAGAGCAAGACTCTGTCTCAAAAGAAAACAAAAAGAAAAAAAATAGGAAAATGACAAAAAAGAGTATACTCAATGAATTTTATAACAAATTTTTTTGGAATTCATTGACTAATACTGTACCAAATCCGAGATACTTTAAGTATACCAAATCCAACTCCGCTCTATAGTATAAATTTGCTTCCATTTGGGCTTGTCCCACTATTCCCTCATACAGTGTATTTTATTTTTATTTGAAGTAAAAAAATGGTCATTTTAGCCATTTAAGGATATAGTTCAATAACATTAAGTATTTTCATATTGTTGTGCCACAATCTTCAGAACTCTTTCATCTGCAACCTGAAACTACCCATGAGCAAATCCCCCATTTCTCCTTCCACTTAGCCCTTGTTAATCATCATCTTTCTAGTCTATGAATTGCCTCCTTTAGTTACCTCCGTAAGTGCATTCTTATAGTTAGTGTGTTTGATTTGCTTCCATGCCTCTTGTTGTTGTTCATGCTGTTACTTGGAATGCATTCTATTTTGTCTACCTATGCAATCCTATTGGTTTTTTGTTTGTGGTGTTGTTTTTAGACAAGGTCTCATTACCCAGGCTGGAGTGCAGTGGCTCCATCTCTCACTCACTGCATCCTCTACTTCCTGGACTCAAGTGACCCTCCACCTCAGCCCCACAAGTAGCTGGGACTACAGGCATGTGCCACCGTGCCCAGCTAAATCTTGTATTTTTAGTAGACACAAGCTCTTACCATATTGCCCAGGCTGGTCTCAAACTCCCAGACTCAAGCAAATTCGCCTGCCTTAGCCTCCCAAAAATGCTGGAATTACAAAAATGAGCCACCGTGCCCGGCCCAAATCCTGTTGGTTTTTATTTCTTAGGCCTGTTTCCTCCATATGATCATTCAGTATACATTAATTTCTTTCCTTTTCAATTAAAGTACTTACTGTTTATATTTCGCATTTTGATGTTTGTTCAGAATTGCTTAATATTGTTTTTTGTTTTGTCTTATGTGACAGTCTTAAATCCCTAGTTAGATCGTATCTCTGGAGAGTAACATTTCCATATATCTCTCAGTGACTTTTTTTATTATCATTATTATTTTGTTGTTGTTGTTGTTGTTGTTATACAGGGTCTCCCTCTGTCACCCAGGCTGGAGGGCAGTGGGATGATCATAGCTTACTGCAACCTCCAGCTCCTGGGCTCATGTAATTCTCCTGCCTCAGCCTCCCAGATTAGCTGGGATCAGGCATGAGCCACCATGTCTGGACAAAAATATTTCCAGGTGTGGTGGAAATGAAGGAAGGAAGGAAGAAAGAAGGAGGGAGGGAGGGAGAGAAGAAAGAAAAAAACAAAAGAAAGGAAAAGTAAAGGAAAGAATCAAAGAAAATTGGTACCAGGAAAGCAGGAAAGCGAAATGGAAATAAAAAATAATAATGAAAATAAAACGAAAATTGGTTAGTCACTATTAACAATTTGTATCCTTATAATCTAGAAACGTTATAATTTCAAGACAAAAGTTTACTTTGGATGATAGATTCTGAAGTCAGAATAGCATTCCATAGCCTGGATGAAGTCAGGTTTTATCTGATCTTAATTGAAATAAATGTAGCTGGCTTTGAACAAATCTTCTCATAGTCTGTGGATAGGAATTAAATTGTGGGGGGCATTCACTTGATGGCATTCATTCTTAGAACATTTACCTATGTCCAGCTTTGGGAGTCAAGTCACATAACCTCTAACCAGGTAAGTTTCCTGTGGCTTTATTTAGGATTTTAAATATTCATTTTCAGTGTAATTTGGTTATGTGTGGATTGAGATGACTCTTGGTACTAATATACATTTTCTGATTAAACCTACCTGAACATGAATTGTTTTTATTTCTTACCCTTTCCAGAGCGATGATTCTGACATTTGGGATGATACAGCATTGATAAAAGCATATGATAAAGCTGTGGCTTCATTTAAGGTATGAAATGCTTACTTAGTTACTCGTTTTCTTATTTTCTCTTGTTCATTTGGAAAAGAATTGATAAAGTGTTAAAGTACATGTTATTCAGTTTTCATTTTGAAGAGTAGTTGGTAATTTGGGTTATCAAGTGGTGTCTTCCTTTAGAAGTTGATAGCCTATATATGTCATCCTTTTTGTGGAGGCAATTTAAATAAAATTTAAAACGCTTATTCCTGACTGGGTGCGGTGGCTCACTTCTGTAGTCCCAGCACTTTGGGAGGCCAAGGCGGGTGGATCACTGGAGCTCAGGAGTTCAAGACCAGCTTGGCCAATGTGGTGAACCTCTGTCTACTAAAAATGCAAACATTAGCCAGGGGTGGTGGCACATGCCTGTAATCCCAGCTGCTTGGGACCCTGAGACAGGATAATCACTTGAACCTGGGAGACAGAGATTACAGTAAGCCATGATCATGCCACTGCACTCTAACCTGGGCGATAGAGTGAGACTCTGTCTCAAAAAAAAAAAAATGTATTCTTTTTAGTATTTTTACATTGTATCAAACTGTAGAAGTCCTCTAATTGAGATTAATAGGAAAAGGACAGTCTAAATTATAATTTTGAACATTTAACAAGCATTTAATAAAATAATGATGACGATAAACAGCAGTAGTACAGTAATTAATACTTGTAGCGTGCTGACAGTGCTCTACGTGCTTTGCATGTGTTAAATTAATCTAATCATCCCAAATCCTGTGTGTTGGATATGAAGTCAAGTGTTCCTGTTGGGTAGGAATATACAGTTCTTTTAAGAAGTGTAGTGTGGTTCTGTGGCTCAAAAAGACACTTAAATAGTTGGCCAACATCATCACCTTCTCCCCTCTATGAGGTGTTCAGTCTTACTGAGAACCAAATATGGGTCACCAGTAGTCCAGGCTACCTTGAGCAAACAGAGCATATACTCATGCAGTGTATAAAGAGCACCAAGCATACAGAGTTCATGTCTTTCTCATAGCTACTCTTGTGATATGAGCTAAGGATCATCAGACCTCTATGTCACCTTTATAGCTGAATTCTAGATTTTTTTTTCTTTTTTTTTTTTTTTGAGATGGGGTCTTGCCCTGTCACCCAGGCTGGAGTGTTGTGGCGCGATTATACCTCACTGCAGCCTTCAACTCATGAGCTCAAACAATCCTCCCACCTCAGCTTTCTGAGTAGTTGGGACCACAGGCGTGGGTCACCACACCCAGCTCATTTTTGTATTCTTTGTAGAGACTCAGTCTCACTATGTTGCCCAGGCTGGCCTAGAACTCCTGAGCTCAAACGATCCTTCCGCCTTGAACTCCCAAAGTGCTGGGATTACAGGAATGAGCTGCTGCCTCTGGCCTAGATTTTTAAATGTGCTTTCCAATATGCACTGAAACTACAAGTCAACTAAAGAAGCATTACCAAGAGAGTTCTATAAAATAGAGATTGAAATGGGGCTCAATGTGGGATGGCTTGGTGATATTACAGGGGGAAGTAATCTAGTAAAGAAGGAAAAGAACTGATTTGGGAAAACAATAGTTTTTAGTAGTATTGAGTTTGAGGTATGAAGATGTGAAATTGATCATTGAAAATGTTGGATTTATCAAAGTCAGATTTGGATAATAGCTTCAGAAGTGTGTTTGCAGACTGTTGTAATTAAAGTATTAAGAATAGATGGCCTTAAGCAAGTAAAGAAGGATGGCCAGTTCTTATTGGGAATGCCTAAGTGTAAGGCTTGATCAGAAGTAATGAAAGCATTGGGGCCCTACATTGCTATGACATCCAAGGTGCCGTGAATGTCAGGAAGCAAGATAATTAACAGGGCCTAATGTTACAGAGAGATTGAGAGCAAGGAGATTTGATTAAAAGGGTCTTTAGAGCTGATAATCAGATATAATGCCTTTAAGAGCAGTTTTTATAGTGTGGGAAGTGGTCAAAAGGAAATAGATGCTTTCTGAGGTGGTGGATCCTTGAGACCAGCTTATAGTGGTAACTGAATTATGTTGTGACTTTTATTTTATGTACCACCCTGTAACATGTACATTTT
This sequence comes from Ateles fusciceps, assembly GCA_036589455.1. Classification (NCBI taxonomy): domain Eukaryota; kingdom Metazoa; phylum Chordata; class Mammalia; order Primates; family Atelidae; genus Ateles; species Ateles fusciceps. The sequence continues at coordinate 1,185,614 of JAZHEH010000800.1, read as the reverse complement.
TATTCCTATTTTCATAGCATGCTCTAAAGAATGGTGACATTTGTGAAACTTCAGGTAAACTGAAAAGCACACCTAAAAGAAAACCTGCGAAGAAGAATAAAAGCCAAAAGAAGAATACTGCAGCTCCTGTAAAACAGGTTATTTCAAAATGTTGAGATTTAACTGCAAAGGATATCTTGTTAGTCCTTATCTTAAAGTTAGTAAAATATCTTTAATTTTAGTGATTAGTACAGTGTTTCATTGACATACAATTATAAAACATCAAAAACAACTATTAAATTTTCTATTTAGGAACATACATGTTAGTCATGAAAGTATAAGGAATTAGATGGGAATGATAAATCTAAAATCAGGACATGCATTCCATTTGTGAGTGGAAGGCGGGGAGAAGGAGATGCTGTTTGCGAGGAGTACCCAGTGGCTGTAAGCTGAATTAGCAGTGTTTTACGTCTTAAGCTGAGAGATGGATTTTTTTTTTTCCTTTTTTCTCTCAAAAACTCTAGAACTATTAATTCCAGAGGAACCCAGAAGTCTAGGTAGATTATTTCTGCTAGTTAAAAACAGTAGTCCTGAAAGCTGAATATTTTGGTGTCTCATTAGCCAACTTTAGTTTCATCATTACTAAGGGGGGAAGAGAGCTAACAGTTGATGAGCACTTGCTTTAGGCCAGATCAGAGTGCTGGGCACCATATGCATTTTCCGTCCTTCCTGCTCTTCACAGCAAATATGGGAAGTAGCTTATATTATAGCCATCTAATAAGATGGGGAAACGAAGACTCAAAGAGATTCAGAAACTTGTCCATGATTATATAAGTGAGAGAGTTGGAATTCAGATTTATGTGTTTAGACCCCAAGCCTTTCTCATTACATCATTTTGCCTTCCAAATCTCTACCCTCTATTCTTCACCTCCCCCACTGATCAAAACAAGATGATAGTTTGCCCTCTTCAAAAGAAATACATGCATGTATGTATCTTTGATTTCTTTTGTAGTGGAAAATTGGGGGACAAATGTTCTGCCATTTGGTCAGAAGACGGTGGCATTTACCCAGCTACCATTGCTTCAATTGACTTTAAGAGAGAAACCTGTGTTGTGGTTTACACTGGATATGGAAACAGAGAGGAGCAAAATCTGTCCGATCTACTTTCCCCAATCTCCGAAGTAGCTAATAATACAGAACAGAATGCTCAAGAGGTAAGGATACAAAAAAAAAAAATTCAGTTTCTGGAAGCAGAGACTAGATGAGAAACTGTTAAACAACATAAGTTGTCAGTTAGATACACCGAGGCATTAAGTTTTTCTTAATGACACCCTTATAACAAAAACCTACATATTTTTTCTTTTTAAAGAATGAAAATGAAAGTCAAGTTTCAACAGATGAAAGTGAGAACTCCAGGTCTCCTGGAAATAAATCAGATAACATCAAGTCCAAAGCTACTCCATGGAACTCTTTTTTCCCTCCACCACCCCCTATGCCAGGGCCAAGACTGGGACCAGGAAAGGTAAACCTTCTACTTATGAAAGGTTTCCCACAAAATAGTTAATATCAGGACGTGTAACCTTTTTATTAACTAATTTGTAGCTCTCCCATGAAACCTTTGTAACTCTTGTTAGACGTTGTAAAGACACAAGAAATAAGACAATGAAATAAGGTAATGATGCAAAATAGTTAATTTTTTTAAAAAAAACCTTAGACACTGCAATGAATGCCACAAAATACTTTATACAAAAGATTTATCCAGCTTTTGTGGAGTATTAGGTATTAGACTAATAATGAGCACATTTATTTAAGTTAGAAAGTATAATAATTTATCATCAGCTGGATGACATGCTGTTGTTTCCCATGTCACCTGTATAAGATATGTAAAATAAGAACACATCATTTATATCTAATATAGATAAAATCCCAAGGCACTCTCAGATTGTTTTGTAGAGTTCAAATGTAAATATTGTTTTCATTTATGGTCCTTTGATTATAAGTATCAGAAACTAGGTCTATTATGAGAAAACACTGAACATCTGTTAAAAAAAAAAAAGAAACTAGGTCTAAAAAGATTTGTATTGTAGGTTAGATTATGTCGTGGAACCTAAGGGCTTGTCCTTTCCAGTTCTTTTGTGTAAACCAGCGATTTCTTCTGTGGAGGGAATGGTATTTAGGCAATAATTTTTTTTTTTTTTGGGGGGACACTCTTGCTCTGTCACCCAGGCTGGAGTGCAGTGGCTCATTCTCGGTTCACTGCAACCTCCGCCTCCTGGGTTCAAGCAATTCTCCTGCCTCAGCCTCCTGAGTAGCTGGGATTGCAAGTGTCCACCACCACACCCGGCTAATTTTGTATTTTTGGTAGAGGTGGGGCTTCACCATGTTGGCCAGGCTGGTCTCGAACTCCTGACCTCAAGTGATCTGCCCACCTTGGCCTCCCAAAGTGCTGGGATTACAGATGCCTGGCCTAGGCAATCATTTTTTAAAATCAAGCATGATTCATGTAAAGTTTTTCTTAAGATTTTCTGTGATAACTTTCTTATTGAGACTGACATTAGTTTCTTGAATCTAAAATGATAAATCCTCTTAGAATGTATATATTACACTTCTGAGGTCTCGGGGCTGATTTTTATAAGGTGTGAGATTTGCTAGTTTTCACAATATGTGCTCTATGTTAGCTTGTATAGCTAAACTGGTTTCCATAAAAACATACAGTTTAGTTAATGAAATTGGGGATATAGTCTTTTATGATTGAAATAATCTTGCTAAATAGACTGTCTCTGATTTATTAGGTAATTACCACTTTTACTTTGTTTTACTTCCTTAATGTCTACCTAGAAAGGAAATGAGAAAAATCTAGAGATTGTCATTTGAGTTATGAGTCTGTTTGACTTCAGAATTTGGTGCATGACATTTCACTTAATCTTTTTTATATGTATAATACAAATATTATTCTGGGTATTTTTATTTTTTTGATTTTTAATCATTTTTATTCATTTCATATTGAAATGGATAAATTAATTTTCCTTTGAAATATTCCTTATAGCCAGGTCTGAAATTCAATGCCCCTCCACCACCACCGCCACCGCCACCACCGCCTCCCTTTATACCACGCTGCCTGCCTCCATTTCCTTCTGGACCACCAGTAAGTAAAAAAGCATGTATATATTAGATTTTGCTTTCACATACAATTTGATATTTAGCAGAATAGAGGATTGGAAATGTCATTGTAGACCATCCCTAGGGCCAGATTCTAATGGGTAGAAATTTGAACTAAACCTCTGGGTTATTTGTGTGTGTTTTTTTAATTCTTTTCTGTTGCCTAAATGCAGTGTTCTTGTAGTGCCAACTCTAGGCTCTATGTTGCCAGCTTCTTTCCTGGCAGAAGTTGGTATCTATTCTATAGGGAGGTTCCTATTAGAAAGGATTTAATTATACCATATATAAGGGATTAGATTTGCCCTTCTAGGTATAGTTGGATGTTAGTTTCTGATGTAAACTGGATTTTTTTTTTTTTTTTGAGGCAGTTTTGCCCTTGTTCCCCTGGATGGTGTACAGTGGTGTGATCTTGGCTCACTGCAGTCTCTGCCTCTGGGTTCAAGTGATTCTCCTGCCTCAGCCTTACGAGTAGCTGGGACTATAGGTGTGCGTCACCACGCCCAGCTAACTTTTGTATTACTAGTAGAGACAGGGTTTTACGCTGTTGGCCAGGCTGATCTTGAACTCTTGACCTCAGGTGATCTGCCTGCCTCAGCCTCCCAGATTTCTGGGATTACCAGCATGAGCTACCATACCTGGCTGTAAACTGGATTTCTAACGGTAGATTTTTAAGTATTAACGATAGATACAAAGATACTTTTTGGCATACTGTGTATTGGGGTGGGGTTAGGACAGATGTTCTACCCAAGACCTTTACTTAAAGTGGCCCTTGAAATGCTGTGTGAGCTTTGTGTACATATATGTTTGTGTGCACATGTGTGTTGAGAAAAAAGCATGAAAGCATTTGTACTTGATTTTTTTACTCATAGCTTCATAGCAGAACAGAATATATAGTCTAATGAAATCAAAATGTTTAAATGTTTTATGTCGCTGTTAGTTGATCCTTGTTTAATTTAATTTTATTGATCTTTTGTTGTTATTGGTTGGCTTTCTCCAAATGCTAGATACATTAAGAAATTTAAGCTGGGCGTGGTGGGTCACGCCTGTAATCCCAAGCACTTTGGAGGCCAAGGCGGGCGGATCACCTGAGGTCGGGAGTTCAAGACCTGCCTGACCAACGTGGTGAAACCCCGTCTTTAAAAAAAAAAAAAAGAAATTTAAGGCTGGGTACAGTGGCTCATGACTGTAATCCCAGCACTTTAGAAGGCCGAGGCAGGAGGATCACTTGAATTCAGGAGTTTGAGACCCGTCTGGGCAATTTAGCAACACCTCATCTTTGTTTGGGGGAAAAAAAGAAAGAAATTTAAGTAGGAGATGATCTAAGCAAACATACACTTAATATCCAGCATTCACTATATAATATAAATCTCCAGACTTTATTTTTTTGTTTACTGGATATAAAATATACCTTTTTCTGTCTCCAGATAATTCCCCCACCACCTCCCATATGTCCAGATTCTTTTGATGATGCTGATGCTTTGGGAAGTATGTTAATCTCGTGGTACATGAGTGGCTATCATACTGGCTATTACATGGTAAGTAATTGCTCAGCATATTTTCCTGACAATGTTTTGTAGTTATGTGACTTTGTTTTGTAAATTTATAAAATACTACTTGCTTCTCTCTTTATATTAGTAAAAATAAAAATAAAAAATACAGCTATCTGTCTGAGGCTCAAATTACTCTTGCATTTTCCTTTAGTATAATTGTAGTTAATTTTAAAAAGCTTTCATGCTTTTCTTAGGTTGTTTTGATTATATATAATCTAACAATATATTTAAATTATTTTTCTAAATAATTTTTTACTCTCTACTTTGATTTGAAATTGATTGTAGGGGATGGAAAAGATGGGATAATTTTTCGTAAAATAAAAATGAAATTATTTTTGTGCACAAAGATCTGAGGTAGTATGTACCAAATTGAGCCTTGGGGACTGTGGCTTCAAACCTGTCACTTTATACATTAGTCTCCTACAGACAAGTTCTATTATATTTTAGTCAAAACATTTAAAATTATTTTTAAAAGGAAGTTCTTTGCCCTGCTAAAATTATGATGTGATATTATAGACACTTAAATTTTTAGTAAATTAATATAGAAGAAACAACCAACTAAAAGGTGTAAGTTTTTATTTTTATTTTATTTATTTATTTTTGAGATGGAGTTTTGCTCTTGGTACCCAGGCTGGAGTGCAATGGTGTGTTCTCGGCTCACTGCAACCTCCACGCCTCAGACTCAAGCAGTTCTCCTGCCTCAGCCTCCCAAGTAGCTATGATTACAGGCATGTGCTACCACACCCGGCTAATTTTGTATTTTTAGTAGAGATGGGGTTTCACCATGTTGGTCAGGCTAATCTCAAACTCTTGACCTCAGGTGATCACCCACCTCTGCCTCCCAAAGTGCTGGGATTACAGGCATAAGCCACCATTCCCAGCAGGTGTAAGTTTTTAAATGTATCATCTGTGGGTGCCCCCATTAATATTTTTATTTAAAAGTTAAGGCCAGGTGTGGTGGCTCACACCTGTAATCCCAACACTTTGTGAGGCCAAGGCAGGCAGATCACTTGAGGTCAGGAGTTCAAGACCAGCCTAGCCAACATGATGAAACCCTGTCTCTACTACAAATACAAAAAAGAATTTAGCCTAGCGTAGTGGCGCACACCTATAATCCCAGCTACTTGAGAAACTGAGTCAGGAGAGTTGCTTGATCCTGAGAGGCAGAGGTTGCAGGGAGTCAGGATTGCACCACTGCACTCCAGCCTGGGTGACAGTGAGACTCCATCTCAAAAAAGAAAGGAAAAGGCCTGGCACAGTGGCTCATACCTATAATCCCAGTACTTTGGGAGGTCAAGGCAGGTGGATCACTTGAGGTCAGGAGTTTAAGACTACCCTGGCCAACATGGTGACACCCGGTCTCTACTAAATATACAAAACTTAGCCCAGTGTGGTCACAGGCAGCTATAATCCCAGCTACTTGGAAGACTGAGGCAGGAGAATCACTTGAACCTCAGAGGCAGAGGTTACAGTGAGCCAAGATTGTACCTCTGCACTCTAGCCTGGCCAACAGAGTGAGACCCTGGGGAAAAAAAGTTTCTCTTCAGTTGTTGTGGTATAACCTTGGTATATTTGTATGTGTTATGATTTCCTCATTTTAATGACCAAAAAGTAACAAATCAACAGCTTGTAATTTGTTTTGAGATCAGTTATAACTCTCTAAGCTTTTATGGTTTTTAAATTATGAAAACCGTAATTTAAAACTCTGTAACTCTGTAAGCTTTTATGGTTTTTAAATTATGAAATATTTGAAAAAATATATAATGTATATATAAAGTATCGGCATAATTTTTGTTTTAAATAGCTTTCTTGAGATATAATTCACATGGTGTGCAGTTTACCTTTGAAAGTATACAAGTCAGTGGTTTTGGTTTTCACAGTTAGGCAGCCATCACTACAATTTTAGAACATTTTCATCACCCTAAAAAGAAACCCTGTTACCCTCATTTTCCCCAGCCCTCGACAGTCAGTACACTTTGTGTCTCTCTCTCTTTTTTTTTTTTGTGAGATGGAGTCTCTCTCTGTCACCCAGGCTGGAGTGCAGTGGCACAATCTTGGCTCACTGCAACCTCTGCCCGCTGGGTCAAAGCAATTCTCCTGCCTCAGACTCCTGAGTAACTGGGATTACAGGCACACACCACCATGACCAGCTAATTTTTGTATTTTTTGTTGAGATGGGGGTTTCACTGTGGTGGCCAGGATGCTCTTGATCTCCTGACCACGTGATCCACCTGCCTTGGCCTCCCAAAGTGCTAGGATTACAGGCGTGTGCGCCTAGCCTTTGTCTCTTTTTTAAATTTTGAGATGGAGTCTCGCTCTGTCACCCACGTTGGAGTCTAATGATGCGATCTCTGGCTCACCCCAACCTCCACCTCCCAGGTTCAAGCAGTTCCCATGCCTCAGCCTCCCAAGTAGCTGGGATTACAGGGTGCCTGCCATCATGCCCAGCTAATTTTTTGTATTTTTAGCAGAGACGGGGTTTCACCGTGTTGGCCAGGCTGGTCTCGAATTTCTGACCTCAAGTCATCTGCCTGCCTCGGCCTCCCAAAGTGCTGGGATTACAGGCGTGAGCCACTGTGCCTGACCCTACGCTTTCTGTCTCTATGAATTTGTCGATTTTGGACATTGTATGTAAATGGAATTATACTATTTGTGGTCTTTTGTGTCTGGCTTCTTTCACTTAGCATACTATTTTCAAGATTCATCCATGCTGTAGCATGCATCAGTACTTCAATCCTTCTTATTGATGAATATTATATTGTTTGGTTATTTCACATTTTATCCATTCACCAGTTCATGGACATTTGGGTTGTTTTTATTTTTGGGCTATCATGAATAATGTGGCTTTGAACATTTGTTTGCACTGTTTTTTTCTTTTTTTTTTTTTTTTTGGTTTGTTTTGTTTTTTTTTAGACAGGCTCTTGCTCTGCCACTGAAGCTGGAATACAGTGGCATGATCATATCTCACTGCAGCCTCAAACTCCTGGGCTCAACAAGGTCCCTTCTTCACCATGCCCAGTCCAGAATATTTTCATTACCCAGAAAGAAACCCTATACTCCTTAGAATTTACTTCCTAATATCTTCTCCTCCCAGTTCCTGACAGCCACCAATTTACTTTCTATGGATTTGCCTATTCTGGATATTTTATATAAATGGAATTTTACAATATGTGGCCATTTATACCTGGATTCTTTTACTTAGCGTAAGTTTCTCGAGGTTCATCCGTATTGAAGCCATATATCTGTACTTCATGTCTTTTGTTGCTGAATAATATTTCATCATATAGACATACAACAATTTGTTTATCCAGAAAGGGATTTGGGTTGTTTCCTCTTTGGGTTATGATGAATAATGCTGTTAAGAATGTTTGTGTGCAGAATTTTGTATGGGCATGTTTTCAGTTCTCTTGGATATGCAACTAGGAGTATAATTGTAGGCTCTTAGGCCAACTCCATGTTTAACTCTTTGAGGAACTTCAAAACTGTTTTCTGAAGTGGCTGCACCATTTTACATTCCCAACAGTGTATAAGGGTTCTTCTTTCTCCACATTCTCTTCAGCAGTTGTTATTGTCTCTGATTATAGCCATCCTAGCAGGTGTGGAAGTGGTACCTTACTGTGGCATTGATTTGCATTTCCTAATGACGGAGTGATGTTTCATCTTTTCATAAGCCTACTGGTCATTTATATATCTTCTTTGGAGAAATGTCTTTTCAAATCTTTTGCTTAATTTTTAATTGGGTTGTTTGTCTTTATTGTTGGGTATTAATAGCTCTTTATATTTTCTGGATTATAGGACATCATCATAATCTCTTACCTTACTGCAGTAGTTCCCAAATCTCATGTCTCACCCTGCTAAATTTATTTTTCATACAGAAGCTTGAGTAATATTTTAAAATGTAAAGTAGATCCCATCTCTTCGTTTAAAAGACCCTCCAATAGCTTCCAGTAACACTTTGGTTAAAATCCAAACCTTTCACCCTGGTTTGCAAAGTATAACATGTTGTGTTTCTTTACCTAAATCTCGTTTCATGATCTCTCTTCCTCTGCTCCAGCAACACTGGCCTTTTTTCTTCCTCTTATGTACCTGGTTTATAGTTTCTTCAGGGCCTTAGCACTCACTGTTCTTTCATCTGGAAACTCTACCTCAGATTTCACTTGTTTGGCTTCTTGCCATTCAGATATCACCTTAAATTTTACCTTCCCTGTTCAGCCTGGAAGTGATAACCCCTCATTTTCTATCACTTTACCCCACTTAGATTCTCTGTATGTCATTTGTCATTCCCTGATATAATTTTTCTTGCCTGTTTTATCTGTTCATGCCCAGTAGAATGTAAGTGCCATGAGAGCAGGGACCCTGTCTGTCTTGTAGTCCTTGTATCTTGTATCTGTGGCATTTAGAACAGTGCCTGGTTCATAATAAACTTATTTCAGAATAAGTTGGTATTTTGCCAAATGTTGAACATTAACAAGGTTTAACGCTGATAATTAGATAACCATTTATATTATAAAGTTTTGTGTAGATTATTTCCTTATGGCTAAGAAATGTCATTATCAGTTGAAAAAGTATAAACATTTTAATAGCTTTTGATACATACTGACAACTGGCTTTCCAAAATTCTTCCTATATGCATTGCCACCTGTACAATTTAAAAATGCCTATTTTACCATAGCTCTTGATCGTTATGGATCTTATTATTGATGGTTCCAGCAACAGTTTAAAAATATGAATGCCCTTACGTGTTAGAATATAGTTGAAGGATGACATGGATGAAAAATTAGAGTTAAATTGTACTTAAACATTCCTGTTTCAGGTACTTGATAGTACTGTTATTAAAACCTAGTGGGTTTTTCAGTAGACTTACTGAAAAGTCAGGTGGCTTTTTTTTTTTTTTTTTTTTTTTTGAGACGGGATTTCAGTCTGTCATCCAGGGTGGAGTGCGTTGGTGTGATTTTGGCTCACTGCAGCCTCCGCCTCCTGGGCTCAAGCAATCCTCCCAGCTCAGCCTCCTGAGTAGCTGGGACTACAGGCATGTGCCACGTGTGGCTAATTTTTGTATTTTTTTTTTTGTAGAGATGGGGTTTCACCACGTTTCTCAGGCTGGTCTCAAACTCCTGAGCTCAAGTAATCCACCCACCTCAGCCTCCCAAAGTGCTGTGGTTACAGGTGTGAGCCTCTTGACCAACAACATCCAGATGTTTCTGTTTCTTTTACCTGAGTTTGAGCAGCAATTGTTGGGCAGAACCTTCTCAAGAATATTTGCTACAAATTCTTGCTAACTAGAGAAATGATCTTTTTCTTTACAAGTATTTTCTGTGTATTCATTAAAGTTAATTAATTAAAATATAAACATATGAACTTCAGTTCGGAAATGTTAGGAAATTCCAGTTTCCTTAGCCTGCATTTTTGTCTCTTGGAACTTTTTCATTTTTTTTTATTTTTTATTTTTTTAAAGACGGGGTTTCACCATGTTGGCCAGGCTGGTCTTGAACTGCTGACCTCAGGTGATCCGCCCCACTTGGCCTCCCAACGTGCTGAGATTATAGGTGTGAGCCACCACGCCCGGCATCTCTGGAATTTTTATTTTATTTTTTAAAAAATAAACTGGCCGGGCACAGTGGCTTACGCCTGTAACCCCAGTGCTTTGGGAGGTTGAGGTGAGGTGACTGCTTGAAGCCAGGAGTTGGAGACTTGCCTGGGCAACATGCTGAGAGCCTATGTCTACAAACAGTTTTTTAAACAATTAGCTGGGCATGCTGGGCGCAGTGGCTCACGCCTGTAATTCCAGCACTTTGGGAGGCTGAGGTGGGCAGATCACCTGAGGTCAGGAGTTCGAGACCAGCCTGACCAATATGGTGAAACCCCGTCTTTATAAAAATAAAAAATAAAAATAAATAAATTTAAAAAAAAAAACCCACAAAAATTAGCTGGGCATAGTGACATGCACCTGTTATCCTAGCTATTTGGGAGGCTGAGGCAGGAGGATTCCCTGAGCCCAGGAATTCAAGGCTGCAGTGAGTTATGATCACACCATTGTGTTACTGACCATGGGTTGTTCGGCTCTCAATACAATAGAAATTGTGAGGCCAAAGGAATTTTCCTAAATAAGGCTTTCTTGGAGCATATGCCCAGGTATAAGGGAGGCAGCACAAGAGAGAGACGATTTTCTGGCTGGCTCCCCCAGAGGGAGTTGGAAAGCCAGTTTGTAAGAGGCTGTCGTGGGAAAGAGTGACTTTTAGGTATGTAGAGGCCGGGAACTTTTAGCACTTGTGCAGTTTCATAACATGCTTCTTCATGCTTGGCATGTCGCATTAGCATGTTAGCATCTCCACCCTAGGTGTGATTTTTAGTATTATAATGAAGCTAAGGTTAAGGTTCCTTCTCCTGGCCTTGTGTGTATGCTGGAGATAGGGTAACTCCCTTGAGTAAGATTTATAGTGGGAGCTGCAGCTTCAAGGCCTCATAATCAGTAGGTATGGCCCCTTGAGTAAGATGTATCGTGCATGGTTCAGATGGTTTGGTTGGGGTCTCCGCCAGCCACAGGGCCTCCCTTGCACCAGCCTGCAGTAGAGGTCCTTGGTGGGGTAGGAGAAGGAGGCACTGAGTCCCATCCCTACACTGTCTCAGTTGTACTCCAGCCTGGGCAACAGAGACAGATGCTGTCTCTAAACAAAAAGAACAAACCACTGCTGATTGTTAGGTTTTCCAACAGCTTAAGTGTGGTTTTTTGTTGTTGGTTTGGTTTTTTTTTTTTTTTTTACCTTTTTAAAAATAGAATCAGGGTCTTGCTCTGTCTCCCAGGCTGAAGTGCAGTGGCACAATCATGCCTGTGCTCAAGTGATCCTCCCACCTCAGCCTCCTGAGTAGGTGGGACTACAGGCACAAGTCACAATGCCCAACTGATTTTTAAATTTTTAGTAGAGATGAGGTCTCCCTGTGTTGCCCAGGCTGGTCTTGAATTCCTGTGTTCAAGTGGTCCTCTCACCCTGGCCTCCCAGAATGGTGCAACAAGTGGGAGCCATTCCCCGGCCGAGCTTAAGTATTTTTAAGATGTCATTGCCTTACGCTAGCAATTCTTAACCTTTGTTCTACAGAAGCCACGTCGTTGAGATAGGCTCTGAATCCAGCTCTTAACCTCTGTCTTATTGTCCTAAAAATCTAAGCAGAATGCAAATAACTAAGAATAATATTGTTGAAATAACATAAAATAGGTTATAACTGTGGTACTCATTAGTAACAAATCTTTCAGTACATCTTATGGTCTGTAAATTAGTAATGAAATGGGAAGCTACTGCAAGCTAGCGTACATACAGAGATAGAAGGCACTGAAGCCAGAAGAGAGAGGACATTTGGGCTAGATCTGACCAGAAAAAAAACAGATGTTTTAGTATTAATTTTTGTTTGGCTTTAATTTTTTTTTTTTTTTTTTTTTAGTGAGTGCTGGTCTTTGATGGTCTCATTTTAATAAATGAATATGACACAAGTAGTTTAAGGTTGTTACAGGATGAGCCGCTGACAGAGGCCCTCAGACACCTGAGTGAGGAAGGAAGAGACTTTATTCAGCTGTGGAGCATTGGTAGACTTGTGTCCAAAAGCCGAGCTCTCCGAAAAGCAGTTTCTTTCCCTTTTTAAGGGCTTACAACTCTAAAGGGGGGAACTGTGAAACTGTGTCATTGCCCATTGGCTGGGCAGCTGACCTCACAGTCTTTGGCTTTTATTGATTTGCTAATTTATATTTGGCATGCGCAGGAAGGGAAGAAGGGGAAGGGTTACAGGAGCTGAACAAAGGCAGTAAATCACTTGGGGGCAGATACAACTCTAAGGGGGGGGGTCTGGATTGTGCAAACAAGAAGTACATGACTGGAGGCAGGTTCCTGGGTCAGAGGAAGAACATTTCTTTGCTACATTCTCAGGGTTTATAGATAACATAGGCACCTGTTACAGAAGGGAAGTTATTTTCCCAGCCCTCAGGCCTCTCTGCAGCAAGGCCACTGGCGTCAGCTAGTTGCGTGATTACTGACTTCAGCTTCTTGATATTTTACTTTTTCTACCAGCAAGCAACAGGCAGGAAATAAATGTCTTCCTCTCACAAAGTCATATATTTTATTTGATGAAAATAAGGTGTAAGTGGGCTCAGGAATATCATTGGACATATTGAAAGAAAAAAATCTTTTGAATTTTTTAAATTTGAATTTTATATTTTAGAGACTGGGTCTCACTCTTGTCGCTCAGGCTGAAGTGCATGGACACATTCACAGTACACTGCAGCCTTGACCTCTGAGACTCATGCAGTCCTCTCACCTCAGTTTCCCGAGTGGCTGGGACTACAGGGATATGCCACTCTACCTGGCTAATTTTTATTTATTTATTTATTTTTATTTTTAGATGGAGTATTGCTCTGTCGCCCAGGCAAGAGTGCAGTGGCTCAGTCTCGGCTTATTGCAACCTCCACCTCCTGGGTTCAAGCAATTCTCCTGCCTCAGCCTCCCGAGTAGCTGGGATTACAGGCGCTGGCCACCGTACCCAGCTAATTTTTGTATTTTTAGTAAAGACGGGGTTTCACCATCTTGGCCAGGCTGGTCTCGAACTCATGACCTCAGATGATCCACCCACCTCAGCCTCCCTAAGTGCTGGGATTACAGGCGTGAGCCACTTTTATTTTGAGACAGCATCTCGCTCTGTCACCTAGGCTGGAGTGCAATGGCGTGATCTTGGCTCACTACAACCTGTGCTTCCTCAGTTCAAGCAATTCTCCTGCCTCGGCCTCCCAAGTAGCTGGGATTACAGATGCCCACCACCATGCCCAGCTAATTTTTTGTACTGTTAATAGACACGGGATTTTGCCATGTTGGCCAGGCTGATCTCGAACTCCTGACTGCAGGTGATCCACCTGTCTTGGCCTCCCAAAGTGCTGGGATTACAGACATGAGCAATTGCGCCCAACCTGTGCTACCATGCCTGGCCTAATTTTTTAATTTTTTGTAGAGACAAAGTCTCATTATGTTGCCCAGGGTGGTGTCAAACTCCAGGTCTCAAGTGATCCCCCTACCTCAGGTTCCCAAAGTCGTGGGATTGTAGCCATGAGCCACCAGTGCAAGAAAACCTTAACTGTAGCCTAACAGTTGTTTACTTTGGGATAATTTTTAAAGCACATTTTAAAAGACTATAAACTTATTTTCTGATATTTTATTGAATAAAATAAGTAAAATGTCTTGTGAAACAAAATACTTATTAACATCTGTATAAAATGTATATGCTGTTCTTCTAACTTTGTTTTCCTTACAGGGTTTCAGACAAAATCAAAAAGAAGGAAGGTGTTCACATTCCTTAAATTAAGGAGTAAGTCTGCCAACATTATGAAAGTTAATTTTTGTAAAACTTATGGTTTGTGGAAAACAGATGTTTTGGAGCATTAAAAAAGTTGAAATGTTAGAAAGTTGAAAGATAATGTAAAACAATATTAAAGACATTTCGATGCAACAACTATTAGATAAAAGGTTAATCTGCATCCCTACTAGAATTCTCATGGTGTCAGAGTATCAGCTCACCAAATACTGGTTGGTTGTGGAGAAAAACATACTTTCACAATGAAGAGAGCTTTAGGATATGATGCCGTTTTCTATCACTAGTAGGCAGATAACCAGACATGTTTTTTGATTGTGATACAGGATGACCTAGGCATACTGCACTCTACACTTTATGACATATGAAGTACTCTAGTTAAGTTTAACTGGTGTCCACAGAGGACATGGTTTCACTGGAATTTGTTAAGCCTCTGGTTCTGATTTCTCGTTTGCAGGAAATGTGGCACAGACCAGCAGTAAATGACACCACTGAAAAAACGATCAGACATATCTGGAATGTGAAACGTTATAGAAGATAACTAGCCTCATTTCTTCAAAATATCAGTGTTGGGAAAGAAAAAAGGAAGTGGAATGGGTAACTCTTCTAGAGTAAAAGTTATGTAATAACCAAATGCAATGTGAGATTTTTTATTGGACCCTATTTTGAAAAACCATTGTAAAAGACTGGGGTGGGGTGTGGGGGTGGGGGCGGCACACTGGTGAGGCAGTTGAGAAAATTTGAATATGGACTAGATTTCGAATGATATTGGATAATTACTGCTAATTTTATGAGCTGTGAGAAGGGTGTTGTAGTTTATAAAAGACTCTTAATTTGCATAGTTAAACATTTAGGAATGAAGTGTTAGATGTCTCGTAAAATAAAATGGTTTAGCAAAATGTATGTGACGCATATGTGGCAAAATGTTACCAAATCCAACTGATATGTATATGGCTATTCATTGTACTATTTTTTCTATCATCTGTATGTTTAAAAGTATATAATAAAAATATTTAATATTTTTTTTAAAAATGAGCTATGTGTCTACAAATCACAGTGCTTCCATTATTCATGTAAAAAAAAGAGAGAGAAAGAAAAAAAATTAGCTATGTGTCTGTGATTGTATTTCTTTTTTTTTTTTTTTTTTTTTTTGTGACAGGCTGGAGTCCAGTGGCATGATAGCGGCTCACTGCAACCTCCACCTCCCGGGTTCAAGCGAGTCTTCTGCCTCAGCCTCCCGAGTAGCTGGGACTACAAGCACACGCCACTGCACCCAGCTAATTTTTGTATTTTTAGTAGAGACAGGGTTTCACTATGACGGCCAGGACGGTCTCGATCTCTTGACCGTGTAATCCGCTCACCGAGGCCTTCCAAAGTGCTGGGATTACAGGCGTGAGCCACCACGCCCAGCCTTGATTGTATTTCTTTTTTGCATATTATTTGGCACTTTTGCCTATATTCGTATATATTTTCATATGGATGCCACCATGACATTAAGTGGAAATACACATGCACACATTTTGTGTATGTGCATGTGTATTTCCACTTAATGTCATATTTTTTCTCATCTTTACATATTCTTTTTTTTTGTTTGTTTTTGAGACAGTCTCGCTCTGCTGCCCAGGCTGGAGTGCAGTGGTGCGATCTCAGCTCACTGCAACCACTGCTACCCAGGTTCAAGTGATTCTTGAGCCTGAGCCACCTGAGTAGTTGGGATTACAGGCCTGTGGCACCATGCCCTGCTAATTTTTGTATTTTTAGTAGAGACAGAGTTTCACCATATTGGCCAGGCTGGTCTCAAACTCCTGGCCTCAAGTGATCTGCTCACCTTGGCCTCCCAAAGTGCTGGGATTACAGGTGTGAGCCACCACTCCTGGCCCCTTATTTTTTTGTAGAGACGAGGTCTCACAATGTTGCCCAGGGTGGTCTCCAACTCCTGGGCTCAACCAGTCTCCCCACCTTGACCTCCCAAAGTGCTGGGATTACAGGTGTGAGCCATCACACCTGGCCTCCACCCAGCCTTCTTATTCACCACCCCCCATCTACGTAATTTCCCCTTGTTGAAGCTGCTCTCTACTTATTTTTTTTCTTTTTTTGAGACAGAGTCTCACTGTCTCCCAGTCAGGCTGGAGTACAGTGGCACGATCTCAGCTCACTGTACCCTCTGCCTCCCGGGTTCAAGCGATTCTTCTGCCTCAGCCTTCCAAGTAGCTGTGACTACAGGCATGTGCCACAATGCCTGGCTTTTGTATTTTTAGTAGAGATGGGGTTTTCCATATTGGCCAGGCTGGTCTCGAACTGACCTCGTGTTCTGCCTGCCTCGGCCTCCCAAAGTGCTGGGATTGTAGGCATGAGCCACCGTACCCGGTCTCTCTACTTACTTCTATACATAGCTTTTCACATTATATTATGTTTATTGTTTAGTTTAATCTGTCTTTCCTCTTTTATTAGAGAAAAGGTACTACATCTTATTCTTTACGGTGTCTACAATATCTGGCAGTTTTTGGAAGTCAATGATGAGCTTAGAGCATAGACTGATAGGATTGTCAAAGAAGAGAGCAAATGGAAGAGAAATTTCAGTTATTTTTGGATCAGTCTTTAATTCATCAGGATATGCATTAGTTGTATTTCTTGCTAATTTTGAAGAAGACTTAACAAATCCTACATTAGGTAAATGGTTTTAAAAGTTGAGTTAATCATAATGGTGTTTGACCTAGGACTATTTTTAGGCCCCTATTTATCTTATCTTAATATCTAGTAATGAAGCAGCTTTCCCCTTAGATATAGACAGAAAATGTCAAAGCCAGCACACTCCTGGCTAGACTATTCCTAGTAATAAAGTCAAAACTGAGCTAGTTCTCTGGCTTTCACTGTAGTAATCGTCCTCGTGGTTGTAAGGAATCCTAGATGGAAAATTGCATGGTCTGTTCTACAGCCATAGCTGTATCTACATTCAGAAGACAAAAGGTGCTATATCTGAAGAGAGGCTTCATTAAGGGATCAGACAGAGATGACTTTGAGACATATTCTAAGTTTAGCTTTTCTGCAGGTTTTCCATTAACAGAAATACACCACAGAGTTAACTTTTTTTTTTTTTTTTTTTGAGACAGAGGCTCACTCTCTTGCCCAGGCTGGAGTGCAGTGGGATGATTTCAGTTCACTGCAACCTCTGCCTCCCAGGTTCAAGCAATTCTGCCTCAGCCTCCCAAGCAGCTGGGATTACCGGCATGTGCCACTATGCCTGACTAATTTTTGTGCTTTTAGTAGAGACTGGGTCTCACCATGTTGGGCAGGCTGGTCTCAAACTCCTGAGCTCAGGTGATCCACCCGCCTCGGCCTCTGAAAGTGCCGGGATTACAGGCATGAATCTACCATGCCCAGCCCTTCTGTACACTTTTCACAGTATACCCTTTTGTGTTTTTAAAAATGTTTGTGTACATTTATTGTGAATTTTAAAAAAACATGTAATTAAGGCTGGGCATAGTGGCTTACAGCTGTAATTCCAGCACTTTGGGAGGATGAGGCTGGTGGATCACCTGAGGTAAGGAGTACGAGACCAGCCTGGCCAACATGATAAAACCCCGTCTCTACTAAAAATACAAAAAAAAATTAGCCATGGTGGCGGATATTCTTATGCATAGATGTATACCATACTTAATGAATTGACCTGTTGTGGAGGAGAGTTTTGTTTCTAATCATTTGCTTCTTAATAGTACAGTCAGCATCTTTAGAATTAAGTATCTAGAATTAGAACTATTATGTTGAAGAGGATATTGCATTTAAATTTTTAATAAATGTTTGTTAAATTGTTCTCAGTAGAGATAGTATTAATTTATATTTATACCAACATCGAGAGTTTGTTTTCTGCAAAATAGCCAATAATTTATCAAACCTTTGAATCTTGGTCAGTTGAATAGTTGAAAATGACTATCTCATATTTATAAATTTTTATCTTATGAAGTTCAGCACCTTTTCATGTGTTTAAAAACTTTTAATTTCCTGTTGTTTACATGGTTTTCCCATTATCATTTTAGCTATTTTTTTTCAGAGTTTTTGCTTATGCAATATTATTTATAGTCAATTCTCATTATTTGTTGAATCTATATTTGTAAAGGTACCTACTTGCTAAAATTTATTTGTAATCTAACGTCAGTACTCATGGCAGTTTCATGGTTTTTCATGGACATACACAGAGGTGAAAAATTTGAGTACCTTACACAGATATTCCCAGCTGGGGTTGAACAATGCTCTGTTTTGTGTTTAGCTCTCTTACTATAAACAAGTGTCCTTTTTGAAAGTAGTTTATCTAGTTCCATATTTTTCACGTTTTCATCTTCTGTTTGTGATTTTATGGGGTAAAGTGATCCCCACGCATTGCGCTGAAGTGCCAATATAGTATGGTATTCTGAGGTGCATGTGGATTGTGAGGTGTCTTATAGAATACATATGTTAGATAACCTTTGTTGAGGCATGAGTTATAGTACTGTTGAGTCGGAGTTAGATAATAGTCAACAATATTTTATATTTTTATTTTTATTTTTATTTTTGAGATAGAGTCTTACTCTTGCTCAGGCTGGAGTACAGTGGCACAGTCTCGGCTCACTGCAGTCTCCTCCTTCCAGGTTCAAGTGATTCTCCTACCTCAGCCTTCCCAGTAGCTGGGATTATAGGCGCTTGCCACCACACCTGGCTTAATTTTTGTATTTTTAGTAGAAATGGGGTTTTGCCATGTTGGCCAGGCTAGTCTTGAACTCCTGACCTCAGGCGATCTGCCCACCTTGGCCTCCCAAAGTGCTGGGATTACAGGTGTGAGCCACCACACCAGGTCTATATTTATTAAATAATGTGTCTTTAAACAGAAACAGACATAAAACAAGGTTATGTATTAATAGGTTGATGAAAATGTGACCAAAGGCTTACAGGAACCTAACCCTGTATTTCTCTTAGGAGCAATGGTTCAGTTTTCACTAATTTGAGTGTTTGTGGCAACTTTACAGAACATGACTACCTCAAATAATGAGAATTGACTAGATTCTTTTTCAAGTCATTTTATAAACAATTTACGGAAGAATAAAGGGATGGTGAAAATTAAGTTTGTTAGCGATTTTAATAAGAATCTGAATATAGGAGAACCAAACTTTTTCCTATATTTTCCCAGTTTTGAATGTTTCTGTATATCTAAAAGGCATTACATCCTTTGAAAGCAGCTGTTCTTTATGTATGGATCTGGAACATACCTACGTTATAAATACTGATTTTGGATTTCAAGTGCATCTCTACTATGTTCTGGCTTATTATTTTTATTCTTCTTCATGAACTTACTTTGTCAAAATGCAGTACTTTTGGTTTTTAATTTATTTTTATTTTTTGTAGAAATAGGGTCTCACTGTGTTTCCCAGGCTGACCTTGAATACCTGGCCTCTAGTGATCCTCCTACCTTCCAAAGTGCTGGGGACTATAGGTATGAGCCACCACAGCTGTCCAAACTGCAATAGTTTGAAAACTTTAGGGCTCATAGTTTTGTTGAAGTGATGGTGATGGCTATATTCTTTGTTATATAACAGCAAAGCATTTTTGTTTTTACTTTTTTTTTTTTTGAGACTGAGTCTCACTCTGTTGCCCAGGCTGGAGTACAATGGTGCAGTCTTGGCTCACTGCAACCTCCGCCTCCCAGGTTCAAGCGATTCTCCTGCCTCAGACTCCTGAGTAGCTGGGACTACAGGCCCCTGTCACCACGCCTGGCTAACTTTTGTATTTTTAGTACAAACGGGGTTTCACCATGTTGGTCAGGCTGGTCTCAAATTCCTAACCTTATGATCCGCCTGCCTCAGCCTCCCAAAGTACTGGGATTACAGGCGTCAGCTACCATGCCTGGCCTACTTTTTTTTTTTTTTTTTTTTTTTTTTTTTGAGACGGAGTCTCGCTCTGTTTCCCAGGCTGGAGTGCAATGGCTCAATCTTGGCTCACTGCAACCTCCGCCTCCCAGGTTCAAGCAATTATCCTGCCTCAGCCTTCTGAGTAGCTGGGACTATAGGTGCCTACCACCCTATCTGGCTAATTTTTGTATATATATATATATATATATTATATTTTTTTTTTATAGAGACAGTGTTTCACCATGTTGGCCAGGATGGACTCGATCTCCTGACCTCATGATCCACCCGCCTCTGCCTCCCAAAGTGGGGGATTACAGGAGTGGGCCACCACACCCAGCCTGTTTTTACATTTATAAATACCAATTAGAATGACTCAGTGGTTTGGTTTTTATTTTTCACATCATCTTTACCTTCTAGTTATTTTGTATACATATCTGTCTGCCATACTTGTCCACTTACAAACTTTCAAGTAAATTCTGGTGTACAACCATAAAAGATGAAAGAACATTGTCACATTGTCACTTGTCCTTTTAGCAATTGTGTGATGATTCAGCTCTTCTAAGTACAACTACAAGGAGAGCATTCCAGGCAAGGGAAATAAGTACAAAGGCCCTAAGACATGAGTGTGTTTAACATGTTTAGGGAATAACAAGGCGTCCATTGTGGCTGGAGTGGAGGTAAGGAGGAGGGATTAGGAGATGGAGCTAAGAGAAGTAGTCAAGGGTGGGGCCGTATGTAAGCAACTGTAAGGTCTTCAACACTCACTTTAAGCTGGGAGTCCATTGAAAGGTTTTGAACCCAAGGTATAGTATGATCCAACTTACAGAGAGAGAATTCTGATTGCTGTGTTGAAAATGCACCATAGGTTTCAAGGGAGGAAGCAGGCTGACTAGTTAGAACCAGGGTAGTAGTGGTGGTTGAATCTGAGTATATTTT
Organism: Ateles fusciceps; assembly: GCA_036589455.1. Classification (NCBI taxonomy): domain Eukaryota; kingdom Metazoa; phylum Chordata; class Mammalia; order Primates; family Atelidae; genus Ateles; species Ateles fusciceps. Next base: position 1,164,772 of record JAZHEH010000800.1, on the reverse strand, counting down.
GCAAGTGGAGCCACCAGGATTTGCCAGTACGTTGATTACATGTGGTGTATGAAGAAGAGTGTCAAGTTAAACTCCAAGATTTTTGGCTTATGCAACTGGAAAAATAAAGTCAGAATTTAATGAGATGGAGGGCTGCATAAGGAGTACTTTTGTGGCAGGAAAGAAGTTGGGTTTTGAAAATATGAAAATTGAGATGCTCCCTAATAGAAGCTGGACATGAATAAAGAGTCCAGGCCAGATGCAGTGGCTCATGCCTATAATCTCAGCACTTTGGGAGGCCAAGGCAGAAGGATCATGGGAGCCCGGTAGTTCAAGACCAAACTGGGCAACAAAATGGGACCCTGTCTATGTTATTAAAGTAATAAAACAGTTCAGAGGAGAGGTCTGGGCTAGAGATGGAAATGTAGAAGTTAGTATAGATATACAATTTAAAGCCATTCAACTAGATGAGATAGCTGAGGAAGTGCATTCAAGTAGGAAAGATGTCAGAGAACTCGGTTCTCTCTGGTTAGAGATCGTATATGAGGAGAAACAGTGCAGGAGACTAAGAAGAAGCTCTCAGTGAGTTAGGAGGAAAATCAAGAGGGATGCCCTGGAAGCCAAATGAAGAAAGTGTTTTGAGGAACAGGGTTGATGGGTCATATGCTGCTAACGGGTCAACTAAAATGAGTATTCACTGAATTTAGCAATATGGAACTCATTGGTGACCCTCATAAGAGCTGTTTTGGTGGAATGGAGGAAGTAAAACATAATGAGAGAACAGTTGACAATGCATATAAAAACTGTGTCAAGGAACTTTGTATTTCTGAATTTTCATTTATTTGGATATTAACAAAATATTTGATACAGCTTTAGTAAGATTTGTTTTTGTAGAACGTCAGTTGTGTATATGAATGTAATGTGTGTGTGTGTGTGTGTGTGTGTGTGTGTGTATAGTGTTTTGATGTGAAATTTATTAATTGTGGGTCATGGTTAAAAAAAGCTTGAGAATAAGCAGTTAGATCAAGAAGGTAGAAGGACTGTTGATCTAAGAGGTTGTGGATATAGGATATTCTACCCATGTGGACACAGTGGAAGGATTTAGGGAGTTGGAGCAGGTTGGGATATGTGATCAGAAAGTAGGAGTTTAGCTCTCTCGCTTGCTCCTGCTTCCACCATGTGATGTGTCTGCTGCCCTTTCACTTCTACCATGACTGTAAGCTTCCTGAGGTCTCCCTAGAAGCCAAGCAGATGCCAGCACCATACTTCCTGAAAAGCCTACAGAACCATGAGCCAATTAAACCTCTTTGTAAATTACCCAGTTTCAGGTATTTCTTTATAGCAATGCAAGAATGCCCTAATACAGCAAATTGATACTGAGAAGTTGGGCATTGCTAGTAAGATACCTGAAAATGTGGAAGCAGTTTTGGAACTGGGTAATGAATAGTAGTACAAAGAGTTTGGAGGTCTCAGAAGACAGAAAAATGAGGGTAAGTTTGGAACTTTTTTTTTTTTTTTTTGAGACAGAGTCTTGTTTGGTCGCCCAGGCTGGAGTGCAGTGGTGTCATCTTGGCTCACTGCAACCTCCACTTCCCAGGTTCAAGCAATTCTCCTGCCTCAGCCTCCTGAGTAGCAGGGATTACAAGCATGTGCCACCACGCCTTGCCAGTATTTTTCTATTTTCAGTAGAGATGAGGGTTCACCATGTTGGCCAGGCTGGTCTTGAACTCCTGATCTCAAGAGCTCCACCTTCATGGCCTCCCAAAGTGCTAGGATTACAGGCGTGAGCCACTGCTCCCAGCAAGTTTGGAACTTCTTAGAGACTGGTTGAATGGTTGTGACAAAAGTGATGATGGTGCTATTGACAGTGAAGTCCAGACTGACAGGGTCTCAAATGGAAATGAGGAATTTATTGGGAACTGGAGCAAAAGTCACACATGTTATGCCTTAGTAAATAACTTGGCTGCATTCTTTTCATGCCCTAGGGATCTGTGGAAGGTTGAACTTAAAAATTATAACCTAGGGTATCTGGCAGAAGAAATCTCTAAGCAGCAAAGCATTCAAGATGTGGCCTGCTGCTTCTAACAGCCTATGCTCAGATGTGGGAGCAAATAAATGACTTAAAGTTGGAACTTATATTTAAACAGGAAGCAGAACCTAAAAGTTTGGAAAATTTGCAGCCTAGCCACATGTTAGAAAAAGCCTTTCTCATCAAGGAATTCAAGAAGGCTGTGGAGCAACCACTTGCTGATGTTTGCATAACTGAAAGGGATCCAAGTGCTAATATTAAGACAATGGGGAAAAGGCCTTGAAAGCATTTCAGAGACCTATGGGGCAGCCCCTCCTATCATAGGCCCTGAGGCCTAGGAGAACTGAATGGTTTCCTGGGCTGGGCCCAGGGCCCTGTTGCCCTATGCAGTCTCAGAACACTGCTCCCTGCATCCAGATGGCTCCAACTCCAGCAGGGCTCAAAGGGGCCCAGGTATAGCTTGGGCCATTACTTCATGGCTTGGGCATAAGCCATAGCATTCACTGCTTCCATGAAGTGGTAAGCCTGCAGGCAAACAGAATGCAAAAGTGGTGGATTCTTGGTAGCCTCTGCCTGGATTTCCGAGGATGTATGGAAAAGCCTGGGTGTCCAAGCAGAAGCCTGCTGCAGGGGCGGAGCCCTCACAGAGACCCTCTACTAGGGCAGTGTGTAGGGGAAATGTGGGGTTAGAGGCCCCATGCAGCATCCCTACTGGGGCACTATCTAGTGGAGCTGTGAGAAGAGGGCCACTGTTTTCCAAACCCTGGAATGGTAGAGCCACTGGCAGCTTGTATCCTGCACCTGGAAAAGCCACAGGCCCTGAACTCCAGCCCATGAAAGCAGCCTCGGGGGCTCAACCCTGCAAAACTATAGGAGCAGAGCTGCGCCAAGGCCTTGAGAGCTAAGACCTCATATCTGTGTGCCACATGGAGACAAAGATCATTTTGGAGCTTTATGATTTAATGACTGCCAAGCGGGGTTTTGAACTTGCATGGGGCCTGTAGCCCCCTTTTTTGGCAGATTTCTCCCTTTTTGAATGGGAATATTTACCCAACCCCTGAACCCTTATTTTACGTTGGAAGTGAATAATTTGTTTTATTTATAGGCTCATAGGTGGAAGGGATTTACCTTGTGTCAGATGAGACTTAGGACTTCTGAGTTAATGCTGGAATGAGTTAAGACTTTAGGGAACTGTTGGGAAGGTATGATTGTATTTTGCAATGTCAAAAAGACATAAGATTTGGGAGGGGCCAGAGGTGGAGTGATATGGTTTGGATATTTGTCTCTACTCATGTTAAATTTTATCCCCAATGTTGGAGGTGGGGCATGGTGGGAGGTGTGTGAATCATGAGGGCAGATCCCTCATGGCTTGGTGTTGTCTTTGTGTTGATACTGAGTTCTCATGAGATCTGGTCATTTAAAAGTTTATGGAACCTGCCCCCCCAACTCTCTGTCCCTTGTTTCTGCTTTCATCATGTGATGTGTGCTCCTCACCTTCCACCATGATTATGTTTCCTGAGGCCTCCCTAAAAGCTGAGACGATGCCAGCACCATGCTTCCTGTAAAGCCTGCAGAATCGTGAGTCAAACTTCTTTTCTTTATGAAAGAAAGAAAAAGGAAGGGAGAGAGGGAGGGATGGAAAGAGGAAGGGAGAGAGGGTTTACAACCATAAGGACAGGTGTTGTGGCAATGAGGGATGACTTAGGAGTCCTATGAAGATTGATGTAAACTGGAATAAAGGGCATGATGAGCTTGTGATTCAAAAGTATTCTGTCATGGAAATAGTTCATTTTCTGTAAAAGAACAGAGTAAATATTTTAGCTTTGTAGGCCACTGATTATCTTTGTTGCTTTAAAAAATGTGAAAACCATTCTTAGCTTGAGGATTGGACAGTCCAGGGCCATACTTTACTGACCCTGCTTGAACTAAAAGCCCTTAGAAGCAGCTCTGGACACATAATTTGCATGGAATCTTAGGAGTTTTTAAGGCGTTGTGATTTTTAATAGTATGCACACGTGGGACAAAACTCAACTGGTATAAAAGAGTATGCAGGCTAGGTGCAGTGGCTCACACCTGTAATCCCAGCACTTTGGGAGGCCAAGGCGGGTGGATCACCTAAGGTCAAGAGTTCAAGACCAGCCTGGCCAACATGGTGAAACCCTGTCTCTACTAAAAATACAAAATTAGCCAGGTATGGTGGCACACACCTGTAATCCCAGCTACTTGGGAGGTTGATAGAGGATAATTACTTGAACCTGAGACAGAGGTTGCAGTGAGCCGAGATCCTGCCACTGCACTCTAGCCTGGGTGACAGCACAAGACTCCACTTCAAAAAAAAAAAAAAAAAAAGGTATGCTGGAGAAAAAGAGCAAACCTCCCTCTCTCCCATCTCTATCCACCAGCCATCCTGTTCTCCCTAAACTCAATTATGGTTGTCTGTTTTTTATATATCATTTAATATGTTTTCTATGATTTTATAAACATATCACATGTACATATATCCTGTCAGTAGATATTAAGAAATTACTAGGTTATTTTGTGTTTAGGTAGGCACTGTTACATTTAATGAGCTATGCTAATTGTTGCTTCTTATGTCCACATTCAGCCTTCATTGTCTGTTCTACAGTAATAGATCTGGGCCCTGTAAATACCTCTCCCATGGCAGCAAGCACAGTGTAAAACTTTGTCTTAAGGGTGCTGCTGACACACTGAAGGAGCAAGGGTTCCAGTGTGCTCTTCTAAGCAGACACCCGTAACACCTGTGCCATTTGCAGCACCAGCTTCTGCAGCACCAGCTTCTGCAGCACATACTCCCTGCTTCTGCAGCACCTGGCTCTGGCTGCACACTTCTTGAGTAGTGCCTAACTTTAGCAGCACAGAGCACCCCACACGTGAATGGCTTCCCTTGACATGCACAAGGTCCGTTCTCAGCAAAGTCCCCCCAAGCCCAGCACCTCCTCAGGCTGCAACTTCACAACCTCAGCAAACCTGTCTTTCACAGCTGTGTCCTCTCACGTGAAATCTGGATCTCGGCCCTGAGCTTCCTTTAAGTTATTCTGTCTCAGCCTAGGGTGAAAAGCCCATATTGGCTCTTCCCTGTATCTGCCCCAGCTTCTCTTTATTCCTTACTACCCAATCCTCATTCCAATCCTCTGTTAATAACTCTTTTAGAGTCGGTTCCCAACTCATGATGACTTGACTTAGGATTTTTCTACTTTGCCATGGTACAAAAGTGATCCGCATTCAGTAGAAATTGTTCCTCAAGTATCCATAAAACCTCTGTTTTTCACTTTCCATACAGTATTCAATAGATTGCATGAGATTTTTCAACACCTTATTATAAAATAGGCTTTGTGTTTGATGATTTTGTCCAACTGTAAGCTAATATAAGTTCTCAGCATGTTTAAGGTAGGCCAGGTTCAGCAATGATGTTCAGTAGTTTAGGTATATTAAATGCATTTCTGACATACAATATTTTCTACTTAGGATGGGTTTCTCAGGATATAACCCTGTCATAAGTTGAAGAGCATCTGTATATTTTATTTTTATTTTTGAAATGGAGTCTTGCTGTCATCAAGGCTAGAGTGCAGTGGTGCAGTCTCGGCTCACTGCAACCTCTGTTCCTGGGTTCAAGCAATTCTCCTGCCTCAGCCTCCCAAGTAGCTGGGACTACAGGCACACACCACCATGCCTAGCTAATTTTCTTTTTTCTTTTCTTTCTTTTTTTTTTTTTTTTTGGTATTTTTAGTAGAGACAGGGTTTCACCATGTTGGCCAGGCTGGTCTCGAACTCTTGACCTCAAGTGATCCGCCCACCTTGGCCTCCCAAAGTGCTGGAATTACAGGTGTGAGCCACTGCGTCTGGCAGAGCATCTGTATATTAAACTTATATATTTTACGTATAAAATCAGACAAGCAAGAAGACAATCCATCTCACTTTCTAGTACTCTTGCCCCCCCAGAGGTAGCTCCAGTTAATGTTTTAGTGCTAAACTAGATTCATTTCTAAATATAAAAACAATACAGGCACTGGTAAAACAAAAAACAATACAGAAAGAACGAGAGTGAAAAGAAAGAATGCCTTCCAGGCCTACTTCCTAGAGGTACCCACCATTAACATTTTTAGATATATCCTTCCAGAATTTTTTTTCCAGTTTCGTTTAGGTATAACTGACAAGTTGAAATTATGTATATTTCAGTTGTACAACATGGATGTTCAACCTGTTTTGATATACATATACTTTCTGATATGATAATTACCACAATCAAGCTCATTAACATATTCAGAAATTCTTAATGCAGCTAAAAATGTGTTTTGTTTTGTTTTTTTCTGAGACAGGTTCTTGCTCTGTTGCCCAAGCTGGAATGCAGTGGTACCATCTTGGCTCACTGCAACCTCTGCCTCCCAGGTTTAAGGAAGTCTTGTGTCTCAGCCTTCCGAGTAAGTAGGACTACAGGTGTGTGCCACCACGACTGGCTGATTTTTGTATTTGTAGTAGAGATGGGGTTTCACCATGCTGGCCAGGCTGGTGTCAAACTCCTGACCTCAAGTGATTTGCCCACCTCAGCCTCTCAAAATGCTGGGACTACAGGTGTGAGCAACTGTGCCCAGCCGTAAGTGGTTTTCTAAACAAATGGGACCATACCACACATACTGTTCCTATATTTCATACTTGGGCAAGGGGAGGTGAGTTGACTATTTTAGTAAAACTAAAAATCAGGATAAAAGTATGGTTGTTTACCAACTTACAGTAGCATCATGAATTTAGAATGGTCTTCTGGCCATTCAGAAAACTACTTAACTGGTAGGAAAGAAATTCTGGACACTGACATTGATATAGATACTCACATCAAATATAATACCATGAAATACTGTGATATGGAAATGGTATTATGAAATCACTAGAGTTAAACTATTTTCTACCCAAGTAGAGTGGATTTATAAGAAAATTCTAAATTATAGCATATGTTGAACTATGAAAAGCCTCTGAGATGAAGGCATTTTTCCCTAACCCCTGTTTCCTCTTTACATTGGCAGTGGATAAAGGGAAAGTAAATTAACTCTACTGTGTCAAAGCTAGTTCAGTATAGAAAACAGCTTCTACAAGGATTAAGGAATATCTCTTGGCCCACAGAAGATTCAGGTGGATCTTGGGTTAGACTCGTTTCATCCATGTGTGAAACTGATTCAGTCATTAAGTTAGTCATTTATTACATAAATTGTGGTTTTTAGACAGATTGGCAACTTTTCCTCAACCTCTTCCCTGTTGACCATGGACAGTGGAGGGTTAGCTGTATAAACTTGATTGAAGGATTTACCTTTAGATGGGGAGGATTATTCAAAGACCTCAAAGGTATTGGTGATGATTGATTTCTTGAGCTTCATGGTGAGTATGCAGGGCTGGTTTTTTTTTTTTTTAACAAGCCTTACACATTTTCTTTTGTATGCAATAGTTAACAAATGTTTTTGGATAATTCTGTTTTTAGCATTAATTGACAACTTTTTTCATCCTCAGTGTGCCACAAGGCAAATTATTGATTCAGCAGTTTTTAGCTAAATTTTTTTTTTTTTCTGAATGATTGGAGAGAATGGCAGTATCCATTTTTGGAGAATACTTAAGTACTTGGATTAAGGATGTCTTTTTTTCATGACATGAAGCAATGCAATATCATCTGCATCCAGGAGCCAGCTTAACATGTTCAGTCTGATGAGGCATGGTAGTCGTTAATTAAACACATTGACTCAAAGGCTTGACTGTTGAGGCCTGAGCTTTGATACAGTCCGTGAAATGCCTGGAGATATTCAACTCCTGCAAGTTTGGCTTGTTGTTCAGTGCTTGAAAGAAATTTCTGATCTGTCCTCTGTAATCTTGTGACTGATTGAAAGATTTAAGTTCTCAAGTTTCTGGAACCCTCCATTGATTGCTGCCTTGGCTACAAAAACAAAACATTCATGAAAATAGAATCATAAGAACTTCCATTTCAATAATGGTAGACTAGGTTATTTGATCCAACCTCCTCTCCCACCACCACCACTAGTAGGAAGTGTTCGATATAATTTTATTTTTTGAAATGGGGTCTTGCTATGTTATACAGGCTGGTCTCAAACTCCTGAACTCAAGCGATCCTCCTGCCTCAGCTTCCCAAGCAGCTGGGATGACAGGCATGTGTCACTGTGTCCAGCTCAATATAGTATTTTAAAAATATCTCCTTAAAAACCCCGAAGAGCTGATGGTTAATAAAGAACCAACTGGCAAAAATCTAACAGAGAAGCAGAAACCAAAAAAGTACAGCGAAAGAAGGACTTCATTTGCAAAGCCCTAAGGCACTGATGCCATTGTGCTGAGAGTTTCGCCACCCTGGGCAAATAGGAGCTGCTCTTTTGGTCTCACAGGAGGACACATGCCAAGGCACATCATGCCTATAAACTGGTCTAAATTACAAGGGACTTCAGAGATTGTGGCAACTATGTCTCCCCTTTTATAGAGAAGCAGATGTGACATTCTTTTTTTTTTTTTTTTTTTGAGATGGTGTCACTTGGTTGCCTAGGCTGGAGTGCAGTGATTCAATTATAACTCACTGCAGCCTAGAATTTCTGAAGCAATCCTCCCACTTCAGCCTTCTGAGTCCTAGCTACTCAAGACTAGCCACCACGCTTGGCTAATTTTTCAATTTTTTATAGAGACAAGGTCTTGCTAGGTTGCCCAATCTCATCTCAAACTCCTGGCCTCAAGCAGTCCTTCCATCTTGGTCTCCCAATGTGTTGGGATTACAGGCATGAGCCACCATGCCCAGCCTTGTTTTTCATTGCTAAACCTCTTCTTCTAATTTGGGCAAAGGTTAGGTTGGGTTTCAATCTATGATCCATGGCTGTAGCTTGACTAAGGTTAAAAAACAGAGGTGCTGGGGAAATCTCTTCAACTATGTACTGAATAGGTATCTTCAGTAACATTCAAGAGGTATTTCTCATTCCTCCACATGAAAGACACTTCAGGAGGGACTTGAATAAAACTCAGGTCTTCCACATTCATTCCCTTCTTTCCTCTGCTTCACCATAGCTCCTGCTTCATATTGTGTGGTTAGCCGGTTCTGTGATGTGTCTGAATGCTGTTTCCAACCAGTAAAGTTTAAGCATTACTGACTACTGGCAAACAATGGCCTCTCAGCTGTCCATCAGAAGAAGCAACAGAAAAGTAAGTTTTATTCAGTCAACAAATTATTGAGTTCCCACTATGGGCCAGGCATACTCTGTTGGGTGCTAGGAAGAGAAAACATCTCCTCTCAGGAGGGAGAGGGACAGGCGTTATTGGCTCAAATCTGTGTATGAGATTCAAGTTCTAAGGAAGGCTTTGACCTAATGTAGTGAGATGAATAAGACACAAATAATTTATAGTAAATGATGAAAGAAACCATAAAATTTAATGTTACTCAATTCTTCCTCATAAGGAGGAAGAAACAAGGCCTTTAAGAAAAATGCTGTGGCTGGGCACAGTGGCTCATGCCTGTAATCCCAGCACCGTGGAAGGAAGGCTGAGGCAGACAGATCACCTGAGGTCAGGAGTTTAAGACCAACCTGACCAACATGGTGAAACCCCATCATTACTAAAAGCCAAGCTTGATGGCGGGTGCCTGTAATCCCAGCTACTCAGGAAACTGAGGCAGGAGAATCGCTTGAACCTGAGAGGTGGAGTTTGCAGTGAGCCGAGATCACACCACTGCACTTAAGCCTGAGCAACAGAACAAGACTCTGTCTCAAAAAAAAAGAGACCTGTCTCAAAAAAAAAAAAAAAAAAGAAAAAGGCTGTAAGGCCGGGCGCAGTGGCTCACGCCTATAATCCTAGTGCTTTGGGAGGCCGAGGCAGGTGGATCACTTGAGGTCAGGAGTTTGAAACCAGCCTGCCCAACATGGCGAAACCCCATCTTAAAATACAAAATTAGCTGGGCATGGTGGTGCATGCCTGTAATCCCAGCTACTCGGGAGGCTGAGGCAGGAGAATAGCTTGAACCTGGGAGGCGGAGGTGTAGTGAGCCAAGATCGTACCACTGCACTCCAGCCTGGGCAACAAGAGCAAAACTCCATCTCAAAAAAAAGGCTGTAAGTTGTCTTTTTTTTTTTAATAACATTTATAAAATAACAGTGCTGAGCAGTAAGAAAATGAGATCCAACCCTTGTAACATACAATACAAAGCCCTCTCCAGTCAGGCTTTTACTTTCCTCTCCAGTCTTTTTCTCACAACTCAACTCTTGCCTCTTGCTCCAGACATTCCTCGTTTCTTTCCCCTAAGTTCTTCAAATATGTCTGGTTTTCTTTAACTCCAGGCTATGACACAAGTGATTACCTCTGAAATGATGTTTCAGTCCCTCCTCTACCAACTGTACCTGGGTCATTCTTACTTTAGGTCTCAATAGAAATCTCAGTTCCAAGATATTTTGGGACTCCTGCCAAGATGGCCAAATAGGAACAGCTCCGGTCTGCAGTTCCCAGCGAGAGCAAGCCAGGAGGTGAGTGTTCTCCACATTTCACCTGAGATACCAGGTTCATCTCATTGGGACTGGTTAGACAGTGAGTGTAGCCCAAGGAGAGCAAACCAAAGTAGGGTGGAGCGTCTGCTTCCTCACCTAGGAAGCACAAGGTACCAGAGGACTCCCTCTCCTAGCCAAGGGAAGCCATTAGGACTTTTCCAGGCACTCCGGCACTCTGGCTCAGACACTGCACTTTTCCCATGGTCTTCACAACCCTCAGACCAGGAAACTACCCACCCCCAGCCCTGTGCCTACAACACCAGCACCCCAGGTTTCCAGCACAAAACTGGGTAGCCATTTCAGCTGCAGTAGTTTTTTTTTCTCTCATACCCCAATGGCACCCGGAATGCCAGCAAGACAGGACCACTCATTCCCCCTAAAAAAGGGGACTGAAGCCAAGGAGCCAAGTGATCTGGCTATGCAGGTCCCACACCCACAAAGACCAGCAAGCTAAGATCCACTAGCTTGAAATTCTCACAGCAAGCACAGCAGTCTGAGCTCCATCCAGGAAGCTTGAGCTCAGTGTGGGGGAGGGGCATCTGCCATTACTGAGGCTCCGGTAGGCAGTCCTAACCTACCTGTGTAAACAAAGACTCCAGGAATTTTATACAGCAACTGGGTGGAGCCCAGCTCTGATAAGGGACAGTGCAGCAAGGCCTCTACAGGCAGACTGTGAATAGACCCCTTTCTAGCTGAGCAGGAAATCTCTGAGAAAAGGCAGCAGCCCATCAGGGACTTATAAATAAAGCCCCCCTTCCTGGGACAGAGCATCTGGGAAAAAGGGTGGTTGTGGGATCCACTTCAGCAGACTTAAACATCCCTGTGCAGCAGCTCTGAAGGGAGCAACAGATCTCCCAGCACAGCACTTGAGCTCTGATAAAGGACAGACTGCCTCCTCAAGTGGCTCCCTGACCCCCGTTTATCTTAAGAGACACCTCATACAGGAGAGCTCTGGCTGACATCTGGCAGGTACCCTTCTGGGATGAAGCTACCAGAGGAAGGAATAGGCAGTAATTTTTGCTGTTCTGCAGCCCCCACAGCTGATTCCCAGGCAAGCAGGATCTGGAGTGGACCTCAGGCAGACCTGGAGCAGAGGGGCCTGTTAGAAGGAAAACTAACAGAAAGAAATAGCTTCAACATCAACAGAAAGGACACCCACTCAGAGATCCTATCCAAAAGTCATCAACTTCAAAGACCAAAGGTAGATAAATCCATGAAGATAGGAAGAAACCAGTGCAAAAAGGCTGAAATTGCCAAAAACCAGAATGCCTCTTCTCGAAGAGATCACAACTCCTCACCAGCAAGAGAACAAAACTGGATGGAGAATGAGTTTGACAAATTGACAGAAGCAGACATCAGAAGGTGAGTAATAACAAACTTCTCCGAGCTAAAGGAACATGTTCTAACCCAATGCAAGGAAACTAGGAAGCTTGAAAAAAGGTTAGACGAAATGCTAACTAGAATAACAAGCATAGAGAAGAATATAAACAACTTGGTGGAGCTGAAAAACACAGCACAAGAACTTCATGAAACATACACAAGTTTAAATAGCTGAATCGATCAAGCAGAAGAAAGGATATCAGAGACTGAAGATCAACTCAATGAAATAAAGTGAGAAGGCAAGATTAGAGAAAAAAGAGTGAAAAGAAATGAAGAAAGCCTTCAAGAAATATGGGATTACGTGGAAAAGACCAAATCTACATTTGATTGGTGTACCTGAATGTGACGGGAAGAATGAAACCAAGTTGGAAAACATACTTCAGGATATTACCAAGGAGAACTTCCCCAACCTAGCCAGGCAGGCCAACATTCAAATTCAGGAAATACAGAGACCACCATACTCCTCGAGAACAGCAACCCCAAGGCACATAATCATCAGATTCACCATGGTTGAAATGAAGGAAAAAAATGCTAAGGCCAGCTAGAGAAAAGGTCAGGTTACCCATAAAGGGAAGCCCATCAGACTCACAGTGGATCTCTTGGCAGAAACCCTACAAGCCAGAAGGGAGTGGGGGCTAATATTCAACACCCTTAAAGAAAATAATTTTCAACCCAGAATTTCATATCTAGCCAAACTAAGCTTCGTAAGTGAAGGAAAAATAAAATCCTTTACAGACAAGTAACTATTGAGAGATTTCGTCACCACGAGGCCTGCCTTACAAGAGCTCCTGAAGGAAGCACTAAACATGGAAAGGAACAACTAGTACCAGCCACTACAAAAACATACCAAATTATAAAGACCATTGACGCAATGAAGAAACTGCATCAACTAACGTGCAAAACAACCCACTAGCATCAAAATGGCAGGATGAAATTCACACATAACAATATTAACCTCAAATGTAAATGGTGTAAATCAAAATGGCCCAATCAAAAGACATAGACAGGCAAACTGGATAAACAGTCAAGACCCATTGGTGTGCTGTATTCAGGAGACTCATCTCAGGTGCAAAGACAGATAGGCTCAAAATAAAGGGATGGAGGAAGATTTACCAAGCAAATGGAGAACAAAAAAAGCAGGGGTTACAATTCTAGTCTCTGATAAAACAGACTTTAAACCAACAAAAATCAAAAAGAGACAAAAGGCATTACATAATGGTAAAGGGATCAATGCACCAAGAAGAACTAACTATCCTAAATATATATGCACCCAATACAGGAGCACCCAGCTACATAAAGCATGTTCTTAATGACCTACAAAGAGACTTAGATTCCCACACAGTAATGATGGGAGACTTTAACACTCCATTGTCAATATTAGATCAACGAGGCAGAAAATTAACAAGGATATCCAGGACTTAAACTCAGATCTGGACCAAGTGGACCTAATAGACATCTGCAGAACTCTCCACCCCAGATCCACAGAATATACATTCTTCTCAGTATCACATCACATGTACTCTAAAACTAACTACATAATTGGAAGTAAATCACTCCTCAGCAAATGCAAAAGAACAGAAATCATAACAGTCTCTTAGAACACAGCGCAATCAAATTAGAACTCAGAATTAAGAAACTCACTCAAAACCACACAACTACATGGAAACTAAACAACCTGCTCCTGAGTAACTACTGGATAAATAAAGAAAGGAAGGCAGAAATACAGATGTTCTTCGAAACCAATGAGAACGAAGACACAATGTATCAGACTCTCTGGAACACATTTAAAGCAGTGTCTAGAGGGAAATTTATAGCAGTAAGTGTCCACATGAGAAGTGAGGAAAGATCTAAAATCGACACCCTAACATCATGATTAAAAGAACTAGAGGAGCAAGATCAAATTCAAAAGCTAGCCGAAGATAAGAAATAACTAAGATCAAAGCAGAACTGAATGAGATAGACACACAAAAAACCCTTCAAAAAAAAAAATAAATCCAGGAGCCAGTTTTTTGAAAAGATCAACAAAATAGACAGACTGCTCACCAGACTAATAGAAAAGAGAGAAGAATCAAATAGATGCAATAAAAAATGATAAAGGGGGATATCACCACCGAGCCCGCAGAAATACAAACTACCATCAGAGATTACTACAAACACCTCTATGCACATAAACCAGTAAACCTAGAAGAAATAGATAAATTCCTGGACATTTAAATGCTCCCCAAGTCTAAACCAGGAAGAAGTTGAATCCCTGAATAGACCAATAACAAGGTCTGAAATTGAGACAGCAATTAATAGCCTACCAACCAAAAAAAGTCCAGGACCAGACAGGTTCACAGCCGAATTCTACCAGAGGTACAAAGAGGAGCTGGTACCATTCCTTCTGAAACCATTCCAAACAATACAAAAAGAGAGAATCATCCCTGACTCATTTTATGAACTAACATAATCCTGATACCAAAACCTGGCAGCAATTCAACTAAAAAAGAAAATTTCAGGCCAGTATCCACGATGACCATTGATGCAAAAATCCTCAGTAAAATACTGGCAAACTGAATCCAACAGCACATCAAAAAGCTTATCCATCACGATCAAGTCGGCTTCATCCCCTGGGATGCAAGGCTGATTCAACATATGCAAATCTATAAATATAATCTATCACATAAACAGAACCAAAGACAAAAACCACATGATTATCTGAAGAGATGCAGAGGCGGCTTTCAACAAAATTCAACAGCCTTTTATGCTAAAAACTCTCAATAAACTAGGTATCAATGGAATGTATCTCAAAACAATAAGCTGTTTATGATAAACCCACAGCCAATATCATACTGAATGGGTGAAAACTGGCACAAGACAAGGATGCCTTCTCTCACCCCCTCCTATTCAACATAGTATTGGAAGTTCTGGCCAGGGAAATCAGGCAAGAAAAAGAAAAAAAAGGGGTATTAAATTAGGGAAAGAGGAAGTCAAATTGTTTCTGTTTGCAGACGACATGATTGTATCTTTAGAAGACCCAGTCAGCTCAGCGTAAAATCTCCTTAAGCTGATAAGCAACTTCAGCAATCTCAGGATACAAAATCAATGTGCAAAAATCACAAGCATTCCTATACACCAATAACAAACAAACAGCCAAATCATGAGTGTACTCCCATTCACAATTGCTACAAAGAGAATAAAATGCTGAGGAATACAACTAACAAGGGATGTGAAGGACCTCTTCAAGGAGAACTACAAACCACTGCTCAAGAAAATAAGAGAGGACACAAACAGATAGAAAAACATTCCATGCTTATGGTTAGGGGAGAATCAATATCGTGAAAATGGCCATACTGGCGAAAGTAACTTAATAGATTCAATGCTGTTGCCATCAAGCTACCGTTGACTTTCTTCACAGAATTGGAAAAAACCACCTTAAACTTCATATGGAAGCAAAAAAGAGCCCACAGAACCAAGACAATCCTAAGCAAAAAAAAAAACAAAGCTGGAATCATCACGCTACCTGACTTCAAACTATACTGCAAGGCTACAGTAATCAAAACAGCATGGTACTGGTATCAAAACAGAGATAAAAACCAATGGAACAGACTAGAGGCCTCAGAAGTAACGCCACACATCTAGAACCATCTGATCTTTGACAAACCTGACAAAAACAAGCGATGGGGAAAGGATTCCCTATTTAATAAATGGTGTTGGGAAACACTGGCTAGCCATATGCAGAAAGCTGAAACTGGACCCCTTCCTTACACCTTATACAAAAACTAACTCCAGGTGGATTAATGATTTAAACATAAGACTTAACACCATAGGAACCCTAGAAGAAACCCTAGGCAGTACCATTCAGGACATATGCATAGGCAGGGACTTCACGACTAAAACACGAAAAGCAATGGCAACAAAAGCCAAAATAGACAAATAGGATCTAGTTAAACTTAAGAGCTTCTGCACACCAAAAGAAAATATAACATTAGAGTGAACCGGCAACCAACAGAATAGGAAAAAAATTTTGCAATCTACCCATCTGATGAAGGGCTAATATTCAGAATCTACAAAGAACTTAAACAACTGTATAAGGTAAAAACAACCCCATCAAAAAGTGGGCAAAGGATATGAACAGACACTTTTCAAAAGAAGACATTTATGTGGCTAACAAACATGAAAAAATGCTCATCATCTCTGGTCAGTAGAGAAATGCAAATCAAAACCATAGTGAGATACCATCTCATGCCTGTTAGAATGGGAATCATTAAAAAATCAGGAGACAACAGATGCTGGAGAGGATGTGGAGAAATAAGAATGCTTTTACACTGTTGGTGGGAGTGTAAATTAGTTCAACCATTGTGGAAGACAGTGTGGCGATTCCTCAAGGATCTAGAACTAGAAATATCATTTGATCCAGCAATCCCATTACTGAGTATATACCCAAAGGATTATAAATCATTCTATTATAAAGACACATGCACACATATGTTCATTGCAGCACTGTTTACAATAGCAAAGACTTGGAACCAACCCAAATGCCCATCAGTGATAGACTGGATAAATAAAATGTGGCACATATACACCATGGAATACTATGCAGCCATAAAAAACAATGAGTTCATGTCCTTTGCAGGGACATGGATGATTCTCAGCAAACTGGCACAAGAACAGAAAACCAAACACTGCATGTTCTCACTCATAAGTGGGAGTTGAACAATGAGAACACATGGACACAGGGAGGGAACATCATGCACTGGGGCCTGTTGGGGGTGGGGGGATTAGGGAGGTATAACATTAGGAGAAAAACCTAATGTAGACGACGGGGGCATGAATGCAGCAAAATACCATGGCACATGTATACCTATGTAGCAAACCTGTGCTTTCTGTACATGTACCCCAGACCTTAAAGTATAAGAAAAAAATAATTAATTTAAAAAAAGAATCTCAGTTCCTCAAGCTGGTCACTGTGGCTCATGCCTATAATCCCAGCACTTTGGGAGGCTGAGGTGGGCAGATCACTTGAGGTAAGGAGTTTGAGACCAGCCCAGACAACATGGCGAAACCCTGTCTCTACTAAAAATACAAAAATTAGCTAGGCGTGGTGGTGCATGCCTGTAGTCCCAGCTACTCAGGAGGCTGAGGCAGGAACTCAGGAAGTCAAGGTTGCAGTGAGCTGAGATCACACCAGTGCACTCCAGCCCGGGTGACAGAGCAAGACTCCGCCTCAGTAAAACAAAAACAAAAGAAAGGAAAAGAAATCTCAGTTCCTAAAAAAGCCCTGTCCTGGTTCCAAATTAGGTTGAATCCTTCTGTTATATACAAGGAGAAGAGAGAAGAATGGAGGAGAAGAACTGGGCAGAAGCTATACGCATATTGGCCAAGAACTTCCCAAAACTAATAAAAGACATCGGGCACAAAACCAATCAATTCTACAAACCACCAGCAGAGTAAATGCAAAGGAAACCCACTAGGACATGTTAGAGTACACCTGCTGCTGTTGTCTGCTCAGGTGGCCATAAGAAAATGCCCTAAAATGTCCTCTCTCCACATACAATCACATTGGGGGTTAGGGCTTCAACACATAGATTCTGGGGGGCACACAAGTTCATAGCAACTGCCACAAAAGGAAACAAATAAAATAATCTTAAAAGCCACCAAAGGAGGGGGGGGGGAAAGATAATCCCTCCCCTTCAAGAGCACAACAAAAAGACTGACAGTTTCCTAAACAAAAGATATGATGGAAGCTAGAAATGTGAGAGAAAATAAGTGTCAAAAATAGAATTCTATACTCACTGAAAAAATATATTTCAAAAGCAAAGTAAAAGACATTTCTAGGGCAGGCATGATGGCTTATGCTTATAATCCCAACACTTTGGGATGCTGAGGAGGGCAGGTCACTTGAGGTCAGGAGTTTGAGACTAACCTGTCCAACATGGTGAAACCTTGTGTCCACTAAAAATACAAAAATTAGCCAGGGGTGGTGGTGCACGCCTGTAATCCCAGCTACTTGGGAGGCTGAAGCAGGAGAATCATTTGAACCCGGGAGTGGGGAGGTTGCAGTTAGCCAAGATCGTGCTACTGCACTCCAGCCTGGGCAACAAGAGCAAACTTCCATCTCAAAACAAACAAAATTCATTGAGCAGTACACGTATGATTTTTGTACTTTTCTGTGTGTATATTCATCTTCAGTTTTCAAAGAGAGTACTTAGGAGGTTATGTGGCCAGGGGTCTGAAACACCAGGTGACAAGAACACAGATTGGAGGGCTTGTATATCCCCAAATGGGAGACCTTTTTGTACTTTCAAATCTGACCGGAATGCACCTAAATCCACAGAAGGACACTAGAGGGAACAGTATGATAGTGAAAATGAGAAAGTGGGTTGAAAATTTCTAGAGGGGCAAATTTTTTTATAGACACGTTGCAGCAGAAAGCTTGGCTATACCACTAGCTTCCATGCAAGCTGAAACACTTTAGCTCACCAATTTCCACCACGCTGTCATCGTTCAAAGTCTGGAAAAATGAGAGGACTCAGAGACAGTGAAGTTGCTGACACTGCTGGATGATCAGTTTGGCCAGTCGATGCAGTTTATCCCCAGGAGGCAGGATCAATTTTTCCAGATTATTGAAAGAACCTAAAGCGTAGGCTGTCAGAAAAGACCAAAAAGCTATTCTCTTTGTACTTTTTGTTTCTTTGCAGCAGTAATCTGAAAATCATGTGAGGTATAAACATCATACACGGCCCAGGAAGTTCCATGTGGCATAGAGGCCATTCCTCTCACTCTCCGAGGGCAAGAGAAAGGTCAGCACATGCTTCCGTCCTGGCTACCTCCATACAAATCCCCCACCACTGTCTACCAATCAATCTCTCCTGCACTGAAATCCAGGCTGCCAGTTAGATCTCCATTTCATTGTTTAGAATGAAGCTTTTCCTGACCTGCAGGTTCCTCTCCCAGCTCTGCAGCTGCCTCCCTTCCCATCCCACCTCCCCCTGTCCTCACTGATTCTGCACTTCCCCTCCCGGCCCTAAAGCCTTATAGTCCACCACTCTTAGAACCTTCCTTTTCACTTTCACTCCTTCCTTGTATGGCACAATATAGATCACTTGATCACTAGAAAGTTCTCAACTTCTGAGGCCTGACGCATGCAAATATATTGAATCCTTTCTAGCATAAAACAATGTCCCAGGCTTATTGTTTTCTTTCCCTGTCTCAGTTCTTGAATCAGCCAATTCTGCAAGGACCCTTGTTCCTTTAAGGAAGGACTGGATTTAGAAATCAACATCTGGGTACTTGGTATGCTCATTATTACTGCAGTGCCTTCTAATCTCCATTGACTGAGCTGAGAAATATGTATGTGTGTATGTATGAACATGTAGAGATCAATGTATATATACAGAGATCTCTGTTTATGTATGTTTATAGGTTAAAAAACCATGAGGCCAGACCAATATTTCCAGTTCTAATCCAGCACCTCAAAGCTCTTTCTAGCCTCACCTTTCAATATTTGTAAATTCCTTTTCCAACTTGAAGAAATGTGGCTCTCATTATACTCACTGTTATTTTGTTTGTTTTTGAGATGGAGTCTTGCGCTGTCACCCAGGCTGGAGTACAGTGGCCTGATCTTGGCTCATTGCAATCTCTGCCTCCCAGAAGAGATTCTCCTGCCTCAGCTTCCCAAGTAGCTGGGATTACAGGCATTGGCCACCAAGCCCAGCTAATTTTTGTATTTTTAGTAGAGACAGCCTTTCACTATGTTGGCCAGGCTGGTCTTGAACTCCTGACCTCAGGTGATCCACCCACCTCAGCCTCCTAAAGTGCTGGGA
This sequence comes from Ateles fusciceps, assembly GCA_036589455.1. Taxonomy (NCBI): domain Eukaryota; kingdom Metazoa; phylum Chordata; class Mammalia; order Primates; family Atelidae; genus Ateles; species Ateles fusciceps. Next base: position 1,145,057 of record JAZHEH010000800.1, on the reverse strand, counting down.
TTACAGGTGTGTGCCACTGCACCTGGCTATACTCACTGTATTATTTGCTTAATCAACCTGTGATGTATGCCAGCCGTCTCCTTGGCCCTGATCCTACCTCTGCCGCCTCAGCCCCTACCCACCTAGCTGCCTCCAAAGGAAGGGAAGAGAAGAGGAGGATCCTGGCAATCCTTATGCATGCTTATGTTTGAGAAGCACTTTGAATAGCACAGCTCTGCAGTCCCTATCTCCACTGCCTCCCTTTATATTTTTTTTCTGTTAGAATGTTTTCCATGAGCATACATTACTTTCATAATCATTTTTTAGAAATCAAAACATTTAAATTTTATAGCCATCATTTTATGAAATTTAGTTTTCATATATTGAGTTTTCTTAACCTTGAAAGATAGATTTTGGCCAGGCACGTGGCTCACACCTGTTATCACAGCACTTTGGGAGGCCGAGGTGGGTGGATCACCTGAGGTCAGGGGTGCAAGAACTGCCTGGCCAATACAGTGAAACTCTGTCTCTACTAAAAATACAAAAAGTTAGCTGAGCGTCATGGTAAGCACCTGTAATTCCAGATATTTGGGACACTGAGGCAAGAGAATCACTTGAATCCAGGAGGTAGAGGTTGCAGTAAGCCAAGATGGCACCATTGCACTCCAGCCTGGGCAACAAGAGTAAAACTCCGTTACAAAAAAAAAAAAAAAAAAAAAAAAAAGATTTTTACCTATATTTCAGTAACCATTGAAACAATGAGGTCTCATTTGAAACAGATACCTGACAATGAAATTGCATAGTGCTATAATGACTAAATATGTATTCTAAGAAGTCATTCTGCTTTGAGGCGGGGCTCAGTGGCTCAAACCTGTAATCCCAGCACTTTGGGAGGCCAAGGTGAACAGATTGCCTGAGATTAGGAGTTCAAGACCAGCCTGGCCAACATAGTGAAACCCCGTCTCTGCTAAAAATACAAAAATTAGCTGGGTATGGTGGCAGGTTCCTGTAATCCCAGCTACTCAGGAGGCTGAGGCATGAGAATTGCTTGAACCTGGGAGGCAGAGGTTGCAGTGAGCTGAGATTGTACCACTGCACTGCACTCCGGGTGACAGAACAAGACTTCATCTCAAAAAAAAAAAAAAAAAAAGTCATTATGCTTTGAAATCAAGTGTGGAGGTAAAACTATAGTGAAGGCATTGGCAGGGGCAAAAGTTGAGCATCACTATCACTTCCTCCTAATAAGCAAGGGCAGCTAATACATATCTGGCTTCCTTGTGGCTAATTCAAAACAGGGGGAAAAAGAATTGTTTCAAGGAAAGTGCCTAAAAATAAATATAAAAAAAAATAAAGAAAAATAAAAATAATTTTTAAAAAAAGAATTCTGAGCAGAAAGAATAGGAATATGTAAAAAGCACTATTTTGTAAACATACCAACTTTTTCAGATGTTTCCTCCTCAGGAAATTACTGGTTTTCAAGATTTAATATCTTCAGAGAAATAAAACTTGGCAAAATGGCAACTACAAAAGGGAAAATAAAAATTCAGTTATGTCAGCTACATCTCTTACACCAAAGAGTAACATCTTTAAAATGAACAAATTAGAAATTAATATAATTCAGATTGAATTCATATGACTAAGTAGATAAATCTTTCCTCAGAAAATAATTCTGATAACTAGAAATGTAGTTAAAATTCTAGAAATTTCAAATCCAACTGAGCTTAAAGGTAAAAAAGAAAATTCTAGAAAGACATATACTTTATTATTTGAGAAATAATTTTTTTTTTTTTTTAAGAGACAAGGTCTCTGTTACCCAGACTGGAGTGTAGTGTTCCCCTCCCTGTGTCCATATATTCTCATTGTTCAACACCCACTTATGAGTGAGAACATGTGGTGTTTGGTTTTCTGTTCTTTGTCAGTTTGCTAAGAATGATAGTTTCCAGCTTCATCCATGTCCCTGCAAAGGACATGAACTCATCCTTTTTCATGGCTGCATAGTATTCAAGAGATCAAGATCATCCTGGCCAACACGGTGAAACACCATCTCTATTAAAAATACAAAAATTAGCCAGGCATGTTGGCATGTACCTGTAGTCCCAGCTACTCGGGAGGCTGAGGCAGGAGAAAAGCTTGAACCCAGGAGGCAGAGGTTCAAGCTTGCTGCAGCCTCAGCCTTCTGGCTCAAGTAGTCTTTCTGTCTCATCTTCTCTAGTAGCTGGGACTACAGATGGCACTGGGCCCAGCTAATTTTTTTAAAGTTTTTGTAGAGATGGAGGGCTTGTTATGTTGCCCAGACTGGTCTCAAAACCCCTGACCTCAAGCAAGTCTCCTTACTCAGCCTCCCAAAGTGCTGGGATTACAGGCATGAGCCAGCCTCAAAATATGGCTCTTTTTTAAAGAGTGCTTAATATGACTCTGTGTCCATAGAAACATCTTAAACCACAATTATAATATTATACCTCTTACCAAATGGGACAGCTTTAAAAAAAAAAAATCAGAAAAAATTTCTGTGAGTTTCTTACAGGAAGCAAGTAAAGTCATGAGAGACTCAAATTCCAAAAAGAAGTTACATTTCAGATGGAAAACATGAAGGTTTGGAGAATTTTGAATCAATTTTACTGTAAAAGATCAAGAATTTTCAGAAATTAGAAAAGACTGCAAATTTCTATCAAAATTAGCCAAGTAGTTTATTACTTTGTTTCAATAATATTGAATTAAAACCAAGTACTATGATGTCATGATCTAAGAATCAGGTCACTGTGGGGCTTGGGTTCAGGTTCTGCAACTAACAAGTGATATGAATTTGGACACATTATTGACCCTCTCTGGGTAACAATTTTCTCATCTATAAAATACAGGCATTGATTCAGTAACATCACCTTCAGCTTTAAAATCTAATATCTCTAAGTTTGTAGATGACATGTGCACAATAACAAACTGTATAAAGAGGCCAGGCTCACACTTGTAATCCCAGCACTTTGGGAGGCCAAGATGGGTGGATAATCTGAGCTTAGGAGTTCAAGACCACCCTGAAAACCTGTCTCTACTAAAAATACAAATATTAGTCAAGTGTGGGTGGCGGGTGCCTGTAATCCCAGCTACTTGGGAGGCCAAGGCAAGAGAATTGCTTGAACCCAGGAGGAAGAGGTTGCAGTGAGCTGAGATCGCACCACCACACTCCAGCCTAGGCAACAAAGTGAGACTGTCTCAAAAAAAAAAAAAAAAGAACACTATACAAAGAAAGAGCCAGGTGCAGTGGATCACACCTGTAATCCCAGCAATTTGGAAGGTCAAGGTGGGTGGATCACCTGAGGGTCAGGAGTTCGAGACCAGTCTGACCAACATGGTGAAACCCCGTCTCTACTAAAAATATAAAAAAATTAGCTGGGCATGGTAGCAGGCACCTGTAATCCCAGCTTCTTGGGAGACTAAGGCAGGAGAATTGCTTGAACCCAGGAGACAGAGGTTGCAGTGAGCCGACACGGTGCCACTGCATTCCAGCCTGGGTGACAGAGTGACACTCCGTCACTCTGAAGAAGAAAAAAGAAGAAACATAAAAGGAATGACAACTCTGAAGCAAAACCTAAATTTGTTGCAAAAATTGCTACCACCTCCAGCTTCAGTGTATATACATATACATTTATATTTGAGACAGGGTCTTGCTCTGTCACCTAGGCTGGAGTGCAGCAGCATGATAATAGCTCACTGAAAGCTTGAACTTCTGAACTCAAGTGATCCTATCAGCCTCCTGAGTAGCTAGGGACTATAGGTACACACCATCATACTTGGCTAATTTTTTTTTTTTTTTTTTTTTTTTTTTAGTAGAGATGATATCTTGCTGTGTTGCCCAGCCTGGTCTTGAACTCCTGCTCTCAGGTGATCCTCTCACCTTGGCCACCCGAAGTGCTGAGATTACAGGTGTGAGTCACTGTGCCTGGCCAACTACTAATTTTTTTGCATGCAGCTCTTTATGTCAATTCCATACGGTTGTGTATTTCTTCAATCTTTAGTGTCCAGTGTTTACTAAGTTAAGGAATGATGGTGCCTAAGTCATTTTGCTAAATGATATATTTAGGAAAGATGGCTGCACCATTTTTATGAACTATTAGGATAAGCTGTTGAGAAATGGAGATGCTTCTGATCGGCAGATTTCCTTCCTGCTGAGCTGGCAGATCTGTAAGTTGCAATGTAAGACCAGCCTAAGCAAAAACAAAATAACCCTGCAAATTATTTTGGAGTGGGAACATTAGGGATTTTTTTTCCCCCGAGACAGTGTTTTGCTCTTGTTGCCTAGGCTGGAGTACAATGGTGCGATCTCAGCTCACTGCAACTTCCGCCTACTGAGTTCAGGTGATTCCCCTGCCTCAGCCGACTAAGTAGCCGGGATTACAGACATGCGCCATCATGTCTGGCTAACTTTTCATTTTTAGTAGAGATGGGGTTTCACCATGTTGGTCAGGCTGGTCTCGATCTCCTGACCTCAGGTGATCCACCCATCCTGGCCTCTGAAAGTGCTGGGATTACAGGCATGAGCCACCATGCCTGGCCTATATTAGGGATTAAGAGCTCAGATTTTAGAGTCAAAATTCCTGTGTCTGAGTCACAGATCTACATTTTCGTAGCTGGATAACCTTGAACAAATTACTTAATCTCTTTATGTCTCAGTTTTCCCAGCTATAAAATAGCATTAATAATAGTACTGTACTTCATAGAGTGGGTATGAAGACTCAGCTAATATTTGTGAAGTGCTTAGGACACTTCCTTGTATGCAGTAAAGACTCAATAATTACAAATAGCACTCGGCTGTCTTAATGAGAAAGAGTGCTTTTCCCAACAATTTACCATGGATACAGGCTACACCCTTAGAACCACACAGGACCTTTACCTCTTAAATAAATTTTGGCCAAGTAGCTTTTCCAACTGATGTAAAAACAAGTATATTAAAGTGTCATCCTTACCTAGTTTGGAAGGATCATACTCAGCTGAAATTTGGATCAATAATTTCTCCGTATGGTAGAAGTTTGGAAATCTTCAGGAATGATTGAAAAAATATTTATTTTGCCTTCCAGATTCACAGTTCTTTCAGGCACAGGAACTTACCCAGATTAAGAAACATTTGGTCTGGAAAGCAGTACACAGTTTCCCATAATTAATCTAAAGAGTTCTGAATGAACATTATTTTTTCCTTAGGCATCAGTCTTGTGCTCTTGATACTGAATGAACATTTTAAAACTGTCATTTTGATTCATCTAGCTATTTTCACATGCAAACCTTCCACATACCATAAAACTTTTTTTTTTTTTGCCGGCCGGGGCGGCCCCCCCCCCCCCGCCCCGCCCCCGCCCCTTTAAGAGAACATATGTGAAGATATTGCTGTTTGCAGCATTTACTGATTACGTACTGTGCTACTCTTTGGACTCACAGAAGACACATGGTGGGGAGAGGGATCCAAGATGGCCGATTAGGAGCAGCTCAGGATGGCAGCTCCCAGTGAAAGCACGGAGGGTGAGTGGTTGCTGCATTTCCAGATGGATTTTATTGCCCACAGACCAGGAGATTCCGAGGCAGAGGAGCCCCACAGGTCGCCAGTGCGGCCATTTTGGCCGGCACGGCTGTTCTCCCGTACAAAATACACAGGTCCGGGCGCCGTTTTAGCTGGTGATTGGAGCTCCGGGAAGGCAGAGTCGCCCATTCATCTGATTAAAAAGGGGACTGACACAGGGAGCCAGACCAGGAGATTCCCGGGCAAAAAAGCACCACAAATCTCAGCGCCACTGTTTCAGCCGGTGCAGTGGGTTACCGCACAGGAAATCACACAGATCCCGGCACCTTTTCAACAGGCAACTGGAACACCTGGAAGACAGTTAACTATTCAACTAAAAAAAAGGTTCTGAGGCAGGGAGCCAGGTGATCAGGCTCGGCTGGTCCCACCCCCCACAAAAAAACAGCAATTGAAAATGCTCAGGATTGAGAGTTTCACAAGAAGCACAGCTGAACCCGGGATGGTCCAGCTCTGTGGGGGAGGGGGCATCCGCCATTACCTAGGCAGTCCACCACTACGGAGGTAGTTTGCCATTGCTGAGGCAGCCCACCATTAGAGAGAGTCCGCCATCATAGAGATGGGCCGCCATTGCCAAGGCAGTTCTAACTACACCCGTATAAACAGGACTGCAGGGAAGTTCACACAGCAGCTGGGCAGAGCCCACAGCAGCTCAGCAAAGCCTCTGCAGGCAGTGACTAGGCTCCCTCCTCACTGGGCAGGGCAGCCCTGAAAAAAAGGCAGCAGCACAACAGAAACTCATAAATAAAGCCCTAACTCCCTGGGACAGAGCACCTGGGGGAAAAAAGGGGTTTATGAGTTCTGCTGCAGCAGACTTAAACGTACCTGCCCAGCCGCTCTGAATGAACAACGGAGCTCACAGCTCAGCACTTGAGCTCCTATAAAGGACAGACTGTCTCCTCAAGCAGCTCCCTGACCCCCATATATCCAAAGAGTCATCTCATAAAGGAGAGCTCAGACTGACATTTGCCAGGTATCCTTCTGGGACAAAGATAGCAGAAGAAGAAACTGGCAGGAACTCTTACTGTTTTGCAGCCGCTGCAGGTGATCCCCCAGGCAAGCAGGGCCTGGAGTGGACCTCAGCAGTCCTACAGCAGAGGGGCCAGACTGTTAGAAGGAAAACTAAGAAACAGGAAGAAATAACTTCATCATCAACAAACTGGATGTCCACTCAAAGACCCAATCTGAAAGTCAACAACTACAAAGACAACAGGTGGATAAATCCACAAAGATGGGAAGAAACCAGTGCAAAAAGGATGAAAACACCCAAAACCAGAACACCTCTCCTCCTACAAGGGAACAAGGCTGGATGGAGAATGAGTGTGATGAATTGACAGAATCAGGCTTCAGAAGGTGGGTAATAAGAAACTTCTGTGAGCTAAAAGAACATGTTCTAACCCAATGCAAAGAAACTAAGAACCTTGAAAAAAGATTTGACGAAATGCTAACAAGAATAAACAACTTAGGAGGAATATAAGTGAATTGATGGAGCTGAAAAACACAACATGAGAACTTCGCGAAGCATACACAAGTTTCAACAGCCGAATTGACCAAGCAGAAGAAAGGATATCAGAAGTCGAAGATCAACTTAATGAAATAAAACGAGAAGGCAAGATTAGAGAAAAAAGAGTAAAAAGGAATAAACAAAATCTCCAAGAAATATGGGACTATGTGAAAAGACCTAATCTATGTTTGATAGGTGTACCTGAATGTGACGAAGAGAATGAATCCAAGCTGGAAAATACTCTTCAGGATATTATCCAGGAAAACTTCCCCAACCTAGCAAGGCAGGCCAATATTCAAGTGCACGAAATACAGAGAACACCACAAAGATATTCCTCATGAAGAGCAACCCCAAGGCATAAACCCTTCAGATTTACCAGGGTGGAAATGAAGGAGAAAATGCTAAGGGCAGCCAGAGAGAAAGGTTGGGTTACCCACAAAGGGATGCCCATCAGACTCACAGCAGATCTCTCAGCAGAAACCCTATAAGCCAGAAGAGAGTGGGGGCCAATATTCAACATCCTTAAAGAAAAGAACTTTCAACCCAGAATTTCATTTCCAGCCAAACTAAGCTTCATAAGGGAAGGAGAAATAATGAGAACAAGCAAGTACTCAGAGATTTCATCACCACCAGGCCTGCTTTACAAGAGCTCCTGAAAGAGGCACTAAACATAGAAAGGAACAACCAGTACCAGCCACTCCAAAAACATACCAAATGGTAAAGAGTATCAACACAATGAAGAAACTGCATCAACTAACAGGTGAAACAGCCAGCTAGCACCACAATGGCAGGATCAAATTCACACATAACAATATCAACCCTAAATGTAAATGAGCTAAATGCCCCAATCAAAAGACACAGACTGGCAAATTGGATAAAAAGCCAAAACCCATCGGGGTGCTGTATCCAGGAAACCCATCTCACATGCAAGGATACACAAAGGCTCAAAATAAAGGGATGGAGGAGATTTACCAAGCAAATGGAGAGCAAAAAAAAGCAGGAGTTGCAATTCTCATCTCTGATAAAATAGACTTTAAACCAACAAAGATCAAAAGAGACAAAGAAGGACATTACATAATGGTAAAAGGATCAGTGCAACAAGAAGAGCTAACGATCCTAAATATATACACACCCAATACAGGAGCACCCAGATACATAAGGCAAGTTCTTAATGACTTACAAAGAGGCTTGGACTCCCACACAATAATAGTGGGAGATTTTAACACCTCATTGTCAATATTAGATCAACCAGACAGAAAATTAACAAGGATATCCAGGACTTGAACTCAAACCTGGACCAAGCAAACCTAATAGACTTTACAGAAGTCTCCACCCCAAATCCACAGAATATACATTCTCTGCACCACATCACACCTGCTCTAAAATTGACCACATAATTGGAAGTAAATCACTCCTCAGCAAATGCAAAAAGTGGAAATCATAACAAACAGTCTCTCAGACCACAGTGCAATCAAGTTAGAACTCAGAATTCGGAAACTAACTCAGAACCGCACAGCTTCACGGAAACTGAACAACTGGTCTTGAATGTTGACTGGATAAACAACAAAATGAAGGCAGAAATAAAGATGTTCTTTGAAACCAACGAGAATGAAGACACAACATACCAGAATCTCTGGGACACATTTAAAGCAGTCTCTAGAGGAAAATATATAGCAATAAATGCCCATATGAGAAGCAAGGAGAGATCTAAAATTGACACCCTATCGTCAAAATGGAAAGAGTTAGAGGAGCAAGATCAAAAAAACTCAAAACCAGCCGGGCGTGGTGTCTCACGCCTGTAATCCTAGCACTTTGGGAGGCCAAGGTAGGTGGATCACCTGAGGTCAGGAGTTCAAGACCAGCCTGGCCATCATGGTGAAGTGCCATCTTTAAAAAAAAAAAAAAAAAAATTTATAAAAAAAAAAAACTCAAAAAGTAGCAGAAGACAAGAAATAACTAAGATCAGAGCAGAACTGAAGGAGATAGAGACACAAAAAAAATTCAAAAAAATCAATAAATCCAGGAGGTGGTTTTTCAAAAAGATCAATAAAATAGACCACTAGCCAGATTAATAAAAAAGAAAAGAGAGAATAATCAAATAGATGCAATAAAAAATGATAAAGGGGATACCACCACAGATTCCGCAGAAATTGAAACCATCATCAGAGATTATTACAAACAACTGTATGCACATAGACTAGTAAACCTGGAAGAAATGGATAAATTCCTGGATGCTTGCATCCTCCCAAGCCTAACCCAGGAAGAAGTCGAAATCCTGAATAGACCAATAACAAGGTCTGAAGTTGAGGCAGCAATTAAGAGCCTACCACCCAAAAAAAGCCCAGGTCCAGATGGGTTCACAGCCGAATTCTACCAGACATACAAAGAGGAGCTGGTACCATTCCTTCTGAAACTATTCCAAACAATCCAAAAAGAAGAAATCCTTCCCAAATCATTTTATGAGACCAATATCATCCTGATACCAAAACCCGGCAAAGACTCAGCAAGAAAAGAAAACTTCAGGCCAATATCCATGATGAACATAGATGCGAAAATCTTCAGTAAAATACTGGCAAACTGATTGCAACAGCACATCAAAAAGTTTATCCACCATGATCAAGTAGGATTCATCCTGGAGATGCAAGGCTGGTTCAACATACGCAAATCTATAAACATAATCCACCACGTAAACAGAACCAAAGACAAAAACCACATGATTATCTCAATTAATGCAGAGAAGACCTTTGACAAAATTCAACAGCCCTTTATGCTAAAAACCCTCAATAAACTAGGTATTGACAGAATATATCTCAAAATGATAAAAGCTATTTACGACAAACACAGCCAATATCATACTGAATGGGCAAAAACTGGAAGCATTCCCTTTGAAATCTGGCACTAGACAAGGATGTCCTCTCTCACCACTCCTATTCAATATAGTACTGGAAGTTCTAGCCAGAGCAGTCAGGCAAGAAAAAGAAATAAAGGGTATTCAAATAGAAAAGGAGGAAGTCAAATTGTCTCTATTTGTAGACAACATGATTGTATATCTAGAAGACCCCATCGTCTCAGCCCAAAATCTCCTGAAATTGATAAGCAACCTCAGCAAAGTCTCAGGATACAAAATCAATGTGCAAAAATCACAAGCATTCGTATACACCAATAACAGACTTAAAGAGAGCCAAATCAAGAACGAACTGCCATTCACAATTGATACAAAGAGAATAAAATACCTAGGAATACAAGTAACAAGGAACGTAAAGGACCTCTTCAAGGAGAACTACAAACCACTGCTCAGGAGTGGTGGCTCACACCTGTAATCCCAGCACTTTGAGAGGCCAAGGCGGGCAAATCACCTGAGGTCAGGAGTTTGAGACCAGCCTGGCTGATGTGAAATCCCATCTCTACTAAAAATACAAAAATTAGCTGGATGTGGTGGCAGGAGCCTGTAATCCCAGCTACTTGGGAGGAAGATGTAGGAGAATCGCTTGAACCCAGGAGGTAGAAGTTGCAGTGAGCCAACATGATGCCACTGCACTCCTGCCTGGGCAACAGAGCAAGACTGTCTCAGAAAGAGGAGAGAGAGAGAGAATCAGAGAAAGAGAGAGAGAGAGAGAAACGGGGGTTGGGGGGAGGCAGGGAAGAGAGAAACAGAAAGAAGAGAGAGAGAAAGAAAAGGAAGGAAGGAAGGAGAAAGAAAGAAAAAAACAAAAAGAAAGAAAGAAAGATAAACAGACCACAGACCAGACCAGACCAGGCAATACAGGAAGACTCTGTCTCTAGAAAAAATAAAAAATTATCCAGGCATGGTGGCACATGCCAGTAGTCTCAGCTACACGGGAGGCTGAAGCAAGAGGATCATTTAAGCTCAAGAGGTTGAGGCTGCAGTGAGCCTTTATTGCAACACAGCACTCCAGCCTGGGCAACAGAGTGAGACCCTGTCTGAAAAACAACAATGAAAACAAAAAATAGGCCGGGTGCAGTGGCTCACACCTGTAATCCTAGCACTTTGGGAGGCCAAGGTGGGCGGACTACCTGAGCTTAGGAGTTCGAGACCAGCCTGGGCAACATGGCTAAACCTATCTCTACTAAAAATACGAAAATTATCCAGGTGCGGTGGTGTACGCCTGTAGTACCAGTTACTCAGGAGGCTGAGGCAGGAGAATTGCTTGAACCTGGGAGGTGGAGGTTACAGTGAGCTGAGATTGTGCCACTGCACTCCAGCCTGGGCAACAGAGTGAGACTCTGTCTCCACAAAAAAAAAAAAAACAAAAATTAACAAGTGCTGAAGAGGATGTGGAGAAACTGGAACATTTGTACATTGCTAGTGGGAATGTAAGATGGTGCAGCTACTGAACAAGTTCCTCAAAGAGTTAAACATAATTACCATATGAATCAGCAATTCTGCTTCTAGGTATATACCCAAAATGATTAAAAGCAAGAACTTAAAACGATACTTACAATGCCAATGTTCATTGCAGCATTATTCATGATAGCCAGAAGGTGGAAACAACCCAAGTGTCCCTCTGCAGACAATGGTAAACAAAATGTACTACATACCATGGAATATTAGCTATAAAAAGGAATGAAGTTCTTTTTTAAAGTTGATACATAAATATTGTACATATTTATGGGGTACATGTAAAGGAATAATTCCAATATATGCTACAACATGATGAACCTTGAACAATATCCAAAGTGAAATAAGCCAAACAAGTGATTCCACTTATAAACAATATCTAGAATAGGCAAATTCATAGAGACAGAAAGTAGAAGAGAAGTTGTCAGGGGCTGGTGGGAGGGAAGATTTATTGTTTTGTTGTTGTTGTTTTGAGATGGAGTCTCGCTGTGTTGCCCAGGCTGGAGTGCAGTGACCGATCTCAGCTCACTGCAGCCTCTGCCTCCGGGGCTCAGGCGATTCTTGTGCCTCAGCCTCCTGAGTATCTGGTTCAACAGGCGCTCGCCATGATGCCCAGCTAATTTTTTGTATTTTAGTAGAGCTGGGGTTTTACCATGTTGCCCAAGATGGTCTCAAACTGCTGAACTCAGGCGATCCACCCACCTTGGCCTCCCAAAGTGCTGGGATTACAGGCCTGAGCCACCGTGCCTGGCCCTGAAGATTTATTGTTTAATAAATACAGCGTTTGGGATGATGAAAAGGTTCTGGAGATGGATGGTGGTGATGGTTGTACAACATAGTGAATCCACATAATGCCACTGAGTGGTACACTTAAAAATCATTAGAATGTAAGTTTTGTTACATATATTTTACCATAATAAAAAAGTACGTGAAGAAAGATGAAAATTTTTCTAAATTTGATAAATATCAACTCACAGATCCCAAGAAAGTTCAGTGAACCTCAAGTAAGACATATATAAACCAAAGCACACCTGGGCATATAACAGTCAAACTGCTTAAGACCAAAGCAATACTAGCAACAATTAGAAAATGAAAAAGAAATTTTTTTTTCTTTTTTTGAGAGAGGGTCTCACTCTGTTGCCCAGCCTGGAGTGCAGTGGCACAATCTTGGCTCACGGCAACCTCTGCCTCCCAGGTTCGAGCAGTTCTCCTGCCTCAGCCTCCCATGTAGCTGGGATTACAGGCACTCACCACCATGCCTGGCTAATTTTTTTATTTTTAGATAGACACGAGGTTTCACCATGTTGGTCAGGCTGGTCCCAAACTCCTAACCTTGCAATCTGCCTGCCTCGGCCTCCCAAAGTGCTGGGATTACAGGTGTTAGCCACCGCACCTGGCTGAAAAAATATTTTTAATGACATTTACAATACTGTCAAAAGATATGAGTGCCTAGGAATAAATTTAATGAAAGATTGGTAAAGCCTACACTGAAAACTATCAAATAGTGCTTAGAGGAGTTAAAGAAGACACAAATAGGTGAAAATATTATTTCCCATTTATTTATTTATTTATTTTCCAGGGACTATAGCCCTTTCTTCCTTTAGGCAGCTAGGGTGAAGATAATCCCTAAGCATCATCTTACATATAGCTAATTCTTTTACTAATAACAAATCTTGTCTGTTTATTAAGTCTTCAATAATTTAATATTAATATTTTATTCATTTTATCTGAGTTATTTGGAAAGAATTCTGTTATCCAGGGACTTTTCACTAATTCATGCTACTGACCAAAAAACATTAGTGAAGGTTTATTTTATCTATTCTATCAATGAGCATTCATGCTCTCATGGCCTCAGAATTTTCAACCACTTAAAACTAAGTGAGAAAATAAAATTATACATCAGAATAGTTATCCAAAATGTATGCAAGTATACCGGTTGACTGGATTGTCCCTGAGACTTCAAGAGATTCCAGGGAAGGCAGGGTGAGAAGCAGTTTCTGTTTGGCTGCGCCAAGTTCCAATTTGCTGACAGGGCACTTGGTGACAGAGGCCTTAGACAGCTCAAGAGCTGGGCAGATGCTTTCAATAAAGACTGCTGTGGTTTAAATGGAGTTTGATGCACTCTGAAGCTGAGAAAACTGTCATTAGAACCCCAAGCATCTCCTGGTCTACAGCATCAATATCATTCACACGGACTTCCAGACAGGGAATCTTGTACTGCTTTGGAGATAGTTTCCAATAGCCAGTGATGTCTGGTGGTGCCCGTGCAGGATATTCAGACAGCTCTTTATGCTAGCCTCTTTTCAGCTACGTTTTGCTCCCATTCATTCATAGGTTCAAAGGCAGAAGCATAGTCCTGATCTATAGTTGGTGCCTGTGATTTGTCCAGACATGTTTCCAGGACTGAAAAATCTGCTCTAGGTGACCTCCTATTTCCTTTTATCGAGACCTGGATGCCCCTCAACAATGACAGGCTTTCTGGGTGGTCGAAAAAGTACTGTAACTTAAGTACATCCAAAGTCAGTGTTCTCACTTGAAGGAATTGCAAAACAAATGGAGAACACGCAGCCACAGTGTTGCTTTCAGAAGCAATTTTTAGGGCAAGAGCCAGTAAACATTCTGCAACAAATGAAGAGTAAGCCTGTGGACAAATTTGCCACAGTCCCCTAACTAACTGCATCTTCAGTGAAATTTCCAGCTGGTGCTTTAGGTAGTCATCATTTTCAGATATATTCTCTAATGACTCTTTGTTATCCACCAAATGGAGCAAATGAGACAATTCTGGGTCCTGCTTTTGTTGAAGGGAGGTTGGAGATATTGTTCAAAAAATTGTTGTAGGCGCTTACAGGCATCATTGATGAGTTGATTTGTTTCAAAAATATCGTCCTAAATCTTGATGTTCCTACCTATCTGAATCCAGGAGTTCAATCAGTCTCATCCCTGCAAAAAATTCTTGGAATGCAGGATTTAAAAACCAATAGAATGATCTTAGTCTCTGGGCTGTAAATTTGCCCATCAAGCACATGGTTAGATCTCATCAACCCCTGCTTCTGCGAATCATCATCACTAAACTCAAAGCAACATGAAAACAAATCCTTTCAAGGCCAGCTCATCACAGGAGGACACAGTTGCTTTGAGAAGTTCAGCTGTCACTTTGTTCCTTAAGAAAAGGCACTCCAGCCGGGCACAGTGGCTCATGCCTGTAATCCTAGCACTTTGGGAGGCTGAGGCGGGCAGATCACCTGAGGTCAGGAGTTCAAGACCAGCCTGACCGATATGGTGAAACCCTGTCTTAAAAAAAAGGAAAAGAAAAGAAAAGGCATTCCATATAGGACTTGAAAACAGCCACATCATCAAAGGATGGGTCAAAAGGATACTGAAACCAATGAGCATGGATCGCCACCACAAAGAGGGGAGTTTTCTGAATCCCCTGCAAAGTTTCATTCACTCCAAAGTGAACCATAAACTTTTGCAGACAAGTAATATTACGTGAAAAGAGCTTCTGTAATATATAGATCGTATTATAAAAGGGGAAACACTCTGACCTCTACAGTCGTCTCTAGGTATCGACAGATGTCCCTGGCCCTGTCTATATGGACAATAATCAATAAGTCTGTGACAAGTGGTTTTTTTAATCAGTTTTCCTATGACTTGGGGGATTGAACATATTTCTTAGTAGTCATCTAAAAGGAATAAGACTTGATTCTTTAACTGCTGGAGGATGTTCCTCATGTACATTTCAGTAACAGATCCTTCTTTCTCTAGGAGTTGGTCACAGACGATACTGACCAGCCCCTAGTGTGGTCTGGTGGAACTAAGGGAGAGGTAGAAAACTAGCTAGAACCTGTTTAACAGGACAGCATCCAAATGCCCACAGGAAAGCTGTTTTCTTCAGGAGGACCATCTTTCTGCTCCCAGCTTCACCCTCCACACACATGCCAGAATTCAAGTTGGCAAAGACCTCGGGCAGCACTAGGGGCTCTTGTACAGATTTGCTGGTGTGTTTTGAAGCAATGGACAGATCGCAGCCCAGTAAGTGGTCCATGGCCAGACCAGAAGAGATATCAAGCAAAGACATGTGGCAGAAACTGGCGCTGGTATAAGCTGCCCTCAGCTGCTCACTCAGATTATTTGCCTCTTGAAACCATTGGGCTTCACCCTGTGCCATCACTGTGGAGAGAAGAAAAGGGGCCACAACTAGGATTCATCGTCACATCTCCCCTCAGTCTCAACACCAAGCCCTTTTCACTCCATGGTTCTTCCTGTCTACTACAAATGTGTTAGGCCCTTCCACAGCCATCCATGATTCCCCACATTGCGATCATCTCATAGGTTTTGCCACAAAAATCAGAATGTGGGAAGCATGTGTCCAAAGCGCCCCACTTGAAAGAGGGACCTAGACATAATGTGTGCTTATTAGAAGCACCATGGAATCTTAAAGTTTCCCATTTTAAAAATCTCAGCAAAGAGGCCAGGCAAAGTGACTCATGCCTGTAATCCCAGCACTTTGGGAGGCCGAGGCAGGTGAATTGCTTTAGCCTAGGAGTTCGAGACCAGCCTGGCCAACATGGCAAAACACTGTCTCTACAAAAAAAAACAAAAATTAGCCAGGTATGGTGGCATGCGCTTGTGGTCCCAGCTACTGGGGAGGCTGAGATGGGAGGATCACTTAAACCTGGGAGGTTGAGGCTATAGTGAGCCATGATCTTGCCACTGTAGTCCAGCCTGGGTGACAGAGTGAGACCCTGTCTCAATAAAATAAGATGAATAAAAATAAAAATCTCAGGAAAGAAGCTTGCTGATTGGTGCTTCTATGGACTGGTTTGCTTGTACCTGAGACATGTTGCCTGCTATCAGTTTGGTCCTGCCTGCACTCTAGAACCTTGACTTTTGCTCCTACAGAACACTGTTTCAGCATAGTAAATATAGCTGTATGCATTTAACTATGAGGTTTTCGTGTGTGTGTTTTCCAGAGACAGGGTCTCACTATGTTGCCCAGGCTGTTCTGGTTTTAAACTTCTGGCCTCCAGCAATCCTCCTGCCCAGGCATCCCAAAATGCTGGGATTAGAGGTGTGAGCCACCGTGCCTGGGCTTGTATTAGGTTTTTAAAAACACTATTAGAGTTTTAGTGACAAGAATTAAGTATAAAACTATCATTTCCAGTGATTCTCTGTCAGTGGCTCCCTGCAATAGAAATGTAAATGGTTTATAAAGTAATGGTAAGGATATCAAGGGAATTTGGTGGAATGAGTGCATATTTAACACTCCTACATGAAACCAACAAAAATGAACTTAAAGAATCAAAACTAGAGCACTTTGGGAGGCCGAGGCGGGCGGATCACAAGGTAAAGAGATCAAGACCATCCTGGCCAACATAGTGAAACCCCGTCTCTACTAAAAATGTAAAAATTAGCTGGGTGTGATGGCGCACGACCGTAGTCCCAGCTATTCAGGAGGCTGAGGCAGGAGAATCACTTGAATCTGGGAGTCGGAGGTTGCAGTGAGCTGAGATCGCGCCATTGCACTCCAGCCTGGTGACAGAGCGAGATTCCATCTCAAAAAAAAAAAAAAAAGAATCAAAATTAGGAAAAAAAACAAACTGAATTCTGGAACAAAAAAACATTACTGGAAAAACTGGTGAAATCCAAATAAAATCTGGATTATAGTAAATAGTAATGTACCAGTGTATGAACTGGTACACTGATGATTTGACAAATATATGATGCTAGTGTAAGATGTTAGCATAAGGGTAAATTAGGCACAGTAATATATAGGAAGTCTTTGTATTACTTTACACTTTTTCTGTAAATCTAAATAATTTCAAATAAAAACTTTATTTAAAAAAACAACAACAACAACTGCTGGATGCGGTGTAATGCCAGCCCTTTGGGAGGCGGAGGTGGGCAGATCACTTGAGGCCAGAAGTTTGAGACCAGCCTGGCCAACGTGGCGAAACCCTGTCTCTATTAAAAAGAAAATTCAGAAATTTTGTTTTGTTTTGTTTTCATGGAGAACAAGAAAATTCAAAAATTAACCAGGCAGTGGTGGCATATACTTGTACTCCTAGCTACTGGGGAGGCTGGGGCACAAGAATCGCTTGAACCCAGGAGGCAGAGGTTGCAGTGAGCCGAGATTGTGCCACGGCACTCCAGCCTGGGTGATAGAGTGAGACGCTGTCTCAAACAAAACAAAAAAACAAAGCTGGGTATGATAGCTCACACCTGTATTCCCAGCACTTCGGGAGGCCGTGGCAGGTGGATCACTTGAGATCAGGAGTTCAAGACCAGCCTGACCAACATGGTGAAACCCCGCCTCTACTAAAAAATACAAAAATTAGCTGGGTGTGGTGGCTCACGCCTGTAATCCTAGCACTTTGGGAAGCCAAAGTAGGAGGATCACTTGAGGCCAGAAGTTCAAGGCCAGACCAACCTGTACAACATAGAGAGACTTCATCTAAAAATTTTAAAAGTTTACCAGGGGGTGGGGGTGGCACACATGTATAGTTCCAGCTACTTGGGGACTGAGGCAACAAGATCACTTGAGGCCAGGAGGTTGGGGCTACAGTAAGCCGTGATTGCACCACTGCACTCCAGCCTGGGTGACAGAGTAAGACCCTGTCTTAAACAAACAAAAAGTAAAAAAAGAAACCCTTCATCAGTATCAAAACTAAAGAATGGCCCGCAAACATGCTCTCTAGAAACATCATGAAACCAGAACGCAAATACCCTCTAAACTCAGGTTTGATGTATGCTTGAAGAACAAGAGAGAAAGTTCAAAAGAGGTCTAGTTGCACTTATTAAAATGGACAGATGAGAACTACACATGTGAGTAAGTCAGTGGCCCATTCCACGCTGTGGAATCACAGGAGAGCAGGAGTAAAGCAAAGGGACACTTTTTTCTTTTGAGACAAGGTCTCACTCTGCTGCCCAGGCTGGAGGGTAGTGGCACGATCAAGGCTCAATGTAGCCTCCAACTCCTAGGTTAAATTGATCCTCCCACCTCAGTCTCCCAAGTAACTGGGACTACAGGCACGTGCCACCAGGCCAGGCAATTTTTTTCTTTTTTGTAGAGACAGGGTCTAACTATGTTGCCCAGGGTGGCCTGGAACTCCTGGGCTTGAGGTACCCTGCCACCTTGGTTTCCCAAAGTGCTGGGATTATAGGTGTGAGCCACTGCATCTGGCCCAGATGCTTCATTTCTATTGCCTTCAAGTGACTTGGAGATGAGTCCAGAAATAGAAGCATAGCTTCAGGAAAACAACAAGTAGAACTTTTAATATTTCTTTCCAAAGTCAGCCATGTAGAGCCAAACAAAAGCAGATCCTTAAGTGAGGGGTGAAGTGGCTTACAAAAGAAAAAAAATATATTTTAACAGGCCTATCAAGGAAAAGGACTGTGAAGGAAGGTAAAATGTAAACATTTTCATGCAAACAAATGCCAATAAAGTTAATTGCCAGCACAACTGCACTGCAAAAAATGTGAAAGGGGCTGAGCGCGGTGGCTCACCCCTGTAATCCCAGAACTTTGGGAGGTGGATCATGAGGTCAGGAGTTCAAGAACAGCCTCACCAACATGGTGAAACCCTGTCTCTACTAAAATTACAAAAATTAGCCAGGTGTGGTGGTGCACATCTGTAATCTCTAGCTACTCAGGAGGCTGAGGCAGGAGAATCACTTGAACCCAGGAGGCGGAGGTTGTGGTAAGCCAAGATGGTGCCACTGCACTCCAGTCTAGGCAACAAGAACAAAACTCCATCTCAAAAAAAAAAAAAAAACAGACATGAAGACTCATCCTTCATAGCCTGAATCAGAGGAGTGGATAAAGACTCAATCTAAAGATAAAATAAGGGAGGAAATGAGAAAAATAAACTGTTGAAGTGCATCCAAAGTCAGGTTAATATTCATTCCACTCACCTGGGAAAATATCTGGTGCGATCATCTAGTGGGTTATCACCCTCCTAACACTTCTTTAAACACCCTCCACAGGAAAAGCACTGGATGATGTCCTTTATACCTAAAAGTAAGGAAACTTGATCAGTGCCACTGGTGTGGGCATCTGTCCACTGACATGCAGATAATAACCACCAGACCTGTATTAGCGAAAGCCTATTCAGTCTCCAATTGGGTTTTGTGACAAAGTCAGAAGTTGGTTACCAGTGAGGCAATTTTCTATCTAAGACTGTTTGCCCATCTACAGGATAACCAGCAAGTAGTCATTCAATGCTCCTACACACCATGCACTTTGATAGGCACCATCCTTCTGCCCCGTTCTCCTTTGATCAACAAACAGATTGGCAACCAGAATCTGGAACTGAAGCTCCATGAGGGGGGCCGGGCACAGTGTCTTATGCCTGTAATCCCAGTACTTTGAGAGGCCAAGGTGGGTGGATCACCTGAGGTCAGGAGTTTGAGACTAGCCTAGCCAACATGGTGAAACCCTGTCTTTACTAAAAATACAAAAATTAGTTGGGTGTGGTGGTGGGCACCTGTAATCGCAGCTACTCGGGAGGCTGAGGCAGAAGAATCACTTGAACCCATGAGGATGAGTTTGCAGTGAGCTGAGATCGCTCCACTGCACTCCAGCCTGGGCGACAAGAATGAAACTACATCTCAAAAAATAAAAATAAGCTCCACGAGGAAAGATTTTTGTCTGTTTTGCTCATTATTGAATGACATGAACCTGGAAGAGTGCTTAGCACTCATGAGGCACTCAATTAGTATTTGTTTAATGAACTAATCCAAAAGAATATACTTCGAGCTCAAGAAAAAAAAAACAGCAAATCTAGCAGTCCTTATGTAAGTGAATGCATGACGAATCAGTTGCCTCTTACCACATTATTGCCGGGTTTATTCCACCAGAAATAGAATCAAGTCTCTTTGTAAGATTATATTCCTTCAGAAAGAATTTGGTATTTAGCTCTGCGAAAGGATCAAACTAGAAACAGCATTTCTCATCTTCCTTCCACTCTGGGAAAGCTGGGCAGAGGAAAGCCTCCCAGAAATATGAGGTTCTAGAGCTTGCAAGATCTGAAAAAGGCCAGAGGACTAGGATTTGAGTGGAGAGGTGGAGGACTGGAAAGGAAGAGGGTAAGGACACCAGAGGGTCTTGAGGAAGGCGATAAGAGGAAGATACAGTAAAGTGGGAAGAAATGGCAAACACTCTTTCCAAAGGCTTAAGATTGTCAGGCGGTCAGATTTTTTTGTCCCCATGGAATATGTCTGTGAGGTAGAGTGACAACTATCTTCTCCGTCTCTGTATTGCTGTGGTATTTGTGACAGCTACTTGATCTCTCAAAGATCTGCGTTAACCTCCACTGTAACTTATGCATGCCAAGCAAGACCAGCAAGGTACCTAGGAACCCTTCCCTGATCATCTTGTATCTCAGGCAGCGATTTAGCTAGAGGAACCAGCCTATCACTGGTGGATTACAGAGGTGCTTCCTGATGACCAGCAGCTAAAGAGAAAATGCTGCAATCTGGTGGAAGACTCTGCATGTTTAGGAATCATGAATATGAATTTCCTGATTTTCTCCTGTAGGCAGAATGTGGCAAAGATTGCTATCCAGGTTCCTAGTATCTCACGTCCTTCCATAGTAAGAGAAATCCCAAATTTTTAGCTGGGCACATTGTCACCCAGGAAAAAGATTAGGTTTCCAGCTCCTCTTATAGCTAGGTATGGTCATCTAAGTTCTTTCTTTCTTTTTCTTTCTTTTTTTCTTGTTGCCCAGGCTGGAGTGCAATGGCATGATCTCGGCTCACTGCAACCTCCACCTCCTACGTTCAAGATCTCCCCTGGCTCAGCCTCCCGAGTAGCTGGGATTACAGGTGCCCACCACCACGCCTGGCTAATGTTTTGTATTTTTAGTAGAGACAGGGTTTCACAATATTGGCCACGCTGGTCTCAAACTCCTTACCTCAAGTGATCCACTCACCTCAGCCTCCAAAGTGCTGGGATTATAGGAGTGAGCCACCATGCCCGGCCATGTGACTAAGTTTTGATTAAAGAAATATAAGTAGAAGTGTCCTGTGACAGTTTCTAGGAGCACCTTGTGGGGGACAAGAGGTGGAGAGAGTAATGTGTAGAAAGAGAAGACATGATAATTATCCCAAATAAATGCTTGTATTGTTAGTCCAGACCTTAAGGTTTCAAATTTGAAGCTTCACCATCTAAGGGAGGTACAGAAAACTGGGAGAGGATTTATGATGCAGGAAAGAAAAGGGATCTATGCCAGACACAGTGGCTCATGCATGCAATCCCAGCATTTTGGGAAGCCAAGGCAGGAGGATTGCTTGAGCCCAGGAGATCGAGGCTGCAGTGAGCCATGATCTCACCACTGCCCTCCAGCCTGGGTGACCATGTCTCAAAACCAAATAAAAAGGAAAAGAAAAACAATCTGTAAGAAATGCTGAAGTGAGTGGAGATGGTTCAGTGTAGCTAAACGCAAGCCCGGGAGCATAAAGTCTATGTGGGAATTAAAGGTCAAGCAAGCAAGTGGGCACAACCCACTGACTCACCTGTATAGAAAAGACCTGCCTTGGTCAGTGCTGAAACTCCCACAGCTGATTCCCAGGGCCAGTCCTTAAAAGAGTCCAGCTGTAGTTCTTCTTTAGCAAAGATGCAGTCATTGCAATAAGCTTGAATAAAAGGCACAGGGTGAGACCAGCAGGCTTTCATCTTTTTTTCTTTTTTTTTCCTATATCTTTATTGCTGCTGCACAAATTAAAGAGACCAATAGGCTTTGATATTGCAAGTATCAATGTTCAGAGCTGTCCCTTCACAGTTACAGATGGAATGATGTCTAGAGTTTGCTTCAAAATAAATGGGGGGAAAAAGAAAAAAGAGATAAGGACAAAAAAGATCAAAAGAAGAAATAAACAAGAAAGGCTTTGGAAAATGTTTGCGTTTTTACCTGATGCCATAGGTAATTCTCTCTGGACCTAGGAATTCACAAAATGTTCTCCCTGAGGGAAATTAAAATTCAAGTTGTTGATTGTTTGACTTTTTTTTTTTTGAGGCCAAGTCTCACTCTGTTGCCCAGGCTGAAGTGTAGTGGCGTGATCTCATCTCACTGCCACCTCCGCCTCCTGGGTTCAAGAATTCTCCTGCCTCCCAAGTAGCTAGGATTACAGGCATGTGCCACCACACCTGGCTAAATTTTTTTTTTTTTTTAGTAGAGACAGAGGGTTTCACCATGGTGGAGGTCTCGAGGCTGGTCTTGAACACCTGACCTCAAGTGATCTGCTCGCCTCAGCCTCCCAAAGTGTTGGGATTACAGGCGTGAGCCACCGCGCCCGGCCTGATTGTTTGACTTATGAAGTATTGTTATACCCAGGTGAGTTAGATGGAACAGCACCACACTCTGAGTTTCAAATTATGAGTCCTTTATTTTTTAGCTGACCGAGAGACGGCTACCGCTCAAAATTCTCTTCGGCCCCAAAGAAGGGGCTTGATTATCTTTTATACCTTGATTTAGGTAGGGAGGGGGAGCCTAGCTGGAGCAGAGTTTACAGAAGCAGAACAAGCAAGTTAGATAAGGAGGCTGGTAACTAGGAGGCAGGAGGTTCTCATGATTGTTGATTTTTAAGGAGGGTATACACAAGCGGTTCCCATGATTGCTGGTTAGCAAGGGGGGTATTCGATACTTGTCATATAATCAATCAAGGTGGGAGCATTCACAATGGCAAGTGGGCTTGACAAGCAGGCTATGGTTACAAAGGTTATATATATGTTTCTATAGTTCTAACTACAGCATGACCCAACACAGTAGCAAGACCCAGGTATGCACTTAAGGTAAGAGTGGCAGGAGGGGTGAGGCGGAGGTCAAGATGGAGTCTATCTGGCTCTCAGCAAAATGGAGTCTGTCTGGCTAACACAGGGTAGGTTAGCACAGTATATACCTATCTATGAACAAGAACTGAAAGAACTTTCCCCCCAGAATGAAGAGTTTCATTGGATGGAACGGCAGTGTCATCGGAGAATTATTCCTTTTTGATTTCTGTTGATGTTGGAATTGTTTTTATGCAGTGCAAACACACAAACACACACACGCTGTGAATGTTCATCCATACTCAGCAGGAAGCCTTCTCAGGGTCACTTTTTCCAGAAACTGACCTTGAAAACAGACTTGCATTTAGATATCACAGATGTACTTTGGCAAATGAGGAAGTAGAGACACAGAATGGTAACTAAATTCATAAGGGTATTATATGTTGAGCAACTGATTTCTTCTGGGAAAGCTGCACCCAATTTCTTTTTGAGGAAACACCCCTCCTCCCACTATCAGGCCTATTCTCTATAGAGTTCTGGCTCTTCTGAGCCATGTTAGTCAATAAATTCTCATTTTTGTTTAAGCCAGTTTGGATTAGACTTCCCATCACTTTCCACTAGGAAATTCTTACTGATTAAAGATAGTTAGCCAGCTGGGAAAGGCCAGCTCTGAGGCCCACTGTGGGTGACAGTGCCTAGGTCAGGAGATCTCAGCAGGCATTCAGATAGAGGTAGCAGAGGGAAGCTGGGGCAAGTGGCTTCATTCATAAAGGGAAGACTGTCAGGAAGGCAAGCAGAGCCCATCAGAAGCCAGCCCTGGAGAAGAGAAAAAGTCTCCAGGTCAGCAAGTGAATGTGATATTTTTTTCATTTTGAAGATGGGAGGCAGAGGAATGAAAGGAGAAAGGAAGAAAGAAATCAAATCCATGACATGAAAAGAATGCCTACGCCCTTCTGAGTCAGACATTTATAGGTAATCCAAAAACTTGAGAAAAAAATTGCTGTTATACATTACCGTTATTCAACAAATCCCTTGTAGCTTTGAATATACTGGGCAATTTCCTCTGAGGATTTCTTACTTTGAAGAAATTCACATCTGTAATTAATGAATATAATTAAAATGTACCTCCATACTGTGATAAAGCTGTTCTATATCACAATGAACATTTATAAAAATGTATTGAATTGTTGGATTTTACTATACTTCAATAAAATTGCCCAAAAATTTACTGCAAAACTTACTTAGAATTATCATTTTTCTTATATAATTATTTTTTATTCCTATTAGTGACGTGTAATTATTTAAAATTAAATCTTCAGATTAACTTTTTTCTTGAAATAAAATATATAATATAATCAAAGAGTTATTTACAGTAAAGAATGGAGCTTTTGATTTTTGGAATTAAGCAGTGGTGACTAAATCTAGTTCCTGTGGTTATATGAAAGCTACTAGCAATAAAGAGAAGTATATTTGAAATAATAGGCCAGATGCAGTGGCTCACAACCAGGAGTTTGAGACCAGCCTGGGCAACATGGCAAAACGCGCTCTCTACAAAAAAATACAAAAATTAGCTGGGCATGGTGCCACACCTCTGTAGTCTCAGCTATTCAGGAGGCTGAGCGGGGAGGATCACCTGAGCCCAGGAAGGTAGAGGCTACAGTGAGCCATGATCAGGCCACTGCACTCCAGCTTGGGCAAAAGAGTGAGAAAGAGTGAGACCCGGTCTCAAAAAATAAATATACAAAATCTTTTTAAAATAGCAATAATAATATATTTATCTACTGAACAAAAAATTATCATGTGTTAAAAAGTAATGGATATTAATTTATAATTTTTTGTTTTTTAAAAAAAGCATATTGAATACGATTTTAAAAACACATTCATTTATAAAACCACATGTGAACAACAGCAAAAAAACACATTCATTTCCTATAAAAGAGAACCGGTTTTAAAATTAACTTTTAAAAATTGCTATGGCTGGGTGCAGTAGCTCATGCCTGTAATCTCAGCACTTTGGGAGGCCGAGGTGGGTGGCCCATGAGGTCACGGTTCAAGACCAGCCTGGCCAAATGGTGAAACCCCATCTCTACTAAAAATACAAAAATTAGCTGGGCATGGTGGCAGGTACCTGTAATCCCAGCTACTTGGGAGGCTGAGGCAGGAGGATCACTTGAACCTGGGAGGCAGAGTTTGCAGTGAGCCGTGACTGCACCACTGCACTCCAGCCTGGGTGACAGAGCGAGACTCTGTCTCAAAAAAAAAAAAAAAAGCCTCCAATTCAAATTTAAGTTCTTTTTCTGTGGCGCTGTAGTAAAGAATGTGCTGGGAACCCAAAGGCCGGAGCTTTGTCCCTGCACTTCCACCAGTGGGGGATGTGACCAACCTTGCCATCATTCTCTCATAATCACAGGAGACCATGGACGCCATCAGATGGTCTGCATGTTTCCCCAGGGCCACGATTCTACATGATAGGCAGCCAGGGTTCCCAGTCTTCAGGTGTATACATCTTTCACAATGAAAGATGTATTTCCAAGGATTGTCCTAAGTCTGCACATAACCCACATGGCACACAATGCACAGGGAGGTGCCCTGTCCTCATGATTTATATGGATTGAGGAGGAACTCAGTACCTTAAAAAAATTACCGTGAAATCAGCTTACATTTATGTAGTGCCAGATTTTTCTTTCTTTTTTTTTTTTTTTAAAGCTGGAGTCTTGCTCTGTCACCAGGCTGGAATGCAGTTGCTCGATCTCGGCTCACTGCAACCTCCGCCTCCCAGGTTCAAGCAATTCTCCTGCCTCAGCCTCCCAAGTAGCTGGGACTACAGGTGTGCACCACCACACACAGCTAATTTTTGTATTTTTAGTAGAGACAGGGTTTTACCACGTTGACCAGGATGGTCTCCATCTCTTGACCTTGTGATCCACCCACCTCAGCCTCCCAAAGTGCTAGGATTACAGGTGTGAGCCACAGCACCTGGCCAAGTGCCACATTTTAAAAAGCGTAAGAGTATACTCAGACATTTTGTTGATCGTTTATAAAAGAAGCAACAAGGCTGGGCATGGTGGCTCAAGCCTGTAATCCCGGCATTTTGGGAGGCCAAGGCGGGCGGATCACCTGATGTCAGGAGTTGAAGACCAGCCTGATCAACATGGAGAAAACCCGTCTCTAGTAAAAACACAAAATTAACCGGACGTGGTGGCGCATGCCTGTAATCCCAGCTACTCGGGAGCCTGAGGCGGGAGAATCGCTTGAAACCAGGAGGTGGAGGTTGCAGTGAGCCGAGATCTCACCATTGCACTCCAGCCTGGGAAACAAGAGCAAAACTGTCTCAAAAAAAAAAAAAAAAATTAAAAAAAAAAAAAAAAAAAAGCAACAAATTGAAGTCCAAAAAGCTAAAGACAGAGTAACCAACAAGAAACTTTGGGATTCTGGTTCTAACTCCAGCTCTTACATTTTATTGGCTGACCATGTTGTTACGATGACAAACAAATGAAAGGCAAAACAGTTGGTCATCAGTCATCCTCACATTATACATGGTAATTTTTACAAAGTATTTGCTCATATGCTTTGTTTCTCATCCTGACAACCACCAGACAAGCTGTACATTATTATCTGCAGTGGAAGTTGCAGATACCAAGATGAAATCACTTTCCTCAGACCCCACGCAAAATAGGGTTGGGAAGGCACGAAGGAGTGAGGTTCAAGGTTATATGTCCAAGATAGGAACAGTTCCAAAGACTTTCTAAAAATCCCATAAGAAATCCCTTCATGCCTGTCACACATCTCCTGCTTTGCATTGCTTGCATGTATGCACATATTTCTATGACAAGGTTTACCACTGCACATTCTTTATGACTGCAGCAATTCAGATAAGATGAGATGCTCTCAAAAGAACACCTGCCCAGGAATGGCACCTCCACCAATGAATACAAAACAACTCTGGCTTTGAGCCTTCAGAACCAAGGAATTCGATTCCATTCCATTCCAATTCCATTCCAATTCCAATTCCCATTCCATTCCAATTCCATTCCATTCCATTCCAATTCCATTCCATTCCAACTCCAATTCCATTCCATTCCATTCCCATTCCAATTCCATTCCCATTCCAATTCCATTCCCATTCCAATTCCATTCCCATTCCATTCTGATTCTGATTCCATTCTATTCCAATTCCATTCCATTCCATTCCAATTCCATTCCATTCCAATTCCAATTCCATTCCATTCCATTCCAATTCCAATTCCATTCCATTCCATTCCGATTACATTCCATTCCAATTCCATTCCATTCCAATTCCAATTCCATTCCAATTCCATTCCATTCCATTCCAATTCCATTCCATTCCAATTCCAATTCCATTCCATTCCATTCCAATTCCAATTCCAATTCCATTCCATTCCGATTACATTCCATTCCAATTCCATTCCATTCCAATTCCAATTCCATTCCAATTCCATTCCATTCAAATTCCAAGTCCAATTGCATTCCATTCCAATTCCATTCCATTCCAATTCCATTCCATTCCAATTCCATTCGATTCCAATTAATTCCATTTCATTCCATTCCATTCCATTCCATTCCATTCCATTCCATTCCATTCCATTCCATTCCGATTCCAATTCCATTCCATTCCATTCCATTCCAATTCCATTCCATTCCAATTCCAATTCCATTCCATTCCATTCCAATTCCATTCCATTCCATTCCGATTCCAATTCCATTCCATTCCATTCCATTCCAATTCCATTCCATTCCATTCCATTCCATTCCAATTCCAATTCCATTCCATTCCATTCCAAATCCATTCCATTCCATTCCATCTCCAATTCCATTCCATTCCAATTCCATTCCATTCCAATTCCAATTCCATTCCATTCCATTCCAATTCCATTCCGTTCCAGTTCGAATTCCATTCCAATTCCATTCAATTCCAATTCCAATCCATTCCATTCCAATTCCATTCCATTCCAATTCCAATCCATTCCAATTCCATTCCATTCCGATTCCAATTCCATTCCATTCCAATTCCATTCCATACCAATTCCAATCCATTCCAATTCCATTCCATTCCATTCCAATTCCATTCCATTCCAATTCCATTCCATTCCATTCCAATTCCAATTCCATTCCAATTCCAATTCCATTCCATTCCAATTCCAATTCCATTCCATTCCAGTTCCATTCCAATTCCATTCCATTCTAGTTCCATTCCATTCCATTCCAATTCCATTCCATTCCATTCTAATTCCAATTCCATTCCATTCCAATTCCATTCCATTCCATTCCAATTCCATTCCATTCCATTCCAATTCGAATTCCATTCCATTCCAATTCCAATTCCATTCCAATTCCATTCCATTCCATTCATTCCATTCCATTCCATTCCATTCCAATTCCAATTCCATTCCATTCCAATTCCATTCCATTCCAATTCTATTCCATTCCAACTCCAATTCCATTCCGATTCTAATTCCAATTCCATTCCGATTCCAATTCCATTCCATTCCATTCCATTCCAATTCCATTCCATTCCATTCCAATTCCAATTCCATTCCATTCCATTCCAATTCCATTCCATTCCATTCCAACTCCAATTCCATTCCATTCCAATTCCAATTCCATTCCATTCCATTCCAATTCCATTCCATTCCAGTTCCAGATTCCATTCGATTCCAATTCCATTCCATTCCATTCCAATTCCAATTCCATTCCAATTCAATTCCATTCCATTCCAATTCCATTCCATGCCAGTTCCATTCCACTCCATTCCAATTCCATTCCATTCCATTCTAATTCCAATTCCATTCCATTCCAATTCCATTCTCATTCCATTCCAACTCCATTCCATTCAGATTCCAATTTGATTCCATTCCATTCCACTCCATTCCAATCTCCAATTCCATTCCATTCCATTCCATTCCATTCCATTCCATTCCATTCCATTCCATTCCATTCCATTCCAATTGCATTCCATTCCAATTCCATTCCATTCCAAATCCAATTCCATTCCATTCCAATTCCAATTCCATTCCATTCCAATTCCATTCCATTCGAATTCCATCCGAATTCCGATTCCATTCCACTTCCAATTCCATTCCCATTCCACTCCAATTCCATTCCATTCCATTCCAACTCCAATTCCATTCCATTCCAACTCCAATTCCATTCGATTCCATTCCATTCCAATTCCATTCCATTCCAATTCCATTGCATTCCATTCCAATTCCAGATTCCATTCCATTCCATTCCATTCCATTCCATTCCATTCCATTCCATCTCTAGATTCCTTTCCATTCCAGGATTCCATTCCATTACACTTCCAATTCCATTCCATTCCAATTCTAATTCCATTCCATTCCACTTCCAATTCCAATTTGATTCCATTCCACTTCCAATTCCATTCCAATTCCAGTTCCATTCCAATTCCAATTCCATTCAATTCCAATTCCAATTCCATTCCATTCCAATTCCAATTCCATTTCCATTCCATTCCAGATTCCAATTCCATTCCAATTCCAATTCCATTCCATTCCCATTCGATTCAATTCCAATTCCAATTCCATTTCCATTCCATTTCAATTCCCTTTCCATTCCAATTCCATTCCATTCCATTCCAATTCCATTCCATTCCAATTCCATTCCATTCCAATTCCCATTCTATTCCAATTCCATTTCAATTCCAATTCCAATTCCAATTCCAAGGTTCCATTCCAATTCCATTCCATTCCCATTCCATATGAATTCCAATTCAATTCCATTCCATTCCAATTCCAATTCCATTCCATTCCAATTCCAATTCCATTCCATTCCGATTCCATTCCATTCCGATTCCAATTCCATTCCATTCTGATTCCATTCCATTCCGATTCCAATTCCATTCCATTCCGATTCCATTCCATTCCAATTCCATTCCATTCTATTCCATTCCAGTTCTATTCTATTCCAATTCCATTCCATTCCCATTACATTCCAATTCCAATTCTAGTCGATTCCAATTCCATTCCATTACATTCTCATTCCAATTCCATTCCATTCCATTACATTCCAATTCCCATTTCATTCCAATTCCCATTTCATTCGAATTCCCATTCCATTCAAATTCCCATTCCAATTCCCATTCCATTCCATTCCATCCAAATTCCATTCCAATTCCATTCCATTCCATTCAAATTCCATTCCATCCCAATTCCATTCCCATTCCATTCTCATTCCAATTCCATTCTCATTCCATTCCACTCCAAATTCCATTCCATTCCCATTCCATTCCAATTCCCATTTCATTCCAATTCCCATTCCATTCCAATTCCAATTCCAATTCCATTCCCATTCAATTCAAATTCCATTCCATTCCTTTTCAATTCCATTCCAGTTCCATTCCAATTCCAATTCCATTCCATTTCATTCTAATTCCATTCCATTCCAATTCCATTCCATTCCAACTCTAATTCCATTCCATTCCACTTCCAATTCCATTCCATTCCAATTCTAATTCCATTCCATTCCACTTCCAATTCCAATTCGATTCCATTCCACTTCCAATTCCATTCCAATTCCAGTTCCATTCCACTCCAATTCCATTCCCATTCAATTCCAATTCCAATTCCATTCCATTCCAATTCCAATTCCATTTCCATTCCATTCCAATTCCAATTCCATTCCAATTCCAATTCCATTCCATTCCAATTCGATTCAATTCCAATTCCAATTCCATTCCATTCCATTTCAATTCCCTTCCATTCCAATTCCATTCCATTCCATTCCAATTCCATTCCCATTCCAATTCCATTCCATTCCAATTCCATTCTATTCCATTCCATTCCATTCCAATTCCAATTCCAATTCCAATTCCAGGGT
Source organism: Ateles fusciceps (assembly GCA_036589455.1). Taxonomy (NCBI): domain Eukaryota; kingdom Metazoa; phylum Chordata; class Mammalia; order Primates; family Atelidae; genus Ateles; species Ateles fusciceps. The sequence continues at coordinate 1,114,031 of JAZHEH010000800.1, read as the reverse complement.
CCATTCCAATTCCATTCCATTCCCATTCCATATGAATTCCAATTCAATTCCCATTCCATTCCAATTCCAATTCCATTCCATTCCGATTCCAATTCCATTCCATTCCGATTCCATTCCATTCCGATTCCAATTCCATTCCATTCTGATTCCATTCCATTCCGATTCCAATTCCATTTCATTCCGATTCCATTCCATTCCAATTCCATTCCATTCTATTCCATTCCATCCGTTCTATTCCAATTCCATTCCATTCCCATTACATTCCAATTCCAATTCTAGTCGATTCCAATTCCATTCCCATTACATTCTCATTCCAGATTCCATTCCATTCCATTACATTCCAATTCCCATTTCATTCCAATTCCCATTTCATTCAATTCCCATTCCATTCGAATTCCCATTCCAATTCCCATTCCATTCCATTCCATCCAAATTCCATTCCAATTCCATTCCATTCCATTCAAATTCCATTCCATCCCAATTCCATTCCCATTCCATTCTCATTCCAATTCCATTCTCATTCCATTCCACTCCAATTCCATTCCATTCCCATTCCATTCCAATTCCCATTTCATTCCAATTCCCATTCCATTCCAATTCCAATTCCAATTCCATTCCCATTCAATTCAAATTCCATTCCATTCCTTTTCAATTCCATTCCAGTTCCATTCCAATTCCAATTCCATTCCCATTTCATTCTAATTCCATTCCATTCCAATTCCATTCCATTCCAACTCTAATTCCATTCCATTCCACTTCCAATTCCATTCCATTCCAATTCTAATTCCATTCCATTCCACTTCCAGATTCCAATTCGATTCCATTCCACTTCCAATTCCATTCCAATTCCAGTTCCATTCCACTCCAATTCCATTCCCATTCAATTCCAATTCCAATTCCATTCCATTCCAATTCCAATTCCATTCCATTCCAATTCGATTCAATTCCAATTCCAATTCCATTCCCATTCCATTTCAATTCCCTTTCCATTCCAATTCCATTCCATTCCATTCCAATTCCATTCCCATTCCAATTCCATTCCAGATTCCATTTCAATTCCAATTCCAATTCCAATTCCAAGGTTCCATTCCAATTCCATTCCATTCCCATTCCATATGAATTCCAATTCAATTCCCATTCCATTCCAATTCCAATTCCATTCCATTCCGATTCCATGATTCCATTCCATTCCGATTCCATTCCATTCCGATTCCAATTCCATTCCATTCTGATTCCATTCCATTCCGATTCCCATTCCATTTCATTCCGATTCCATTCCATTCCAATTCCATTCCATTCTATTCCATTCCAGTTCCGTTCTATTCCAATTCCATTCCATTCCCATTACATTCCAGATTCCAATTCTAGTCGATTCCAGATTCCATTCCATTACATTCTCATTCCAATTCCATTCCATCCCATTACATTCCAATTCCCATTTCATTCAAATTCCCATTCCATTCCATTTCCATTCCAATTCCCATTCCATTCCATTCCATCCAAGATTCCATTCCAATTCCATTCCATTCCATTCAAATTCCATTCCATCCCAGATTCCATTCCCATTCCATTCTCATTCCAATTCCATTCTCATTCCATTCCACTCCAATTCCATTCCATTCCCATTCCATTCCAATTCCCATTTCATTCCAATTCCCATTCCATTCCAATTCCAATTCCAATTCCATTCCCATTCAATTCAAATTCCATTCCATTCCTTTTCAATTCCATTCCAGTTCCATTCCAATTCCAATTCCATTCCCATTTCATTCTAATTCCATTCCATTCCAATTCCATTCCATTCCAACTCTAATTCCATTCCATTCCAATTCCAATTCTATTCCATTCCATTCCAATACAATTCCAATTCCATTCCATTCCAACTCTGATTCCATTCCATTCCAATTCCAGTTCCATTCCCATTCCATTCCAATTCCATTCCAATTCCATTCCATCCCAATTCCATTCCCATTCCATTCTCATTCCAATTCCATTCTCATTCCATTCCACTCCAATTCCATTCCATTCCCATTCCATTCCAATTCCCATTTCATTCCAATTCCCATTCCATTCCAATTCCAATTCCATTCCCATTCGATTCAAATTCCATTCCATCCCATTCCAATTCCATTCCAGTTCCATTCCAATTCCAATTCCATTACCATTTCATTCTAATTCCATTCCATTCCAATTCCAGTTGCATCCCATTCCAATTCCATTCCATTCCATTCCAACTCCAATTCCATTCCATTCGAATTCCAATTCCATTCCATTCCAATCCCAATTCCATTCCATTCCATTCAAATTCCATCCGAATTCCAATTCCATTCCAATTCCAATTCCATTCCCATTACAATCCAATTCCATTCCATTCCAACTCCAATTCCATTCCGTTCCAATTGCAATTCCATTCCATTCCAATTCCAATTCCATTCCATTCCAATTCCAATTGCATTCCCATTCCAATTCCAATTGCATTCCCATTCCATTCCATTCCAACTCTAATTCCATTCCATTCCAATTCCAATTCTATTCCCATTTCATTCCAATTCCTTTCCATTCCAATTCCAAATCCATTCCATTTCAATTCCAATTCCATTCCATTCCAATTCTAATTCCATTCCATTCCAATTCGATTCCATTCCACTTCCAATTCCATTCCAATTCCAGTTACATTCCCGTTCCATTCCACTCCAATTCCATTCCCGTTCGATTCCAATTCCAATTCCATTCCATTCCAATTACAATTCCATTCCCATTCGATTCCAATTCCATTTCCATTCCCATTCCAATTCCATCTCCAGTTCCATTCCATTCCAATTACAATTCCATTCCAATTCCAATTCCATTCCCCATTCCATTCCATTTCAATTCCCTTTCCATTCCAATTAAATTCTATTCCATTCCATTCCAATTCCATTTCCCATTCCAATTCCATTCCAATTCTCATTCTATTCCAATTCCAATTCAATTCCAATTCCATTCCATTCCAATTCCCATTCTATTCCAATTCCAATTCCATTCCAATTCCAATTCCATTCCAATTCCAATTCCATTCCCATTCCATTCCATTTCAATTCCCTTTCCATTCCAATTCAATTCCATTCCATTCCATTCCAATTCCATTCCCGTTCCAATTCCATTCCCATTCCCATTCTATTCCAATTCCAATTCAATTCCAATTCCATTCCATTCCAATTCCCATTCTATTCCAGATTCCAATTCAATTCCAATTCCAATTCCATTCCAATTCCAATTTCATTCCCATTCCATACGAATTCCAATTCAATTCCCATTCCATTCCAATTCCAATTCCAGTTCCATTACTGTTCATTCCACTCCAATTCCAGTTCCATTCCTGTTCATTCCACTCCAATTCCATTCCCGTTCGATTCCAATTCCATTTCCATTCCATTCCATTCCAATTCCAATTCCATTTCATTCCAATTCCAATTCAATTCAATTCCAATTCCAATTCCATTCCTGTTCCATTCCATTTCAATTCCCTTTCCATTCCAATTCAATTCCATTCCATTCCATTCCAATTCCATTCCATTCTAATTCCATTCCATTCCATTCCAATTCCCATTCTATTCCAATTCCAGATTCTATTCCATTTCAATTCCATTCCATTCCGATTCCAATTCCATTCCATTCCATTCCGATTCCATTCCATTCCATTCCAATTCCATTCCATTCTATTCCATTCCAGTTCCATTCTATTCCAATTCCATTCCAATTCCATTCCATTCCCATTACATTCCATTTCCAATTCTAGTCGATTCCAATTCCATTCCCATTCCAATTCCATTCTATTCCCATTACATTCCACTTCCCATTTCATTCCAATTCCCATTCCATTCCATTCCCATTCCAATTCCCATTCCATTCCATTCCCATTCCATTCCATCCTAATTCCATTCCCATTCCATTCCAATTACAATTCCATTCCATTTCAATTACAATTCCATTCCATTCAAATTCCAATTCGATTCCATTCCAATTCCAATTCCATTCCATTCAAATTCCAATTCGATTCCATTCCAATTCCAATTCCATTCCCATTTCATTCTAATTCCATTCCAATTCCATTCCATTCCAACTCTAATTCCATTCCATTCCAATTCCAATTCTATTCCCATTCCATTCCATTCCAACTCTAATTCCATTCCATTTCAATTCCAATTCCATTCCATTCCAACTCTAATTCCATTCCATTCCAATTCCAATTCCAATTCCAATTCCATTCCCATTCCATTCCAATTCCATTCCATCCCAATTCCATTCCATTCCATTCCCATTCCAATTCCATTCTCATTCCATTCCACTCCAGATTCCATTCCATTCCCATTCCATTCCAATTCCAATTCCATTCCATTCCATTCCAATTCCATTCCAGTTCCATTCCAATTCCAATTCCATTACCATTTCATTCTAATTCCATTCCATTCCAATTCCATTCCATTCCAATTCCAATTGCATTCCATTCCAATTCCATTCCATTCCATTCCAACTCCAATTCCATTCCATTCCCATTCCCATTCCAATTCCAACTCCATTGCATTCCCATTCCATCCCATTCCATTCCATTCCATTCCATTCCATTCCCATTCCCATTCCATTCCCATTTCATTCCATTCCTATTCCATTCCATTTCGATTCCAATTCCATTCCATTCCAATGCCAATTCCATTCCATTCCAATTCCAATTCCATTCCCATTCCATTCCAATTCCATTCCATTCCAATTCCATTCCATCCCAATTCCATTCCCATTCCATTCCCATTCCAATTCCATTCTCATTCCATTCCACTCCAATTCCATTCCATTCCCATTCCATTCCAATTCCAATTGCATTCCAATTCCATTCCATTCCAATTCCAATTCCAGTTCCATTCCATTCCATTCCAATTCCATTCCATTCGAATTCCATCCCAATTCCAATTGCATTCCCATTCCTTTCCAATTCAATTTCATTCCATTCCAACTCCAATTCCATTCCATTCCAATTCCATTGCATTCCAATTACATTCCCATTCCATTCCCATTCCATTCCGTTCCAATTTCAATTCCATTCCATTCCAATTCCAATTCCATTCCATTCCATTCCGATTCCAATTCCATTCCATTCCATTCCAATTCCATTCCATTCAAATTCCATCCCATTCCATTCCATTCCAATTCGATTCTATTCCATTCCCATTCCATTTCCAATTCCATTCCGATTCCAATTCCAATTCCATTCCATTCCCATTCCATTCCATTCCCATTCCCATTCCCATTCCATTCCCATTCCCATTCCATTCCATTCCAATTCCAATTCCAATTCCAATTCCAATTCCATTCCAATTCCATTCCATTCCATTCCAATTCTATTCCATTCCCATTCCAATTCCATTCCCATTCCATTCCAAGTCCAATTCCATTCTATGCCCATTCCAATTCAATTCCCATTCAATTCCAAGTCCAATTCCAATTCCATTCCATTCCAATTCCATTCCATTCCAATTCCATCCCATTCCAATTGCTTTCCAGTTGCATTCCATTTCAATTTCGTTCCATTCCAATTCCATTCCAGTTCCATTCTATTCCATTTTCATTCCATTCCGATTCCAATTCCATTCACATTCCATTCTAATTCCATTCATTCCAATTCCATTCCATTTCCAATTCCCTTCCATTCCAATTCCAATTCCATTCCATTCCAATTCCATTCCATTCCAGTTCCATTCCATTCCAGTTCCATTCCAATTCCATTCCAGTTCCATTCTATTCCAATGACATTCCATTCCAATTTCATTCCATTCCAGTTCCATTCTATTCCAATTCCATTCCATTCCAATTCCAATTCCATTCTGATTTCATTCTAATTCCATTCCATTCCAATTCCACTCCAATACCCATCCCACTTCATTCCCATTCCATTCCATTCCAATTCCATTCCACTCCAATTCCATTCCATTCCATTCCAATTCCAATTCTATTCCATTCCAATTCGATTCCACTCCAATTCCAATTCCATTCCCATTCCAATTCCATTCCCATTCCATTTCAATTCCAATTCCATTCCCATTCCAATTCCATTCCCATTCCAATTCCACTCCCATTCCATTCCAATTCCAATTCCATTCCCATTCCATTCCAATTCAATTCTCATTCCAATTCCAATTCCATTCCATTCTGATTCCAATTCCATTCCAATTCCATTCCCATTCCATTCCATTGCATTCCATTTCATTCTAATTCCATTCCAATTCCATTCCATTCTAATTCCATTCCATTACAATTCCATTCCATTCCCATTCCACTTCCATTCCATTCCAATTCCAATTCCATTCCAATTCCAATTAGATTCCAATTCCATTCCATTCCAATTCCATTCCATTCCAATTCCAATTCCACTCCCATTCCATTCCCACTCCAATTCCATTCCCATTCCAATTCAATTCCATTCCCATTCCATTCCATTCCAACTCTAATTCCATTCCATTCCAATTCCAATTCCATTCCATTCCAATTCAATTCCCATTCCAATTCCAATTCCATTCCATTCTGATTCCAATTCCATTCCCATTCCATTCCATTGCATTCCATTTCATTCTAATTCCATTCCAATTCCATTCCATTCTAATTCCATTCCATTACAATTCCATTCCATTCCCATTCCACTTCCATTCCATTCCAATTCCAATTCCATTCCAATTCCAATTAGATTCCAGATTCCATTCCATTCCAATTCCATTCCATTCCATTCCAATTCCAATTCCCACTCCCATTCCATTCCCACTCCAATTCCATTCCCATTCCAATTCAATTCCATTCCATTCCCATTCCAATTCAATTCCATTCCCATTCCATTCCATTCCAACTCTAATTCCATTCCATTCCAATTCCAATTCTATTCCCATTTCATTCCAATTCCATTCCATTCCAATTCCAATTCCATTCCATTTCAATTCCAATTCTATTCCATTCCAACTCTAATTCCATTCCATTCCAATTAGATTCCATTCCAATTCCAATTCCATTCAAATTCCAGTTCCATTCCTGTCCATTCCACTCCAATTCCATTCCCATTCAATTCTGATTACAATTCCATTCCATTCCAATTACAATTCCATTCCCATTCCATTCCAATTCCATTTCCATTCCCATTCCATTCCAATTCCAATTCCATTCCAATTTCAATTCGATTCCATTCCAATTCCAATTCCAGTCCAATTCCAATTCCATTCCATTGCAATTCCAATTCCATTCTATTCCATTCCAATTCCATTCCATTCGAATTCCATCCCAATTCCAATTCCATTCTAATACGAATTCCATTCCGTTCAAATTCCAATTCAATTCCATTCCACTCCAATTCCATTCCCATTCCATTCCAATTACAATTCCATTCCATTCCAATTATAATTCCATTCCCATTCCATTCCAGTTCCAATTCCATTCCATTCTAATTCCAATTCGATTCCATTCCAATTCCAATTCAATTCCATTCCCATTCCATTCAAATTCAAATTCCAATTCCATTCCCATTCAATTCCATTCCAGTTCCATTTCGATTTCAATTCCATTCCCATTTCATTCTAATTCCAGTTCCATTCCAATTCCATTCCATTCCATTCCAACTCTAATTCCATTCCATTCCAATTCCAATTCCATTCCCATTCCATTCCAATTCCAGTTCCATTCTATTCCAATTCCATTCCATCCCAATTCCATTCCCATTCCATTCCCATTCTATTCCACTCAAATTCCAATCCCATTCCATTCCAATTTACAATTCCATTCCAATCCAATTACAATTCTATTCCCATTCCATTCCAATTACAGTCCATTCCATTCAAATTCCAATTCCATTCCATTCCAATTCAAATTCCGTTCCATCCCATTCCAATTCCATTCCAGTTCCATTCCAATTCCAATTCCATTCCCATTTCATTCTAATTCCATTCCATTCCAATTCAATTCCAATTCCATTCCCATTCCATTCCATTCCCATTCCATTCCAATTCCATTCCATTCCAATCCCAATTCCATTCCCATTCCATTCCAACTCCAATTCCATTCTATTCCAATTCCATTCTATTCCAATTCCATTCCATTCCATTCCAATTCCAATTCCATTCCCATTCCATTCTAACTCCAATTCCATTCCATTCCAATTCCATTCTAATTCCAATTCCATTCCCATTCCATTCCATTCCCATTCCATTCCATTCTGATTCCATTCCATTCTGATTCCATTCCATTCCAATTCCATTCCAATTCTAATTCCATTCCATTCCATTCCATTCCAATTCCAACTCCATTCCATTCCAATTCCATTCCAATTCTGTTCCCATTCCATTCCATATCAATTCCATTCCAATTCCCATTTCAATTCCACTTCACTTCTCTCCTCTCTTTTTTTAAAGAAACTGGAGTCTTGTCACATTGCCCAGGCTGGTCTCAAACTCCTGGCCTCCAGCGATCCTCCCGCTTCAGCCTCCCATATAGCTATGATTACAGATGTGAGCTACCATGCCCAGCTATGAACTCTGTTTCTAAGCAGCTTATGTGAACTTCTCCCTTTTGCCAAGAAAACTTCCCTTTCTCCTTCCCTTACTGCTTGTGCCTGTGGTTTACCATAGTGCATTCCAAATAATAACCCTCTTTTCTTTTAGGTGGGGTTGGGGGAGTGAGAGTCTTGCTCTGTCGCCCAAGCTAGAGTGCAATGGAGCGGTCTCAGCTCACCCAACCTCTGCCTTCTGGGTTCAAGCGATTCTCCTGCCTCAGCTTCCCAAGTAGCTGGGACTACAGACGCCTGCCACCATGCCTGGCTAAATTTGTATTTTTAGTAGAGACGGGGTTTCACCATATTGGCCAGGATGGTTTTGCTCTCTTGACCTCGTGATCTGCCCGCCTTGGCCTCCTAAAGTGCTGGGATTACGGGCGTGAGCCACCGCGCCCGGCCCGAAAACCCTCTTTCTCATTCCTGAATAAATTTGACATATGTGGGCATAACTTTCTCTAATTTTTTTTTTTAGGTTAACACTGCATTTTACATACAAGATTCAGACAACGTCAGTCACTTGTCTAGGGTCTGGTAGTCAGGTAGCAGCAGATTCGAGCCTGGCTCTGTCTCCTGAGCCTCTGCCCTACCCCCTGCCCTTGTTTGCCGGCCTGAGCTCCTTCCTGCTTTAGGACTGGCTGATGGACTACTGTCTCCTCTCCCCTGTGCTTATTACCTGACCCTTCGTCCTGTGTTAGAGAAGGCATATCAAAGCCCCCTCCAGGCCGGGCGCCGCGGCTCACGCCTGTAATCCCAGCACTTTGGGAGGCCGAGGTGGGCAGATCAAGAGGTCAGGATTTTGAGACCATCCTGGCCAACATGGTGAAACCCCGTTTCTACTAAAATACAAAAAAAATTAGCTGGGCATGGTGGCAGGTGCCTGTAGTCCCAGCTACTTGGGAGGCTGAGGCACGACAATAGCTTCAGCCTGGGAGGCAGATGTTACAGTGAACCGAGATCGCGCCACTGCACCCTAACCTGGACAGAGCGAGGCACTGTCTCCAAAAAACAAAAAAGCAGCTCCCGACAGGATGTGCAGCTCTAATGGGTGAAAGTCCACGTGATAATGTGTGAATGGTGCCACCTTGTCCAGTGTGTAACCCAGCAACACTAAACATAGTGACCCTGAGGGTAAGTGAAGCCTGAGCTGAGGCCAGAGCTGACACAGGGCCCATGAGCAGTGGCTTGTGCTGCAGCTGGGGCTGCTGTTCACTGTCAGCACTATCAGCACTGACAGGGACTGGCTGGGTGGCTATTTTGATATGTCAAGAGCCAGAGTGACTATCAAATGATTTCACAATTCTAGCTTTGTCTGTCCCTATAACCATGTCATCTGCTTGCCCAGAAGAACTTTTTTTCTTTTGTCTTTGCATGCCATTGCAACTCTTTTTCTCTCTCTCTCCTCTTCTCTTCCTGCCTCTCTTTCTCCTCTCCTTGTTTACTTCCTCCCTCCTAATCTCCTCACTTTCTTTTCAACTACAAAAGTAATATATGTTTGTTCCAAAATTTCAAATGAGACAGCAATGAACAAAATAAATGTGAAAATCCATCACTACTTCCCCCCCCCGACAAATCCAGATGCAGAAAGAAGTATCTACAGTTTGGTGTGTATCTTTTCACAAGTTTTTCTATATATTTTCAAACAACTCCATGTAAAGTTTGAGTGGTTTTAAAATTTTTTGAAGTCTCACACTGCACGTATTGCTGTGCATATTGCTTTCCCACATAACCTATCACAACATATCAAAGATATCCATTCACTTTTTTTTCTTTTGAGATGTAGTCTCACTCTGTTGCCCAGGCTGCAGGACAGTGGCATGATCTCTGCTCACTGCAACCTTTGCCTCCTGAGTTCAAGCAATTCTCCTGCCTCAGCCTCCTAAGTAGCTGGAACTACAGGTACGCACTACCACACCGGCTAATTTTTGTATTTTTAGTAGAGTTGGGGCATCACCATGTTGGCCATGGCTGGTCTCAAACTCCTGGCCTCAAGTGATTTGCCTGCCTTGGTCTCCCAAAGTGCTGGGATCAAAGGCGTGAGCCACTGTGCCCAGCATTTTTTTTTTTTTTTGAGACGGAGTCTTGCTCTGTTGACCAGGCTGGAGTTCAATGGTGTGATCTCAGCTCACTGCACCCTCTGCCTTGCAGGCTCAAGCAATTCTCCTGCCTCAGCCTCCCAAGTAGCTGTGGTTACAGGTGCTGCCACCATGCCAGGCTAATTTTTGTATTTTTAGTAGAGGCAGGGTTTCACCATGTTGGCCAGGCTGGTCTTGAACTCCAGACTTCAAATGATCCACCTGCCGTGGCCTCCCAAAGTGCTGGGATCACAGGCATGAGCCACTGTGCCTGTCCTCCATTCAATTCCATGGGCATGGCTGTCCATGTGCAAGGTGACTTACAAATGTAAATAACTGTGCCCAGTTTTGTGGTTAATTTAGCATCCAACCAACAACTTTGCATGGAGTAGGTGCCTGACAAATATTTGTTAAAGAAAATAGAATCTTATGCCAGGTGTGGTGGCTCACGGCTATAATCCCAGCACTTTGGGAGGCCGAGGCAGGTGGATCACAAGGTCAGGAAATTGAGACCATCCTGGCCAACATGGTGAAACTCCGTCTCTACTAAAAATACAAAAAAATTAGCTGGGTGTGGTGGCGCATGCCTGTAATCCCAGCTACTCGGGAGACTGAGGCAGGAGAATTGCTTGAACCAGGTAGTTGGAGATTGCAATGAGCCAAGATCGAGCCACTGCCCTCCAGTCTGGTGACAGAGCAAAACTCTGTCTCAAAAAAAAAAAAAAAAAAGAAAGAAAGGAAATAGTATCTGAGGCCAGGTGCAGTGGCTCACAGCTATAATCCCAGCACTTTGGGAGGCCAAGGTGGGCAGATTGCCTGAGGTCAGTAGTTTGAGACCAGCCTAGCCAATAGGGAGAAACCCCATCTCTACTAAAAATACAAAAACTAGCTGGGCATAGTGGTGCGCACCTGTAATCCCAGCTACCAGGGGGCTGAGCAGGAGCATTGGTTGAACCCTGGAGATAGAGGTTGCAGTGAGCTGAGATCGCACCACTGCACTCAAGTCTGGGCAACAGAGTGAGACTCTGTCTCACATACACACACACCCCACAAAGGAAATAGAACCTGAGCCTGACCAAACTGCTAGATGCAACTGTCAGGTTCCCGGAAATGCAGAAGGTGGAGGAACATGTTAGATGATGCCATAGGAACACATTCTGCCAAATCCAGAGTAGAGAAAATTTTAAGGACAGAGTCCTATGGCTTCTTTAACAAATAAGTTACAAGAAAAAAGAGATGGAGAAAGAGGAAATCTATAAATTAAAAATCTTAAGGGGCAAGGCACAGTGACTCATGCCTGTAATCCCAGCACTTTGGGAGACTGAGGTAGGAGGATCACTTGAGCCCAGGAGTTTGTAGAACCAGGAGTTCCAGACCAGCCTGGGCAACAAAGTGAAAACTTGTCTCTATAAAAAATATAAAAATTAGCTGGGCATGGTGGCACACACCTGTGGTCCCAGTTACTCAGGACACTGAGTAGGAAGGATTGCTTGAGTCTGAGAGGTGGAGGTTGCAGTAAACTGAGATTGCACCACTGAACTCCAACCTGGGCAACAGAGCAAAACTCACTTTCAAAAAAAAAAAAAAAATCTTGGCTAGGCGCAGGTGGCTCATGCTTGTAATCCCAGGACTTTGGGAGTCCAAGGTGGGTGGATCACTTGAGCCAGAAATTCGAGACCAGCCTGGGCAACATGGTAAAACCCCATCTCTACTAAAAGTACAAAAATTAGCCAGGTGTGATGATGCACGCCTGTAATCTCAATTACTCGGGAGGCTGAGGCACAAGAATCACTTGAACCTGAGAGGTGGAGGTTGCAGTGAGCCAAGATTGCACCACACCACTGTACTCCAGCCTGAGCAACAGAGTGAGACTCTTGTCTCAAATAAAATAATTAAAATAAAATAGATAATATAGTTACTGTTATTTCCAGGAAAAAAAGTGGGTAGGAGATGGATAAAATATCATTTGGCCATGTGTTGACAAGTATTTATTACACTATTCTATCTTTGTATGAAATTTTACACAATGAAAGTTTAAAAACTTGTTAAAGGAATGAATCTGTATTTGGTAGAAACAAAGTCATGTAGAAAATACTAGTGAACATAGCATCAAAAATAATTAAAATGTACTTCCTTTTCTAAGCCAAGAACTAAAGACCATTGCAGTAATAAAAACTCTTTTGGAAGTTTTAAAATACAATGTTTTCATTAGGTATATATTTAGCAGTACATGAAACCATTTGTAACAATGCTTAATTTTTTTTTTTTTTTAAGGTTTAAATAGATTTTATGTTACCAAGCAGGGTCAATATTTGTGGTCTCAGGAGGTCACCATGGAGACATCGAGAGGTCACGATTGCAGAAGAGGTGACTGGAATTGAACGACACGATTTAGGGGAGGCAGGCCAGGAATGCAGGAACGTGACCAGGATGGGCTGGTGGGCAGGACAGGTCTCACTGTGAGGGCCAGAATGGGCCCCTTCACTCCCAATTCCTGTAGTTCTCCAGGTGTGTCAGGACCCAGCCCTCAGGCAGGAGGAAGGTCACGAAGCAGGACGTAAGCCGAATGGCCAGTTCCAGGGCCCCAAGCTTCTGCTCCAGTGGCATCTAATGGACCTGGGCGCGCAGCACCAGGAGCCACCGAGCCGAGCCTGTCAGGGCCGGCAGCAGCGGCGACGTCAGGACAGACATGATGGTACAGATCACACCACAGACAGCGGCCAGCCATGTTTAATTTTTTTTTTTTACCTTCCAGCATACACCATTTTATACCACCCATATGCAAATCATTCTTACTTATTTCTTTAAATAGTTTCAGAGACAGGGTCTCACGCTGTCACCCAGGCACAGTGGCTTGATCATGTTTAGCGGCCTGGCTACCTGGGCTCAAGCAATCCTCCTGCCTCAGCCTCCCAAGTAGCTAGGACTGTGGGTGCATGCCACCATGCCTGGCTAATTTTTCTTTATTTTTATAGAAACAGGGTCTCTACAGGCCAGGCTGGTCTGGAACTCCCGATTTTAAGCAATCCTCCTGGCTTGGCCTCCCAAAGTGCTGGGGTTACAGGTGTGAGCCAGTGGTGAGCTGAGATCATACCACTGCACTCCAGCCTGAGCGACAGAGTGAGACTCTGTCTCAAAAAAAAAAAAAAAAAAAAAAAAAAAAAAAGAGGCAGGGCGTGGTGGCTCACCCCTGTAATCCAAGCACTTTGGAGGCCAAGGCAGGCGGATCACCTGAGGTGGGGAGTTTAAGACCAGCCTGACCAACATGGTGAAACCCTGTCTTTAAAAAAAAAAAAAAAGAAAGAAAAGAAAAAAAAACAAATATAATCTGCACATCATAAAATTCACCCATTTAAAATGTACAACTCAGGGTGCAGTGACTCATACCTATAACCCCAGTGCTTTGAGGCCAAGGTGGGAGGATTGCTTGGGGTCAGGAGTTGAGATCAGCCTGGGCAACACAGCTAGATAGATTTTTTAAAATTGTTTTAAAAAGAAAACAAGAACTTAGCTGGGCATGGTGGCATGTGCCTGTAGTCCTAACTATTCGGGAGGCTGAGATGGAAGGATCTGTTGAGCCTAGGAGGACGAAGCTGCGGGAGCTACGATTGCACCACTAACTCCAGCCTGGGCAACACAGTGAGGCTCTCTCTCTTAAAAAAAGTAAATACGATGTACAATTCAATAGACTTCAGCATATTCATAAACATGTGCAACCGTCACCACAATCAATTTTAGAACATTTTCATCACCCCAGAAAGAAAGGCTGCACGCATTAACTTTCCATTTCCCCGTTCCCCCTCCTAGCCCGAGGCAACTACTAAGCTACTTTCTGTCTCTATAGATTTGCCTACTGGGGACATTTCATATAAATTGAATCATACTATATGTGGTCCTTCGTGTCTGGTTGCTTTCACTTAGCAGAATGTTCATGTTGGTAAAGGTACTCAAAAAATAAAAAGAACTAAAAAAGGAAGCCAAATTCATTCATGTTGTTTTGTTTTAGTACTTCGTATTGCTTTTCATTGTCAAATAGTATTTCATTATGTGGATATACCACATTTTATTATCATATATATACCATATTTTATTTTCTATAGTCCAGAGGTCTTTTATTTAATACCCATTATGCCACGAATTCATAGAAAATAGGTTCCAGCAGCTCAGGCTCCTTCCCACTGGTTCTCACACAGTGTGCTTCTCTGCCTGGAGCCGGCTGGTCCTTCAGTTGAGCCCAGGTGCCTTTCTCTTTGGCTTCTTTTTCTGTTCATTTTCCTTCACACATGTCAGGAAGCTATCTCGGCTCTTAGAGTACTTAATGTGTTCAATACACACATTAATTCTCTTGGCAAGAATCTTGCCCTTAACTGTTTACAACAATGCCAGCGGCATGCTGGTGACACTGTAGACTCTTCCGGTTTAGCCATGGTAACACTCGTGGGGCATTCCTTTTCAAAGGGTACCCATTCCCTTGATGTCTGCAATGTCACCTTTCTCATAAGTTCGCATATACGTGGCCAAAGGAACAACTCCATGTCTTCTAAAAGGCCTAGAGCACATATATCGGGTGCCTCTCCTCTCTCCCTTTCTGTTCATCATTTTGGCAAATTACTGGAAGATGGCGGTTCCGGCCGAAAGGTATATATATCATATTTTATTTCTCAACCCAGCTGATGGATATGTGGATTGTTTATACTTTTTGGCTATTTATAAAATACTGCTGTGCACATTAGTGTACAAGTTTTTGTATGGATATTTTTCACTTTTATTTCTTGAGACAGGGTCTCACTCTGTCACCTAGGCTGGAGTACAGTGGCTTGATCACCATTCATTGCAGCCTCAACCTCATGGGCTGAAGCGATCCTCCCACTTCAGCTTTCCAAGTATCTGGTACTACAGGTACACACCACCAGTTTTTGTAGAGACAGGGGCAGGGTGGGTACTAGGGGGAGGGTCTCCCTATGTTGCCCAGGCTGGTCTCAAACCCCTGGGCTCAAGGGATTCTCCCACCTCAGCCTCCTAAAGTGCTGGGATTACAGCCATGAGCTACCACACCTGGCCCATTTTTCACTCTTAGATCTACAGTTGCATGGTCATATTAAACTAATTAAGTTAATTGCCCTTTAACTTTTTATTAGCAGGTGTAACAATACATTATGCACCATGGTCCAATGATGACAATAAAGTTTTTCACCACTCCAGGGCATTTTATCCACAACAATGTCAATGTCCTTAGGTCCTAGAGACACTCTGCCACCCTTTTCTTTACATCACACTGCTTTAAAGTGACTGTAGATTCTGCTTTTGTGTCATCCTAAGGGTTTGTTTGTTTGATTCATCAAGACCAGGGAGGCCCACCCTAATCTTACTATGACGAAGGGCAGAGTGACCTTGACATACCATGTGCTTTCCAGAGCAAGGGCAGAGAGTGACGCTCGCTGTTGGTGTGGGAGGGACCCTCTGTTCCCAGAAAATCACAATGGCTGCCCCTGTGCTAGATCCCCAGTTGCCACAGCATTCCCTGATCTTGCCTAACAAGATTACTTCCCTAAACTGTAAAACTCCCACGGCATCGCATAGAGAGAGAGGAGAGGAGGGGATTATGATAGGAAAGTGGGAGGTCCTGTTGCCAACACCCCATAGGGTGGTCGGAGGCTGGGGTCAGTCCAGAAACCTTTGGTTGACACCAGGGGGTTGCCCCAGCCAGAAGTCCTCAGTTGCTCCAGGACCTCTTCCAGCCCCCTACACATGATGGCTTGGTCTTCCAGGAAAGGAAACTGGTTCAAACATGGCCAATATGCCCAGCAGCCCATGGGTACTGGGGGATTCTCCATGTTCTCCCTAGCCACCCTGTCCCCCCAAGTCTTGTAAGGCTGGCAGCCAGGCAAATAATTTTTAAATGGTTAATTGTTAAAGGCAGGGTTTTCCTATTCACAGAAGCAGAAGGGGGCTCAGTATTTGGTTTGATTCGAAAATGGAGGCCAAGAGCCTTGAAATCAAAGGACAGAGTTGAGGTCCACTCCCCTACTCATCTTTTTTTTTTTTTTTTTTTAATTCAATCTCGTTCTGTCACCAGGCTGGAGTGCAGTGGCTTGATCTCAGCTTACTGCAACCTCTGCCTCAAGCAATCCTCCTGCCTCAGCCTCCCAAATAGCTGGGACTCCCTACTCACCTAATGAATGTACCTTGGGTTCCCAGACGAAGTCCCCAATATGAAGTGGCATTGTTGTCTGGTGTAAATCATCTTGCACCAAGAAGATTAAGGACACATACATGAGTGGGTTTAGGAGCAGAGGTTTAACAGGCAAAAGAAAAAGGAGAACAGTTCTCTCCCTTTCAAGAGAGTGGGGCTTCCAAAAGGAAAATCCCAGGTTCGATAATTTCTTATAATGGCTCCCAGAACTCAGAAACTTTACTCACGTTTCCTGCTTTAGTATAAAGGATACAGATGAACAGGCAGTTGAAGAGGAACACAGGGCAAGGTCCAGAAGGGTCCCAGGTGAGCACAGGACCTTTAGTCTTCATGGAGTTTGCAGTGTATCGCCTTCTTGGTATGTGGTTGGGGTTCACCAAACCAAAAGCTCCAAACTTGCAGTTTATTTTAATGGAGGTGCCGTCACTTAGGCGTGATTGCTTCAATCACTGGCCATTGGTGGTAAGTCAGTCTCCAGCCCTTTTACCCCTCTCTAGAGGTCAAGGGGTGGGGTTGCAAGTCCCAAACCTCTAATCATGCCTTAGTCTTTCAGGTGATAGCCCCTATCCTTAAAGGGTCCCAGCCACCAATTAGCTCATTGTCATACGCTCTTCTCACTTGGAGATTTCAAGGGTCTCAGAAGCTCTTGTGTCAGGAACCAAGACCAAGTATTCTAATAAAAGATGTTTCTATCACCCCTGTCACTCAGGAAATTACAAGGGTTTCTGGAGACCTGTGCTGGGAACTGGATGAAGACCAAACATATATTTATTACCACAATATTGCACTTGCCAGGCACAATTCTAAGCACTTTACGTGTGTCTACTTAATTCCCCTAACAGTCCAAATCAGCTATTGCTATATCTCTGTATTACAGATAAGGAAACTCAAGCACATAGGGGTTAAGATTAACCAGGTGAGGCTGGGCACAGTGGTTCATGCCTGTAATCCCAGCACTGTGAGAGGTTGAGGAGGGTAGACCACCTGAGGTCAGCACTTTGAGACCAGCCTGGCCAACGTGGTGAAACCCCGTCTCTACTAAAAATACAAAAATTAGCTGGGCATGGTGGTGGGTGCCTATAACCCCAACTACTCAGGAGGCTGAGGCAGGAGAATTGCTTGAACCTGGGAGATGGAGGTTGCAGTGAGCCGAGACGGTGCCACTGCACATGAGCTAGGTGACAAGAGCGAAACTCTCTCAAAAAAGAAAAAAAAGAAAAGAAAAAAAAAGATTAACCAGGTGATCTGGCTAGTCTGTATTTTTAACCACTGTTATGCTACCATAAAAACTGGATTTTTTTTTTTAAACAGTCTCGCTCTGTCGCCAGGTAGGAGTACTCTGCCACCAGGCTGGAGTGCAATGGTGTGATCTCGGCTCACTGCAACCTCCTCCTCCCGGGTTGAAGCGATTCTCCTGCCTCAGCCTCCAGAGTAGGTGGAACTACAGGTGTTCACCACCATGCCCAGCTAATTTTTTTGTTGTTGTTATTTTAGTAGAGATGGGGTTTCATCATGTTGACCAGGATGGTCTCAATCTCCTGACCTCGTGATCCACCCACCTCGGCCTCCCAAAGTACTGGGATTACAGGTGTGAGCCACCGCACCTGACCATGACTATATTTTTAAGAAAAGGCAATCCAGGTGTCCTAGAAGGTTCATTTCCTCTTGTAGATGGTTTAGCAAATTTCTGAGTAAGGCTTCTAGCTGTTACCAGCAGCATAGTATGTGAACCATAGCTAAGCTCTAGTCCAACAAGGCCATTTCTTCAACAGAGGAGCAATCATTAAATAATTGACCAAGTATTCACTGGCTCCCTCCTAAGTATCAACATGCACAATCGTTACAGTGCCAGTGTTCATTCGCACCACTTTCCATGGTGCATCCAGCTGTTCCTAGACCAGCAGGTCTTTTCCAGAAGTCCAGAGGGCAGGGGAACCTCTTCACGTTGTTGACCCTTCTCCCTGTAATTTTTTTTTCCCCAATAAACCTTACTTTTCATTATGTTGCTGCATTTATACCCAAATACACATTATATTTATTTTAGCACCTTGTACATTTTATTGCCCTTATAAATTGGAGGGTTTTTTTAAAAACTATGTTTTATTCTCAATATTCATTGATGATGTATAGGACTTCTTCTGCCCAGTTTAATATATTGAAAATCTCCTGAATTTTCTTAATGTTTGTATTATCTGATTATGACAGTTTTGTCTTCTTGACTCATTTTAAAATTGCATTTTCCTTTTTATTATCAAATTATAAGAATTCTTTATATTATACTTGCATACTAGTCCTTTATTAGATATTTACATTGCAAATATATTGTCAGTCTGTTAACCGTCTTTTCATTTTCTTAAAGGCTTCTTTCAAAGAGAATTTTTAATTTTGATGAAGTCCAATTTTAATTTTTGTTATGATTGATGGTTTTTGTGTTCTAAGAAATCACTACTCCCAAGTTGTGAAGATGTTCTAAAAATTAACATTTGTATTGTACAATATCAACCGTTAGTTGAGGATGTGGAGCAACTGGACCCCTCATACATTGGTTGTGGGCATGTAAAATGGTATTAATACAATGTCTTTGGAAAAACAGTTCATTAGTGTCATGGAAAGCTAAGTATACTCTTGCCATGCAATCCAGCAATTCCATTCCTACGTATTTACCCAAGAAAAACAAAAACACATGAACACACAAAGATCTATACAGTAATGTTCATAGCAACTTTATTCATAATAACCAAAAAAATCAGAAACAACCCAATGTCCATTGGCGATAAACACATGGATAAACAAAGTATCCGGATATAAATGAAATACAGGCTGTAGAAAGCAGCAAACTATTGATATAGGCGACAAATGAGTAAGTCTCAAAAACATTATGCATGCTAAGCAAAATAAGCCATACATACCATATCACTTAATTTTCAAAAACTGTATATAACAGACAAATCTCATCTACAGTGACAGAAAACAGATGAATGTCACCGGCAGCTGGAACTCCTAGGGAGTACTGACTGCAAAGGAGCCCTTCTGGAGCGATGAAGATGTTCTCTCTCGATTGTGGTGGTCGTTGCATGGGTACAGAACACTTGTCAAAAGGCATGGAATTACTCAAGATGGAAGCATTTTTACTGTATGTTAATTATAACTCAATAAAATTGATTTTTAAAAATTCAAGTACATATATAAATACATTAATGTTTACCACGCATTAAGAGAAGTGAAAAAACAATTCCATGTTTGAGATTTGTTTTTTTATAAAGCTACCTGAATTCAATTTTTTAAGTTTAGTAGAATTCAATTATCAGGACCTGTTAAGTTACCTACGTACCTCTGTAATGTCATTATAGGCAGCAGTTCTCATACTTCAACATTTATTATAACCACCTGGAAAATTTGTTAAAGCACAGGCTGCCAGACCCATCCTCAGAGTTTTTGATTCAACAGGGCTGTGATGGGGTTCAATTTGCATTTCTTTTTTTTTTTTCTTTTTATAGAGATGGGGTTTCTCCATGTTGGTCAGGCTGGTCTTCTGACCTCAGGTGATCTGCCCACCTCGGCCTCCCAAAATGCTGGGATTATAAACGTGAGCCACGGCGCCTGGCCTGCATTTCTTTTTTTGTTTGTTTGAGATGGAGTCTCGTGCTGTCCCAGGCTGGAGTGCAGTGGTGCGATCTTGGCTCACTGCAACCTCCGCCTCCCGGGTTCAAGTGATTCTCCTGGCTCAGCCTCCTGAGTAGCTGGGATTACAGGCGCGCACCACACCTGGCTAATTGTATTTTTAGTAGAGACGGGAGTTCACCATGTTTGTCAGGCTGGTCTCGAACTCCTGACCTCGTGATCCACCCGCCTCCGCCTCCCAAAGTGCTAGGATTACAGGTGTGGGCTACCACGCCCGGCCAAGAATTTGCATTTCTAATGAGTTCTCAGGTGAGGCTGATGCTACTTACTGGTCCAAACACTACATTTAGAGTCACTGACTATAGAGTCAATTCTTAATGCTTGAAACCTGAGCCTAAAGCTAGGCACAGTGGCCTAGCTTTACAGATTAATGTCTGTAATCCCAGCACTTTGGGAGACCTAGGAGAGAGGATTGTTTGAGGGCAGGAGTTGAGGCCAGCCTGGACAACACAGCAAGAGCCCATCTTTACAAAAAAGCCAGGCATGGTGGTGCACACCTTTCGTCTTAGCTACTTGAGAGCCAAGATCGTGCCACTGCACTCTAGCCTGGGTGACAGAGCAAGCCTGTCTCAAACAAAAACAAAAAAAAAATAAATTATATCCTAAGAGGAGTATATCCCAGGAAAGTATAGCACTTGAAACTGAAAAGATTATCTGCCCTGTAATCCCAGTACTTTGGGAGGCTGAGGCGGGCGTATCACATGGTCATGAGATCGAGGCCATCCTGTCTAACACGGTGAAACCCGTCTCTACTAAAAATGCAAAAAATTAGCCGGGCGTGGTGGCACAGCTACTCAGGAGGCTGGGGCAGGAGAATCACTTGAACCCAGGAGGCGGAGGTTGCAGTGAGCCAAGATCGCACCACTGCACTCCAACCTGGGCGACAGACTCCATCTCAAAAAAACAAACAAAAAAAGATTATCTGCCCTGATGATAATTGACAGGAAAAAAAAAAGGGGCCAGGCCAAAGTTTGTAAACTGGTGGCCTGAAGATAAATTTTACTTAGCCTCTGTGTTTTTCTAAATTAAATGACAACATCTCAAACTTGGGAAAATTCACTTTAAAAATCCAGTTTTTACAGCTAAGCATGGTGGCTCACGCTTGTAATCCCAACACTTTGGGAGACTGAGGCGGGAGATTACTTGAGCTCAGGAGTTCAAGACCAGCTTGGACAACATGGCAAGACCCCGTCTCTACAAAAAATACAAAAAAATTAGTTGGGTGCACCTGTAGTCTCAGCTACTTGGAAGGCAGAGGTGGGAGGCGTGCTTGAATCCAGGATGTCAAGGCTGCAGTGAGCAGAAATCGTGCCACTGCACTCCAGCCTGGGCAACAGAGACCCTGTCTCACAAAAAATTCAGTTTTTAGGCTGGGTATGGTGGCTTATGCTTGTAATCCCAGCACTTTAGGAGGCCAAGACAGGAGGATCACTTGAGCCCAGGAGTTCAAGACCAGCCTGGGCAACATAGGGACACCCTGTCTCTACAAAAAAAAAAAAAAAATTTAAATTAGCCAGGTGCAGTGGCACACACCTGTGGTCCCAGCTACTAGGGAGACTGAAGTGGGACCATCACTTGAGTCTGGAAGGTCGACACTGCAGTGAGCCATGATTGCACCAATGTACTCCAGCCTGGGCAACAGAGCAAGACCTTATCTCAAAAAAAAAAAAAAAATCCAGCTTTTAGTTTCTCTTTAAGTATCATTCCCAGAAGGAACAAATAGGCTGGGACCAAATAATGGTTACTTCACTTTAAAAACTTAATTTTTACATTTTTTTGAATTAAGTAACAAAATTTAAAAGATAGAAAAGGATGTACAGTGAAAAGTACATCTCCCCTTCTATCCCTGATCCCCAGCCTCTCAGAGGCTGCCTCCTTTAGATGGGACGAGTGCTTTCCAGATGTCCCCCACTTTGCATCAGATGCCCCCCCCCCACTTATCTGCACTCTGCCTGACCCCTTTAGACATCGGAGCTGCCTCCAGGCCTCTCCTGCATCCCTGTAATACCTGGGATGTCATTAGCACTTTCACACAAGCTTCTTTACAAAGCTGTGTCTCTTTAGATGGGGAGATTCACAGATGCATGAGGTTAGATACTTCTTTTAGTGTCTACATCCCTGATAACTAGTGTCCTGTCAGACTTTAGCAGATGTCCAAGTTTGTTGAATTCATAAATTAATGAATGGGCAAATTGTGTATTGTTTCCAGGGTCCTGAGGTGTGACTCAAATAGCAATTCAGTCAGGTAAAATCAATAATTTAAATCCTATCAGGATCCCAGCCAAGTCCCTAGTTCATCTTGTAATACCTCCCCCCCAGAACAGAATTAGATTACCTGGAAATAATGAATCCTCTGCCCTTACAGAACTGGACTCAAAGGGGATACTAGGGCACTCTAAGACTATTCCTCAGAAGTGTGACAACCTCCTGTACCCTTGTTCTCCTTACTTTAGGGCCCAAGGACTGAAACTTCTCACCTTTTCTCCTAAACTCTGCCGCCTACTAATGGCCTCAGGAACAGGATTCCACTAACCTACTCCCCCAAGGGCTGATTGCAGCCTTTCCTTCTCACCACTCATGAAATAATTTCATGCTATGAATTTCCCAACCATTCTAGAGATACAGCTGAACACAGACATGACCATAAACATGAGGAAGTAATAAAGTATTGAGAAATCCTAGAAGTGGATGCAATGCCACACCACGGAGCATGAGATGGGCTAGATGACACAGCCCTATGGGCAAACTAGAATCAATGGGAAATGAAAGAAGTTAGGAAAGTAAGTTACCTCTCCTTGCTCCCTTCAATGGACTACTCAGAGGGGTAGTTTCTCTTTATAAACCTTCTGGAGAAGCCCCACACTGTAAGTGAACACACTTGCTGGGAGGCTCATGTATCTCATCACAGCTTGTCATGAAGCCCAGCTACCGTAGTAACACAATGCACCACATTTTTCCTTGCCTTGTTTTCCCTTTTCTTCCACACTCTCACCCCCCTAGATCTGCCCCTCCCTAATAAAGTAACAACACTTTCATCTTTGCCTCAGGTTCTACTTTCTAGGGGACCTAGGTTAAGAAATTCTGTTTGTTGTAATTTCTAGAATAACCACTGAAAGAATAAAAACAATGTATACAATTTTCAAACTAGTGAGGAAAAACACAGAATGTTAGAAAGTAAGTAATCCAAAAGAAGGCAAGAAAGAAAAGATAGTTCAAATATGCAGTTAAAAAAATTATTTAAAAAAATGGAATGGTGGAATTTTTGGAACCAATAACACAAAGATAATAGATTTAAATATGTCAGTGGTAATCTTTTTATCAATATAATAAATATATTTATTAAATATAAAATGTACACAGTAAATATAAATGAACTAAATGCTTTAGCTCAAAGATAAAGATTAACAGAATAAAAATTATGAAATAAAAATGTATACACTTGAAAGTATCTAAAATAAATCTAATTTTCATAATGAATTTTAAGCATTAAGGAGTTTTGTAACTGAATAGTGGAACTCAGAAAGACATACTATTCAGAAAGATATCTCATGTTAATAGTTTCCTTCATTATTGTAGTATACTGTAGAGTTTTAAGAAAAAAATTAAAAGCCAGAACTGTCTTATATTACCATTTCTATTTCTGCAATCTTCAACAGACCAAAATTTTCTCTATAATTGTGAAAAAAGAACTCATCCTTAAGCCTAACTAAAATTTTGCCTTAACCTTATCAAATATGCAAGTAAAACTCAAAACTGTAGAAAGAGATAAAGCTTTTAAAACAGACACTGGATATCCCTTTCTATCAGGTCGAGAGGGTGAGTCTCTAATAGAGTTCTAGTAAATTTTCAATAGGTAACTACCGAAGGCCTTCCTTCTAAACCAGATAAGGGAAGACAGAATACTCTGAGAGTATTAAAGGCATCTCCTGCAAGCCACTGATACCTCTGTTGACAGAGGAGATGGGAGAAAACAGCAGTTACCAGGTTACCTATAGCTGAAATTTGTTCCACATAAAGAACCACTGGGTCTAGGTTCTTGGAGTATGACTTCTGAGAAAAATTCCTGTTACTTTGGTCACTATATATATATGTATAATATATATATGTGTGTGTTTGTGTGTGTGTGTGTGTGTGTGTACTTATTAAAAATGCATATTCCTGGGCTCCCTAGACTCTTCAGGGTGGGATTCCATTGTCTTTACTGGTAATGTTTTTTACTAAAAATTCATAGTTATAAAATCACAAATTTCATAATGAAACTCAATCTAGAGTACCTAAAGTTTATATACATAAAATAGACATACCTTTGCTATGAAAGCCTGATTTACTCTTAACTGGATATAACAAGAAAAGAGTTCTGCCTATAATGATATATCTGCATTGAACCTAAAACACAAACTTCATCATACATTCTCACCTAAGTTTCTCTGATGACCCAGAGTAAAGCAAAAGGTTTAGCATATGAGAGTGAAAGGGTCTGAATCTCACCTTCTGTCAAACTTTTAGAGCTCTGTTAACCATGGTAACTGATGACCATGGTTGGTATCAACTATGCTTTTAGGCAACTTTGTTCATAGTAAGAATCAATCCTAACTGTTGCTGTATCTGGATTGGGATGCACTATAAATAATCTAAGGGAGATTTCAAGCTTTAGGCTTTCCTAAATGTGGTGACTCTTGAAAATGACATATCCCTTGTGGATACCCTGGAAGCTGTATTTATGGAACTGTTAAGAGATACTGGTTCCCTGATGCCTGTGGAAGATCTTATCTCCTTGCACCTAAATTGTACTAGTGGACTGCTACAAGGACTTCCACTGCTAATGAGGACTGCTTGATGCTGTGCTGGCAGGCTGTTGTTTCTGTTTAATATCCTTTTGAGTGAGTAGGTGCCAAGTATGGCCATGGCAGTCTTGTGAGTTTGAATGTTTACTCTAAAGTGACTTCTATTGGTCATAGCCACAAATAATTTCAAATGTACTAACTTGATAAATATATTCCAAATGTTTGGTTAAACCTAAAAAGACCCCTCTGGTGGATATAGCAGTATATCATTTCATAAGTATTAATTTCATAACTTTTTTTTTTTTCTGAGACAGAGTCTTGCTCCATCACCCAGGCTGGAGTGCAGTGGCACGATCTCAGCTCACTGCAACCTCCACCTACCAGATTCAAGTGATTCTCCTGCCTCAGCCTCCCAGGAAGCTAAGACTACAGGTGTGAACCACTATGGCTGGCTAATTTTTTTGTATTTTTAGTAGAGACAGGGATTCACCATGTTGGCCAGGCTGGTCTCGAACTCCTGATCTCAGGTGATCAGCCCACCTCGGCCTCCCAAAGTGCTGGGATTACAGGTGTGAGCCACAGTACCCAGCCTAATTCCACAACAATTGATGAATTTTCATCTTACACTAAATTTACATTTAGACTTACTGAATTTACATTTAGACTTAATTTTCTTCTTACACTAAATTAATGAATTAACATAAATCATAAAGATTCAGTATTTAATTATAAAAACTAATCACATCAATTTATTATAAGTAATTTACACATAACAATGCATAATGACTTTGAAAACAGTATAACTCAAAATAATAGAAAACAAAATTAATTGAATGAAGTACTACTGAATTCCAGGCACTTCTGTGACAGAACACAAATTTAATAAAATACTACCTTTTCTTAGCAAAAAGTTTCTTAAGTCAGATTTTCCTTTCATGTTTTCAATGAAGCTTCTTCTAAAGAAGTCATTTTATTCACAGTTGCAAATTTCTTTTAACACATACAATGTATACGTGCTGGAATCAAACACCTGAAGGAGCTGGAATCTTATGAATACAGCCAGGGCAACAGTGTAGAGAATCATGAACAAAAACATCACAGTCCACACAGAAGACATTTTGGCACACAGCACAAACATAAACCTGTAGTGAAAGAGAAAACTGAATAAACAAAAGTAGTTTCCAAAAATTAATTACAGCACATCTAGATGACATTCAAGGTGTGCTTTGTTCTTTTATATCTCTACCAATTTTTCCCACTACCTACTTTATTACTTCCAATGTACTCTATATTCTCAAATCTAAGGCAATTAATTTTTTCCCCAAAACTATCCCTTAGAAATGAGGGAATGACTTTGTTTTTGAGTCTTTGAAGCCTAATTTATTATAGTCCACTCTCAATTACTTCACTCTAAGAAACTATTTGGGAAAGACATATGAGCTTCAAACCAGTGCTACTTTTGAAAGCTCAGCAAGAACACCTGATTGATTCAATTAAAAAGAGAAGCCTAAAAATTTAACACAGATTTAATTATTCTTAGGGAATGACCTCACATTTGCAAAAGTTATATTTCCCTTTCAAGTAAACCTTTAAAAAATATGTCAAATGACACAGATAAGACAAATAATAAAATGAATGAATAAATAAATCTCAAATGACACAGATGATGACCTATTCCTAAAAATTCAAACGAGGCTCACACCTCATTTAAATTAAAAATTCAAATAAGCCTCAAATGTGGCTCACACCTGTAATCCCAGCACTTTGAGAAGCCAAGGCAGGCAGATTGCTTGGGCCTAGGAGTACAAGACCAGCTGGCCAACATGGCGAAACCCAGTCTCTACTAAAAACATAAAAATTAGCCAGGCATGGTGGTACACACCTGTAATCCCAGCTACTTGGGAGGCTGAGGCACGAGAATTGCTTGAACCTGGGAGACAGAGGTTGCAGTGAGCCAATATCGCATCACTGTACTCTAGCCTGGGTGACAGAGGAAGAGTCTGTCTCAAAACCAAAAACCTCAAATGATTCAAAAAGTGGTTCCAGTGAAGATGAAGCTACTGATGTCAAATGAGTATTTAAAATTTAATAAAATTGTTTTATAAAATGTGACAGTGGAATAGCAATACTTCTAATTAATATTTTATATAATTAATATGGTTTTAAATATGAACATGTAACTAAAAAATTAACAGCTAGACAGTGATTCATATTATTTACATCTATATAAGTTTATATATTAAAGTTGCCCCTCTTCAAAATTAAAAAAAAATTTTCTCATTGGCATAATGAAGAATCACCTATAATCTGTGGCCACCTTAAACAACATCAATGTGTTATCACACAGCTTAAAGTATAATATGGCCGGGCAGAGTGGCTCACGCCTATAATCCCAGAACTTTGGGAGGCCAAGGTGGGTGGATCACGAGTTCAGGAGTTTAAGACCAGCCTGGCCAAGATGGTGAAACCCCGTCTTTATTAAAAAAACTACAAAAATTAGCCAGGCACAGTGGCAGGCACCTGTAATCCCAGCTACTCAGGAGGCTGAGGCAGGAGAATCACTTCAACCCAGGCAGCAGAGATTGCAATGAGCCAAGTTCATGCCACTGCACTTCAGCCTGGGTGACAGAGTGAGACTACATCAAAAAAAAAAAAAAGTATATGAAGAAAATATTTTAGGCTGGGCACGGTGGCTCACGCCTGTAATCCCAGCACTTAGGGAGGCCGAGGCAGGCGGATCACCTGAGGTCAGGAGTTCGAGACCAGCCTGGCCAACATGGCGAAACCCTCTCTATTTTCTTAAAACAAAAAAAAAAAGAAAAGAAAATATTTTAAATATTTCCAGACTAAATGCAGTTTAGCTTGAAAGCTAAAGGTAAATTACATGTTTTACAAGGGTATACCAAAGTAGACAAAATGATCAAAGCATTAAAAAAATGAAAAAAAATTTTTAATCAAAAAATGTTTAAAAACGTAAGTCACAAAATATATTTATAACAAAAATTAGGAGGCAGAATAACAAAACTAGTATTTAAACTATTTTATTCCCATTTTACCTCCACCTATTATAATTATCTTCACAAGAAATAAACTGATATGAGCCTGGTCTTTAACAACCTGTTGAAAACTTACAGCACCATTTTTTCCAATATTTCATGTACATTACTTAATATTTAGAAAGCCAATGAACTTACATGTTGGTCTTTCAATTCCCCCTGACATCCATAACAAAATCTGAAAAAAAAAAGTTCAAGAATTTTTCTTAGAATTCACTCATTAAAATAGTCCAGCAAAATCTCAATAACTAGAATCCTTTCATTAATAAGTAATTATTTTCAAACAAGACTTTCAAGAAAAAGAGTTAAGAATACCCCTAGGCCAGGCGTGGTGGCTCATACCTGTAATCCCAGCACTCTGGGAAGCCGAGGCAGGTGGATCACCTGAGGTCAGAGTTCAAGACCAGACTGGCCAACATGGCGAAACCCTGTCTCTACTAAAAACACAAAAATTAGCTGAGCATGGCGGCAGGCACCTGTAATCCCAGCTACTCAGGAGCCTGAAGCAGGAGAATCGCTTCAACCCAGGAGGCCGAGGTTGCAATGAGCCCAGATCATATCACTTCACTCCAGCCTGGGCGGCAGGAGCGAAACTCCATCTCAAAAAAGAAATAATAATAATAATAATAATTTTTTAAAGTCCACAGTATATACGAGGTCACCTGACAGCCCAAAATTTAGTTTTATTTTCATTAAGGTTAAATGTGAGCATGCTTTATTTTTCTTTTTTCTTTATTTTCAAGACAGGGTCTTGCTTTGTCTCAAAGGCTGAAGTGCAGAGGTGCTATCACGGCTCACTGCAGCCTCAAACTCCTGGGCTCAATTATCTTCCTGCCTCAGCCTCCTGAGTAGCTGGGACTATAGGCATGTACCCCCATCCCTGGCTAATTTTTTATTGAGACAGGGTCTCGCTGTATTATCCAGGCTAGTCTTGAATGCCTGGGCCCAAGCAATCCTCCCACCTTGGCTTCCCAAAGTGCTAGAATTACAGGCATGAGCCACCATGCCAAGCCAGAAGCACTTTCAAAACTTTTGTTTGATAGTCACTTATTCTAATAAGTGCTACTTCGTGGTTCTTCACAGTTATTGGCTATGAACTTCCAAATACAAAAGAAGGGAATTTAATTCTCTTTCAACCATCTTGAACCAGTAATGCACAAATATGTAACTAATGTCATTCTCAATTATTTCTAGTTAAGTCTTCCTTTTGGATAGAACAATAATCAATGTTTAGTTTACTATGCCTATAAAAATATTCTCAGCTAAGCCATAAATTTTCCCCTATTTAAAACATTTTTTTCCTGGAAATACTGTGTTGCTATTCCCAAGGTTAGTTTCCTATGTAATTGACATTAATTTATTCCCAATCTTCTGACTAGTCTAACAGTCCTCTCAGTACGTGCAAATACATCAGGAGTTCTGCAGTTTTCATCCTCTTGGTGATCTCTCTCCTGGAGTACTCTGACTGTCTCCAAACTGGACTGTTCCCCATATCTGACACATAGGTATCATTCTGGGATTTCTCCTTACCATCATCCTAGGGCGTTCTTTAGCTTGTTTCTTTCTTTCTTTCTTTAGCTTGTTTTGAATTAGATGTCTATTACTAGATCCCATGTCATTCTCTTTCTCAGTTCCTTTGAATCTACCTCTTCCATACTTTCACCAGAAAAATCTCTTTTTTGAAAGCTTACAAGTCTGAAAATGTCTTTATTCTACCTACACTTAATTTATAGCTTGGCTAGGTATGTAAGTTGGTAACAATTTTCACTACAAACTTTGAAGGTGACTGCTCTGTCTCTGCATCCAGTGTTGCTAATGAGAAGCCAAACAATTTTAATTCCAGATCCTTTGTGGGTGACCTAATTTTTCCTCTCTGGAAATGTTTAGGGTTAATAATTTATTGTGTATTCTGAAATTTCACAATTATGGGGCCTGTCTTCCTTCAATACATTAGGCATTTGGCAGTCCCTTTCTTTTATCTTTGCTGTAGAGATGAGGACTTGGCGTGCTACCCAGGTTGCGCTAGAACTCCTGGCCTCAAGTGATCCCCCCGTCTCAGCCTCCCAAAGTGCAAGGATTACACCTCTGAGCCACCCTACTCAGCCAATAGGCCTTTTCAATCTAGAAAGTTCTGTCCTTCAATAGAAAATTTCTTTGAACTATTTCTTTGATGATTTTCTGTCCTACATTTTATTTTTCTTTCTTTGTCATATTATTCTCATATTGGACCTTCTGGATAAATTCACCAGTATTCTTATCTTTACTCTCCTATTTGAACCTCTTTATTTTACTCCTCTTGTATTTTCTGGAATATTTCTTCAACTCTATCTTCCAATCCTTCTATAGTACTGGGTTTTTCAATTCTGCTATACTTAACCTCAACCATAGCAAATAAATACCAAGCTTAAAACAATGAGACTTTGGGTTTTTTTTGCCTGTGAGTTTTGACCAATATAAAAAAATTTCATAAAACCTAATGTTGGCTAAATGTGGAAAAACAATAAATAAAACTTTGAAGGATAACTTTAAAATATCTATCAAAATTCACAAAACATGTAAAACTCTTGACTCAGTAATTTTACCTATAGGAATTTACCATGCATTTATACTCATACAAATGTTCAAAAATACAGATATAAGCATTATTTGTTAATACCAAAAAAAAGAAAATCTTAAATATCCAACAGGGGCTGGGCACAGTGGCTCACGCCTGTATTCCTAGCACTTTGGGAGGCCGAGGTGGGCAAAATCATGAGGTCAGGAGATCGAGACCAGCCTGGCCAATATGGTGAAACCCCATCTCTACTAAAAATACAAAAATTAGCTGGGCATAGTGGCGGGCGCCTGTAATCCCAGCTACTGGGGAGGCTGAGGCAGAAGAATCGCTTGAGCCTGGGAGGCAGAGGTTGCAGTGAGCCGAGATCATGCCACTGCACTCCAGCCCTGGAGACAGAGCGAGACTCCGTCTCAAAAAAAAAAAAATCCAACAGGAAGCAATTGGTTATATAAACCATAATTATCCATGAAATATGTAACACTTTTAAAAACATCATTGATCTAGATATGCTGATATTAAATTACTTCCAAATGATTTAAGTGTGAAAAGCAAGATGAATACATAATTGTCTGCTAGTCAGTAAGTGTTTAATATGATTCCTAAATCCTGGATGTTTTTAAAAGTAGTACATCTTTATTTTCTGAAAACTATTCTATAAAAGATTGACCCACCTCTATTTCAGACTTTATTTGTTGTATTTCACACAAATAGCACTCGTAAAATACTTAAAGATTTTAGATAGATTATGTTATGCCAGATTATTTTATTTTTAAGAGATGGTGTCTCACTATGTTGCCCAGGCTAGTCTTCCACTCCTGGCCTCAAGTGATCCTCCCACTTCAGCCTCCCGAAGTGCTAAATGAGCCTCTTATTTTCAGTAGTGTGCTAGGACTGGATTGTACTGGTTTAAGAGAATCAATTGTTAAATATATATTCAAGGATTTTGACAGCTGGTTGTTAACTGGTAGCTAAAAATTGGCCATGATAAGGGTATTAAAACCATGCAAACCAGCAAACACTACCAATCAGGGTTTTTTTTTTCCTTTTCCTTCTGGAGAACTGATTTAATAGTATAATCATCACCCTTATTTATACACAGGTAGGTTTAGGGAAATTATCTGGATTCTGGAGATTCAGATCCCTAACAATGAGTCATTTCAATCATAATCACAGCATTCTTCATCTCATCTTCCATATTAGAAGTACTCTTGGTCGGGCGTGGTGGCTCACGCCTGTAATCCAAGCACTTTGGAGGCCAAGGCAGGCGGATCACCTGAGGTGGGGAGTTCAAGACCAGCCTGACCAACATGGTGAAACCCTGTCTTAAAAAAAAAAAAAAAAAAAAAAAAGAAGTACTCTTGTCCAAGTTAATAGGATTATATTTTAAGGTAGTAACAATCTATTCAAACATTAGCTTACCACTTATAACAAATATAAATTAATCCAAACTGATATACCTTTCTCCGTTATATTCTTCTAGGGGAATTTCTTGAAAAGGATCCAAAGGAAACAAATGATGGTAAGACCGTGCCAAGTGGGGGGCAGACACCAAAGTAAGACCTGACACATTAAGCAGAGAGACATGTTTAGTAGTCCAAACCCATGAAGACAATGGCTGAAAAGCCAAAAGATGCAACTCAAGCAGAATATTTTCAGTTTCTTTTAGGAGGGCAGTTATTAATTTTACCTGTGGCTATAAAAGAAGATTGTAGGATGGGGTCTTAGTTCTGTTACTAAGTGTGTAACCAACCTATCTTGGTCTATTTGCTTACTTATATTATAAATGAAATAAAATTAGACAATTCTATCAATTTAATTCTTCATTTTTCTATTTATAAAGGTAAGAGATAGAAAAATGTCTACTAGATCTACTGCATTGCCTTTAAAGAATATACTTTTTTCAGAAAAAAGGATCAGGAAACTAGAATGCTACTTTTATACTTATAAAATTTAAAAAGTAACATTTCTCTTTGCACAGATTAAATCCAGAAACATATGAATAACTTAACATTTCCATGCATTTTAGCAGCAATACAGATAAGAAGTCATTCAAGATTTACTGAATAATGAATAGTTGGTTTCTTACCACAGATTTTACATTCGACAGGTAGCTCACAGTACTTTGCCCGACACTGTGGGCAGAAATAGCCTCCTAATGTAAGCCCTGGCTCAGTATTGCCATCCAAATGCCTGTAGGGGGAAAACGGTAATATATAAAGATCTGAAAAGTTAGAGCAGGAAAGCACACTACCTTGATCTTAAAATCATGACACTATTTGAAAATCTATTTAAAAGTCTGTATTTTTGGCCAGGCGCAGTGGCTCACATCTGTAATCCCAACACTTTGGGATGCCAAGGCGGGCGGATTACCTGAGGTCAGGAGTTTGAGACCAGCCTGGCCAACATAGTAAAACTCCATCTCTACTAAAAATACAAAAACAAAAAAAATTAGCTGGGCGCAGTGGTACACACATGTAATCCCAGCTACTTGGAAGGTTGAGGCAGGAGAATCGCTTGAACCTGGGAGGTGGAGGCTGCAGAGAGCTGAGATCATGCCACTGCACTCCAGACCGGGCGACAGTGCAAGACTCCGTCTCAAAAAAGAAAAGAAAAATACAAAAATTAGCTGGGGGCCTGTAATCCCAGCTACTTGGGAGGCTGAAGCAGGAGAACTGCTTGAACCCAGGAGGCAGAGATTACAGTGAGCTGAGATTGCACCACTGCACTCTAGCCTGGGTGACAAGAGCAAAAACTCCATTTCAAAAAAAAAAAAAAAAAAAGTCTATATTTTAAAAAATTGTATAACTTTTTGTAGAAATGGGGAATCACTATGTTGACAAGGCTGGTCTTGAACTCCTAGCCTCAAGTGATCCACTTGCCTCAGCTTCTCAAAGTGCTGGGATTATAGGTATGAGCCACCGTAGCTGGCCTAAAAGTTTATTTTAAAATCTGTGAGTATGTCTTATAGCTCAATTACGCTACATTCATTTTTTTCCCCCTCTCTTCATTATTATTATTATTTTTGAGACAGAGTCTCACTCTTGCCCAAGCTGGAGTGCAGTGGCACAATCTCGAACTCACTGCAATCTCTGCCTACTGGGTTCAAGCAATTCTCATACCTCAGCTTCCTGAGTAGCTGGGATTAGAGGCATGTGCCACGATGCACAGCTAATTTTTGTATTTTTAGTAGAGATAGGGTTTCACCATGTTGGTCAGGCTGGTCTCGAATTCCTGGTCTCAAGTGATCTGCCTCCCAAAGTGCTGGGATTATATATGTGAGCCACTGCACCCAGCCCTTCTTTATTTTTAAGTTTCTATTACTAACCTTGAATTCACTAATTTTTTTTCCCGTAGTGTCTAATCTGCTGTTAATCTCATCCAATGTATTCTTCATCTAAAACACTGTACTCTTCATCACTAGAAGTTTGATTTGGGTCTGTTTTATACCTTCCATATCTCTTCTTACCATTATCATGTTCTCTAATTTCCTGAACAAACAGAGTACATTTATAATTGTTGTCTTACCACATCTTTGTCTACTAATTCTTTTTTTTTTTTTTAATTTTGAGACAGAGTCTTGCTCTGTCACCCAGGCTGGAGTGCAATGGCACGATCTTGGCTCACTGCAACCTCTACCTCCTGGGTACAAGCATTTCTTATATCTCAGCCTGCTGAATAGCTGAGATTACAGGTGTATACCACCAAACCTGGTTAATTTTTGTATTTTTAGTAGTGATGGTTTTCGTCATGTCAGATATGCTGGTCTCGAACTCCTGGGCTCAAGTGATCCACCCACCTCAGCCTCCCAAAGTGCTAGGATTATAGGCATGAGCTACTGCACCTGACCCTTTGTCTATTAATTCTATCAACTGGGTTATTTCTGGGTATGTTTCCATTCTGTGATTTTCTCTGTTTTATAGATCATATTTTCCTTTGCATCCCTGGTAATTTCTGATTAGCTACCAGACACTGTGAATTTTGCTTTGTGCTGGATTTTTAAAATTCCCTTAAATATTTAAGGGTTTGTTCTAGAATATACTTCAGTAACGTGGAGATGGTTTAATCTGTTCAAAACTTGCTTTTCAGCTTCATTAGGCTGGTCCACAATAGCCGTCAGTCTAGAATTTTCTTTCTTTTTTTTTTTTTTTTTTTTGGCCTCTGGTTCCAGTTCTTGTGATAGGATTAATTTGATCCCATTACTGTGGACTCTATTCAATGCCTGTCATGTTAAGAGGTCTTTCCATACAGACTGGTGAGAGCATGAATCTTCCTGTGTGAGCTCTGGGAATTGTTCTGTCTACTGCTTTCCAGTGATTCCTTCCCTGACTTCCAGTAGTCTCCTCACACAAATGTGATCAACACTCAGCTGCTGACTCATGAGCAAGTCTCTGCAGATCCCCAGAGTTCTCTGTGCAGATCTTTCCTCTTCAGTACTCTGACCTGCAAAATTATCACCATCTCAGCCTCCTTGAAAGATGAACTTTGTTTCTTCAACTCAACAATATCTCCAGGCTCTGTCTGTAGCCTGGAAATTCCACTGAGGTGGTAAGCTGGAGTACTCTTAGGGCTCATCTGTTTCCTTTCTTTCCGTGATCATTATCGGCAATGCCTGTTTTCCAATGTCTGAAAACCACTATTTTATATGTTTTGTCTGCTTTTTTTGATAGGAAGGTAAATGTAGTCCCTGTTACACATTTTTGGCTGGAGGCAGAAATCTTGTTTGTGATTTTTAAGAATTACTCTCTTAAATCTAATTTTGTTTTATAATTATGTAAAATATAAAGCTCTAAAGTTAAAACAAGGTATAGCAGCCGGGGTGCGGTGGCTCACACCTGTAATCCCAGCACTTTGGGAGGCCAAGGGTGGTGGAGTGCCTAAGCTCAGGAGTTCACGATCACCCTGGGCAACTCAGTGAAACCCCATCTCTACTAAAATACAATAAAAATGAGCCGGGTGTGGCGACATGTGCCTGTAGTCCCAGCTACTCGGGAGGCTGAGGCAAGAGAATCACTTGAACCCAGGAGGCGGAGGTTGTAGTAAGCCGAGATCATGCTACTGCATGGCCTGGGCAACAAAGTGAGAATCCTCTAAAAAGAAAAAAACAACTCAACAACAAAAAACAAGGTACAGTAATATTCTATATAACATTTTGGTCAATGATGGACCACATATATGACAGTGGTCCCATAAGATAATACCATATTTTCATTGCACCTTTTGTGTGTTTAGTTACATAAATACTAAGTGTTGCGTTACAACTGCCTACACTATTCAGCATGCAATATGCTGTATAGGTGTGCAGACTAGGAGCAATAGCTATACCATATAACTGAGATGTATAGTAGCCTGCACTATCTAGGTATGTACGCTGTGATGTTTGCACAATGATGGTATCACCTAACAATGCATTTCTCAGAACGAATACCTGTCATTAAGTGATGCATTCAAAATGTCTAGGGTCTATCCCTTTGCTTTTCCCTACACACTCAGGGAGGTAAACATTAAATAAAAAAAAAAGTTCTCCTCCACCCCCTTTTAAAATTTGTATTATTTCCATACTATTGTTCTTATTATTAACATAAACAAGTATATATATCCACTTACATCTCTACTTTCTTCTTAGGTGATTAGTAGCATATGACAAAATTTTCTCAAACTTACTATTTTACTTAGTAATAAGATCATTCCATAGAAGTATACAGAGATAGTCTTCATTGCCTAGCTTTTGAATTTATAACTTAAAAGAAGGAATTAAAAATGTAAAAACATTATCACTAATAATTTCAAGGTCTTTACTTACGCCATGCTGAAAGAGGGTTTTGCATCCTGGTCAGATAAAGAAGCAATGGTGTGCTGAGGAAATCCTTCATAAAAGAAAATGTATTACTTTCTTTTTCCAAGCAAGGAGCAGAATTCTAGGACTAAGAACCTAAAAATGTTCTTATCAAAAAGCCAATGAGGTTGTACAAATTATCACTTTCCTGCCTCCTAGAAAAGCTTATTAGAGCATGATGAAACTGACTAATTCCAAGCTACAAGAAAAAGTAGAGGAAATGGGGGGAAAGACCTATCTATATGTATAACTTCAGATTCTGAAGTTCATATATATGTTTTCTTTTCTTTTTTTTGAGATGGAGTCTTGCTCTGTTGCCTAGGCTGGAGTGCAGTGGTGCAATCTTGCCTCACTGCACCCTCCGCCTCCCGGGTTAAAGCAATTCTCCCATCTCAGTCTCCCACGTAGCTGGGATTACAGATGCCCGCGACCATGCCCAGCTATATATTTTCTAACTTAATAATGATTAACACTACTTTTTAAAGGTTGTACTTTTTACATCATTTCTGATACAACTGAAGCATATCATAGTACATCTTCATTTTATCTAAGGTTATGCTTTTATGTTTAAAATTTTGGAATGCTCAAATCTTTCATGTAATGTTTTCTATATATAATTTTAAATTCTGAAAACATGTTCAGGAAAAGCAAAAACCATTTTTAAAAAGTTATTACATAAAAATTTTAAATGTATCTACATATCAAAACAAATAAATAAAAGTAAAGGCAAATAACCAACCAGAAAAATATTTGCATCAGGTGACTGAGAAAGGGTTAATATTCCTAAAGGACTCTAACAAACAAATTATAAATTTAAATAACTTTAAAATGGTATAAGAAAATATACCAGTAAATCAAAAAGATTAGCCGACATAATACCCAAAACGTATTGAATGTTTACATCAAGCATTATTCTAAATGCTTCATCTGTATTAACTCAATCCTTGCAAGACACAATAAAGTAGAAACTTACTGACATCATTAAACACATGAGAAGACAGTGGAAAAGAGAGGTCGACTAGTAATACAAAAGGCCAAAAACAAAGTAGAAAAGCATTCTACTTCACTGACGTTTTAAAATATATATATTAAATAAGGATATTCTTTTTCTATTTAAAAGTTATACCTTTTTTCAATAGAAATGTAATAAATTTTCATCACAACATTTTTGTAAAATAGAAGAAAAAATTTTTTTTGAGAAGGGGTCTCGGTCTGTCACCAGGCTGGAGTGCAGTGGCGCGATCTCAGCTCACTGCAACCTCCACCTCCCTGGTTCAAGTACTTCTCCTGCCTCAGCCTCGGGAGTAGCTGGGATCACAGGTGCATGCCACCACACCCAACTAATTTTTGTATTTATAGTAGAGACGGGATTTCACCATGTTGGCCAGGATGGTCTTGATTTCCTGACCTCGTGATCCACCCACCTAGGCCTCCCAAAGTGCTGAGATTACAGGCGTGAGCCACCACACCCAGCCGAAAATAAAATTTTTAAAAAGTGATCAAAAACCAATCATTTCCCCCTCCTTTGAGCAATTTGGTGTACTTCCCTGCAAGCTTTGTCTTTGCACAGTTTGTATTACACAGCTTTGATCAGACAGTACAGAGGATTTTGTAGCTTATTTTACTTCTTTTTTTTTTTTTTTGAGACAGAGTCTCGCTCTGTCGCCCAGACTGGAGTACAGTAGCACGATCTCAGCTCACTGCAAACTCCACCTCCTGAGTTCAAGCAATTCTCCTGCCTCAGACTCCTAAGTAGCTGGGACTACAGACACCCGCCACCATGCCTTGCTATTTTTGGTATTTTTAGTAGAGACGGGGTTTCGCCATGTTGGCCAGGGCGGTCTCAAACTCCTGACCTGAGGAGATCCACCCGCCTCGGCCTCCCAAAGTGCTCGGAGTACAGGCATGAGCCACTGCATCTGGCCTTTGTAGCTTATTTTAAAAATTTCTTAATGTAAGTATTTTTCTATAAACACAGTTGATACCTTTCTAGCCTTAAAAATGAAGAAAGCCAACAGTGTTCTCTGGGGTGACAAGACTACTGGTAGTTTTAATATGTTTCCTTTTTTTTTTTTTTTTACTTCTCTGTGCTTTCCAAAATTACTTCAACAAGCATATTTTTTCCTAAAAAAATTCTTAAATGTTAAAATAACTTGTGCAAAAACAAAAATAGCATAGTTTGAGCCAAGATATATATTTTAAAAAAACATAAGAACACTTACCCATACGAATAAGCGAGCATTCAGAACTTGAGCTAGCAGGAGGAGGACTAACATGATGTGTGAGTAATTCTTTGTAATGGCTTTCATCTAAAATAACATGGTATGTGCCTAACAAGATGAAAAGAAAAAAAAAACCAGCTTTGTACACATAATGAAGTATATGTTCTATGTAATTCTTGTAAAAGTTTTATCATCTGAAAATGTAAATTTTCAAAATAATAATTTTAGTTAAATCAGTTTTAAAACCTTATTTAAATAATATATCTAAATCAACTTCTCTAGGAATAACTGTATTTATAATTTATTATTACTATTATTATTTTAACATATAAATAGAGACGGTTCTCAGTATGGTAACCAGACTGATCTCAAACTTCTGGCCTCAAGTGATTCTCCTGCCTTGGCCTACCAAAGTGTTGGGATTACAGGCATGAGCCACCATGAATGGGCTGTAATTACAATTTAATTAAAGACAAGTTATAAAATCTTTATAAAGGAAAACATACAGTAAAACTTCCAGTTTTCCAAGAGTTATAATACTTCCTCTAAATACTGACATAAGTACTGAAAACTCTTTGCATTTTGAGATGACTTCTTATAGAATTAATTACATATTTAAGATGACTGACCATATTTTAGATTACTTTAAGTTTAATAGCTCCAACAGAGTAAAACATCCTAATTTAATAAATTATTTCCTACACAGTAATTATGAGTAAATATTGAAGATATTAGATATATACCACCAGTTTCACGAGCAAGTATGGTGCAAACGCGAACCTCTGCAGACAATCCAATAACAGATACTCTAATTTTAGCTGCCTTTAGGGTCTTCATAAAATCCAAGTAGATAGATAGTTTTAGGAAAGAAAAAAAACATTTAAGAATTAATGTATTTGAAAAATAAAGAATGCTCTGAAAACTAGTGATAAATTCACTACATCTACCACAAAGATGGATCACACACACACACACTATATATATATATATACAAATAAAATTGCTACAGAATTCTCTTCAGAGTTGTAACTTTGGTTTTGATTTTTTGGTCTACCTTGATTAGATCATAAATATTAGATGGATCACAAGTTGTAAGGCTGCTGAAGATGATTAGTACTTCTCGACTTGTATGTCCGGGCATGTGTCTTAAAAGAAAGATAAAATACACTCCAATTAGGTACAACAAATTACACTACCAAAAAATTTACCCAGAAAGAATAGTATACATAGGATTACACATTTAGGCTATAGAATACCTCATTTGTTTCAATAATGCAAGGAAAGGTTGTGAGCATATTTTAAATAATGTCAATTTTTCTAAAATGAGTTATGTACTTCAAAAAATTATTAATTGATTCATTTAATAAATATTTACTGAGCACTCTCAAGTTCTGGGGATAGAGTGATAAACAAGGTTCTCAACATCATGAAGCTTACATTCTCGTAGGTCTGTTTCATACACAGTCTAAAGTATACACTAAGAAATACAACAACATCATATGGATAAACTTTAAAATGTGACAATATCACATGGATCAGCTTTAAAGTGTATAAATGTGGCTTAAAAATAGTAACACACACTTCTTTCTCAAACACTATATAGTAGTCCCCCTCTTACCCGCAGAGGATACATTCCAAGACCCCCAGTGGATACCTGAAATCAAGGATAGCACTGAACCTTATATATACAGTTGTCCTTCGGTATCCTTGGGGGATTGATTTCAGGCCCTCCCTTGGATACCAAAATCTGCAGATGCTCAAG
Source organism: Ateles fusciceps (assembly GCA_036589455.1). NCBI lineage: Eukaryota > Metazoa > Chordata > Mammalia > Primates > Atelidae > Ateles > Ateles fusciceps. Next base: position 1,073,314 of record JAZHEH010000800.1, on the reverse strand, counting down.
TCCCAGATACAAATGTTGTAGTAGGCCGGGCATGGTGGCTCACACCTATAATCCCAGCACTTTGGGAGGCTGAGACGGGCAGATCACTTGAGGTCAGGAGTTCCAGACCAGCCTGACCAACATGGAGAAACCCTATCCCTACTAATAATACAAAAACTAGCTGGGCATGGTGGCATATGCCTATAATCCCAGCCACTCGGGAGGCTGAGGCACGAGAATAGTTTGAACCTGGGAGGCAGAGGTTGTGGTGGGTGAGCCGAGATTGCACCATTGCACTCCAACTTGGGCAACAAGAGCAAGACTCCGGCTCAAAAAAAAAAAAAGGCATAGTATTTGCATATAACCTATGCACATCCTCCCATACATTTTAAGTCATCTCTAGACTATTGATAACACCTAATATGACATATGCTATGTAAATAATTGTTATCCTCTATTGTTTAGGAAATAATGACAAGAAAAAATGTCTATTTGTTCAGTACAGGTACAATTTTTTCCCAAATATTTTTGATGTGTATTTGATTGAATTCACAAAAGCAGAACCCAGGATTCGGAAGGCTGACTATACCATGTTTTTCCCTATACAGGCATACCTTGGAGATACTGCAGGGCTGGTTCCAGACCACAGCAATAAAGCAAATATCACAATAAATATTTGCAATAAAGGAAGTTGCATGAACTTTCAGGTTTCCTAGTATATATAAAAGTTCTGTTTACAGTATACTGTAGTCTAATAAGTGTGCAACAGCATTATATGTAAAAAAAAAAAAAAGTACGTACCTTAATTGAAATTACTTTGTTGCTAAAAATGCTAAAAATCAACTGAGTCTTCAGTGAATAATATCTTTTTGTTGGTGGGGGGTCTTGCCTTGATGTTGATAGCCACTAACTGATGAGAGTGATACTTTCTGAAGGTTGAGATGGCTGTGGCAATTTCTTAAAATAAGACAAAGTAGTTTGCCACATGGGTCAACTCTTCCTTTTATGAAAGATTTCTCTATGGTATGTAATGCTGTTTGATAGCATTTTATTCACAATAGTATGTTTCATTTCTCTGAAACCCCACTGATGCTTTTTCAACTAAGTTTAAGGGATATTCTTTTTTTTTTTTTTTTTTTTTTGAGACAGACTCTTTCTCTGTCGCCCAGGCTGGAGTACAGTGGCATGACCTCAGCTCACTGCAACCTCTGCCTCCTGGGTTCAAGCAATTCTCCTGCCTTAGCCTCCCTAGTAGCTGGGATTACAGGCATGTGCCACCACGTCTGGATAATTTTTGTATTTTTAGTAGAGGCGGGGTTTCACCATGTTGGCCAGGCTGGTCTTGAACTCCTGACATCAAGTGATCCACCCACCTCAGCCTCCCAATGTGCTGGGGTTGTAGGCGTGAGCCACCACATCCAGCCAGTGTAGGTATTTTGACCACCTTCCATGAATGGCATTTCGAATGGCGAATCCTTTTCAGAAGATTTTTCAATGTACTTTGCCCAGATCCAGCTATGGCAGTCACAGCCTTATGATACGTATTTCTTAAATAATCAAGATTTGAAAGATCAAAGTATTCCTTTATCCAAGGGTTACGGAATGAATGCTGTGTTAGTAGGCATAAAAATAACATTAATCTCCTTGTACATCTCCCATTGGAGTTCTTGGGTGACTGGGTGCATTGTCAATGAGCAGTAATATTTTGAAATAAATCTTTTTTCTGAGACAGATCTCAACAATGGGCTTAAAATATTCAGTAAGCCATGCTGTAAACAGACATCCTATCATCCGGGCCTTGTTATTCCATTTGCAGAACACAGACTGAGTAGATTAAGCATAATTCTTAAGGACTCTAGGATTTTCGGAATGGTAACAAACATTGGTGCCAACATCAAGTCACCAGCTGCATCAGCCCCTGACAAGAGAGGAAGCCTGTCCCATGAAGTTCTGAAATCAGGCATTCACTTTTTCTAGCTATGAAAATCCTAGACAGCATCTTCTTCCAACAGAGGGCTGTTTTATCTACATTAAAAATATGAGGTCAGGTGCAGTGGCTCACACTTGTAATTCCAGCACTTTGGGAGGCTGAGACAGGAGGATTGCTTGAGCCCAGGAGTTCAAGACCAGCCTGGGCAACATGGTGAACCCTACACTTATACAAAAAAAAAAAAAAAAAAAAAAAAGTTAGCTGGGCACAGCGTGGTGGCACATGCCTGAAGTCCCTGCTACTTGGGGAGCTGAGGTGGGAGAACAGCTTAAGCCTGGGAGTTTGAGGCTGCAGTGATCCATGATTGCACCACTACACTCTAGGCTGGGTGACAGAGAGCGAGAACCTGTCTCAAGAATAAACAACAAAAAAAGAAAGAAAAAGAAAATGTGATATGTAGTGTAGCCACCTTCATCAATTATCTTAGCTAGATCTGGATAACTTGCTGCAGCTTCTACATCAGCACTTGCTGCTTCCTCCTGCACTTAAGAGATGGCTTCTTTCATTAACCTCATGAGCTCAGTTCTGTTAGCTTCAAACTTTTCTTCCGCAGCTTTCTCACTGCTCTCAGCCTTCACAGAATGGAAGAGAATTAGGGCCTGGCTCTGGATTAGGATTTGACTTAATGGACTATTGTGGCTACTTTAATCTTCTATCCAGACCATTAAAACTTTCTCCATATCAGCAATAAAGCTGTTTCACTTTCTTATCATTCATGTGTGCCCTGAAGTAGTGCTTTGAATTTCCATTATTTTTTAAATTTTTTTGAGACAGGATCTTGCTCTACCACACAGGCTATAGTAGTATAATCATAGCTCACTACAGCCTTGAACTATGGGCTCAAACCTCCTGCCTCAGCTTCCTGAGAAGGTAGGACTACAGATGCTCGCCACTGTGCCTGGCTACTTTTGTTTGTTTGTTGTTTGGTAGAAATGGTGGGGGAGTCTTGTTATATTACCAGGGCTGGTCTTAAACTCATGGCCTCAGGTGATCCTCCCACCTCAGCCTCCCAAAGTGTTGCAATTACAGGTAAGAGCTACCATACCCGGCCCAGCACTTTTAATTTCCTTCAAGAACTTTACCTTTGCATTCACAATTTGACTAAGTGTTTAGCACAAGAGCCACAGCTTTCAGCCTGTCTTGCATTTTGACATGCCTTCCTCACTAACCTCAGTCATTTCTAGCTTTTGATTTAAAGTGAGACATACGACTCCTCCTTTCTCTTGAACACTTACAGGCCACTGTAGGGTTATTGGTGTAATTCCAATATTTTTGTGTCTTAGGGGATAGGGAGGCCCAAACAGAGGGAAGGAGCCTGGGAAATGGCCAGTTGGTGGAACAGTCAGAACACACATACCGCTTATCAATTATGTCTGTTATCTTATATGGACCCAGTTTGTGGTGCCCTAAAATAATTACAATAGTAACATCAAAGATCACTGATCACAGATCACTGTAACAGATATAACAATACTTTACAAAGCTTGAAATATTCCAAGAACTACCTAAGTGTGATACAGAGGCATGAAGTGAGCACAAACTGTTAAAAAAAAAAATGGCACCAATAGACTTGCTCAACATGGAGTTGTCATAAACTGTCAGTTTGTTAAAAAAAAAAAAAGTTATCTGAGAAGTCTAATAAAGCAAAGTACAACAAAATGAGGTGTGCCTGTATATACACACCTACAATCAAGTTTAATGTATAAATCAGGTACAGTAAGATGAACAACAATAACTAAATAGAACAATTATAACAATATGCCAGCATCACTACTCCTGCACATTGGGGTCATTATTAAGTAAAATAACACAAACACTGCAATAGTTTGACAGTCAGTAACAACAGTTAATCTGATGACTTAGGCCGTTACAGGGGTGGGCAGCATATACAGTGTGGATCTGCAGGAGCAAGGGATGATTCACGTCCTGGGCAGGGCAGAGAGGTAAGGTGTAGGATTTCATCATACTACCCAGAATGGCACGCAACTTAAATCTTATGAATTATTTATTACTGAAATTTTCAATATTTTTCAGACCAAGAGTAACTAAAATTACGGAAAGTGAAACCACAGATAAGGGGGGGGATTATTGTAATTTACCCTCATGGTAATTCAGAGTCATAATAATCATGAACATCAATCTTGTATACCATTTAATTAAAATGATAGCTTGTGGAATTGTGGTACCAGTTTTCACTTATACTAACTAGTGGTTTCTATGCTTTCTGCAGCAACTTTATCAGTTAGTTATAGCTTTTCTGCTTATATTTTCATTGTTATTTTCTCAGCTCTTACTGGTAGACCCTGCTACTGTACTTACCCCTATTACATGTGTTACCTCATTCTCATCCACTTTAAAACTATCTATCATGTAAAGGTATAAGGTCTGAGCCAGGGCAGACTATCCAGAGATAAAATATATAAGCTTTAGGGAGGCTGAGGCGGGTGGATCGCTTGAGGCCAGGAGTTCAAGACCAGCCTGGCCAACATGGTGAAACTCTATCTGTACTGAAAATACAAAAATTAGCTGGGCATGGTGGCACCCACCTGTAATCCCAGCTACTAGGGAGGCTGAGGCACAAGAATCGCTTGAACTTACAAGGTGGAGGTTATAGTGAGCTGAGATCGTGCCACTGCACTCCTGCCTGGGTGACAGAACAAGGCTCTGTCTTAAAAAAAAAAAAACAAAACAAAACACATGAGGTTTAACTATACCAAGTATTTCCTTTGTGGGGGTCTTAGCTTTATTCCATACAGCTGAACTTGCCATGCAAGTGTGCTATTAATTTACAGGTATATTAAGTTGGTTCAAAAGTAATTGCGGTTTTGACCATTACTTTCAAAATAAATTAATAAATGTTAATAAAGGTATAACCAACTTACAATTATTATACTACACTAAATCTCATTATAATAAAATTTTTTTCATCAACCTATTTCTTTTGTACTATTGATACTGCGTACAGTTTTAAATTATACTTTTATAAAACCTTTAACAATATCCTACTAACATGTAAAATAAAAATTACTGCCAGGTGTGGTGGCTCACGCCTGTAATCCTAGCACTTTGGGAGGCCGAGGTGGGTGGATCACCTGAGGTCAGGAGTTCAAGACCAGCCTGGCCATCATGGTGAAACCTCATCTTTAAAAATAAAATAAAATAAAATAAAAATAAAAATTACTAACCAACACCATATTAAACATCATAAATGACATTACATATTTTTCCTACTTAACAATTTTGTTGTAGCTGGGTTTATGGGCCCCACGTTAACACATCATTTCAACTTAACTCATTTAAAAAACTTCTAAATAATGTATAATTATATAAATAATGTATAATGTATAATTATAATACTAACTTTAGAGTTTGTAAAATTATAAATAATGTATAATACTAACTTTAGAGTTTGCATAGCCATACTTAAGGAATTATAAAGAGATGGCTCTCCATGGCAGGTCATATCCACAGCTTTCTTCAAAGACGTTATATGTTTTCTTGGGTTTCCTAAAATAAAAATAATCTTTTAATAAAATCCTATATGTTATAAATACAAATAATCTCCTTATAGACCAGCATATTTTAAAATAATATTAACCTAGAGTACATTTTTACTCTTAATATTTCCATATTTCATCATTTTTAAGACCAATACATTTTCACATTTTAACATCTCTGAAATCAGCATGTGTTTAACCATCACTGGTAGCCAGCAGCGCTTGTAATATAGTTGTCTTTGCCTGCTCATATGCAAACCTACAAATAAGTCTTCATATGCTGTTGCTTCAATTGCATTATGTATATTGTCCTCTTTATGGTGAGTTTAACTGCCATTTAAAATGTTTTTTAGGGCCAGACGCAGTGCTTCATGCCTGTAATCCCAGCCCTTTGGGAGGCCAAGGTGGCCAGATCACCTGAGGTCAGGAGTTCGAGACCAGCCTGGCCAACATGGTAAAACTCCGTCTCTACTGAAAATACAAAATTAGCCGCGCATGATGGCGCATGCCAGTAATCCCAGCTACTCGGGAAGCTGAGGCAGGAGAATCACTTGAACCTGGGAGGGGGAGGTTGCAGTGAGTTGAGATCGCACCATTGCACTCCAGTCTAGGCAACAAGAGCGAAACTCCGTCTCAAAAACAAACAGTAAAATGTTTTCAGATAAGTTGTTAATATAAAAGGCTATATTTTTATGTAGAAAGGTGTGGAACATAACAGTGAGGCATAAATTTATTATTAATGAAGCAAATATTCATTAATGGAAGAATGTATGCAATTCCATATTTTTCTTGAGGTAAGAAATTAAGAGCTTTACAAGACCTAAGAAAGGAACATTCCCAAATAGACAAAGCTGTGTTATCTGCTCCTACCAAACAGCATCTGAAAAGATTGTCTATCTTATACCAAGCAATTCAAATGAAGGGGGGGAAAAGCTGCCAAATTCTTTTTTTTTCTTTTTAATATAAAAATTTTTTATAGATAGGATCTGGCTCCATTGCCCAGGCTGGAGTGCTATGGGGAGATCTTGGCTCACTGCAACCTCTACCTCCCAGGCTCAAACCATCCTCCCACCCCAACCTCCCAAGTAGCTGGGACTACAGGTGCCCGCCACCATACCCGGCCAAATTTTTTGTATATTTTTGGTAGAGACTGGGTTTTGCCATGTTGTCCAGGCTAGTCCTAAACTCCTGAGATCAAGCAATCCTCCTGTCTCTGCCACCCAAAGGGCTGGGTTTACAGATGCAAGCCACCACGCTAGGACCCCAAAGTGACACAGTGTCAAATTACCAAGAAGCTAGTATAACCAATTCATATATCATTTGATACTGTGTTAAAATTTAACTACCAGGACTTTTCCTTCTTAATGGCTCATAAAAGTATCTTATAATTGATGGAATCTGAGGTTCAATGAAATATAGTATTCTGTAAACATTTTCCATTTCAGCACTGTCTTCGTATCAATCAATAATCTAAGTATCATTAAATTGATTTTATCATACAATATAATTACAATATAATTCATCAAAGTACTTCTATACTATTAAACATTCAATTTCTAATCTGTCACTATTATACACAATGTTGCAAAGAGTATCTTTGTAGAGTGATCATTCTCCTTCCATAACATTTCCTAAATATAATTTCAGGAGCAATTTTTGTGCTTTTCTAAAAAATATTAAAGTAATTTGTAAGACTATCAGTGGCCGGGTGCGGGGCTCATGCCTGTAATCCCAGCACTTTGGGAGGCCGAGGCAGACGGATCACGAGGTCAAGAGATCGAGACCATGGTGAAACCCCGTCTCTACTAAAAAATACAAAAATTAGCTGGGCGTGGTGGTGCACGCCTGTGGTCCCAGCTACTTGGGAGTCTGAGGCAGGAGAATTGCTCAAACCCGGGAGGCGGAGGTTGCAGTGAGCCTGGCGCCTGGCAACAAAGCAAGACTCTGTCTCAAAAAAAAAAAAGACTATCAGCACTATAAATTTTTTTTTAATTAAAAAAGATGGGGTTTCACCATGTTGGCCAGGCTGGTCTCAAACTCCTGACCTCAAGTGATCCACCCACTTTGGCCTCCCAAAGTGCTGGGATTACAGGCGTGAGCTACCACACCCGCTTATCAGCACTATAAGTTTAACAGTTTCTCTGTGGTTCCACAAGCAACACATTGCTTTTGAAACTTATTCTTGCTCATTTAAAATATATTAAATAATAAAATATTATGGAATTGGGTGGAGTTTTTTTGGATCGCTAGTTTCTCTTAATTTCTGGTTTTGTTTTTTTTTTCTGTGTGAAATACGTCTTCTTTGTCTATTCATCAACTTGGAGCTCCCTAGAGTTTTTATTTATCTGTTTTGAAATTTTAAAATACTAACCATTTGTAATATTTAATATTTATTGCCAAGTATTTCAGATTCATAAATTTTAGAGATGAAAAGTACCTTGCTAAGTCCAAATCCCTCATTTCATAAGAGAGAAAATTAATCTAAACTAGTGAAATGATTTGCCCAAAGACATATGTCTACTTAACTACAGAACCAGTGGCACTGAAACCTAGTTCTGGCTATCTACTTACTTTTCCTACCATATCATACAAAATGATTTTTAATCTCCCACTGTGTTATGGGTATAGGAAAAAAGCACACCACAATAGTGTCAACGTGGTTTACAGCAGTGGTCTGATTGGAGAGAAAAAAGATGCCTTCAAAGGCCTGTCAGAATCTCCAGAGAATTTTTCATCTTTATACATATGACTTCACTAACATCCGTAGAAAACTGCTGAGGCTCGGCACGGTGGTTCACAACTGTAATCCCTGCACTTTGGGAGGCTGAGGCGGGTGGATCACCTGAGGTCAGGAGTTCCGGATCAGCCTGACCAAAACATGATGAAATCCCATCTCTACTAAAAATACGAAAATTAGCTGGGCATGGCAGCACACACCTGTAATCCCAGCTCCTTGGGAGGCTGAGGCAGGAGAATCACTTGAATCACTTTAACCCAGGAGACAGAGGTTGCACTGAGCCATTGTACTCCAGGCTGGGAAACAGAGCAAGAGACTCCTTCTCGGTAGGGGGGCGGTGGGGAGGGGAGGCGTGGGGAAAGAAAGAAAAAGAAAACTGCAGGTTATTTGGAGTGAGTAAAGTGAGAGGAAGGAAGACTGACCCTATATCCCCACCTTGGGGGAACCATCCTTCTCCCACTATATAATAATCCTGCTTAGTTCATGTGGTGCTGACCCTACTTCTATCCTGCTCTGGGCATAGGCAGGTAATCCAAGCACACAAACAAAATACTTCATTCCTTGGTCACTTTGTTCATGGATGGGCAGATCATAAGTCAGGCCAATCAGGGTCCTCCCTAGACTTGTGCTGAAGCCATAGGCTATTGGTACCATGTAGACTGGGACTATTAAGAGACATCTTTTCAAATTCCAGAAAATCTATCCGAAGATGAAAGCAGACAAAGTCAGGACCCCAACATATGCAGCAACTATGTATGAAATCAGCCCACCTTTGAGCATAAGCCAAAAATTTTCCTTCTGCACTTAAGCTAGTTTGACATTCTTTTGGTTACTCACAACTAAGTTTCTTGGATCACTCCATGCCAATGTACATTTGACTCCTCACAGTCATAATAAAAAACTACTGATGAAGAAAGTATGTCATTTCCCTTATGTGTGTTGACAAAGATAAAAGGTTGAGAAACATTTTTAAGGGATAGTGTATTTCACAGAAAATAAAATAGAATCCGTGATGCTAATTTGTAACAGAATATATACCAAAGCAAATAAAAACTGCCATTACTATCCTTTGAAACTAAAATTCGGTTAGGTATGTCATAGAAGCAGAAAAATTGATTCATTAGCAATAGCTATAGTTCAGTTTTTATATGTTTTCCTTTTTAAATTAGATGCTTAACTTTTTAAGAATTTAATTTTAACTGGATTTTATAAATGGTTACAATAATTATATTTTAATATTTTCAGGATAAGCACATATTGATTTTAAATAAAAACATTTATATCCAATGTAATATTATTTACCACTATGCAGAATTCAATTTAGAATAGTTAACCTTATATCCTAAGAATATAATGGTGGGGAAGATGTTATTAAATTGTTTCACCTAGAAAGCACAGAGGAAGCCTTCAGGTTACTTATTAAGCAGCCATACAAACAGAGTTAGGAGGTTGGGTAAATAAAGCAAAGTCCTTGAGTCATGTAAAGGTAATTTTATGCATACCTGAGAGTTCAGTCAGTTTTTCAGCTCTTTTACTCTTAGTTACAATTATTCCAATCTTGAAATAAAGCAAAAATTATTATTAATATAAGTTTTGTACAAATGTCCAATGTGAAAAAAAAAAAAAAAGAAAGAAAAAAAAAATAAGTTATTTCCTCCTAATAAGAATACATATAAATTCCTGTACATAATACTGGGACAGAAAAAAAAGAATTTATATAGCCAAAATAAGCTAGTAACTACAAAAGAAAGCAACATGTGCCAGGCACGGTGGCTCAAGCCTCTAATCCCAGCACTTTGGGAGGCAGAGGCGGGCGGATCATGAGGTCAAGAGATCGAGACCATCCTGGTCAACATGGTGAAACCCCGTCTCTACTAAAAAATACAAAAAACAATTAGCTGGGCATGGTGGCGTGTGCCTGTAGTCCCAGCTACCCGGGAGGCTGAGGCAGGAGGACTGCTTGAACCCGGGAGGCGGAGGTTACAGTGAGCCGAGATTGCGCCACTGCACTCCAGCCTGGTGCCTGGCAACAGAGCAAGACTCTGTCTCAAAAAAAAAGAAAGCAACATGTGAGAAACTTTTTCTCATGGTGTTTTTGGCAAATAAATTTAGCTATGAGTTCACTGTACATTGTTTAACTTTTAGAGTTATTATGTTTTTCATTGATAAGTATGCCAGAAACTGGTTAAACAATCTGGGTAATTCACAAAATATGTGTCCAATTTTTAAAAAATAAATTACAGCTGGGTGTGGTGGCTCACACCTGTAATCCCAGCACTTTGGGAGGCCGAGGCGGGCAGATCACAAGGTCAAGAGATCGAGACCATCCTGGCCAACATGGTGAAACCCCATCTCTACTAAAAAATACAAAAATTAGCTGGGTGTGATGGCACACGCCTGTAGTCCCAGCTACTCGGGAGGCTGAGACAGGAGAATTGCTTGAACCCGGGAGGCAGAGGTTGCAGTGAGCCGAGATCGCACCACTACACTACAGCCTGGAGACAGAGCGAGACTCCGTCTCTAAATAAATAAATAAATAAATAACATTTGGCAGCAAAACAGGAATCTAATTCTGAATTTCATCACTTATATACGTACCTGACTAATAGGATTTTGATCAAAATATTCCTCTACAAAGTATTCCAACAACTGTTTAAACAAAAAAAAAGACATACTAGATAAAGGCAAAATAACAACCATATAAAACATGTCCAATTGATGTTTGTGAAAGCTGTTTATCAAGCCTCACTTCTCATGACTTTTAAACTTACAGATTTTCAAAATATGTTAATAAAAACATTAAATAATAAAAACTTTAATTTGAAATGGTGGGTAATGAGATAGGTTTGAGCTAGGTTTTAAAAGATGGAACCATTTGGATGTGCCAGAAAAAAATTTAGACAAGGGAAACGTCCAATGAAGAGATGGGAGAATGAGCAGAACTGAGAACAGGTTTTGTTGAATTAGGAATACTGTGAATGTGTTTGTAATCTGAGGAGACAGATTTAGGTAAGGCAAAGGAGAATGAAGATTCAATAAAGAAAAGGAATAACTGACAAAGCAAGATCCTGATGTGGGGTGGGAGGATAGAAATTAAAAACACAAATAATTAGCTATGTTGGTTTATAATCTCTTTAAATGACCTGGTAGTACTTCTACTTAGCTATCATTAGTATTAACTAAAAATACAAAGCAAAAAAAATGTTTTTTAATTGCATTCTTTGAAAATATCCTTAAGAATCTAGTGTCTTCCGCATATTTTTAGTAAAAATTTAAGTGATTTTAGTACAAATTTAAATGATTTAGTATAAATTTAAATTTTACCTTTAAAGTACATGTCAGTCTATTAGGCTTTAAATCTTGGTCTTCCATTGTTCTTGATCCATCTACTACCACATAAAGGTGACGCATCTACCAGAAAAAAGAAAGGGCCAATTTCAAGTACTTGTTTTGTTTTGTAGAAACTGGGTCTCGCTTTGTTGCCCAGGCTGGTGTCAAACCCCTGGGCTCAAACCATCCTCCCACCTTGGCCTCCCAAAGTTCTGGGATTATAGGTGTGAGCCACTGTGCTCACACCTCAAGTGCCATTTTGACTAGTAAAAATGACATTTAATAATTATATATTCTATGCATAAATTTTTAATGTATTATTTTTAAAAGTTTGTTTTGCTATTGTTTTTTCTAGCAAGCTAGAATGTTTCTCTAACCCAAACTAGTTCTGTACTAGTAAAAGAAAAAATAATGACATACCATTCCAAGTCGAACTTGTCCATGGTGCTCAAATACTCTGTTAAAATTATACAAACATTTTAAGGGAATTCCATATACTATCCCCCACACAAAAAAATAAACACAACTTTCCAATTGACCTGCTTTTTCTTTTTTTCTAATTCTGATTAAGAATGTCATAACGTGCATTTTTTAGTGGAGTAAATAATTAACTTATGGAATACACATAATTATAGGTATTGTAGATAGTCACTAAAGACCATTTTCCTGCTGAGGCAAGGGTAGGTGGCTAGTTCTTTCCCCATGGTCAGAAGGCAACAGGTCAGCTCCCTGAAACACAGCTGAAATGAAGTATTGAGAAGTGTTTATAGCTAGAAAGGCTTAAAATGAATGTATTTTACCTTTTTAATACACATAGGAAGAGGTTACATACCTTTTTCTCTTTGCCTTAAATAGAATGTCTTCTATTGTAGCTTTAAGTGATCCAGATTCATCTTCTTTAAGAATCTCCCTATAAGTCATAATTATTTGTTTGAAAAGATAAGCTAAAATGATTACTAGCCCAAATGAAATGAAAATATATCTCCACATAAAAATTTACACGTGAGTGTTCATGGCTGCATTTTCCTAACAGCCAAAAACTATAAAGAACATAAATATCCACAGACTAGTGATAGGATAAACAATAATGTGGCATAACAATAGATGGGAATACTATTCAGCAATAAAAAAATGAAGTATTAATACACGCTGCAACATGGATGAGTCTTGAAAATAGGTGAAAGCCAGCCACAACAGACCATTTACTATAGTCACGCAGTGCTTACTGACAGGGATACATTCTGAGAAATGCATTGTTAGGCAATTTCATCACTGTGTGAATATCATAGGGCATACTTACACAAACCTAGATAGTATAGGCTATCCCACACCTAGGCTACAAACCTGTACAGCATGTTACCATACTGAATATCTGAGACAACTGTAACACAATGGTCAGTATTTGTATATCTAAACATACACATAGAAAAGGTACAGTAAAAATACCATATTATATCATGGGACTACTGGTCATTCATGCAGTCTCTGACCAAAACATCACTATGCGGCACATGACTGTACATCATCACATTTTTGTGAAATGTCCAGAAAAGGTTAAATTTAGAGACAAAAAGGTAGATTAATGATTGCCTAAGGGTGGAAGTAGGAATGAAATTAATTGTAAATGGATATGAAGGATCTTACTGGAGTGGTTAAAATGTTCTAGAACTGGTTTATGGTGACAGCTGCAGAGCTCAATAAATTTTCTATTAATAAAATCACTGAATTGTACATTGGAAATGGGTAATTTTAACATATGTAAAATATACCTTAATAAAGTTGTTAAAAAAAAAAAAGACAACATCTAAACGACAGGGCAATAATGCTCTCCTTACCATGTTCTTTCATAGCCTCCTTCCCATCGCTTAGTTCTTTCAGGTTCTTCATCCATTTTTTAAAAAATGTATTTTATTATTCAATAATCTGTAAAAACCATTAGAATGTAGTTATCTACAGATGTTTGTTACAAAATGCATCCAATTAAATTAGAAAATTAGACACATATATAAAGTAAAAAAAGCTTTTCCTGCCCGGCTGTCTAAGGATAGGCCGCCATCATGAATGACACAGTAACTATCCGCACTAGAAAGTTCATGACCAACCGACTACTTCAGAGGAAACAAATGGTCATTGATGTCCTTCACCCCGGGAAGGCAACAGTGCCTAAGACAGAAATTCGGGAAAAGCTAGCCAAAATGTACAAGACCACACCGGATGTCATCTTTGTATTTGGATTCCGAACTCATTTTGGTGGTGGCAAGACAACTGGCTTTGGCATGATTTATGATTCCCTGGATTATGCAAAGAAAAATGAACCCAAACATAGACTTGCAAGACATGGCCTGTATGAGAAGAAAAAGACCTCAAGAAAGCAACGAAAGGAACGCAAGAACAGAATGAAGAAAGTCAGGGGGACTGCAAAGGCCAATGTTGGTGCTGGCAAAAAGTGAGCTGGAGATTTGGATCACAGCCGAAGGAGTAAAGGTGCTGCAATGATGTTATCTATGGCCGTTGTGGATTTTTCATCAGAAGCTTAATAAACTAAAAACTTTAAAATAAATAAATAAATAAATAAAGTAAAAAAAATCAGAATGCCAGGTCATCTTATTCTTTGTATTTTACTCAATAATTGTCATTAGATAAAAAGCCTCATAGATTTCCATTTCTCATTTCTAAGAAATAATACGAACACTTATACACAAACTTGGCACCAATAAAAATAAGCACCTTTTTACAATTTGTAAAAGAACAAAAATGCTTTATAGATATGTCACATAACAAACTGTAGAATGATGAGCTGAACAAGATTAGACACAACTATTATAGCTGAGTGACATATGTGATTCATTGCACTATCTCTCCATCTTTGTGTATGTCTGAATTTTCTCATAATCAAAAGTTTTTAAATGACATTTATTATTTATAAATGGGTAAATGCTTATGGCTTTAAAAAAAAAAATACAAAATTAAACATAGTTCTTTGAGACATCTCCAAACTGCTTTCCATCGTGGCTGAACTAATTTACATTCCTAGCAACAGTGGAGAAACATTCCCTTTCTCCACAACCTTGCCAACATCTGTTATTTTTTTACTTTTGATAACACCCATTCTGACTGGTGGCGAGATGGTTTTGTGGTTTTGATTTGCATTGTGGTTTTGGTTTGCATTTCTCTAATGATCAGCAATGTTGAGCATTTTTTCATATATTTGTTGGATACACGTATGTCGATCCAACAATCCCATTACTTTCTAGTAGAGACGGGAAAAGTCTCTAAAGTGCTGGGATTACAGGCGTGGCAATGTTCTCAATGTTTTTAAACTCAAATTCTTGGCAGGACACAGTGGCTCAAACCTATAATCCCAGCATTTTGGGAGGCCAAGGTAAAAGTATCACTTGAGTTCAGGAGTTCCAGACCAGCCTGGGCATAAAGTGAGACCTCGTCTCTACAAAACATTCAAAAATTAGCTGGGCAAGGTGGCGACTGCTTGTAGTCCCAGCTACTTGGGAGGGTAAAGCGGGAGGATGGCTTGAGCCCAGGAAAGTCGCTGCAGTGAGTTGTGTTCACTACTGCACTCCAGACTGGGTGACAGAGTGAGACCCTGTCTCAAAATAAATGAACAAAAATAGAAACTGAGAGACTTTCAGCTGATAACATCAAAGGACTTCTCATATATATATATATATACATTTTATCAGTGGTTCGTTTCCTGGAATCCAACCCCAAACAATCCACATCCCTCAGCATATGCCTTCCGGTGTGATTCCCGTTACATGAACTCGGAATGGTATCTGCAAACAAATGAGAGCACCAAACATCGCGATGTAAGAAGCTTTTCCCCCGTACCTTATCCTACCAAGTACTATGAAACTGGCAGGGGTGATTATTGTCCTTATTTTTCAGGTATGGGATTCAGGGTCAGAGGCTGGTCACTCTCTCAATCGGGTCACAAACTCGAACCCTGAACCATCATTTCTAAAAGTCGCGCTTTTACTTAGGGAGGGAGGGCCTGCAGCCTCCAATGCTACTGGGCGGCTCCCCCAGGCGAAAGTTATCTTCCTCTGCCTTCACATGCTCCCTCACATCCACCTTCCCTACAAGCCCAGGCAGGGCAATTCAGCCTCTGTTCCCCGCCACGAAAACCCTCCTAGCCGCCTAGCTAGCCAGATGGCCGGCCCCACCTCTCCGCCTCACAGACTTCCACCCGTGGACTCACCGGCCCCGCTGGAAGGACGCTCAGCCGGAAGCTCCGCCCCGCTGCTTTAGGTGCGACCCCGAAGTCCTTCCGCCGCGCGCTGCCGCCAAGCCGAAACGTTCCGGATGTTGCAGGCGGCAGCGGCCGGAGCGGGGCGCTCGGGGTGCAGGGCATGCCCGGCGCTGACTTGGGGCGCGGGAAGGGACCGCCTTCCAGCTGGAATTCACTGAGAACCATTAAGAGTGATCGCCATTCGTTCTCGGAAGGTCGAAGGCTCTGCAGCCGTCGACCTGAGTTCTGAGGAGCTCGATCTTGTTTTTCTACTTCTAATAGGTTGGGATGAAGGACCCTGGCCATAGAAGCAAGGCCAGAGTTATCCTTGATTCCTGCTGTGTATTTCAGGACTCCTCCGTTGCTCTTGCTGTTCATTCAGCTAACATTAATCATCTACTTTGGACCTGATGCATGTCTAAGCACTGAGGAAATAGCAATGAAAAACTGACAAAAAGTCCTTGCTCTCGTGGAGTTTTCCTTCTCCAAGGGGAGTCAGTATGAAGAAAAACATATACTATATGAAATGGTGATAGTGCTGTGGAGAAAAACTAAGCATTCAAGGGGGGAAAATTGCAGTTTAATGTAGAGTGGCCAGGCTGGGAGCGGTGGCTCACTCCTGTAATCCCAGGCACGGAGATTTGGGAGGCCGAGAGGGGTGGATCACCTGAGGGCAGGAGTTCGAGACCAGCCTGGCCAACATGGTGAAACCCCCATCTGTACTAAAAATACAAAATTTTAGTCGGGCCTGGTGGCAGGCACCTGTAATCCCAGCTACTCGGGAGGTTGAGACAGAAGAATCCCTTGAACTCGGGAGAATCCCTTGAACTCGGGAGGCAGAGGTTGCGGTGAGCCGAGGTCGCGCCATTTTCACTCCAGCCTGGGTGACAGGAGCAAAACGCCGTCTCAAAAAATAAAGTGAAATAGGGTGGCCAGGAGTCCTCGCTGAGAAGACAGTTAAGCCATGACCTGGATGAGGAAGAGTGTTAACCCTGCTGATACCTAGGGAAAAAGCTCTTCAGACACAGAGAACTGCAACTGCAAAGGCCCTGAGGTAGAAGTGCATTGGGGTCTTTGACCAGTGCAGGAGTGAGCAGGGGATAAGTGGTGGCAGCTGCAATCAGAAGTGTAAGGTGGGGGAGGAGAGACTGTGAGCATTGCTAAGAACTTTGGAGGAAATGTGTTGTGATGGCTTGGACCAGCAGCTGGTGAGAAGTGACTGAATTCTTGATCTTCCCGATACACTGGATATGTGTTATGAAAAAAGAATCAAAGATACCTCCAAAGTCTTTAGCTCAGCAACCGAAAGGTTGGAGTTGCAATTACTGAAATATTGTCGAAGTCAGTAAGATCAATTCAGTTTTGGACAAGTCGTTTGAGTGCCGATTAATACAAGTGGAATCACTGGCATACCTGAGAAATGGAGAGGCAGTGCACCCCCACCCCCAGACGATCAGAAAAGGATTAGGAATAACAAAGGCACTGCAGAAGCTGGGGCCTCTTTCCTTCTGCATCAGCATATTCATCCCCTCCATTGTCTTTATTATTACAAAATTCTTCTCATCTCTGTTGTCTCCCTCAAAAATATAAACAGAAGGTATCTTGCACAGCAGTGGAAAGAACAGCCCTGGACTGAAAATCAGGCTCTGACACACTGGCTGGGTGACCTCTAGCAAGTCACAACCGAAGTCTATGAACTAATGTGTAAAATGGGGTTGTCTCCACCAACCCTACAGGGCTCAGTGGCAACTCTGTAACCAGTCTCATTTCTTCCCAGAAGACAAGATTTTCTTGTTTAGTTTTTGTGTTGTCTTTGCATGAATTTTTTTTTTTTAAGACTTCGCCGGGCGCCGTGGCTCACGCCTGTAATCCCAGCATCCCAGCACTTTGGGAGGCCGAAGCGGGCGGATCACGAGGTCAAGAGATTGAGACCATCCTGGCCAACATGGTGAAACCCCGTCTCTACCAAAAAAATACGAAAATTAGCTGGTCTGGTCGTGGTGGCGCGCGCCTGTAGTCTCAGCTACTCAGGAGGCTGAGGCAGAATTGCTTGAACCTGGGAGGCGAAGGTTGCAGTGAGCCGAGATCGCGCCACTGCACTCCAGCCTGGCGCCTGATGACAGAAGGAGACTGTCTGAAAAAAAAAAAAAAAAACAAGACTCAGTCTCTCTCTTATCCGCCAGGCTGGAGTGCAATGGCATGATCTTGGCTCACTGCAACCTCTGCCTTCTGGGTTCAAGCAATTCTCCTGCGTTAGCTTCCTGAGTAGCTGGAATTACAGGCGCCCACCACCACGCCCGGCTAATTTTTGTATTTTTAGTAGAGATGGGGTTTCACCATATTGGCCAGGCTGGTCTCCCGCCTTGGCCTCCCAAAGTTCTGCGATTACAGGCGTGAGCCCCACGCCAGGTGAAAGAAGTTTTTAAAGGGAGAGAAGGAGAAATTAGTTGTGCAATGTCAGGAAGCTTCCATGCTTGCCTCCCTCCCACCTTTGATCCCATTACAGGACTCACACACAAACTCCACACTTTTCCTTTTGTGCCTTTCCTTCCTATCCACACTTTTCCTTCCTTCCTTCCATCAATCCTAACCAACCATCCTATTGCAAGATGGGGATGCATTCCTCTAGGACAAACAGCCTAGAGGAAAAGACTTTAAGGAAAACCAGGGGCCGGGTGCCGTGGCTCACGCCTGTAATCTCACCACTTTGGGAGGCCGAGATGGGTGGATCACCTGAGGTCAGGAGTTCGAGACCAGCCTGGCCAAAATGGTGACACCCCATCTCTATTTATATAAATAAAACAAAAGAAAAAAAAAAAGGAAAACCAGGAAAAGGACAGAGGACTCCCCAATAGCTATAAAACTATTTGTGAAGAGAGAAGACTTAGAGTTTTCCTAACTGTAATACTTGCTCTGTAGAGATTCTAAACATGGATGTTAAGATTCAACTAGGAATGGTACTAAAGCAAAACAATATAAAACATGCATAAATCTATAATCTCTTGACATGCTTATGACTGACATAATATTCTAATCACGTACAAAGTGGTAGAATAAACTAGGTAACCTACTCAGCTGCTTTTTTCAACTTGTAAAACTAACTATAAATAATGGAATAATCTGTTCTTTGCCTATGAGTGGCTAAACACAATCAATAGGGTTAGGACATTCACAATCATCTTAGCCAGTGGATCAAACTGAGATATAAAAAGCATGCAACCTGAATAGACAGGTTCCCTTATAGGAAAACTAAATCATTCCAGAAAGCCTCATTGAAAACCTCCATAACTGACAACAGTATCTAACAATTGTGATCTTGATATGCAAACTTTGCTCTATCCTAAAGAAGCATTTATCATGTAAAAACAGAATGCCAAACCTGCATTCTCTGCCTAGAATTGAAAAGAATTTACACTCTAAGGCTGCACCCAGCACAGGCCAATCATATGGGATTGGATGATACCCACACTTTAAAAAACACAATTCGATTTCAGAAAACTTGTTAAAGTGCCCTCGCGCTTTCTCCCCTTTCCTCCTCCCCGTCCCATCCCCTGGCAAAAAAAAAAAAAAAAAAGAAAACTTGTTAAAGTTTCACCTTCTGGCTTTGGAAGATAGGGGTAGCTAGGCATATTTACTTTTGGACAAGGACTGAGTCACACATTAACTATGAGATTATTACAAATATATTTTACATATACAAAAAACTGAAGTAAGGGGGGCTAATTTCTCCAAGGTCCCACAGCAAGTAACTGCATAAGGGCAAAGCAAAAATAGGACAACACGTGCACGCAATACCAAGGAGGTCTTGTGGCAGCAACTGGAAATCTTTTGTAGACACACTTCCACATTTCATTGTAGTCATACACAAAACCTTAGTTATGGATCCATGCTTCTCCTAACACCAAAATGGCACTATTCTAATTTATGAACACAACGTTTTCTAAAAACTACCCAAATTATTGAAGTGTTTTTGCCCACTTCTTCCCATTAGAATAAATGTAGACATTAAGAAACATGTGAGGGATGATGTAGTCCTCCATCAAATTTGTCCTTTCACACGAGATGGCATGGTGTAGTGTAGCAGAATCATGAGCTGCCAGGAAATTATGAAGTCTGATTCCTCCAGCTGTCTTTGAAAAAGTCCAGATGGGAAACACTTCCATCCTGATGCTGAAGCAAGAATGTCCTTGCGTGAGGAATTCTCACAACACCAACTGAAGCTAAAGTCCCTGGAGCCATAATAAAAGCACTTTCTGCCCTGATTCTTCTTTACACACATGTACCCATTCAGGTCTTTACAGATATTTCCCAGGAAGCCTTTACGTTAAAAGTACTTAAAATGCACTCAATATTAAAATAGGATACTTTATTTACATCATAGTGATCTCACATTAGCCAATCCATTGATTAACAAAGTCAGCACAGGATGGAAGTATAGAATCTTTAACAGTCCAGGCTGGGTGTAGTGGCTCATGCCTGTAATCCTAGCACTTTGGAAGGCCAAGGCGTGTGAATCACCTGAGGTCAGGAGTTTGAGACCAGCCTGGCCAACATGGTGAAACCCCGTATTTAAAAAAAAAAAGAACAACAGTCCAAGAGATCAAGATCCTAATCCCTTGTTCTGCCACTTGTTAGTGTATCATATCATTAGTGCCTTGTCTATAAAACAAGAATAAGAAATGGTCACATGTCAAAAGATTGTTGTCAGGATTAAATATCATGTATGTATTTATGTATATATAACTTATTTACTACAAATACTAATTGACTTCATTTTATTTCAAAAAATAGGAGGCACATGTAACAAAACATTAACATGTTATTTCTGGGTGGTTGATACTTGTATTTTATACTTCTCTGTATTTCTTTAAATTTTTCAAAATAAAATATTGACCCTATATACTTTTAATACAAAGTCACACAAGTAGGACATCACTTTATATGCAGGGAATCTTTATAAAATGAACTATGTGCTTTCAACAAACTCCTTAGAAGAATGGTTTATAACAAAGTAGAACTGCAACAAGAACCACAGGTCAGAAATGGAAGGGATATCAGAAACCTAATCTAAACCTCTGACTTTCTAGACTAGCAAACTGACTGAGTGGCTTTTCGAATTTATGTCCAGCTGGTTAATGCCAACACCAACAGAAACACTCTGATCCTGGTTTCCTAAAATGGTATTTGGAATAAATACATGTGAAAATTTTTCTCATTTTAAAATTTCAAAGTCCAATTTTATGGCACAACTTTACAATGCAAATTCTTGCTATTTCATTTTCTGCATACAGCTGAATAATTTTGTTTTGTGAAAATGCTGACACATTTGCCTTCATGAATTAAGTACACTGACTTTCAGAACAAGTTGTTAAAAACTTAACACAGAAAAGGCAGTTAAAGGTGCTCATCAAGAGTCCTTTTCATTTGGTATAAACCCAAAAGCTATGAAAATACCTTTTGTATTGGCCAGGCATGGTGGTTCACACCTGTAATCCCAGCACTTTGGGAGGCCGAGGCGGGCAGATCACGAGGTCAAGAGATCAAGACCATCCTGGCCAACATAGTGAAACCCCGTCTCTACTAAAATACAAAAATTAGCTGGGCGTGGTGACGTGCAGCTGTAGTCCCACCTACTTGCGAGGCTGAGGCAGAAGAATTGCTTGAACCTGGAAGGTGGAGGTTGCAGTGAGTCGAGATAGCGCCACTGTACTCCAGCCTGGCGCCTGGCGACAGAACAAGACTCTGTCTCAAAAAAAAAAAAACTTTTGTATTAAGTATGAACAGCATGCAGAAAATTAAGAATTTATTCAATTTGAAGAAATAAATCAGTGATAAACATTTAAAAGTTTATCTCTGAAAAATAATTCAAAATCATATATCAAAAATCATATACTTAAATATCTGAAACGCATACTAAAGGCAGTTTATAGATTATTCTAAAAAAGGTTTTTAGAAAAGTCTAAACTGGGATGATCACAATTAACTTAGCACAGTGCTATCAACTAATTTTACTTTACTAATAAGAATCTGAATTTTTAAAAAAGTGATACAATTTAAGGGCACCAGTTGAAATTATTTGGTATCTCATGGTATAGCATTCTATTTCCAGACACATCAGCATTCTTACAGCCAAAGGACTGGGAAATGACCAACCAGCATAGCACCCTAAAGAGTATAAACAACAACAGATACAACTCCTGAGTGTGGTTTTCCACAGCTGTATGTTAACAGCACTAACATTATCAAACAGGTTATTATGGAAATACCAGGTTTAATACCTTATAAAATATGTATATAAATTGAATCCTATAAGATACAGGTCAAGTCACAATGGAATTATAAATGTAATCAGATATTCTGATATAATGAAAAGGTCTAGCTGGTTTTAAAAAATGCATGTAAACCATAAAAGATAAAAAGTATTTAAAAATACACAAAATTCTAACCACTGGGTTTAAACTTTGATTTTAAAAACGTATATATTTACAATCTTTAAATTTCATACATTTGTTACTTTTACATGATCTTTATTATCAGGATAACGTAAGAAAAACCTCTTTAACCATTCACATAACAGAAAAAAAATTAATAGGGAGGCTATTAGATCGTTATATACATAGTAGCTAAAATATGAAAGGCCAGGGACTTTATTATTAATGGAGTCATAAAACAGACTTAACCAAATTTCTGTGCTAGGAAACAAGCAGTTTCACTTCAGAGACGTCATTTCAGGAACCCAGTTTCCTTATGTGGAAAAGAATGATTATAAATAACAGTTATCTGAAGGGTGGTTGAAAGGATTAAATGAGATCACCTATACAACAAATACCTGTAGGTATTAAGACATTGTCTGGGGTGTGAAAGTTTAGTTCACACCAGAACCTTCCTAAATGTAAGGCTTAAGACCCTCAAACAGTATTTCGTTCTTAATACAAGAACCAACGTTTAAAGCATAAAAACCTTAATTGGAGTGTTCAGCCCAGTTGATTATTGAAAGCTATTTATAAAATGCTTCAATACTGATGATATTAAAGCAACCAAAACTTTGTGATGCTCACAAAGGTCTGGCTTCCTGGGTTATGGTCCAAAGTCATTTGCCTTCTGAGAAGATTGCAGAGATGTCAGATACTTAATTTCTCAGACAACTTGGCATCAGCCTTCTGTTTTCTGTCTATCATAGTCTCCAACCATCTTCTTGATGTGTGACAATTTGCTCTTTAACTGCTTGCAATGATTCTTCTTACTTTTGTAATCTGCAGACTAAAAAGGGAGAAAATAAATCACATAGATTCAACAAAATAAAAACAGGTCTGCTGGGAAGGTAGAGGTGAACAAAAAAATGGAAGATTTACTCAGAGAATTGTTGGGAGTGTTAACTGAAGTAATATACTCAAGGTGTCTGGCAGTATCACTAACCACACAGGCAGCTGATTGTTTGCTCAATCCTATCTTCTAACCTGGGTTTTTACAAAGGATACCCTCATTTCTAAAAATCTGTAAAATGACCAAGAAAACTTATGGGCCTTTTTGCTAACACATCATCTAAAACTGTAAGTAAAACAAGAAACTGGTGATCTCAGTTGACTGGGGAAAGGGAAACTGAATAGGGGATAAGAGAGATGGGAAATTTTACTGTATATTCTTTAAACTCTTATTTAAAATCATGATGCCTGTAATTTATAACTTTTTTTTTTGGGAAAGGGTCTCATCCTATTGCCCAGGCTGGAGTGCAGTGGTACAATTATAGCTCCCTGCAGCTCTGAACTCCTGGGTTCAGGGAATCTTTCTGCCTCAGTCTCCCTAGTAGCTAGGACTATAGGCATGTATCACAGCACCTGGATAATTCACAAAAATGTTAATATAAAACTTTTTTTAATGTTTTAAGTCAATAATGACTGACATGCCAAGTGTTAGCAAGGATATACAACAAGAGGAGTCTGGGATGGTTGGTGGGAATGTAAACTGGTACAACTACTTGGAAGGTTGTTTGACAGTATCTGTTAAAGCTGGATACACACATGCCCATCACTTATATGTTCAAATATTTACAAACAGGTTTGAAGCTGCAATCTTTTTTTTTTTTTTTTTTAGTAGAGACGGGGTTTCTCCATATTGATCAGGCTGGTCTCGAACTCCCGACCTCAGGTGATCCGCCCACCTTGGTTGGCCTCCCAAAGTGCTGGGATTACAGGTGTGAGCCACCGTGCCCAGTCTGAAGCTGCAATATTTTTAAAAGCCCAAAACTGGGAACAACCTGAATGTTCACTAACAATAGAATGGATGCATAAAGCTGTGTTTTATTTACAACACTACACAGCAATAAAAATCAATGAACTGGCCAGGCGCAGTGGTTCACGCCTATAATCCCAGCACTTTGAGAGGCCGAGGCAGGCAGATAGCTTGAGGCCAGGAATTTGAGACCTGCCTGGCCAACATGGCGAAACCTTGTCTCTACTAAAAATTAAAAAATTAGCCAGGCATGGTGGTACGTGCCTATAATCCCAGCTAGGCTGAGGCAGGAGAATTGCTTGAACCCGGGAGGCGGAGGTTACAGTGGATGGAGATCGTGCCACTGCACTCCATCCTGGGTAACAGAGCAGGACTCCATCTCAAAATAATATTAATAAACCATGAACGGACCCTTACAAACACAATACTGAGCAAAAGAAATCACACACAAAATACATACTGTATGGTTCCATTTATGTTATGTTCAAGATAAACAAAACTCTATCTATGATGTTAGAAGTGAGCATGGTGGACCCCTCTGGAAAGAGGGTAAACACTGGAAAGGAGTACAAGGGGTGGGGTGGGGGTGCTGAGGATGGGGAGGTACTGGAGGAAACACATTTCTTGATCTGCACACACAGGTATGCAGTCACATTGTGAAAATTCACTATGTTATATATTTTGATTTGTGCACTTTTCTTTATGTATACTTCAACTTTTAAAAAATATATTTAAAAATCAGCTTTTCCAGTGGTGGCAATCCCCCCCACAACAACATGTCTCTCAGAGAGGATCTCCTTCATCCCTCTCCAGAAGAGGAGAAAAGGAAACCCAAGCAGCAACACCTGGTGCAGAGCCCCTACTCCTAATTCATGGATGTAAATGCCCAGGATGCGATAAAATCACCACGGTTGTCAGCCAGGCACTAGCAGTAGTTTTGTGTGTTGGCTGCTCCACTGTCCTTCGCAGCCTGCAGGAGGCAAAGCAAGGCTTAACAAAGGATGCTCCCTAGGGAGGAAGCAGCACCCAAAGTACCTTGAGTCAAGATGAATGGGAAACTATCTCAATAAACACATACTGGATTTAAAAAAATAATAAAAAGGTTTAAAAAAATCAGTATTGGTTGTAGCTTTAAATAGCTGAAATTAAAGTTCCAAAACCTCAGTTACTGTTTTCATCTTTAAATTAAGGGCTTTTAATGATAATCAGTGCATATGTGACAAGGAATTCATAGTCATTCTAAAGGCTAAATTAGATTTAAGAAAATTTTAAAAAAATGAATAACACAGAAAAGTTCTTCCTCCAGATGAGTAGGTACAAGAATAAAAAAAAAAGAAGAAAAGTTCTTCTAAAGAACCATCTCCGATACTTACTCCCTTCACTTGCTTCAGTCTATTGTATTCATCAGCAGCAGCCTATAAATGAGAGACACAAAGGAATATGTTTATTGGGGCATTTTCTCTTTCAAAAGTAATATTCCTTATGTTATACTTTGAAGCTAAAAATGACAGCTGATGACAAAAATATAAGCAATGAAAAGAATGAAGTCATAAAGCTAAAACTCATGATCAGCACGAAGGTCTGAAGGAATTCAGTGAAAAGACATATATGATACTGGATCTTTCACATTTCACTCACATAGGCAGGTCTGTTCTGCTACTTCTCATCTCTCCTTCATGCCAGTCCCCATGCTACACTGACACCAGGAAGATCTTTTATAACACAGAGCTCTGATCAGGTAATATCCCACTACACAATTGGTCTGAACCTCCCATTAACTTCTCCCTTCATCCAGTTTCCTACCTTTCCAGTCTCAGCGCCCATCATCAGCAACTCCTTTAAAAACTGAGACATGTTAAATGCTTCAAGATTTTGATCATGTTTCCTTATGACTGTAATCATGCACCTCTCCCCCACCCTTCTGTCTGGAAAATTCTTAATGGTTCCTTCACTGTGAAGCCTTCAAAGACCTTATTTCTCCTATGAGCAGTCAGTTATAGTGCTTTCTACACATGATGTAAATACAGCATTAATTATATTGTCTGAATTGTTTAGATGTCAGGTTTTTTTCTTTTTTCTTTTGTTTTTGTTCTCTTTTGTTTTAGATGTCAGTTTTTTTTTCTTAAAATATGAGAGCTCTTTGAGGGTGGGGACAGGATTTTATGTCTCTAACTTCAGCATTTCCACATCATCAACGAACAATAGGTGATCAACAAATGTTTACTGAATTAAGAAAGATCTATAACACCATATACAAACCATAAAAGAAATACACAAGTCTAACTATATAAAGATGTGAATATGTCAAAACTAAAAAGCAGATCACCTCAACTGAAAAATGGCAGAAAAATTTTTCAGGTATAAGCGAGACGTGCATCAAATGAGCCCTGTATTGCATCACTAGGAAGATGCAGTTAGTGCAATCTCTCTAGAGGAATTTTGCAACAGAAGTTTAAAGGTACATACCCTCTGACTCTCAGCAATTTCACATTCTGGAATTAGTTCTAATTAGATAAGCAGGCTGGGCACCGTGGCTTACACCTGTAATTCCAGCACTTTGGGAGGCTGAGGCAGGCAATCACTTGAGGTTAGGAGTTTGAGACCAGACTGACCAACATGGCGAAACCCTGTCTCTACTAAAAATATTAAAATTAGCCAGGTGTGGTGGTGCATGCCTGTAATCCCAGCTACTTGGGAGGCTAAGGCAGGAGAATCGCTTGAACCCAGGACGCGGAGGTTGCAGTGAGTCAAGATCGAGCCACTGTACTCCAGCCTGGGTGACAGAGCAAGACTCCATATTAAAAAAAAAAGTTAGATAGGCAGACAAGAGAGTAAAAATGGAGAGGTTCACCAGTATATACTGGTACTACTGGAGTAGGGGAAGACATACTTAAATACTTATCCATAGAAAATGACTCTTAAATTATGATACAACCATAAAATTGAAAATTGTTTACCTAATTTTAACACATTAAAAAACTTAAAACTAAGTAGGTCTTTATTATTGATATAAAACAATAACTTGCTGTTGTGTAAAAAAAGCCAGAAATAAGCAGTGCAAGAATGTTGTTTTTTTTTTTTAAAGATAAAACCCCACAATGATAAGAGCACATCAAAGGGACACCGGAAGCGACTGAAAGAGTTCCCACTGGTCAAAGTGAGAACAATTAGAGCTACAAAATAAAGCAGCCTTGGATTTTAACTCACAGCATAAAACAGATATCCGTGAGTCCATACTTGTATAAGTAAGTGACTGATAAATAAAGGAACACATAAACAAGAGACTAATCTCCCTCTAAAAGGTGGGGTAACTGTATTAATTTCAGTATGTATACAAAATACAATATGAAAAGGATGGATTTTTTTAAAAAAAACAGTAACTTTACATGACAAATACGATCTCAGCCAAGTGATCAAGGGAGGAAAAAAAAAGATAACCATAAACTGCTGATTTAAAAGACAGGAAGAAAGTAAATGAAACATGGAAGATGATGTTTTCTTTTTCTTTTTCTTTTATTTTTCCTCCTCCTCAGTTACAAGCAAGGAAGATGATGTTTTCTTAAAGAAGGTTATGTGACTCCTGCCTGGAGAGGTTGTTTTAACAACTAATATTTTGGTGATAAGTATTTCTTGATGGTAGGATTTAAGGTGATTTCTTTTTCTGTATACAGTTCTGTGTTGTTCAAGTTCTTTTCTACAGAAAGAATGAATTGGCTTTATAAATAGAAAAGATAACAGGGCTATTTCTTAATTTATTTATTTTGAGATGGAGTCTCACTCTGTCACCCAGGCTGGAGTGCAATGGTGCAATCTCAGCTCACTGCAACCTCTCTCCAGGGTTCAAGCAATTCTCCTACCTCAGCCTCCCTAGTAGCTGGGATTACAGGCGTCTGCCATCACACCCGGCTATTTTCTGTATTTTTAGTAGAGCCGAAGTTTTGCCATGTTGGCCAGGTTATTCTCGAACTCCTGACCTCAGGTGATCCACCCGCGTCGGCCTCCCACAGTGTGAGGGATTACAGCCATGAGCCACCATGCCTGGCCTGGCTATTTTATTTTAAATAGGATAGATGTACATAGAACAGTGCTTTGTAATTCTTAACTATTATATATTAGTACAGACTTCTATTAGAAAAGAATTTCATCCAAAACCCAATCTCAACTATTCTTCAATGAACTTACAGTTTGATAATTACTTGCACTTTTTTAAAATAAACATTAATATAAAGGATGCTGTATCTCCACAGATTAGATTAAATCTACATAACATACAAATATCAGGTTGAATTTACCATATACTCTTCACTTTCTTCTCGATAGTCATCCAATTCTTTATCCAAACGAGAGAGTTCTTTATTGATCTCATCAAGTTCTGATTGTAAGCTCTTGTATTCCTGTAGGCCAGTGTCAAAATTTCTCTTGTACAGTTGTCTTTGTTGATCTGAAGTGATAGGTGGGTATTCCCTAAAAGTTGGGAGAGAAAATAATTACATATATATTCTTAGCAGACATACAATTCAACACTCCTTCCTAAAAGATAATAAAGCTGGTGGGGTATGGCGAATGAGTATTTTCTTGTTTCCTTTTTGTTTCTTATGGGGAAAGGGAGCTAGAACACAAACAAGTTCTATTAAGAATGACTATTACTGCTCATTTTTAAAAAAATAAAAACTATGCCTACATAATTTATAGAAATAACTTTGAAAATCATTTACAAAATTGAAGGTACAAGTCATAGAAACTCATTTATTCTCCATACACGGTATGAGTAATGGACTACTTAATGTTTAAAGGCTTTTTTTTTTTTTTTGGACAGTTTCACTCTGTCGCCCAGGCTGGAGTGCAGTGGTGCAATCTCACTGCAACCTCCACCTCCCGTGTTCAAGTGATTCTCATGCCTCAGCGTCCCAAGTAGCTAGGATTACAGGCGCCAGCCACCACACCTGGCTAATTTTTGTATTTTAGAAGAGATGGGGTTTTACCATGTTGGCCAGGCTGGTCTCAAACTCCTGACCTCAGGTGATCCACCTGCCTCGGCCTCCCAGAGTGCTCGGATTACAGGCGTGAGCCACTGCACCCTGCCTGTTTAAAGTCTTAAAACTGGAATTCTGGAACACAAAGTCTGCTTTGATCACCACAGTGGCAGCACAGCTGACTGGAAGTGGCTGTTTCCTGCCGCCACCCATAGTTTTCAAACTGGTTTATTTATGTTTTGGTCTTGTTTTTCCAAAGTGGAAATAGCTTAGCTAGTCCTTTCATAACAAAAATAGACATTTAAAATGTACATGTATAAAAACATGTGCTCACTGTTAAAATAATCTGGCAATTCATTAAAGTATAAAGAAGAAAAACTGAAATTCTGTATCATGTATCTCTCTCAATATACCAGCTACTTCTGACATAGGAAGATGATGCCATCAACACATAATCCATACTGAAAATACTCTGAATCCTTTCACAGGACTGGAGTTTCACAATAATGTAGAATTTCAAATTTTAGATCTAACATTCTAATATCTTCATTTTACAGAGGGGAGAAACTTAAATGATTTGATCAAAAGGGAAACAAGAATTCTGGATTTTGAAAGTTTTCAGTTAAATCTTCCATGATACAAGTTAGGTGAATATTTTACAGATAGGTGGCTAAATCAGGCCAAAAACTCTTGAGGGCAGAGGGGAAGATAAAGTATCAGAATCGTCAGTGACTTGAGGATCTCATGCTATCCATGCCCCAGCTATCCTTCCTCACTCTCTGAGAAGCAATGTTTTGACTACCATTCACATTGCGAATGTTTCTGATGTGCGTCTTAGTCCTCAGAATACTCAGGCATAGGAAAGCTACACGTCATACACAAATACATTTGGTGATGGTGGGCAGACCAGACAAAACCACCGACACACAAAGAAGCTTAACCAGAACAGTAGCCAAACACTAAACTGTTACCTCAATTGTTTACGAAACTCTTTGCCAAAGTTCTTTGGATTAAACTTTAAAAGAAACTCTGGTCTTATCATGAAAGCTTAATTTAAAAAGTAATTGCTGGCCAGGCGAGGTGGTTCAGGCATGTAATCCTAGCACTTTGGGAGGCTGCACTCCAGCCTGTGCAATAGAGCTAGACCCTGTCTCAACAAACAAAACCGGTCAGGTGCGGTGGCTCACACCTGTAATCCCAGCACTTTGGGAGGCCGAGGTGGGTGATCATGAGGTCAGGAGTTCGAGACCAGCCTGACCAACATGATGAAACCTCGTCTATACTAAAAATACAAAAATTAGCTGGGCGTAGTGGCTCACTCCTGTAATCCCAGCTACTCAGGAGGCTGAGGCAGGAGAATTGCCTGAACCTGGGAGGCGGACGTTGCAGTGAGCCAAGATCGTGCCACTGCACTCCAGCCTAGGCAACAGAGTGAGACTTTGTCTGAAATAAAATAAATAAATAAATAAACAAACAAACCACCAAACAAAGGCCTTTCAAATAAATAAAATCTGGGTATAGAGGAACTTTGTTTTACTGATTGTGAAATTCCCAGACAGTGCTATGGTTTTCCTTTGGCATTACTTTTTTTTTTGAGACAGAGTTCGCTCTGTCGTCACCCAGGCTGGAGTGCAATGGCACAATCTCTGCTCACTGCAACCTCTGCCTTATGAGTTCAAGTGATTCTCCTGCCTCAGCTTCCAGAGTAGCTGGGATTACAGGTGCCTGCCACCATGCCCAGCTGATTTTTGTATTTTTAGTGGAGACAGGTTTTCACCATATTGGCCAGGCTGGTCTCAAACTCCTGACCTCAGGTGATCCACCCACCTTGGCCTCCCAAAGTGCTAGCATTATAGGCGTGAGCCACCGTGCCCAGCCTCCACTTCAGTCTTTATCACAAAAGGGTGTTAAAGAAAAAACCAACCAACACCACACAAAAAACTGTCTCCAGTCCTGGTTGGCAAAGAATGAAATTAAACCAGTGACCTCAATTTAAGAGGCAACAACTCCAGCACCTGGTTGGTCTCCTTTAATCATCACAAGGTGCACATGGCCCAGGAAAGGGAGAGCTGACTCAGTACCTGATCCAGTCCTCCTCCAGCTCATCACAGGACTCGCCGCCAGTTGTGTAGTCTGTTTCATAGTGGTCTTGCTCTGTTCTCTTTGACTTTCCTGCTCTTCCCTTTGCAGGAGCCCTTTTTGAAGGTGTCTCAAAGTTACTGCTGCTGCTGTAACGAGGCTGCCTGAAGTCATCCACAGGTGAAGTCACTGGAAGCTCCCGAACCACTTCAGGAACCCTAATAAAAACAGGCATCATTGTTGAGTATACTACAGTGGCTTGCCAGTGCACTGTAATCACAGAGCACAGCAATAATAAACACCAGGAGACATCTGCATGCAGGTGCACTCACGCAAGGACTTCACATGCTCAACACTGGGCAGATGCACAGTTTCCTGCATTCAATTGGACAGCAGCTCAGGGTCCCCTAATACACACAAGTAGTAGCTTCCAATTTAAAGGGGATTAGCCATTTTTAAACCTTCTAAGTACAATGGATCTCAGATTTCATTTCAAAAGTTCAGGCTGATCTATAAGAGGCATTTACTTAACCTGTGCCAGGGACATACTCTACAAAGGCTGTGAGGAAAATAATGATCATGATTCTTTTCTACAGGTTCTTCTAGTTCCATGGAATGCTGCATGGGGAAGAATGTACATATGCTCTTTATAATATTAATCTTATACGCCCATATATCAATTCTCATATTAAGATAAAATCTTGCAGAATAAACTAAATATCTAAACTAAAAAACTGAAAAACTTTACATTGCAATAAATTAGAGTCCCTTTAGGATTTTTTAAAAAATTGCTGTTAATCCTGAAGCCAGCAGAATGAACAGAAGGGTTACCACTACACACTTATCATTTTTTCTAATAAAATTATCTAAAGTTGCATCAGAATTACATATTTAAATCGCTTATGTTTCAGCCACAAACATGAAAATAACCCTAACTGAGGAATAAAATACCAATGTTGAAAGTGGGAACTACTTCTGAGTAAAAGAAATACAAAGTTTCATTTTCTTGTAGAAAAGGGCAAGAACAGAAATGAAAAGGCCAAAGAATGGGCCTGAGACTTTCCAAGTATCAGCCTAGCTATTCTAATCAACTATTTAAAATGTCCGAAGCATTTCTTTTTGATGCCAGTTTACCTAAACTATCATACGGAGCTTTATAAACTACCAGGTTTAGTCCCTCTTCTAGGTAATCTACGTGTGCTTTGCTATGTTGTCAGAGTCTTAGATTTCTAAGCACACAATTTCTTGCAGACTCTTTGGGGCATACGTGTGTAGATGCAGGTAAGAGTGGTATTTATTTCTTCTTTCAAGATTTATGGCCAGGGGCAGTAGCTCACACCTGAAATCCCAGCACTTTGGGGGGCCGAGGTAGGCGGATCAGTTGAAGCCACTAGTTCAAGACAAGACTGGCCAACATGGCGGAAACCTGTCTTTACAAAAAATATAAAAATTAGCCATGCATTGTAACAGGCATCTGTAATCTCTGCTACTCGAAAGGCTGAGGCAGGAGAATTGCTCGAACTCAGGAGGCGGAGGTTGCAGTGAGCTGAGATCATACCAGCCTGGGTGACAGAATGAGATTCTGTCTCAAAAAAGAAAAAATTTATTCAGGTAATATGGCTTTGTGTGCTATGCTAATGTTACTTCTCATGGAGGGAAAAATGTGACTTTCCCCATGAGTCAATGATTAACAAGTTCCTAGACACTCTGCCAAAACTGCCAGGTACTATGCTTCTTCTTTGAGGTTGCAAAACAAAACGTTTAGAATGCAGTGGATCTATTTTAGGGGTGGGGCCAAAGAGAATGGAAACTAAAGGGCAAAATAAATTAGAAAAAAATCATAAAACAAAAAGTAAAACATCAAAAGCAGGCCTCCTGCCAGAATTTTTATGACATTGATATTTTTTTCTTTTTTTTTTTTTTTTAAAAGACGGGGTTTCACCATGTTGGTCAGGCTGGTCTTGAACTCCCGACCTCAGGTGATCCGCCCGCCTCGGCCTCCCAGAGTGCTGGGATTACAGGCGTGAGCCACCGCGCCCGGCCATGACATTGATATTTATCTTTACCTTGGAAGTTTTCCTCCCCTCCTCCTCCACTCTTTAAAATATTAGCATACTTGATCTAGCATGAAAGCTAAAAGCAAAATGTTTCACAAGAAAAGTATTGACTACAGGTGTGAGCAACACCACACTGGGCTAATTGTTAATTTTTTTGTAGAGACAGGGTCTCACTGTGTTGCCCAGGCTGGGCCATCCATATTTCCCTAGCTGCATTAGCTTTTCAGTCTAGCATGAAGTTCCCTTTCCCAAAGCTTATATAGCAAAAAGATTCTGATTGGCCCTTTTAGGGTCACTATCATCCTTGAAGCCAGGAGAATGTTATCTGATTAGGAAGACTTAGTTATGCCTCCCAATAATGATGGCAGCTCTAAAACACAGTGTGTATAACACACATCATTCTAACAGTCATGGCACTGGATGTTGATCATGGATTGTTTCTCTGACTTCACTGACTCTGTGTATAATAAGAAAAGGATTCTTATGAATGTGTTTTCAATTCAGTAATTGTCCTGAACACCTAACATGTGTAGAGTACTGAGCCAGGTGACCCTGGGAAGACCAGGTCCATGTTCTCATGGAGGCCATAAAATAGAGGTGGAGAAAGTGCACAACAACTACACTGAGAGTCAGGGCAAGGTAGGAGCAACAAAGGCAACGTGAAGGAGTGTGTGTGAGAATAAAACAAATGATTGAAGAATAAAAAGAACAAGCCGGCTGGGTGCGGTAGCTCACATCTGTAATCCCAGCACTTTGGGAGGCCAAGGCAGGGGGATCACCTGAGGTTAGGAGTTTGAGACCAGCCTGGCTAACATGGTGAAACCCCTGTCTCTACTAAAAATACAAAAACTAGCCAGGTGTGGTGGTACATGGCTGTGATCCCAGCTACTCTAGAGGCTGAGGCGGGAGGATCACTTGAACCTGGGAGGTAGAGGTTGCAATAAGCCAAGATGGCACCAATGTACTCCAGCCTGTGTGACAGAGCTAGACTCCATTTTAAAAAAACAAAAAACAAAAACAAGCCAGGCGTGGTTTAATCCACCTGTAATACTAGCTACTCAGGAGGCTGAGGCAGAAGGATCACTTGAGCGCAAGAGTTTGAGGATTTAGTGAGCTATGATCACACCACAGCACTCCAGCCTGGGTGAAACAGTGAGACCCTGTCTCTAAAGTTAAAACAAAAAAACATAGGTGGCTATCCTGTCACAACAGAAGCTGAACTGAGAATAAAGCCAACAAATCAACAGATGAAAGAGAGCACATAGAGCCCTGCCACCTTCTGAATCCCTTGATTATGCCATGCCTGAAGCTAGAGGCATTTTTGGGCCTCATGTGACTCAGATAATTCCTCCTTTTTCCCTAAGCTATTTTTTTTCCATGATTTTTTTTTAATTGTGACAGGGTCTCCCTATGTTGTCCAGGCTGGTCTCAAACTCCTGGCCTCAAGCAATCCTCCCACCTCATTGGCTTACCAAAGTGCTAGGATTATCAGCCTAAACCATCATGCCCAGTCGTAAACTAGTTTAAACTGGGTTTCTATAATTCCTCTCAACTTGGATAAAAGTCCTAATATCATCCTACCAGCCTATTAGTACCAAACAGTGATCTCATTTGACACTGCAAGGAGTCAGCCTGCTTTGAAAGCTTTGCATTGCAGCAACATTCAACTTTCTTGATTTATGAAGGGTAATTCAACCTGGGTGTGGACAGGATAGCAGGGAGTGTACCTAATAGGGCTCTCCCAAGTTTATTTGGTAAGTTTGGAGAGGCACCCATCTGCAGCTAAATTCTGGTGTCCCCAATGCAGGATTAATTCTCAAAGCTGACTACCTTAAAATTCTAAGGTATAGGACATTATAAGCAAAAGGAGCCAGATATGAGAGTAAATTGCATGATTCCATTTTGTATCAAGTCCAACAATAGCACGTAAACAGATGATGACAGACATCAAAACAGCAGTTACCTCGGGGTGGGTGTGGGTGGGTACTGATGGAGAAGGGGCCCATGGAGACCTTATGTGGGGCTCAAAATGTCTTTATCTTGGTGGTGGGAGTTAAGTGTTCATATCTGGGAAAACTCATCAAGCTGCATACTCAACATCAGTACTCTTTTTATGGAATGTACATTATGCTATGGGAGAAAAATACATCTTAATGCTGAGTTACTTCATCCTTAGCATGGATGGATGGACACAGTGTTCTCCATCCAATTCCTTCTCTATCCACTAGAGTGGTGAGGAAGAGAGGTGCTCATGGGTTACTAAGCACCTGCAAGAATGCTTTAGGAAAGACAGGCTATGACTTATGTGTTCTTATTCCCATTCAAGTGGATGTCCTTTGAATCCTCTACAGCACGCAGTACTCTACTATGAACTACACTTTACAATTTCTCTTATTTTTATTTTTAAGACTAAGTCTCGCTCTGTCACCCAGGCTGGAGTGCAGTGGTGCAATCTCTACTCACTGCAACCTCCGCCTCCTGGGTTCAAGAAATTCTCCTGCCTCAGCCTCCCAAGTAACTGGGACCACAGGCACACACTGCCACATCCACCTAATTTTTTTGTATATTAGGAGAGATGGGGTTTCACCATTTCACCCAGGCAGGTCTCGAACTCCTGAGCTCAGGCAATCCACCCACCTCAGCCTTCCAAAATGCTCGGATTACAGGTGTGAGCCAAAACCCTTCCATCATTACCATGCTCTGGGGGAGATATTGTTCATTCACATCTCTTAGTACCACTCCCATTCACCCATTCATCTGGGTTCTAAAATGAAGTACCATGTTTGCATTTTCCAGACCTTCAATAAAAGTTCTGGGGCCTAAGTTCTGAGTATAAACTGGTACAACCCTTATGAAATAAATTTTTTACTACATTTATCAAAATGAAAAAAATGCACACTTAATTTAGCCCAGCAATTCTGCTTCTAGTATTTATCCTCCAGACACATTCACACAAGTATAGGGTGATAAATGTATAAGGTTACTCCTTAGAGTGGTTTGTAATAACAAAACATTGGGGAAAAGTGTGCATCATATAGGATGAATATGTTAAGTATACCAGCCATGCACAGTGGCTCATGGGCTCACGCCTGTAATCACAGCACTTTGGGAGGCCGAGGCAGGCAGATCATCTAAGGTCAGGAGTTCAAGACCAGCCTGGCCAACATGGCAAAACCCCCTCTCTACTAAAAATTACCTGGGTGTGGTGGTGGGCACCTGTAATCCCAGCTACTCAGGAGGCTAAGGCAGGAGAATCACTTAAACCCGGGAGGTAGAGGTTGCAGTGAGCTGAGATGGAGTCACTGCACTCCAGAATGGTTGACAGAGCGAGACTCCACCTCAATCAATCCATCCATCATATATAGCTATTTAATAGACTATTATACAGCTATAAAATAGAATAGTGCTAAAAATAGTGCTTCTTCTTGGTTATAATTAAAAAAACAACAACAACATAATCAGTCGACTCACTGCATAGTGATATGGACAATACCCAAGATAAAATATATTGCTAATGATACTTTGATATGATAGTATTTTTTCGTTTTTCTTTGAAACAGTGTCTTACTCTGTCACCCAGACTGAAGTAGAGTGGCACAGTCTTTGCTCACTGCAGCCTCGACCTCCTGGGCTCAATGAATCCTCCCACCTTGGTCCCGAGTAGCTAGGACTAGAGGCATGTGTCACCTTGCCTGGCTAATCTTTATATTTTTTGTAGAGAGGGGATTTAGCAATAATGCCCAGGGTGCTCTTGAACTCCTGGGCTCAAGCAATCCACCCCACCTCAGCCTCTCAAAGTGCTGCAATTACAGGCATGAACCCCTGTGCCCAGCTCTGGCATGCTAGTATTTTAAAGCGGGGGTGGGGAGGGGGAGTGGCGAATCAATGTACTTTGGCCAATATCTTTATTATTTTTAATCTCTGGAGAAATATAAAAGAAAGTGATGACATTAGTTGCCTCTGGGGAGAGGAACTAGGTAGCTGGTACCTTTTGTCCCTTTTAAATTTTATATTCATTTCAAGACTAAGATTAATCCTTATTAAGGAATAAGATTTTCAAATGAATTTGAGACACCATCCTGGTTTTCATGTAAAGGGACAACACCAGAAAATGCTGTGGAACCATGCAGGCCTTACAATTTAGAGGCACAGCTGGTAACAAGACATACACTATAGATAGATACTTTGCATGTGTGAAAGTTCTGCAGATTGGCCCTTTTATAGTTCATGGGCGTGATGATTGGGTGTTCACACACGTGTGAAATGTGCCACCCTTAAATCTTGTTACAATATTTGCACATTACCTGTCTGACATGAAAAAGAAGAGAAAAAAAAGTTCTGCAAATCATAGTTTAAAATTTTTAGAGGCTGAGGCAGGAAGATCACTTAAGGCCAGGAGTTCGACTATCCTGGACAACAAAGCAAGACCCCCTTTCTCTACAAAAATAAAAATAAAAAATTAGCCAGGCATAGTGGTACACACTTGTAG
The DNA here is from genome assembly GCA_036589455.1 of Ateles fusciceps. Classification (NCBI taxonomy): domain Eukaryota; kingdom Metazoa; phylum Chordata; class Mammalia; order Primates; family Atelidae; genus Ateles; species Ateles fusciceps. The sequence continues at coordinate 1,035,708 of JAZHEH010000800.1, read as the reverse complement.
ACCTGGCTAAAGTGAGCTATGAGGCAAGAGGACTGCTTGAGCCCAGGAGTTCAAGGTCACAGTGAGATATGATCACACCACTGAACTGTAGGTCTGGGGGACAGAGTGAAATAGTGTCTCAAACAAATTATGCAAAAAAAAAAAAACCTTTATAAGGATTGCATCTCTCTTGTGTACCCTTTTCCCTAACAGTCTCAAGTGCTTTAATTTTTGTCAAAATCCAAAGAGAAGAAAGAACAGAGAAAATGTGCTTTCCTGCCAAGTGCGGTAGCTCACGCCTGTAATCCTAGCACTTTGGGAGGCCAAAGTGGGTGGATCATGAGGTTAAGGGATCGAGACCATCCCGGCCAACATGGTAAAACCCCGTCTCTACTAAAAAAAAAAAAACAAAAAAACTGGGTGTGGTGGCACTTGCCTGTAGTCCCAGCTACTCAGGAGGATGAGGCAGGAGAATCACCTGACACAGAAGGCAGACGTTGCAGTGAGCAGAGAGCACACCACTGCACTCCAGCCTGGTGACAGAGCGAGACTCTGTCTCAAAAAAGAAAAACAAAGTGCTTTCTCCAAATCATTCACAATTGAAATCAACAGCAAGATCAAGTCTGAATACCAAAACAAAACATATAAGAGTTTGAGGAGTAGTCAGACTGCCAGTCTTCTCCCAAATATGATCCCAGGGTAATAATAAAGCCTATTGTCTTCAAATTAATTCTGTAATTAACTCAGCTGCTGGTGTCATCTTATGGGTTTCTAGGCTCAAACTACTATGCACCCAGAGTAAATTTCATATATCATGGCCCACTAATCAGGAGTCAGGCATTGGGGGATAAAACTTCGAAGTAGGGCGAGTGCAGTGGCTCACACCTGCAATCCCAGCACTTTGGGAGGCTGAGGCAGGTGAAAGTGGGAGGATCACTTGAGGTCAGGAGTCTAAGAACAGCCTGGTGGCAGGACATGGTGGCACATGCCTGTAATCCCAGCACTTTGGGAAGCTGAGGCAGGCAGACTGCTTGAGCCCAGGAGTTCAAGAGTAGCCTGGGCAACATAGCGAGATCCTATCTCTACGAAAAAATAGAAAAACATTAGCTGGACATGGTGGTGCACAGCTACTTAGGGACTAAAGTAGGAGGATTGCTTGACCCCAGGAGGTCAAGGCTACAGTGAGCTATGATCACACAACTGCACTCTAGCCTGGGTGACAGATTGAGACCACGTCTCTACCAAAAAAAAAAAAAAATGCTTATAGAATAAGGAAAATATTTCTCTATGTCTATACAATGTAGGTGTGGTTTGTCTGTTGTTGTTAAGTATCACTATATTACCCAGGCTGGATTTGAGCTCCTAGACTCAAGTGATGCCTCCCACCTCAGCCTCCCAGTTACCTGGGACTACTGGTGTGCACCGTGCCAGGCTTTGTGATTGTGTTTTATTTTGTTGTTGTTGTGTTTTTTGAGTTTTTTGTGTTTTTTTTGATACAGAGTTTCACTCTGTCACCGAGGCTGGAACACAGTGGTGCGATCTCAGCTCATTACAACCTCCGCCTTCCAGGGTCAAGCGATCCTCCTGCCTCAGCCTCTTAAGTAGCTGGGATTATAGGTGTGTACCACCGTGCTCAGCTAATTTTTGCATTTTTAGTAGAGACAGGGTTTCGCCATGTTGGCCAGGCTGGTCTTGAACCCCTGACCTCAGGTGATCCACCCACCTCAGCCTCCCCAAGTGTGAGGATTAAGCAGAAATAGCAGAACCACATTCCTAGGGTGAAAGAACCCAACGCAGCCTTTCCATTAAACAAGCAAGTGAAAAGAAGCATTTTCAACTTAGAAGGGAAAGAGAACCCCACCCTCTTCATCCTGGTCTTCCAAGTAGCCTCTCTACCAACAAAGCAAAGATTAAGGGCGTAAGCCACTGCACCCAGCCATGTGATTGTGTTTTAAGAGTCTAAAAAATTAAAGTTATAGAAACCTAAGATTTATTATTGAATAAAGAAAAATGTTGAGTAAATTTAGTGTAGCCTAAGTGTACTGTGTTTATAAAGTGTACAGTTATGTACTTTACATTCACTCATCACTCACTCCCTGACTCACCCAGAGCAACTTCCAGTCCTGCAAGCTCCACTCATGGTAAGTGCCTTACAAAAATGACCCTCTTTTTATCTTTTACATTTACTGTACCTCTTCTGTGTTGAGATATACTAATACCACTGTATTACAAATGCCTAGAGTATTCAGTACATTAACATGCTGTCCACATTTGTAGCGTAGAAGCAAGAAGCTATACCATGTAGCCTAGGCTTGTTAAGTAGGCTATCCATTTAGGTTTGTGTTAAGTACACTGTGATGTTCACACAAGGATAAAATGCCTAAAGACACACTTCTCAGTATCCCCATCATTAAACAATGCATGACTGTATATGTAAAAATACCGACTTTATCATCCTTAAGCAAAAATTACATCCCCGTCCATACCAATTATCTCCAATATTCTTCTCTCACTAGTCATTAGGTGGAATTAAAATTGGGCTTTAGGGTAAGTGTTTCCACGAGAGATACCACTTCAATAATCACATGGCACCTACCCTAGGCCAGATGCTCACTGAGGTTTCACATCTCCCAACAATACCGAGGACCTAGCACAGCAAATGAAACACCACAATTCCTGGATTCAAATGATGTCTTCTAGTTTAATAGAAATGTATGTGAACAAGGTTGATTAATGTGCAATGTCCTCCTTCTGTTTATGAGATCCAACAATTACAGGCAAAAGAAGAGGTTGAGCACAGTACTGACCTCTGCTCAGTAACTTCCTTTCATCCTCACCTAAATTTCAAAACCAGAAACAGCAGAACCACATTCCCAGAGTGAAAGAACCCAACCCAGCCTTTCAATTAAGCAAGTGAAAAGCATTTTCAACTTAGAAGGGAAAGAGAACCCCACCCTCCTCATCTCCCTCTTCCAAGTAGCGGAAGACCTCTCTATCAACAAAGCAAAGATTGTTGTAATACCAAGATCCAGATCCAGTTTTGTGTGCACTGCTGGATACTTTTTTTTCTTTTTCTTTATTTTCCCACTGCATTCCTAGAGGATGCTGGATTTTTTTTTTATGGATAAAGGCACAAAACAACAAAAATCAATCATGTGCAAATACTCATTTTTACACTCAGTCGGTCAAACTAAAAGAGTTGCTACTTACGGTGTGGATTTATAGGAAGACTCTGGATAAAACCGCTTGTCGTTCACTTTGCCATTGGAAGAGTATGCCATGGGACTGTCAACTCTTTCCACATAGTCAGATGGGGGTGAAGGCATGTCCTCTGTGCCTGCAGAAACATTTTTAACCTTAAAAAAAAACCGAAGAGATAGTTATTATTTATCTTGAAAAGGGGGGAAGACATTGAAGAAAATTATCTTATACACGATCTAGTATTTATGTGGCTCATTAAATGCTATTAACACTAATAATAAAAAGGCAATCAATACAGGTTAATCAAATCCATTTTTTCATAGACATATAAACAGTGCTGCTGCTAAACAAGTATGAAGAAAAATCTGATCACCTAATTCTCATCCTAATGTGATTTAGGTTGAATAATTAACTATGGCAATTTTCCACCTCCATATTAGGAAGACTGGTCTCATTATCTCATGCCCACATTAGAAAGACCAGTCTCATTTAACCTAAGCTAGGTCTGGGTTAGAATTTTCATTTCTGACAAGCTCTCAGGTAGTGCTAATGTTGCTGTCTGGGCACCACACTTGGAAAAGCACTAAACTAGAACAAAGCACACTGGTGGTTCTTAATCCATTCATCTCTAAACGTGGAATGTTAAAACCACAGAAGAAATTAAGAAGCTCAAGCTGACTTCTGCTCTTTTAATAAGAGATCTGTTTATTCTCCCTTAATGCATGTTCTCAATGGCTCTATTATTAATAGCCTACACAATGTATCACACAACATCAGTGCCTTCCCTTTTCACTTTCCTTATTTCATTCTGATGTGTAAGTGAATTCATCCTACAGAAGTAACATGCATTAGAAACTATGCCTTGTTAATGTAAAATACATATATGGATACTTCTTATCTGAGGAATGCAAGCCCTTTCTTAAAGCTTATCAGGCCGGAGAGGCATTAAAATGAAACAGCAAACAAGTCCTACTTCCCCCCTGAGCTATGTAGTTATCTCCAGAAACTGCTTAACCTAACAATGCTACCCTGCTATAGCTCAACTTTCCATAAATCAATGAGAATTCCTGATGAGCAACTTTGTTTCTGCCCACTCCTTGTCCCCTTTTTGCCTTTAAAAACTTGCTTATAAAACAAGGAGGAACGGAGAGCTCCCCAAGGCAGCTTGGAAGCATGCCCCAGGCAGCTGTTCTCAACCTTGGCCCAAATACATTCTCTATATTAATTTTGCCTCAGCTTCTTCCTTTAGGTCAACATTAACATGGAAGGCTTACCACAGAACCTTTGGGAGAAAAAATTTAAGTATAAAAAGCACAGCCGATTAGACTCCCAACACTTAGAAGATTTTACATAACAGTTCCAACACTCTTTAAATTTCACCTAATAGTCTTTAAATTATTACCTATGACTCTAGAATTCTTGAAAAAAAAATCAAAGACCTCCAACAAGTGCTAAACCTAGATGAATCCCTTAGCTGTTTTAAGGCAAAGGAACAGAAATAAAGTGTGGAAAAAAAAAAAATAAATTACAAATTATTTCTGTGAAAAAGAGCAGCTATTCAAAAGGGTTAAACCACTTTAGCTTGGTGATAAGATCAGTGGCATTTTAGCCAGGTGAGGTACATGTGCCTGTAGTGCCAGCTACTCGGGAGGCTGTGGGAAGATCTCTTGAGCCTGAGAGCTGGAGGCTGCAGTGAGCTGTGACTGTGCCACTGCACCCCAGCCTGGGTAACAGAATGAGACCCTGTCTCAAACACACACACACACACCCCCACACCCACTCACACCCAATGGCAATGGCATCAGATTATCTGGGCTCACCCCAGGTCTGCCAACTACAAATTCTATAAAGCCTCAGTTTTCATCTGAAAAAAAAAAAAAAAAGGAGAAAACCACCTACTACATAAAGTTATTTTGATTATTAAATGAGATGACAAGGTATCACATTTACCACAGTGCCTTTAAACACAGTAAAAATGCAAAAGATGCTGGATTTTAGAATAAAGGCCACTGGATCTAATAAAATCATTTTTACAAGAATTTGGAAGTGACAGAAGACCTTTATTTGGATTATTCTGCTATTATAAAGCCTTACAATTAGGTTCAGCATCAATACAGTGTATCTTCCTGCAATACACATTCCTTACGTCTTAAGTTTTAAAACATGAGATGGGCTCTCTACACTTATCCAGACAGTATCACATACAGAAGATATTTACCTACCCGTTAAAGTACATTAGGGTATTCTTGATTGTTTAACATTCAGAGTCAGAAAGGAATAGAATCACTTCCCTCTGGAAGTGGAATTTGGCAGCAACTGTGAAACCAGTGGGTGGGTTGCCACGGAGTGTGCTCAGATCCCACCACAGGGGGGGAGGGTAGGGGAGCACTCCTGGTTCCCCACAGAATTCCTTACAACAAAAGCTTACAAAAGAAGTTGCCAAGCTTCACAGGCAAATGCTTCACCAAACCAAAGGCCTATTCTTAATCCAATGCCTCATCAGAATGTAAAAATCCTTCCTTTGCTTAAAAACCCATTTTATAGTCAAAGATGACTGCCAAAATAAAAATAAAAAAAAAACAAAACCCATTTTATACTTCTCTAGGCCCCACCCCTTCCCCCCCAGCATGAGCTTTGGCAGAGTCTGGGTATAAGAGCCAGAGATTTCTTACTGGCTAGAATGTCCTTCCCCTTTTGCCAGCTATTCTTTATTTGGGCTTCAATTCCAGGTTCAAGTGCCACCACCTCCTCCTTGAAGCCTTCCATACAAGGCCCTCCTGGACGAGGCACCAACCTGTGCTATCTCCCCCACACCTGTGCATACAAACCTCCCCACCAGATCGCTTATGCACTGCCGAACAAGTGCTTACTCACAGCACAATGGCTTGTTCACCTATCTCACTTCAGTAGGCAGTGGACAGCTTAAGCTACCACTATCTGACTGCTTACAATGAGTGAAATATTGAAGTGACAGATCATTTAGTAGGCATGGCTTTACAGGCAAATACTCTTCCTTTTTCAGAAATGAGGAAGCTGTGGCTCAAGGAGTTAGACAATTTTCCCAAGAAACTAGACGTAGAAAATGGAAGGGCGGGCAGTGTCTTGCTTTCCTCTTTGAGTCTCCAAAGGCCCACACAGTGTCTGGCACAAATCAGGAGCCCCAAGTTTGCTACATAAAGGTTACCTCATTGATTACTGTTCCATTCCTACGTTATATACCCAAGTATCTTATCAGTGAGGCACACTGAGCTGACTTTATCTCTTAGTCAGCAGAACTGGACTAGCTTGACCAGTGACTCCACCCTCCAGCACAGATTTTTGATTACTTAAACCTTTTCTATACACATGCATAATAAATTCCAAGGCAGTGCTCCTTTCACCAGCACATATACTAAAGTTGAACAATACAGAAAAGATTAGCATGGCCCTCACACAAGGATGGCACCAAATTCATGGAACATTCCATATATACATGTATTTTAAATCCTGAGCCAGCTGTGATGCCAGACTCAAAGAAGAATAAGCAGCAATCTTTTTCCTCAAAAGGAGCTTAGAGTCTAGAGGCAAAGGCAAAATATATTTGAAAAACAAGGAGTAAGATCAGTTTTTTTTCCTCTTTACACTTCAACTTGCCTGAAAAAAGGCTAAAATATTTTTTCCTCTAATCCACTTAATGGTACCAAGAAAAGTAAGTATAAACCCATTATCTGCAGCTTTTGAAGGACAGTAGGAAAGTAGAATAGTGGTTGGGGGCAATACAAAGTGAACAGGTGCTCGTCTCTACAAGGAGTCTCCAACCTATATTTCCTATTATTATGAGAAAGGACTTCTGAATTTCACTGTTATTACTGATATGATCCCCAGTCAGCTCATCAAACTCAATGATGCAGTTAAAGTTATCTTAAAAAAGACTTTTTTTTTTTTAAGACGGGGGTTTCACCATGTTGGTCAGGCTGGTCTGGAACTCCCGAACTCAGGTGATCCGCCCGCCTTGGCCTCCAAAGTGCTTGGATTACAGGCGTGAGCCACCACACCCGGCCAAAAAATATTTTAATTTTCACAGTAACTTTTTTTTTTTTTAAGAGATGAGGTCTTGCTATGTTGCCCAGGCTGGACTTGAACTCCTGGGCTCATGTGATCCTCCTGCCCCAGCCTCCTGAGAAGCTGGAACTACAGGCTCATACCACATCTCACTTTTAAAGATTGAGAACTTGAGAAAACCAACTAGGCATAATTCTTAACAGCAAAATGTCTTTGTGACAATTTTCCCTTGTGTAACTTGAGGATATCTCTAAGAAATTTGGGGCAGAAGAAAGCAAGATGAAAATACAAATTAAAGATTTGTCTAGGTTGGGCGCAGTAGCTCATGCCCGTAATCCCAGCACTTTGGGAGGCCAAGGCAGGAGGGATCACCTGAAGTCGGGAGTTCTAGACCAGCCTGGCCAACATGGTGAAACCCCATCTCTAATAAAAATACAAAAATTAGCCAGACATGGTGATGCACACCTGTAATCCCAGCTACTTTGGAGGCTGAGGCAGGAGAATTGCTTGAACCCGGGAGGCACAGGTTACAATGAGCCGAGATCCACCACTGCACTCTAGCCTGGGTGACAAACTCCACCTCAAAAAATAAAAGTAACTCAGACTTACTCTTGAAATGAAATTCAAAAAGGACAAGCATTCACACCGGACATGCTTAAGGAGTATGAATTATTGATTTAGGGGATATGCAGGGAAGTTTTAAGATTCTTATTCTAATCAAGAAAGAATTTAAGGTGTTTCCAAAATATCAAAATAAAATATCAAAAGATCTTCACAAGAGGTAATTATGATGAGGATAAATTTTTATTCAAAGTTTAATTGTACTCATTAGAAGTGTTTAGATTATGTCGCTTGTGAAAAAAAATCTTTGTGACAAATAACACCTAACACTCCTTGGAGAGTTAACAAAAACATCCTAAACCCCTGTGGGATGCCAAAGGAAAACAAAGAGGGCAGCTCTCCTTTAGAGCATCTCAGGTGCTCTTCTCCAAATACCTGCCATGATTCTTCCTCACCTGAGACTAAGATGGGTCTACACCATCGTGTTGGTCCCACCTTCCCCACCCTGACTCCCTGAAGTCAGAGAAGCAATAAAAAGGCCAAGAATGAATGTTCTACATTACTATGAAAGAAAATCTTCTCTCCTCCAAAACAAAGATTGGGAAAAACACTTATCCCCCACTTAAATCAATTTCATATTTCATTTGGAGTTAGTAAAAGCAAAAAATTGCAATGATAGCTAATCCTCCTTTTTCTCCTCACCCTAATTTCATCCCTAGTTCACACATGGAAGAGTCAGGCTAAACCTGCATCCATGTGGTCTAGCAACGTGACAAAAACCAGCTACCTCTACGAAGGAAAAGGAAGTTCACCTGTTGAGTATCTAGCATTGTGCCAGGCAAACCTGACTTTGTTTATTCTCACCACTATCCAGTGAGATGCAATTATCTCTATTTTCAGATGAGGAAATTGAGCCTCCACGGTTAAATTAACTTGCTCAACGTCACAGAGAAGGAAAGTAGCAGAGGGGAAGATTTGAACCCTGGTCCACCTAGCTCCAAAGCCCAGCTCTTCCTGGCATAACAAACTGCCACCTCAAGAATTCAAACACGGCTTGAAGTACCTACTCATCTTGGCTGGGTATTTTGACCAGTCTTTGTAACAAAGGAGAACCGTTCTCATTTCCTTAAACTCCTCGCCATTTTGAAGAGTTTTATTTGCTTATTAGTTTAACTTTGTAAGAGCAGCTATTGATGCAAAATTATTATGAGTACGTTTCAGTCACCAGGTGCCTCTGTTTAGGTCAGCATTTAGGAACACCTCCCTCAAAAGGGAAAGGAGTATGGTCTTCCCAGCTGGGTAATTAAAGTGGAGAAATACCTCAGGCATCAGAGGGAGGAGCATCTTAATCTCAAGGATCATCTCCAGGTTTACAACCTGCCCATTCCACTCTATGCCCTCGTACTGCAGGTTCTCAACAGTAAGTGGTCCAACTCGTTTTTCCTGTTTCCTGATATTTTTACACCCTCAGATACTCCCCGCAATAAAAGCTTCAAAATCGACTCTGGAAAGTTCTCTTAGACTTTTCTCCACCTTTGGTCACTTGAAGGCAGATGGTCCCACATCTACTAATCACACAAAGAGATTGTGGACCAGGTTTGAACAAGTCTGGTTATTCTACCTTGCTGAGACGGCACTCAAGACTTAGAAAACAAACTGCCTCCTACCCAACTGCACACTGTCCAGAGAAATAGTAATAATACAGACCAATGAGAACTATAAATAAAATCCTAAGCCCCCAGCTGAGAAGCCTCCCTTTTGGCCAAGAGTACCCCGAGAGAAATCTTAACTGAGCTCCTGGCCACGACAGAATGGGAGGTCAGACACAACTCATTTACTCTCTCCCTTTTGCGGTTTAGACACAACTGACCAACATTATTGTTAACATAGAGATCATTAAGATTGACAGAAATGGACCCTTTGTGGCAATAAAACACCAAATTATAAACAAGACCTAAGGTCATGCCAGGCAAGGGTTAAATCACACCCCCCCCCCCCCCCCCCCGGCCATTTGTCCTAATCATACACTATGTTCTCCACCACCATAAGGTTTCTCCTTCTCCAGCAGCCAAACAAGCACTGGCCTCGAGATAAGCAAGATTAAAGCAACTGCACATGCCTACTATGTGCCCACAAAAATTAAAAACTTACAAAAAAGAAAACTACAGCTCATCCCACCAACAGACACCGACTGACTCCTGTTCCACAAGCCGTACAGCTTTGACTGGACAAGAGACTGATTTCAGTATTAAGTTATCATTTTCCAAGTATGTCATGATGTAATACTAACTTGCTTGCAGTTTAACGGTTGCAGCTTAAATCTATAAAACAGTGGTTCTCAAAATATGGTCCCAGACTAGCTACATTAATATTATTGACATAGGCCCCACTCAGGCCTAATGCATCATAAACTCCAGGGTGGGAGTGAGTGGGTTGTTTCAACGAACCCTCCAGGTGATTCTGATGCTTCCACAGGCTTAAGAACCACTGATGTAGATACAATTCTCTTCTATATTGCAGACCACTTGTTCCTTATAAAGACCTACAAGTAAAGGGTCCTTTGCCTGCACAAACTTGGCAATGCCTGGTTTTCTGGCCCAGGTGTGGTAAAATAACCTAGAGCAACAGTGAGAAGGTTCACTCAGCATGAGAACAGCTGAGGGCATCTACTTTTATTACAATAGAAACATCAGTTGATTCTCAGCCCTGAGAAGGACCTCTATCATACCATCAACACAACGGGAAAGGGAAGGAACACATCTTTCCCTAACTAAAGGAGAGTAGGCACTTTGGGCTTGTCTTATCTACAGAGGGTTAGTCATTTGTGAAAAGGACACTAATGATCATGCAATAGACTACACTTCCTCAAACTATGCCTCATATAAAAAGCTGACCTTTACCCCATCAAAACTCTTATAAAAATCAAGAGTATCAGAGAAACTGGTTGAGTTTTAACACCTTAGCAATTGCCAAAAGGTAAAAAGTAGAAGAGAAAACAAAACATGACATGTACAGAAGAAATATAAACCAAGACAACAGTGATACCCTTTACACGTTTGATTGGCAAACATTATAAAGTCTAACACCACATCAAGAGTTGCTGGTTTAGATTATATATGGTTTAGATTATATTATATAAGTTGGAAAACAATTTGGCATTGTCTTATAGAAATGTACATTCACAAATGCTATACCCCAGAAGTTCCATTCTTAGGTATATAGCCAAGAGAAACATTCACAAATATAGATGATTCTAAAATGCTCAGGGGCCAGGTGGGATGGCTCATGCCTATAATCCCAGCACTTTGGGAGGCTGAGGTGGGGTGGATCACCTGAGCTCAGGAGTCCGAGATCAGCCTGGCCAACACGGTGAAACCCTGCCTCTACTAAAAAGACAAAAGTTAGCCAGGTGTGGTGGCATATACCTGTAATCCCAGTTACTTGGGAGGCTAAGGTGGGAGAGTCACTTGAACCCAGGAGGCGGAGGCTGCAGCGAGCCAAGATCAGGCCCTGCACTCCAGCCCGGGCAACAGAGCGAGACTCTGCATCAAAAAAATTAATAAAAAATAAAAATGTTCCTGGCATTTGTAATGGTCTTAATCATCCAAAACCCCATTAAAAGGAAACCGGATAAACTGCTATGAAATGTTATAAAATAGAGGACCAGACAATGGTGACATCAGATGGACTTCAGCTCCATCAACATACATTAATCTATAATCTAACTCTAAGTAAAAAGGCAAATGCCAAAACACTGCATGCAGGTACACCTTCTACAAAGTTAAAAAACACCCAAAACGAATTCACATATTGCTAAGGTATTCATATATGTAGGTAAAAACTTTTTAAAAAGCAAATTATGATAAACTCAAAATTCTAGATAGGCTACCTTTGGGAGCAGATAGAAACAAGTAGACGAGAGAGTAAAAAATGTAGACAGTAATGTAACTTAGTAATGTAATTATTAGGTGAGCTGGCCGATCTGTAGGTGTTCATTATGAAACAATACATGTACCAGGAATGCTATGCATGGACTAAAGGTGATAATGTCATAAGCCAAGAATTGAATTAATCTATTTCTGTGCATCCAAAGTCCAGTTTTTTGTTTGCTTTTGAGACAAAGTCTAACTTTGTCGACCAGGCTGAAGTGTACATCTCGGGGCTCACTGCAACCTCCACCTCTCAGGTTCAAGTGAATTCTCACCTCAGCCTCCGAGTAGCTGGGACTACAAGCGTATGCCACCATGCCCGGCTAATTTTTGTATTTTCAGTAAAGACAGGGTTTCACCATACTGGCCAGGCTGATCTTGAACTCCTGACCTCAAGTGATCCATGCACCTCAGCCTCTCAAAGTGCTGGGATTACAAGTGTGAGCCATTGCACTCAGTCTTAAAGCCCAGTTTTTAAAAAGGTAATCATTGGCCGGGCACAGCAGCTCACGCCTGTAATCCTAGCACTTTGGGAGGCCAAGGCGGGTAGATCACCTGAGGTTAGGAGTTCAAGACCAGTCTGGCCAGCATGGCGAAACCCCATCTCTACTAAAAATACAAAAATTAGGTGTGATGGCACATGCCTGTAGTCCCAGCTACTCGGGAGGCTGAGGAAGGAGAATTGCTTGAAGCTGGGAGGCAGAGGTTGCAGTGAGCCAAGACTGCACCACTGCACTCAGCCTGGGTGACAAAGCGAGACTCCATCTCAAAAAATAATAATAATTTTTTTAAAAAAAGGGTACAATCAGGAGAAAGGCAAAAGAAAAAAGGTAATCATTAAGGTTTTTCCTAAGAATCTGTTGACATGGAAATGCTCAATTAGGGTTCTAATCCTGGTTTTGTCACCCATACGTGACCCAGGCATGTGGATGAAAATGCTTTCTATTAATATAAAAGCAAATTTAACTAGCCTGACCAACATGGTGAAACCCATCTCTACAAAAAAAAAAATACAAAAATTAGCTGGGCATGATGGCACGTGCCTGTAACCTCAGCTACTCAAGAGGCTGGGGCAGAGCAATCACTTGAACCCAGGAGGTGCAAGTTGCAATGAGCTGGGATTGCGCCACTGTACTCCAGCCTGGGCGACAGAGCAACTCTGTCTCAAACCAAAAAAAAAAAAAAAAAAAAAACAGATAAGCATATGCTTAATCACCAAATTTTTAAAAATGATATTTTTACTTAACTGGATTTAAAAAAATTAATGACAGATAATATCCAGAGCAGAAAAAAATGTTGGGAACTGAGCAATTTCATACACCATCAGTGTTAGTGGAACCTGCAAGGGCTTTTAAAAACAATGCAACTTGGTAATTCCTCGTAAAAAATTTTTTTTCAGAGATAGGGTCTTGCTCTATTGCCTAGGCTGGAGAACAATGGCACAATCATATCTTACTGCAGCCTCAAACTCTTCAGCTCAAGAGATTCTCCTATCTCATCCTCCTGAGTAGCTTGGACAATAGTCAAGCCACCATGCCCAGCTAACCTAGTAAAATTTTAAGTGTGCACATTCGATGTCTAGTTCTGGAAATTTATCTTACACAAACACTAGCAAGAGTGTATAAAGACGTGTAAGAGAATGCTTACTGCAGCATTATCTGTAATAGTAAACAACCGGACACAATTAAAATGTTCATAAATAGGAGAATGAATCATCACATACTCATAGTATGAAATACCACACAGCTGCTAAGAGCAATTAAGTCTGTGTGCTGACAGATTTGGAAAGAAGTTCATAAAACAGAGGTTTTTAAAAAGCAAACTGCAAACAGTGTGTACATTATGATCCTATTTTTGGTTTAAAAATAACACCAAATTGGCCAGGTGCAGTAGCTCACGCCTGTAATCCCAGCACTTTGGGAGGTCAAGGCAGGTGGATCACCTGAGGTCAGGGCAGGCGGATCACCTGAGGTCAGGAGTTAGAGACCAGCCTGATCAACGTGGTGAAACCTCATCTCTACTAAAAGTACAAAAATTAGCTGGGTGTGGTGGCACATACCTGTAATCCCAGCTACTCGGGAGTCTGAGGCAGGAAAACTGCTTGAACCCAGGAGACGGAGGTTGCAGTGAGCTGAGATTGTGCCATTGCACTCCGTCCTGGGCAACAGACTCCATCTCAAAAAATAAATAAATAAAATAACACCAAATTGTTAAAAATTAACGCTGGGCGCGGTGGCTCACGCCTATAATCCCAGCACTTTGGAAGGCCGAGGCGGGTGGATCACTAGGTCAAGAGATTGAGACCATCCTGGTCAACATGGTGAAACCCTGTCTCTACTAAAAATACAAAAATTAGCTGGGCATGGTGGCGCACGCCTGTAGTCCCAGCTACTCGGGAGGCTGAGGCAGGAGAATTGCTTGAACCCAGGAGGCGGAGGTTGCAGTGAGCCGAGACAGTGCCATTGCACTCCAGCCTGGGTAACGAGCAAAACTCCATCTCAAAAAAAAAAATAATAATAATTAACATCACATTATTTACCACGTGCAAGGTATTATTCTAAGTACTTTACAAATATGAACCAGGCTGGATCGTAGCACAGGGAGTTTGGCTCCAGTCAATACCCACTCCGCTATACTCCACTGAACTTGTGTCTGTGACTGTACACATCAATGGAGTCTAACATAGGGCATGGGCGCATCCACACTACACCAGTAAGTAGCTACTCTCAGAAAAACTGAATTGAGGGAGCAAGAGAACTTGTCTTAGAATGTATGAAGTCAATAATTGTATAAAAACTTTAAAAAATCTAGTAAGGACATAAACCTATCTGTTAGAAGTTATTAAGTGGCCACAAGGGGAAACTGAGGAGAGAGAAGGAACACTTGGGTTTTTTCCTTTCGTTTTCCCTATATTATTTACATTTTGTTATAATAAACTTGTATCCCTTTTATATTAAGAACTTTTGCAACCCATCACAATTTTTTTTTTTTTTTTTTAGTAGAGATGGGAGTTTCACCATGTTGCCCTGGCTGGTCTCAAACTCCTGGGCTCAAGCAATCCACCTGCCTCAACCTCCCAAAGTGCTGGGATTATAGGTGTGTGCCACCACACCTGGCCAAATTCATTTTTTAAACGGTCAAAAATAAAAAAAAAAAAACACAATAAGCAACAATAGGGCTTGGCCAAATACATTTCTAAAGTGAAATGCTACTAGTGAAGATGCATGAAAACAATTTAATGCACTGCTGATGGCTGTATAAATTGGCATAATCCCTTACAAACAGCAGTTTCTCAGTATCTGTCAAAGACACAGAAGTATTCATCCTTTGACCCACTAATACTATTCTGGAGAATCTATCCTACAGACTTACACATACACAGATGTAGATACAAGGTACACAAAGTTTTTGTTTTGTTTTTTTTTTTTTTTAAATGATCATTATAGGCTGGGCGTGGTGGCTCACACTTGTAATCCCAGCACTTTGGGAGGCCAAGGCAGAGTGTCTGAGGTCAGGAGTTCAAGCTCAGTCTGGCCAACATAGTGAAACCGCGCCTCTACTAAAAATTAAAAAAAAAATTAGCTGGACGTGGTGGCATGCCCCTGTAATCCCAGCTACTCAGGAGGATGAGGCAAGGGACTTGCTTGAACCAGAAAGGTGATGGTTGCAGTGAGCTGAGATCATGCCACTGCACTCCAGCCTGGAAGACAGAGTGAGACTCTGTCTCAAAAACAAAACAAAACAAAAAAAACAGAAGTCATCGTTATAATATTTTTAAACAGTAAATGCATCCATCAATGAAGGATTGATTACATAAACCATTGTACATCCACACCACCAGGCACCAAGATACACTGTGAAGTAAAAAGGGCATAGTGCAGACAGACTGGTGCCACTAGTAGGCTAACTTTTGTGTTAAACAAAAAAAATGAAGTCTATTTTTCTCTGGTTTTATTTTCACGAAATTAAACAACAAAAGGAATCATAATAAACTAAAAAAAGTATGTATAAAAAAGACAGAAAAAGATACCCAGAAATGGGTAAATGCGCACATAGTAATGGTAAGGGGCAATTTCCCTAAAAACCCTTTTTAATTCTGACCATGGACTTTCAAAAAAAGGATTAGGAAAGTATTTCTCTTATGAAAAAAAAATGCATAAATAAAAACACAGTCTCCAGTCAGGGGGAGGCACACAGAAAAAAATATAAACAAAAACAATATACTGACAGATGAATCCCATAGACACCATGTTGAGTGGACACAAAGGCACACAGTACATAACTCCTGCTTAAGAACAGGCAAAACTACTTGATGTGATAGAAATAAGAAAAGTTGGCTGGGCACAGTGGTTCACACCTATAATCCTAGCACTTTGGGAAGCCAAGGCAGGCAGATGACCTGAGGTCGGGAGTTCGAGACCAGCCTGACCAACATGGAGAAACCCCATCTCTACTAAAAATACAAAATTAGCCAGGTATGGTGGCGCATGCCTGTAACCCCAGCTACTTGGGAGGCTGAGGCAGGAGAATCACTTGAACCTGGGAGGCAGAGGTTGCGGTGAGCCAAGATCGCACCATTGCACTCCAGCCTGAGCAACAAGAGGGAAACTCCATCTCAAAAAAAAAAAAAAAAGAGAGAGAGAGAAGTTGGTCAGGTGGCTCATGGCTGTAATCCCAACACTTTGGAAGGTCCAGGCAAAAGGATGGCTTGAGCCCAGGGAGTTTGAGGCTGCAGTGAGCTGTGACTGTACCACTGTACTCCAATATGGGTGACAGAGCTATGCCCTGTCTCTAAATAAATAACAACAAAATTAAAAAAAAAATTTAAGGGAGTGCAGTGGCTCACACCTATAATCCCAGCACTTTGGGAGGCTGAGGCGGGCAGATCATGAGGTCAAGAGATCGAGACCATCCTGACCAACATGGTGAAACCCCGTCTCTACTAAGATACAAAAATTAGCTGGGTGTGGTGGTGTATGCCTGTAGTCCCAGCTACTTCGGAGGCAGAGGCAGGAGAATTGCTTGAATCGGAAAGCAGAGGTTGCAATGAGCTGAGATTGCGCCACTGCACTCCAGCCTGGCGCCTGGCAACAAAGCAAGACTCTGCCTAAAAAAAAAAAAAAAAAATTTAAGGGAGTATGAGCATACTTCTCATTTAAGAAGTAGGAAAGGAAAAAAATGGTTAAAGAACCCCAAAGTAGTAACTGAAGTTGATATAATTTTCTTTATACAGGCCAGGCGAGGTGGCTGACACCTATAATCCCAGCACTTTGGGAGGCCAAGGCAGATGGGTCACCTGAGATAAGAAGTTTGAGACTAGCCTGGCCAACATGACAAAACCCCATCTCTACTAAACATACAAAAATTAGTTGGGCATGGTGGCAGGTGCCTGTAATCCCCATCTACTCAGGAGGCTGAGACAAGAGAACCGCTTGAACCCGGGAGCGTGAGAGTTGCAGTGAGCTGAGATCATGCCACTGTACTCCTACCTGGGTGACAGAGCGAAAGACTCCCTCTCAAAAAAAAAAAAAATTTACTTTATACAGTTGGCCCTTGAACAACACAGGTGTGAACTGCATGAGTCCATGTATATGTGGCTTTTTTCAACTAAACACAGATGGAAAACTGCATTGGCAGGATGCAAAACCCAGGTACCCAGAGGGCCAATTTTCATACACATGGGTTCCACTGACTACAGGACTTGAATATGCATGGATTTGGGTGTACATGGGGGTCCTGGAACCAACACCCTGAATATACCAAGGAATGACTGCATTTCACTTTATTTTCCAAATCATGCATACTTAAATATTTAATTAAAAAACGGATCTGAAATTTGAGGGCATAACAAAACAAAGACCTGCAAATTTTAATTAAACAAATGTTAAAACATTTAAAATACAAACTGGTATCCATCTGAGTGACTATAAAAGACCAGGTTAAAAACCAAGCAGTGTGCAAACATGGACTGTTTATTTTACAAAGAACAAGATATCCAGAAAAAGAAAGGGGAAAAACAACACTAAAAATCCCAAGAAGGGCAGAGAAACCACTGTGTTGAGCCAACAGGGACAGAGAATTATAAAACTCCAAGTTTTCTCACAGATTATACAAAAGGGCTAAAACCTGTTTAAGCACTGAAGGCATAGCTTTTGACTACCCTCTGCTCTGAGAGGTGGGGGGAGCAGGAGGTGTGTTATAATCCTGAAGATGCTAAAAATCCAAGAAGAAAGGCAGTATGATTCATTAATATAAAAAATTCCAGACCTACCCCAATCTATAGGGAGGGAGTAAACTAATATTGAGTAGCTAGTTGTTACTGAAGTTTTTTGTTTTGCTTTTTTGAGACAGGGTCTCACTCTGTCACCCAGGCTGGAGTGCAGTGGTGAGATCATGGCTCACTGTAGCTTTGACCTCCCAGCCTCCAGCGATCCTCCCACCTCAGCTTCTCAAGTACCTGGGACTACAGGCACCTGTCCCCCACGTCCAGCTAATTTTTTAAATTTTTTGCAGAGATGGAGTCTTGCCATGTTGCCCTGGACTGTCTCAAACTCCTGGTTTCAAGCGATCCTCCTTGGCCTAGCAAGCACTAGGATTACAGACCTGAATCATTATACCCAGCCACTTTAATTTTTTCCTTTTCCCCCTACCAGTCAACCATTATTAGCTAAATGGGGAGTATCCTGTCTGGCTCTTTGCAATCAATAAAATCCAAATTTTAATTCTCCTTCAGCGCAAGTAGTTAATTCTAGATTCTCTTCCATTATTTTAAGCAGAGATTGTTTTGATATTAATTTATCATGGCCAAAAGAAAGAAAATTCCCTAATCTACTCCAATGTAGAACAGTTTAGATGCAGAATGACACAATTCCACAGTGATAGCCACATTATCAAGGTGAAACCAATTCAAGCAGAAAGGCAGGCTCAGAAGAACAGAGAAAGGAGAGTAACAGGCTGCATCTGGCTGTTGCCATCAATTGAGGAAAGAATGAGAACGTGGTATTGAGTTCCGAGACATGAACTTGGGCAGGTGAGGGGGAGAAGAGAAAGAAAGGCAAAATACCTACAGCTAAAGCCACCTCCGAATAATTTATTTTTAATTTATTTATTATTATTTTTTAAGACAGGGTTTCACCATGTTGGTCAGGCTGGTCTTGAACTCCCGATCTCAGGTGATCCGCCCGCCTTGGCCTCCAAAGTGCTTGGATTACAGGCATGAGCCACCACGCCCGGCCAAATAATTTATTTTAAATAGGCTTTTGAGGCATTTCCGTTTGGAAAACTGAAGGAGAGAGGAAAAGAAATGAGGATTTGCATCTGGTTAAGTATCACATAAAACATTAGTTTGGGCAAATCATATATCTGTTTTCAACAGGTAATTCCTTTACATCTCATTAAATGAAAATACTTGTTACTAGAGAGAAACAAGGAAGTCCATGTGCAACAACCCACAGGCTATCAAATTTCCAGAGGTTCGGGGGAATTTTGTTAAAATAATACCTTTTTAAAAGCTAAGTAATTATTTTAGCTTAATCATCATCACCTCCGTAAGTTACAATAGCTATCTTTTGCCAAATTATCAAAAGCAACTGGAACTGATTAAACCTTCACGACAGTAAAATCAAATGAGAGGCCAAAGTTCTCTAGGACTCTAATATCACTGGCACTGGTCTCCCTTGAGTCAGGTTTGTTGTTTTTAAGCCACTTGAAACCTTAAGTAAACAAATCTAACTGCCAATGAAAACTAACACACCCAGAAACTCTCAGCGAAACGTTTACTTCATAGTTCATAATACAGACCTGTCCTATTACATCTACAGGTGGCTTTGCCTGGAGGTAAAGGTCGAAAGAAAACACTTCCTAACCCCTTCACACTTTAAAGTGAGGAAAAAAACAAAACAAAACAGGGCTTTGAGTCAAAGACAGGGACATAAGAACTATTATCTCAGTGGCAAATACATACATACCACAGCCTTCCTGGCTTTCCCAAGACTGCTTCATTTTTGGTGCTTAACTAACCAGAAAAAAATTTCCTCTATGTTCCTAAATTTCCTTAAATATCAGACTTATAGAATGCTAGAGCTAAAAGAGCCTTCAAGATATTAATGTCTTGCCCCTAATCCGAGCACTTTGGGAGTTCAAGGCAGGCAGATCACATTGAGGTCAAGAGTTCAAGACCAGCCTGGCCAACATGGTGAAACCCCATCTCTACTAAAAATACAAAAAAATTAGTCAGATGTGGTGGTGTGCGCCTGTAATCCTAGCTACTTGGGAGGCCAAGGCAGGAGAATCGCTTGAACCCGGGAGGCGGAGGTTATAGTGAGCCGATATTGCACCACTGTACTCCAGCCTGGCCAACAGAGCCAGACTCAGTCTCAATTTAAAAAAAAAAGATATTAATGTCTTTACCCCACCAGACCTGACCAGCAGCAATCCAGCACCCATCTTTAGCCAGCCCACTCCCCACCCCACTCCCACTCCCACTGGACAAAATAAACCTCCCTGGGAACCAGTGGCAACACCTTCATGATAGTAAATCAATCTGCTCAAAGAACCCTGTGATATCAGTTTCTGAGGTAGCTTCTAACAAGACCCTAACAGGATTTCTTAGAAAGTTTCACTCCAAACATCTTTTTATTTTTTCCGAGACAGGGTCTCACTCTATCACCCAGGCTAGAGTGCAGTGACAGAATCACGGCTCACTGTAGCTTCAACCGCCCATGCTCCAGTGATTCTCCCATCTCAGCCTCCTGATAGCTGGGACTACAGGCATACACCATCATGCCCAGCTAATTGTTTTTTTTTATTTTTTGTAGAGACAGGTCTCATTATGTTGGCCAGGTTATTGTCAAACTCCTGAACTCAAGCAATCCTCTCACTTTGGCCTCCCTAAGTGCTGGGATTCCAAGTGTGAACTACCACATCTGGCCTCTAAACATCTCTAAAGACCGTTTTTACCAACACTCATTTGGGAGGCATTTTTATTTTATTTTATATATATATATATATATATATTTTTTTTTTTATTGTACTTTAAGTTTTGGGGTACATGTGCAGATCATGCAGGATTGTTGCATAGGTACATACAAGGCAATGTGGTTTGCTGCCTCCATCCCCTCATCACCTAAATCTGGCATTTCTTCCCATGTTATCCCTCCCCAACCTCCCTACCCCACACTGTCCCTTCCCTAGTCCCCCCCCCCCCAACAGACCCCATGTGTGATGCTCTCCTGGGAGGCATTTTAAAGAGAGGAACTTTCTGGGCTTTCAGCAAATCACATCATATAGGAAGCCTGGTAAGATTAATAGTATATATTTTTAAAAGGAAATTTTTCCAGTATGTCTTTGCCTCACTGAAGTATTTCATAATGTTAACTCAGAATTAGTCACTGTGGTTTGTCATGCTGTTATCTATTTCAAAAGTTTAAAAGGCCTGCCTCCTGCTATTCCAAAAACACCCTTACCAATCTTGACCCAAGAGAACACCCTGGGCAATGGTTTCTGTTTATCTCCAAAATGATAAGCAGAAAAATAAAAGGCAGTAGAGGGAAGGAGCAGTTTTTGTTTTGCAAAGGTCAAGTTCTTTCTGCATGATTTTTTTTGAAGCCATTTCTTTTTAAAACCTAGATCCACTCCTTGAAAATGGAAATCTGATTTTCACCTTTTAATAAAGCAATTTCCATTTATCCCACCTCTTAGAAGTCTGAGTAAAAACCAAAGCAACAACTTTTGCAACATATACAAATAATAATTCTAAGAATAAAGTTTAACAAAGCACTAAAAATTCAGACACAAATTTGGGGCTTTAATAAAAGATGTAAAGTTATTTTTTAACACTTACCCACTCCTCGACATTGGGGGGCTGCTCATCATAAACGGGTTCCTTGTCCCACAAAATATTGGACTTGTCATACCTGTTCATCTTTCTTCGAGTTTTCACAGCAAAGAAAATTATTAAAGCAAAAGCCACAATAATCATGAACCCCAGTACAATGGCAATGGCCTAAAAAGGGGTGAAAAATATTGGCATAATCAGATTTTAATTGCTTCATCACAATCCACCCTCTACATATTATTAAAACTACCTAAGGCCCCACTAAATCCATGTGGTTTAACTGATAGAAAACTGAAGCAAATAGTAACATTTTAGACATATCATAAAACGTAAACCACACTAACTGGGCTAAGGCCAGCAAATGTGTGTACACCACACACACACACACACACACACACACACACACACACACACACACACACACCCCCTTGATTCAATCCTCAGAAAATGCCTACTGTTAGAAACTATCAATCATCACCCCCCACTTGAGAGCTGTAGAAAACTAGTTCCAAAGCTGGTGTACCTACGGGCCACAGTTTTATAAACAGACGAGAACAGCCAGTAAAGTACCTCAATCATTGGTATATTTCTAAAGGGCCTGAAAAATGCTATTCTCAAAAGTACCAACATCTTTAAAAGAGCCAATCATGCTTGTAATCTTGTTCAAAACACATGCTTGGCAAGCCTTTTTACAATGAATGTAAATTTCAGTCCACAGATACCTATCTTACCAAAAATGAAGCCATGGATCTAATCCATCATTTGGTCTGGCAGGTTTCTCTGTTTTAGGAGTCTTGCATACTTACTAGAAAGGGCCCTGTGACAAACTTCTTACTCTTGACAGTTCTCCCAGTGGTGATAGAACATTAAATGATATACTGGCCTGGGAGGCACATGAAGTTGAGGGAAGTACCAGGCCTCTGCCCTGGATGTCTGCTAACGGGAACAAGAGGCTCTCCTTCCAGCTGTCTGACAGTGACATCATTTTTCAAAGACTACAGATTTCAAGTAGTAAGAGAACTAAGAGGGATGGGGGTGTCGTAGGACAAGAGTACCAACCCTCAGTCCCCATCTACCATGGACATGTCTAAATGGCAATAACAAGCATTGTGAAAACTACATCTGCAAGTAAAACCTTCATTCTTCAGAATAATGTTAGACAGATACTAGAGGTCTAACTCCAAAGGAGTGACTCATTCAGGAATGGGAATTCTGAATCAGTGAAAGAAGAAAAAAAGGAAAACAAGAGAAAAAGGATTAGTAACTCAGAAATGTTTCAGATGTTAATATAATCAGGATGACTCATGGTTACTAAGGTAGGTTTCTCAACCCCAGCCTGCACATTTGAATCACTTGCATAGCTTTTAAACATACTTACACTCTGAAAACTATAAAACACTATTAAAAGAAGTTTAACAAGACCTACATAAATTGAAAGATATGTTCATGAATGAGAAGACTTGTAATTGTAAAGATGACAACAGATTCCAAATTGATCTACAGATTCAATATAACCCTTCAAAATCCTAGCTGGCATTTTTTTCCAAAATTGACATGCTGATCTTAAAATCCATATGGAAATGTAAGGAATCCAGAATCTAGCCAAAACAGTTTTGAAGAGCAAAGTTGGAGAACTCCCACTCTGCTATTTTAAAACTTACTATAAAGCTACAGTAATCAAGACAGTATGGTACTGGAATAAGGACATATGATTAATGGAACTGAATTGAGAGTCCAGAAATAAATGTCCACATTTGTGATCAATTCACATTTGACAAAGGCATGAGGAAAACTTAGTGAAGGAATCGTCCTTTCAACAAGTAACACTAAAACAACTGCATATAAACATGCGAAAGCTTTCAGACCCCTTGATTCTACCATGCCCAAAATTAACACAAAATGGATCACAGACCTAACTGTAAGAGCCAAAATTATGAAACTATAGAAAAATTAAAAAACAGAAAACATAGGAGTAAATCCTTGTGACCCTGAATTAGGCAAAGCAGTAGATATGACACCAAAAATACAGGCAACAGAAGAAAAATTAAATATATTGGACATCATCAAAACTAAAAACTTTCTCTTTTCTTTTTTTTTTTTGAGATGGAGTTTCGCTCTTGTGGCCTAGGATGAAGTGCAGTGGCACGATCTTGGCTCACTGCAACCTCCACCTCCTAAGTTCAAGCAATTCTTCTGCCTTCAGCCTCTTGAGTAGCTAGGATTACAGGTATCGCCACCATGGCCAGCTAATTTTTGTATTTTTAGTAGAGATGGGGTTCCACCATGTTGCCCAGGCTGGTCTCAAACTCCTGACCTCAGGTGATCCTCCCACCTTGCCCTCCCAAAGTGCTAGGATTACAGAGATACTGTGGCTGGCCCAAAACTAAAAACTTTTATGCAAAGGACATGATCAAGAAAGTGAAAAGATACCTATAATCCCAGCTGTTTGGAAGGTCAAGGCAGGATCACTTGAGCCCAGGAGTTCCCAGCCCAGCCTGGGCAACAAAGCAAGACCCTGTCTCTTCAAAAAAATAAAAAATAAAGGCCGGGCGTGGTGGCTCACGCCGGTAATCCAAGCACTTTGGAGGCCAAGGCGGGCGGATCACCTGAGGTCGGGAGTTCAAGACCAGCCTGACCAACATGGTGAAACCCCGTCTTTTTTAAATAAAAAATAAAGAAAAAATAAAATAGCCGGGTGTGGTGGCATGTCCCTGTGGTCCCAGCTACTTGGGAGACTGAGGTAGGAGAGTCACCGGAGCCCAGGAGGTAAAGGCTGCAATGAGCCATGACTGCACCACTGCAACCCAACCTGGGTGACAGAGTGAGACTCTGTCTCAAAAACAAAACAAAAACAACAACAAAAATAGCCCAATTAAAAAATAGGCAAAGAGTCTAAAGAGCAATTTCCCCAAAGATAATAGAGAAATGGCCAATAAGTACATGAAAAGATGCTCAATATCATTAGCTATAAACAAAATACGAATCAAAATCACAATGAAGTACCACTTAACTTCACAACCATTACCATGGCTAGAATCAAACAGACAATAACAAGTGTTGGTGAGGATGTGGAGAAACGAACTTTCATATGTTTCTGGTGTGAATGTAAAATGATGCAAACTCTTGGGAAAAACTGTGGTAGCTCCTGAAAAGATTAGAGTCACCATATAACCCAGCAATTCCACCCCTAGGTATAACCCAACTCAAGAAATCATTAAAACATAGGTTCACCCAAAAACATATACAAGAATGTCTGTAGCATGATTTAGCCAATGTAGACACAGCCCAAATGTCTATCAACTGATAAATAAAATGTAGTTTATCCACACACTGGAATATTAGCAATAAAAAGGAATAAAGGAATGGTACATGCCGTAACATGGATAAAACTTAAAAACATGCTAAGTAAAAGAAGCCCATCACAAAGACCACATTGTGTGATTCCATTTATATGAAATACCTACAGAACAGGCACATCTATAGACAGGATTAGTGGTGGCCTAGGGCTAAGAACAGTTATCGATAATGGATACAAGTTTTTTTTTATCGAAAATGTTCTAAAATTGATCGTGGTGATGGTTGCATGATGTGAATATATTAAAAACCACCGAACTGTTCTGTAACCAAATTACCTTGTATGTTAATTACATCTTAATGACACTCAGCCCCTCCTTGAGATTTAATTAGAAGTGGAGCCTTGTCATCAGTATTTTTTTAATGTTTCCAGAGTGATCCTATTACATATTCCAAGTTGAAAGCCTCTGCTAAGGAGAGGGGGAGAAAACCCAAAACACCACTCATACCTCCTGGGGGATCCACAACACAGTAGTGATACAAATACTGATCCACGTAGAGTCCAGTAACTGCAGGTGTATAAAACTGGTTGCAGAGGGCATATATTTGTGAACCATAGACAGATCCAGAAGACTGAGCAGTTGGGTTGACTCCCATTATGTAGACAATTGTGGCAATGAACACCATGATGCCCAGGATAGCACTCACTATTATGACACTTAAGTAGTATCTCCTTGTTCTGGACATTTCAGATCTTATAACACTGGTAACAAAGATCACCAACGAGGCAATGAAACAGAAGGCGGCCATGGCTAACAGGAAGCCCTTTGCTGCTCTTGGGTCTGTATAGCCTCCATAGCCATAGCCATAACCATAGCCATAGCCATAGCCACTTCCATAGCTACCAAAGCCACTTCCTCCATAAGGGTAGCCTATACCACCTCCTAAAAGGGAAGTTCCATAGCTCCTGTCCCAGGCAAGCGTGGAGGCCACACAGGCAAAGATGGCAATGCACATCACAATAATGAGCATAGACAGAATCCGAATCACTCCTGGAGGAGAGGTCCATTTGTAGAAGTGAAGAATTTCATCTTCTGGGTAAAACGAGTATGCCGGCTGAGAGAGCATTGGTCGAACATGCATCTCTCCACCATATATGTCATTGCTTGGTGCATAATGATTCGGTTTGCTGAAATGAATATGAAAATAATTTCAAGTTAGCATTTTTTGGTAGTAAGCAGAAAGAACATAAATTATTTGGAATAATTTAAACTACTGGGTAAATGAAACTAAAGCTTATCAGTGCCCTGGAGGGCTTGTTAAAATATATTATTGGAGCCTCCAAAGTCATTAGTGTCCCTTGTATGCTAATGAGACGATAGATTCTGGCAGTCCTAGGAAGCTTCAGGATGGGAGCTAGGATTAGATGGTTGGAACTTTTCAGTCTCAACCCCCCTCTAGACAGGAAAGGGAGGCTGAAGCTTAAACTGATCACCACCACCAATGATTTAGTCAATCATGCCTATGTAATAAAGCTTCCATAAAAACCCAAAAGGACTGAGTTCATAGAGCTTCTGGACAGCTGAACATGTGTAGGTTCCTGGAGGGTGGCACAGCCTGGAAAGGCCCCTTCCCACATACCTCACCCTGTCCATCTCTTCATGTGGTGTTTGTTGGCATCCACTGTAATATCATCCATTAGTTCATTCATTCTTTCATTCTTAAAAGACAAGGTCTCCCTATGTTACCCAGGCTGGCCTCGAACTCCCGGGCTCAAGCAATCCTCCTTTCTCAGCCTCCTGAGTAGCTGGGATTACAGGCGTGCACCACCATACCTGACTTTTGTAATATCCTTTATAATAAACCAAGTAAGTAGTGTTTCCCTGAGTTCTGTGAGCCACTCTAGCTAATTAATTGAACCCAAGGAGAGAATTGTGGGAATCATGATTTATTGTAGGTGGGTTAGAAACACAGGCCGTAACCTGAGCTTGTGGCTGCTATGTGAAGTGGGGGGCAGTCTTGAGGGAATGAGCCCTGAACCTGTGATCTGATGCTGTCTCCGGGCAGCGTCAGAACTCAACTGAATTAGAGGACACACAGGTAGTGTCCACTGTAGAACTGAGTACTTGGTTGGTGGTGGAGAAAAATCCCCACACATTCTGGTGATCAGAGGTCACAGATGTATTCTACATTGATTGTGTTGCGACAGAATAGCAGGAGAAACTGAGTTTGTTTCACCTATATTACACTCCACTACACTTATCAGGGTTAAAGCTGCAAACTACTTAGAGGAGGAAATCCCTATCAATGTTTGATAGCAAATTTGGAATTCAAAAACTCACTGATAAATCTTCACATGACCAAGGACCCCAAAGTATTA
Organism: Ateles fusciceps; assembly: GCA_036589455.1. Classification (NCBI taxonomy): domain Eukaryota; kingdom Metazoa; phylum Chordata; class Mammalia; order Primates; family Atelidae; genus Ateles; species Ateles fusciceps. The sequence goes on along the minus strand of JAZHEH010000800.1, from coordinate 1,008,488 downwards.
TGCTAAGTGAAAGAAGTCAGACACAAAAGGCCACATATTACATGATTCCTCCATTTATACAAAATACGCAGAATAGACAAATCTATAGAGACAGAAAGTAGACTGATGGTTGCTTAGGGCTGAAGGAACTGGGAGGTGACTGCCAATGGGTAGGCTTCTTTGGAGCGTAATTAAATGTTCTAAAATTAATTGTGGTGATGGTTGTACAACTCTGAATATACTAAAAACCATTAAACTATCCATTCTAAATGGGTAAGTTGTAAAGTATGTTAATTATATCTCAGTAAAGCTAAGGTTTTGTTTTTTGTTTTTTTTTTTATTTTTGAGGTGGATCTCGCTCTGTCTCCAGGCTGGAGTACAGAGACGCGATCTCGGCTCACTGCAACCTCCACCTCCCGGATTCAAGCAATTCTCTTGCCTCAGTCTCCCGAGTAGCTGGGCCTACAGGCGTGCGCTACTGTAAGCCCAGCTAATTTTTGTATTTCTAGTAGAGACAGAGTTTCACCATGTTGGCCAGGATGGTCTCAATCTCTTGACCTTGTGATCTGCCTGCCTCAGCCTCCCAAAGTGCTAGGATTACAGGCATGAGCTACCAAGCTGGGCCTAAAGCTGTTACTTTTAAAAACTGACAATACATTGCCATTTAAATGGAAGTTTCATTATCATTTGCATACAAATATAAATCTTGGCAATCTCTTGAAACAAACGTCGGCAATAGGTGACAGCAGTCCTCCCAGCAGAGAAAAACTATCATTTTGAAAACTAAGAGTAGGAGAGAAATTCACTTTTCAGTGCAGACCTTTTGATACAATTTAAATTTACAAGTACATGTATCGTTTTATTTTTAAAAGCAAACACTTAAAAATGAAAGTTTCAACCATACTTGTTTACATGTGATAGACTTTTTAAAAAATAACTAAATAATGGCCGGGCGTCGTGGCTCATGCCTGTAATCCAAGCACTTTAGAGGCCAAGGCGGGCAGATCACCTGAGGTTGAGAGTTCAAGACCAGCCTGACCAACATGGTGAAACCCTGCCTTTAAAAAAATAAAATTAAAAAACAAAAAATAACTAAATAATTATTTACTTACAATTCATCAGGTCTGTAAGGAGGTGGACTTTCAAGAGGCCTCGATGACATGGCTGATGTCAATGGTCAGCTGATCTTCAGGCGGAGTAATGCCCTTTTAGTTCCCAAGATAAACCAATCTAAGCAACAAAAGTAGGGGTATGGCATTACTACTAAGCTCAGTTTCTTTTTTTTTCCCCCTTGAGACTGGGTCTCACCTGTCGCCCAGGCTGGAGTGCAGTGGTCCAATCACAGCTCACTGCAGCCTTGATCTCACAGGCTCAAGCACTCCTCCTACCTCAGCCTCCTGAGTACCTAGGACTACACACGTGCATCACCACGCCTGGCTGATTCTTGTATATTTTTGTACAAAAATTTAAAATATACATAATTTCATATTACTTTGGAAGTTCATATAAAATGAGAATGCATATGAAAGTGCACATTCGGCACTAGCACGTACTACCTCCTCAATGTAAACTAATAAAAATAATCTAATTGGTTAAATGCCTTTATCATTAAAAATGGTAATAAAATACATCTCTGAATGGTGGAATTGTGGATATTTTTCCCTTATCTTTTCCAAGTCTTCAAAACTGAGCATAATTTTTACATAAGGGGAGAAAAAACAATATGCATTAATAATTGGTCCTTTTCTAAAATTTTGTCCTAAAATTTTTCAGCACATAAGTTCCTAAACATCTGAGAAGCAATTTCATTCAACAAGCATTTATTTATTAAGTGCCTACACTAGACCAGGAGAGCCTATGGGAGGGAAGTATGAGAGCCAGCGCCGGGGTCCTGGCTCTTCCATGCTGGAGTGCTACTGATATACAGTTGGTTAGCATATGGAACAGTGAGGAGACCAGGTGGGAACATGTTGAAATGGTGTCATCTTTTAAAATAAGATTATAGTAAGAATATAGTAGACGGAGGATGAGTAAGAAAAGGGAGGGCTCTGAAAGTCTAGTGGGAGTGTCTCACTTCATTCAGGTAGGAAACAGGGGAGCCAGTTCATGATTCTCAGCAAGGGAGGTGTAAGTTTGATTTGAACCAGATTTGAAGGACAAAGTCAACAGTAAAAAGGAGTACCTGGAGTCAGCAGCAGCAAACCTAGCTGTGAGGAGACAATGAAGGACTAGCTTAGCAGACAGAAGATGGCAAAGAAACTAACATTCATCAGACACCTACCAATGCGCTGGGGTGTTTTACATGAAATCCTTTCGTCCTCAAAACAACCCTCCATGGTTGATTAGTCACTTTACAGATGCAGAGAGGGTCAGAAATATGCACAAGGTTATATGGATGCCAGTGAGTCACTCAGATGTAACTTGAACCGAGATGATCTCATGTGCTTTCCACTGTGCTAGTTTGAAACAATGAGTTCCACTTGGAAAACACCAGCTATTGTGGGGGAGTTCACATCTGGTGTTAGCATCCATGAGGAAGTAAAGCTGGAGATGATGTGCCTAGGTCCGTAGTTGGATCCATGGGCACTGAGAGCGCTCCAGGAAAAAGACAAGTCTCAGCAAGATGTGGTAAACATACAATCCTCAAACCTATAAAGCTTGAGGATTATTCTAGAAAACCCAGTGCTGCAGACACTAGCAAGGTACTTGCCACATCAGCTACAGAACTTCATGCCACTCCTTAGCTATGTTGAACCAGCAATAAATTCTTTCCAGGTGATACCAGTGATTAGTAGAATAGAGAACTTTGAGATCTACTAGAAGGTAAATTCCATGTGAGCAGGAATTTTTGCCTGTTTTGTTTACTAATTGAAACAATGCCTGACACATAGTAGACCTGTAAATATTTGTTGAATGTTTACAGGAACCAGATTGGACGATGGTTATTTCTGCCTGCAAAACCTCTTGTGCTTTCAAGTTGAAGGTAACAGAAAAGTATCAGAGTAACTTTAAAAGGTATGCTCCCTGAATGACACTTGACCAACACTTATACTGAGTATATTAAAGTATCTGGTATTTTTTTCCTTTTCTAATAAGGTCTATACAATCATACATTACTATATTAAGAGCAGCACATCAATTCAAACTCTTAAAACTTTTTTTTAAAATTAATGGCAACTCTCTTTTTTTTTGTTGCTTTTTTTGACCTGGAGTCTTGCACTGTCACCCAGGATGGAGTGCAGTGGCATGATCGTGGCTCACTGCAACCTCCACCTCCCAGGTTCAAGCGATTCTCCTGCCTCAGCCTACCGAGTAGCTGGGACTACAGATGCAAACTGCCATGCCCGGCTAATGTTTTGTATTTTTAGTAGAGGCAAGGTTTCACTGTGTTGCCCAAACTGGTGTCCAACTCCTAAGCTCAGGCAATCTGCCAGCCTCAGCCTCCCAAAGTGCTGGGGTTACAGGCATGAGCCGCCGCACTGGCCCTGACAACTCTCTTCTATAGCCTTTAGGACAGTGTATTTCAAATCTTTCAGAATTCAACCCTGCCCAACAATATGTTAGATAAATTCTCAAAGATGAAAATATACAGAATGTTAATAACAACAACACAATTAGCATGATTTTCCAAAGACATGAGGGAAGATGACTTCTCTACATTTTTTTAAAAACCACTTTATTAACGTACACAAAAGAGAAAAGTGCACAAATCATAAATGTATACAGCCCCGTAACCAGCAATCAAGTCCATTTTTCTTTTTCTTTTCTTTTTTTTTTTTTTTTTTGAGACAAGGTCTTACTCTGTCGCCCAGGATAAAATGCAGTGCCACCATCTCAGCTCACTGCAACCTCCACCTTCCAGGCTCAAGCAAACCTCCCACCTCAGCCTCCCAAGTAGCTAGACTCCAGGCACATGCCACCGTGCCTGGCTAATTTTTGTATTTTTAGTAGAGATAAGGTTTCACCATATTGCCCAGGCTGGTCTCAACCCCCTGAGTTCAAGCTATCCACCCACCTTGGCCTCCCAAAGTACTGGGATTACAGGCATGAGCCAACACACCAGGCCAATTTCTCTACAGTCTAATAATGGTGAAACACACACACAAATGAGCAATTTTAGCCAAAATCTTATGGAACTATGAAAAGGTAAGAGTCCAGATTGTCTTACTAATTGATGTTCAGAAAAAGAACATTAAGGAAAATTGAATTTAGGCCAAGCGAGGTGGCTCATGCCTATAATCCCAGCACTTTGGGAGGCAGAGGCAGGTGGATCACTTGCGGCCAGGAGTTTGAGACCAGCCTGGCCATCATGGCAAAATCCAGTCTCTACTAAAAATAACAAAAATTAGCTGGGATATGGTGGCGCATGCCTGTAATCCCAACTACTTGGGAAGTTAAGGCATGAGAATCGCTTGAACCTGAGAGGTGGAGGTTGCAGTGAGCCAAGATGACGCCACTGCACTCCAACCTGGGCAATGGAGCGAGACCCCCATCTAAGAAAAAAAAATCATGCCTGTAATCCCAGTACTTTGGGAGGCTGAGGCAAGCGGATCACCTGAGGGCAGGAGTTCGTGACCAACATGGAGAAACTCCATCTCTACTAAAAATACAAAATTAGCTGGGCATGGTGGCATACACCTGTAATCCCAGCTACTCAGGAGGCTAAGCAAGAGAATCGCTTGAACCCAAGGAAGCATAAGCTGCAGTGAGCCAAGATCGTGCCATTGCACTCCAGCCTGAGCGACAAGAGTGAAACTCCGTCTCAAAAAAAAAAAAGGAAAATCTGAAGTTAAGCATTATTAAATGTGGGGATCCTACTTCTGAAGCTGAATGTCAAATATCCCCAAATTCTAGGTACAGTGGTAGTTTTTGAAAACTCTAAATTAATCCAGGCTCAGTCTTAAGTTGTCAAAAATTCAAACAAGATCTCTTTCAAACTGCTATTTCCTGGATTCAGTCAGAGTTGTTATTTCTCCCCCACAAGCACGGATTTCAAATTGTGAAGCAAATCATGTGGCTCATGCCTGTAATCCCAGCACTTTGGGAGGCCGAGGTGGGTGGATCACCTGAGGTCTGGAGTTCGAGACCAGCTGACCATCATGGTGAAACCCATCTCTACTAAAAATACAAAAATTAGCTGGGCGTGGTGGTGCAGCCCTGTAATCCCAGCTACCTGGGAGGCTGAGGTAGGAGAATCGCTTGAACTCGGAAGCGCAGGTTGTAGTGACCCAAGATCATGCCATTGCACTCCAGCCTGTGCAAAAAGAGTAAAACTCCATTAAAAAAAGTAAGAAAGAAAGCTCGTTAAGAACAAGAGTAAGAACAAGTCATGCCACACCAACTTCCAACTTCATTTCCTTTTCTGAGAAGGTTACCAGACTGGTGGATGAAGGGAACGCAGAGAGAAAGAATCCCAAGAATCTAGAGCACATCCTTGTGTGGGTGGGCGGATTCCCAAGGGGCTGAATTATGGCACCCAATTAGCACAAAAGATTGAACCACTTATGTCCACCTGGTGGGAGGTCTCCAGTGGTAATCATAGACAAAGTGGAGGAGACAGGCTTATCCAGATTTGCAGCTGACCAAACACACTGGAAATGATAAAACTAACCCATTAGGTAGGCCATCAACACTAAGAAAGATCTCTGTGAAGTCAGAAGGATGAGTTTAAAACAACCTAGTGGTTGTAACAGCCCCCATTTACTGGCTCACAATCTGAGACAAATTCCTTATCTCCTCCAAGCCTCAGGGCATGCCTCTGTCAAATGTGGGACTAATCCTGACCTCTGGGCTGGGCTAAAAAGTCTTAAAGAAAATGAGCAGCTGTATGCATCATAAGGTGGCTATCCTGAAAGTGAAAATTTTCAGTGCTTAGACACTTAGGTATATTGTATCCATTTTCAAATACAGCTGACCCTCCACATCCAAGGGTTCTAAATCCGGATTCAACCAACCTCAAACAGAAAATATTCAGGGGAAAAAAAAAATTAAAATAACAGGGCAGGTACAGTGGTTCACACCTGTAATCCCAACACACTAGGAAGCTGAAGCAGGAAGATCAACTGAACCCAGAAGTTCAAGACTGACCACAGCAACATAGCAAGAAAAACCATCTCTACAAAAAATTTTTCTTAAGATTAGCCAGGCATGGTAGCACATGCCTATAAGTTCCAGCTACTCAAGAAACTGAGGTGGGAGGATCTCTTGAGCAGAGTACGTTGAGGCTAGAGTGAGCCATGATCACACCAGTGTACTCCAGCCTGAGTAACACAGCAATACACTGTCTAAAAAAATAATAAATAGGCCGGGCATGGTGGCTCACGCCTGTAATCCAAGCACTTTGGAGGCCAAGGCGGGCGGATCACCTGAGGTCGGGAGTTCAAGACCAGCCTACCAACATGGTGAAACCCCCGTCTTAAAAAATAATAATAATAATAATAATAAATAAAACAAAAAATACAGATTTTAAAAATGCAGTATCGCAACTCTATAGAGCATTTACGTTGTATTTGGTATTATAACTAACCTAGAGATTAAAGTATACAAGAGGGGCTGGGTGTGGTGGCTCATACCTGTAATCCCAGCACTTTGGGAGGCCAAAGCAGGCAAATCACTTGAGGTCAGGAGTTTGAGACCAGCGTGGCCAACATGGTGAAACCCTGTGTCTACTAAAAATATAAAAATTAGCTGGGCATGGTGGCAGGTGCCTGTAATTCCAGCTACTCGGGAGGCTGAGGTGGGAGAATCGCTTGAACCCGGCATGAGGCACAGTTTGCAGTGGGCCAAGGTTGCATCACTGCACTCCAGCCTCTGTGATGGAGTGATTCTTTCTCAAAAAAAAAAAAAAAAGTATGTAAGAGCATTTAGGCCATATGCAAATACAAAGCTATTTCATAAGAGGGACTTCAGCATCCTCACATTTTAGTATCATATCATGGGGGTCCTGGAATCAACCCCTCACAGATACTGAAGGGTGACTGTATTGGTGGCATAAATGAGTCATTTTTAAAATGTAAACTGAATTTTATTTTTTTGAGACGGAGTCGTACTCTGTCATCCAGCCTGGAATGCAGTGGCGTGATCTTGGCTCACTGCAACCTCCACCTCCCAGGTTCAAGCAATTCTCCCGCCTCAGCCTCCCAAGTAGCTGGGACCACAGGCGCGTGCCACCACGCCCGGCTAATTTTTTTTTTTAAAGACGGGGTTTCACCATGTTGGTCAGGCTGGTCTTGAACTCCCGATCTCAGGTGATCTGCCCACCTTGGCCTCCAAAGTGCTTGGATTACAGGCATGAGCCACCACGCCTGGTCTACGCCCGGCTAATTTTTTTGTATTTTTGGTAGAGACGGGGTTTCACCGTGTTGGCCAGGATGATCTCAATCTCTTGACCTCGTGATCCGCCTGCCTCGGCCTCCCAAAGTGCTGGGATTATAGGCGTGAGCCACTGCGCCCGGCCCTTTGGTAAGAATTTCAACAAGAGCTAACAAGCTATCCCAAATTTTATTGACTGAAATAGTTCTCGTATCTAGGAATAACATGGCTATCAAAAATAATAAAACCCGGCCGGGTGCGGTGGCTCACACCTGTAATCCCTGCACTTTGGGAGGCCGAGGCGGGCAGATCACGAGGTCAAGAAATCGAGACCATCTTGGCCAACATGGTGAAACCCCGTCTCTACTAAAAGTATAAAACAAATTTAGCTGGGTGGGGTGGTGCGTGCCTGTAGTCCCAGCTACTCGGGAGGCTGAGGCAGGAGAATTGCTTGAAACCGGAAAACAGAAGTTGCAGTGAGCCAGGATCACGCCACTGCACTCTAGCCTGGCAATAGAGCAAGACTCTGTCTCAAAAAAAAAAAAAACTATGAAATTTATACATCACGTTCTAAACTACGTGCCTCTCCAGGAGGGTGACTAAGATCGTTAAAGATCTAGAAAACCTGGCTGGGCACAGTGGCTCACACCTGTAATCCCAACACTTTGGGAAGCCAAGACAGGCAGATCATGAGGTCAGGAGATGGAGAGCATCCTGGCCAACATGGTGAAACCCCACCTCTACTAACACTACAAAAAGTAGCTGGGCGTGGTGGCGCACACTTGTAATCCCAGCTACTTGGGAGGCTGAGACAGGAGAATCACTTGAACCCGGGAGGCAGAGGTTGCAGTGAGCTGAAATCACACCACTGCACTCCAACCTGGTGACAGAGCAAGACTCTGTCTCCAAAAAAAATTCTAGAAAAAATCGTGTTAAGACAAATGATTGCAAAAACAAGAAATGTTTGGCCTGGAGAACTGAACGTTAGAATTATCTAACGTTTGGCATCCCTGAATTATCTGAAAAGCTGTCTTTGTTATCCTAGAAATTATTTAAAAAAAAAAAAAAGTCCAAAAACCGCAGGCTGATTTCATTTCAATGTTAGGAAGCCTCTCCCTCACCCTGACCCCACACCCCCTCCAAAAATAACTAGCAACAATTTGATCTCATGCAATTTATGAAAGCTTAAGTTATCTGATATTTTTTTGGAGACCAGAATGGAGGACTTCTAAGGTCTCTTTCAAAGCTGAGTCTGTGACTGTGCTTTAATGCCAGCAGCCAAAGGTGAAAGAGGACCAGTGCCCACACAGCAACATTAACAATCTGTACATGTGTTGAGTGAAGGAAAAAATAAAATGAGGAATGAAGAGGCCACTTATCACCTATATGAACTTATGTCAAGAGAGTGACAAAGACAGAAGTCAGACAGCTAAATTAGTCAGGGGCAAAGGGAAGCAGCAGATCCTTGTTGAATATGTTAATATGAAAACCAGCATCTTGGGCTAATGATAAAATATAAAAAGTGTTCTCCCCCTTGACAATGTTTACTGACCAAAAGCTGTCTTATAATGGAAAACTAAGATGAAAAAAACAATCTAAGGCTGGGCGAGGTGGCTCACATTGTAATCCCAGCACTTTGGGAGGCCAAAACAGAGGGATTGCTTGAGCCCAGAACTTCAAGATCAGGCTGGGCAACACAGTGGCCCTTCATCTCTATTAAACAAAGAAAATGCTTTGCCTTCAAATTATTCTTTAAAGAAAACTATCAGTAAGTGAAAAATAAACTTTATTATATTTAAGAGAAGTCTGTTCCTTCTAGAGCACATGCAGTAGCTGTCAATTTGCCTTTAAAACATTGTGCCTTATATTAAATGATTTATAGGCACATCATTAGCAAATTGTCTAAAAATTTGAAGTTAGGCAGATTTTTGTAATAGATTCTGTGTCAGAAATTGCATTTTTAATAAATCTTCCAGGTGATTTTTAAACACACCACATATTTTGACAATTGTTGTCTACAATAAAGGTGTCAATCCAAAAAGGACACGGATCTTGCAGTTGCCTGTCTAGAAAGCCCAGATCTTTTATACAGCAGACACCTGCTGTTCAGGTCTCAGCTCAGGTGTCACCTTCTGGGAGATGCCCTCTCACTCCATGACACGAAACTTGTTTTTTCAGAGCAAACTCCTCTCTGCCCTCATACCTAAAATTATTTTTTTGGGTATCATCTCCACCCCATCTGGAATGCCAGCATCCCAGGCATCAAATGTCTATTTGACCATCGCTTATATCCCTGGTCCCTGGAACTAGCCCTGGCACAAAGTGATTGTCAATGAGTACTCAATTAATAAAACCAACAGTCAATGATTAGAGTTGGGATTTCAATCCAGCAGCGAATGCCTTGAAGTTCTTCACACAACACCCAATAAATGTATTTTTTCCAACTTTAGTTTGTCAAATGCAATTAAGTGCTTAGAATCTAAGAGAAGGGGAGAAAAAGAAGACAGAGCACTCTGAAAATCACCTGCAAGCCTCTTAGAAAGGCAGAATCCCAGGCCCCACTCCTGACCTCCCAGTTAAAATCTGTGTTTTAACAAGATCCCTAGGTGATTCAAATCACAGCCAAGACTGGAATCACTGGGTTACAGAATAGCAACAAGCCTAGAGGTTAAAACAAAAAGCCTAACAGAAATCTGCATCGTCTGTTTACTCTCTTATTTCTATAAATAATTTGATGAAAAAAGTCCATTAACATTCCAATCAAGTAAGCTTCAAAATGCAACTGATGAAAACTTCCCTCTGGGAGGTTCCTGGGAAGGTGAAAGATATTACATCAGTTCATTTATGTGGTTAAAAATAATCTATTATTTTGAAAAGGCAGTAATTCCAACATTACCTTTAGAAGAAAACAAGAGTTTTACCTTGACATCAAGCAAAATGTGAAAAATCTTATATCAGCCTATAGGTACTAGTCAATGGTAGAAAAATCCCCCAAATCTGGCTGTGGAATATCAAGGACCGCTGCTTCTGATACTCCTTCCCTGATTAGCTGAAGCAGTTTGCAAGCAAGCCCACCTGCAACGTTTCCCCCAACAGCGTTTGTCCACTTTTAAAATGGAGTTCTACTAAGACCTGCCTTTTACAGGTGTTGGGATGATTAAATGACAAAATACAGAATGCTTTTAGCACAGTGCCTCACGTGCAAGAGGCACTACCCATTACTTCCCGAAATGACATGGAAGCTGCCGAAAGATGGAGAACCTGTCTAACCAACCTCCCTATCCTCCCCTCTCCATCACAACAAAGGAGCCCTAATAACTAAATAAATTGCAAAACGACTAAAAAAAAAAAAAAAAAAAGCGTTGCTTTGTCTGAGGAAATATCTGTGCCTTCCGCCGCCCCTTAAGATGTCTATTTTAAAGCACCACTAAGAAAATATTCATAAAGGCCGGGCGTGGTGTCTCGCGCCTGTAATCCCAGCACTTTGGGAGGCCGAGACGGGGAATTACCTGAGGTAAGCAGTTCGAGACCAGCCTGACCAACATAGAGAAACCCCGTCTCTACTAAAAATACAAAAATTAGCCGTGCGTTGCAGCTGGTGTCTGTGTAGTTCCAGTTACTCCGTAGGCTGAACAGAAGAACCGCTTGAACCCGGGGAGGCGGAGGTTGCAGTGAGCCAAGATTTCGCCACTGCACTCCAGCCTGGGCGACAGAACGAGACTTCGTCTCACACACACACACAAAACCAACTCATATGTACAGTGCAAAAGAACTACTGCTACTATTGTTACACTTGGTAATACCTAGTTTTCTATCACAGCAGGAATCACCCTAAGTGCCTTCGTGGGAAGCGTTTCTCTTTTCCAGGGATCACAATAATACACCTGTTGCCTCAGGACCACACACTAATCTGCCTGGAAAGCTGTCTCCTCCTCGCCCGGGGTAATTTCCCAAGCGGGCAGTGTGGCCAGCGAGCCCCGGGTCCGGCCAGAGGATGCCGCGATTTTTTCTCCGGCCGGGTGTCTTCACGAGGAGCGCCAGGGGCTCGGCTCCGCTCCCAACCCCTAGGCGCAGAGGCCATCTTGGCCCTCGACCCCCGCTTCCAGCAGTTTTCCTCCGACGCAGGCAACATGGCTGGCACGCGGGGCCGGTCCTGCCCCGGAGGTCCCCAAACTCCATGGCCCGGCCGGGCGCGGGTCCCGGGGTCCGTGCGTCCTGCGGCGCACTTGGGCAGCGCGCGTCCGCGTTCGCCGGGCAGGCGCCGCCCGGAGGCAGTTCCGCCCCCTGACGGCAGCCTTTTGGTCACGGGTGAGAATCTGAAGCGTGAGCAGCTTCCCTCGAAGTCCATCTTCACTCGAAATTAACTCCCGCCCCCTAGCTTAAATCGACGCGGATTCACATAACTCCCAACAAGTGGATTCGAAGTAGCCAGTGTGGCCCACACCGTGACTCCCGGAATATTTCACAGATTGAATCCAGCACCCTTCTCCCCAGGATACCCAAAGGGGTGGGGTGGGGTGGGGGCAGAAGGAATGAAATCCCTCCCTAGGATCTAAGTCTCCGGGGCCAGCGAGCAGCCCCCACGCTGCAGCCTCCGGCTTAGGACCCCCAAGGAGCTGGGCACGGGACCCCCTCTGCATGAGGGCCGCCCCGCAAAACGGCAGCCCCTGAACTGATGCAGGAATGTCGTGCCCCAGAAAAGTGAAAAGTTGCCCGCGCCGCCGGGGCACTGCCAGCTTTAAGCGTTTCCGGGGAATAAAGTTTGATCGGGCGGCTTCAAGCCGCCCCTCGCCCGGGGAGGCGACATTCCAAGTTGGCCGGCGCTGCTCTTCTCCGTAGATCTGCCCCTCTCCGGTTCCCACGAGCCCCAGCCCGGGGACGAAACTGCCACCGAAACCAGCGCGGGGCGTTCTCCCCGCCCGTCCCCTAACAGAGGCGCCGCGGTCCCCCCCACGGGAACCCTCGGGCTCCCGTGCGCCCCCGGCGCCGCGCCCAACACTCACCCACTCGCCGCAGCTGGGCCCGACCCACCGGGGGCCGCCGGAGCCAGGGGAGCACGCTCACCTGGCGGCCGCACCTGACGCCGCGCCGACCGCCAGCGCGCAGCCGGGGACAGGGCTGGGGACGTCTCAGCCCTTCTCCCGCCCCTCCTCCCAATCCTCTCCCTCCTCCCCCACTCCCGGCCCTGCCCCCGGGCATGCGCACCAACGTGGAGGGGTGCGGGAGGCCCGCGAGCCCGCGCCTGCGAGTCTCACCTGCTACGTCCCGGACCGGCTCCTCCGTGCTCTGGCCCTCGCTCCTCGTTCCTGCCGCCTCCGCCGGAGGAAGCGGGGGAGGGACAGGTGGGCGCGGGAGTGAAGGTGTGGTGTGTCGGCCTCCTCCCTCGTGACCCATTCACCTGAAACTCGGATGGGAGGGGGCGAGAGGACGCGGCCCTGCTCCCCCACACCCTGCCAGAGCGCTGTTAAAGGAACCGCGCGGCGTTCCGGCCCGAGGGGCGGGGCGCGGAGAGGCGCGCGCTCCCAGGGGGGCAGCACGGGTGGGGGTCCCGGACCTCCTCGGGACGCTCTCGATGCTCCGCCTGCTTCGGTTGGAACCTCGAGGTGTCTAACGGGGAGAGGCAGAACTAGGTCCGGAGGGGACTGTTTGCTCCGGAAAGAGGGTCCAGACACTCAGCACTTTGCTAGGAAAGGCACGTCCTCCTGGGACACTTTTCTGCTTCCAAAATTTGATTAAACTGTTGGAAAAAGGCATCCAGATGTGTTGCTCCAACGAAAGACTCCTGGGAAACTTTAAAAAATCGTGTGTAGATACTGGCCCTGTTTCTGAATCTCTAGATTCAGAATAAGACAATTACTTAGGGGGGTTAAAATGAATGTTAACTACTGTAGCTATTAGTGTCAGTCAATTGCCATCCAGCAGGCTAAAGTGCGTAATACAGTTTACACATCACCACCTCAGGGTCCTCTCCTGCCCACCCGCTCCCAAACACAACTGGTGTGATCGAGAGTCTGCTCTTGGGGACGGGGGAGATTTAAACTATTCTGGCTCTTTGCCCTAAGAAAAAGCACCTTATACATTGTTTACCAAGCTGTAGTGTTTTAAGAACACTACTTAAAAAGCAAAATAAACTTGGTTTACTTTTTTTTTAAGAAAACGAAAAAGCACCTTAGTTCTGGTTGCTGTGTTCTACTTCTTGATCTGGATTCTGGTTCCACAGGAAATGTCATATTCTGCACCTAACACTGTGTATACTTTTACATATGTTTGTTGTATTTCAACATATTTTTTAATTGCACGCTAGGATGTGGCAATTATAGTTCTTGGCATTTAACTATCTGCATTGAAAACGAACTTTTAGGTTTCTTGAATCCTGGTCGTCTTTGTGTTCCAGTCTGGAATGTCAGCTTTGCTAATAAATTTCTATCGAATCCCATCCACTTCCCTACCTTTAATTAAATGGTTAGAGATGAGACTCTCCCATACATTAGATCTTAAGGCAAAATTCATACTTAAGGAAGTAAAAGCACTATATAAATATGAGGTATTTCAGATGATGACAGCTTTAATGGGCAATTAATTTAATTGGTATTTTTTTTCGTGGAAGTCATTGCTACAAATGCTTCAATATGACTATGTAGTTTTCGAATGATGCAGTTTAAATTGGTATTGTTAACACTAGGGAAGTCAGGTTAATCCTCTTAATGTTCCCTGTCAGATTACTGAAATCTCCTAACATTCCACTTGGTTTATAATTAAACAAGGGAACATTTCCTAATACTCTCAGATTTGTAAACACATGTCTATTATTTCATAATGTATTTTGACATGTTCTGAAGAGGGATCTTAGGAGTTTTTTTCCACTTTATAAAGAGAGTTCATATACCATAAAATTCACCCTTTTAAAGGGCATGTACAATTCAGTGGGTTTTAGTATATTCACCAGATTGTAAAACCATCACCACCATCTAATTCCAGAACATTTTCATCACCCCAAAAAGAAACACCATGCCCATGAGTAGTCACTCTCCATTTCCCCCTCCCCCATCCCCCAGCAACCACTAATGTACTTTCTGTCTCTATTAATTTGCTTGTTCTGGACATTTTATATGAATGGATAATACGATATGTGGCCTTTGTGTCTGTCTTCTTTCACTTAGCATCATGTTTTCAAGGTTCCTCCATGTTGTAGTATGTATCAGTACTTCATTCCTTTTTCTATCTGAATAATATCCCATTGTATCAATGTATCACATTTTGTTTAATCATTCATCAGCTGATGGACACTTGGGTTTTTCCTTTTGGGATACTACGAATAATGTTAGTTACTATGAACATTTGTGTACAAGTTTTTGTGTGGCCATACGCTTTCAGTTCTCTTGGGTAAATTAGGTTTTTAAATTAAACTTTTTATCATTTTTTAAAATTTTTATTATTTATATATTTATTTATTTATTGAGACAGGGTTTCACCATGTTAGCCAGGCTAGTCTTGGACTTCTAGCCTGGACCTCAGGTGATCCGCCCGCCTTGGCCTCCCAAAGTACTGGGATTACAGGTGTAACTTCTTATCATTTTAAGATAATAACGTATGCATATCATGTTATTTTTCTTATTCCCACCCTAAAACTAAACTCAAAGACATGTGTTGGGTAGAAGTTTAGCTTTCATATTTTATTTGCTTTCCCAATTCATTCCCTCAGCAACTATTTTCTGAGTGCCTACTCTGTACACACGAGTGAACAAAACTCAAAAATCTCTGGGAATCTTACTTCTAGTTAGTTCTGAGTTCATCCATATGGAATAATAGGATTCATTAAGTTGAATTATATGAATTATAGTTTATTCACTTGAGATTAATTTTGTAAACAACACTCACAACATCAAAAGAGCTGTAACTATTGCCCAATGTTGTGTATATTTGATAATCGAAAGTATCTGGAAAGAAAATCCAGTCTTAAAACTTAAGTACATCATTCTTCAATACCAAAACAAAATTTGTTGGATGCTAAATGATGCCATGCTCAATTTAATCATGTTACATAATCATAGATTGTAGCAAAATTTAATTACTATTTTTACCAAATATTCCTTCTTGGCAACTCACAGTAGTATTGGGTAGTATCCACTATTGAATATTATTTGATAAAAATCCCCATGACTCAGAGCAATGTAAATATTATTTTCAGAAGAACCCCGTGATTAGAAACTTGTTGACTTTCACTGCAGTCAAATGGATAAAATTTAAAAAAAAAAAACAATTATTTTCTCCTTTTTGATGTGTAAAGGAGAAAACTTAAGAGCTCAGATTATGGTGTCAGAAATCTCAGTTCAAATTTCAGTGTTGCTACTTGGTAGCTGGCTAGAACTAAAGGAAATTAAACTACATAAGCCTCATTTTTTCCACCGTAAATTTGAGAGGATAATAAACAATACTATCTTTATAAGTCTGTTGGTGGGAATGTGGAACATTCACCTAGACAGACTATATGCTGGGCCATAAAACAAGTCTCAATAAATTTAACAAGTCATTGCTGTATCCCATCTTCCTGAAATAGTCCCTGTCACATAGGAATTCCATAACTATGAGTTGGATGAATGAATGAATGACTGTAGCCCAAATCCAACGTACCTGTGGAGTCTTGTCCTCCCCTCAGACGGCCTCCTGCCATTGTGAAACTTGCACATTCCTTAGTAGCATTTCAAAACTGACATCTCTAGTACTAGGGTTTAGAGGAGAAAAGACGGGAGATTAAAATAGTTCCACTGTTTCCACTCTGCCTTGCCTGCTTAGTAAGTGAATTCAAGGACTGGTATGTGTCCAAGGGCAACTCAGTTTGGAGTTGCTGAGAGCTTGGCCTGAAAGGCCTCTAGTTTCCCCACCCAATCGTGAGGAGGGAGGCTCCTGGTACACATAGGACAGTTTCCTTGGATAGGTGTATGGAAGAATTTATGGGGAAGCCACCAGGAAGACAATTTCTAAAAGGATAATTACACTAGATGAGTAAACCTTTATCTCCTCAATTCCTATGAGTTAAGCAAGATCCTCCTGGAAGGAATCCAAATTTAAACAAAGAGACTCAGCACCAGGACAGGAACTTCAACAGGTGGAAGAATAATAATAGCACCATTTACTCAGGGAGGAAACATGTTCTAAGTACTATGCTAAGTGTTTTTTTTTTTGTTTTGGTTGTTTGTTTGTTTTGAAATGGAGTCTCCATAGCACAGGCTGAAGTACAGTGGTGTGATCTGCTCACTGCAACCTCCACCTCCCAGGTTCAAATGATTCTCCTGCGTCAGCCTCCTGAATAGCTGGGACTACAGGCACCTGCCACCACACCCGGCTAATTTTTGTATTTTTAGTAGAGATGGGGTTTCACCTTGTTGTTCAGGCTGGTCGAGAACTCCTGACCTTAGGTGATACTCACATGTCGGCCTCCTAAAGTGCTGGGATTATAGGGGTGAACCACCATGCCAGGCCATTTTATGTGTGTTTTGGATTTTTTTTGAGGGGGGGGGATTTTTCTTTCTTTCTTTTTTTTTTTTTTTGAGACGGAGTCTCCCGAGTAGCTGGGATTATGGGCACGCCCAGTTAATTTTTGTATTTTTAATAGAGACGGGGTTTCACCATGTTGGTCAGGCTGGTCTTGAACTCCTGACTCAAGTGATCCACCTGCCTCAGCCTCCCAAAGTGCTGGGATTACAGAAGTAAGCCACCATGCCAGCCAGTTTTTATTTTTATTTTTTATGTTTATTTTTTGGTCTTTACAACAACCTTATGATGTACTATTATTTTCCCCATTTTACACATTGGAAAACTAAAGCTCAGAAAGGATTGATCATTTACTCAAGTTATCTGCTAAGTTGTAGAGTCAGGATTCAAATACAGGTCATCTGATTCCTGAATGAATGTTCTTAACAGTTTTACTATATTTTAGGACTACTTTTTGTCTATAGGCAATGTAGGTAATATTCTGTTTCTTCCTGAGTGCAGGTTACATGATGACTGTTAGCTTTACAACAATTTATCAAGCTGTACATATATATTTTATATACATTTTTGTAGGAATTTTATATTTTATAATAAAAAAAATTTTTTTTTGGAATCAGGGTCTTACTCTGTCACCCAGGCTGGAGTGTAGTAGCATGATCATAACTCACTGCAGCCTCTATCTCCTGGGCTCAAACGATCTCACCTCAGCCTCCTGAGTAGCTGGGACTACAGGCACGAACCCACAACTGGCTGATTTCTTTTTTTTTTTAACCATCATATCTCATGAGAATTTTTTTTTTTTTTTTTTTTTTGAGACAGAGCCTCCCTCTGTCGCCAGGCTGGAGTGCAGTGGCGCAATCCGGGCTCACTGCAACTTCCGTTTTCCCAGTTTCAAGCAATTCTCCTGCCTCAGCCTCCCGAGTAGCTGGGACTACAGGCAAGCACCACCAAGCCCAGCTAATTTTTTGTATTTTTAGTAGAGACGAGGTTTCACCATGTTGGCCAGGATGGTCTCGATCTCTTGACCTCGTGATCCGCCTGCCTCGGCCTCCCAAAGTGCTGGGATTACAGGCATGAGCCACCGCGCCTGACCTAGAATTTTTTTTCTTTTTTAAATAAAGATGAGGTCAGGCTGGGCACCTTAGCTCAGGCCTATAATCCAGCATTTTGGGAGGACAAGGTGGCCGGATCAATTGAGGTCAGGAGTTCCACACCAGCTTGGCCAACATTGTGAAATCCTGTCTCTACTAAAAATACAAAAAAATTAGCCCAGTGAGGTGGCAGCACCTATAATCCCAGTTACTTGGGAGGCAGAGGTAGGATAATCGCTTGAAATCGGGGAGGCGGAGACCAGTGAGCTGAGATTGCACCACTGCCCTCCAGCCTGGGAAACAGAGCGAGACTCCATCTCAAAAAATATATAAATATAAATAAATGAACAAATAGAGATGAGGTCTCTCCATGTTGCCCAGGCTGGTCTCAAATTATTGGGCTCAAGCAGTCCTCCCACCTCGGCGGATCACAGGTGTGAGCCACCACGCCCAGCCAAAATTTGCTAAGAATAGGGTTTCGAGACAGTCTTAGAAAATGGTTGAGACTTACGTCCAGGATTTTTGTTTTGTGAATAACATTTCTCAAATGCCAACAGAAAATACATTCATAGGATCAGAGTAAGTTGAGATCATCATCTAAAGAGAGAGTAAAGGGGTTTGGTGTGGGACAGAATATTGGCACAATTATAAGGATGATAGGGATAAATAAATTTGGGACTGATAGTTTCTTAATTGCATCAGTCGTCTATTGCAGGGGAAAATTGACCTTGCAGGCTTTTCAGGAACTAGCCTTCCTGAATCTTTTTTTTTTTTCTTTGAGATGGAGTCTCGCTCTGCTGCCCAGGCTGCAGTGGCTCAATTTCAGCTAACTGCAACCTCCACCTCTGGGTTCAAGCGATTCTCCTGCCTCAGCCTCCCAAGTAGCTGGGATTACAGGCACCCACCACCATGCCCAGCTAAGTTTTGTATTTTTAGTAGAAACAGGGTTTCACTATCTCAGCAAGGCCGGTCTCAAACTCCTGACCTCGTGATCTGCCTGCCTTTGCCTCCCAAAGTGCTAGGATTACAGGCATGAGCCACCATGCCCGGCCCTTCCTGAATCTTTTAAGCTCAAAAAAGGAAAGAGAAAAAGTAAAGGTTAACCAAATACTGTGTTCACTTACCTACTTTGAACTTCATGGGACTCTTTACCACCTGTGTCTCCAAACTGAAAAAGGTAATAATAATTATCTCGTAATTTAGCATAAGGAATCTTAACCCTAGAAAAATCACTTGAACTGGGTCAGTGTGAAACCAGTACACTTTAAGCAGATCACAAATTTCTCTTGTTATTCTTTGGTTTTGAGGTACAGGACTCCTTTTATTCATTGTAGGGGATTTCCAAATAGCAGCTTTTCTTGTTTTTTGTTTTTGTTTTCCTGAGAGAGTGTTGAAATCTCACTCTGTTGCCCAGGCTGGAGTGCAGTGGCACAATCCTGGCTCACTGCCACCCCCACCTGCCTGGTTCAAGTGATCCTCCTGCCTCAGCCTCCCAAGTAACTGGGATTATAGGCGCGTACCACCATGCCTGGCTAATTGTATTTTTAGTAGAGACAGGATTTTGCCACGTAGCCCAGACTGGTCTCAAACTCCTGACCTCAAGTGATCCACCCTCCTCAGCCTCCTAAAGTGCTAGGATTGCAGGCATGAGCCACCACAGCTGGCCCCATATGGCAGCTTTTCTGATTTTACTTGGAGTTTCCTTAGGAGAAAACCAGAGGAACTTACAAGCAAAAACTCATTACAGCTCCTGAAATGTTGGTGGCTGACACAGGGTGCAGTGTAAGTGGCACATATGGGAACTGTATGTGAAAAGGAATATTTATTCAGTCCAGAAATATTTATCTCAGTACCTGCTGTATACCAGACCCTGTTCTAATCCCTGGAAACAGTGGACTCAAGACAGACAGGATCCCCTATGGAAGTTTAGGGAGGAGATAGGGGAGGAAATACAACAACATGAAACCGAAAATGGACAAGATAATAAGTGACTTGGAGAAACTAAACCAGCTAAGGGGACAGAGAAGGCTAGGAGAGGCAGGTGGGGGAACAGCTGCTCCGTAGAGTGGTCACAGGTGGTTGCTCTGAAGAGGTGACAGTTTAGCCAAGACTTTTAGTGAGAAGGAACCAGCCATGCAAAGGTCTGTGCCAAGAACATTCTAGTGCTAGAATCTAGGACCGCTTTGGACATTCAAAGTAAAGGAAGGAAGAGGAAGGGGGGCGTGGGGGGAGATAAAACGCAAGGAAGGCAGAGGTCAGATCTTGGATGCTGTGCCATTAAGTGTCTGGGTTTCTTTTTCTTTTCTTTGTTTTCGAGACAGGGTCTCACTTTCGCCCGGGGCTGCAGTGCAGTGGTGCAATCATGGCTCACTGCAGCCTCAGGCTTCTGGGCTCAAGTGATACCCTCTGCTCAGCCTCCTGAGTAGGTGGGACTATAAGTGCATGCTACCGCACCTGGCAAACTTTTTATTTTATTTATTTATTTATTTTGTAGAGATAGGGGTCTCACTTTTTTTTTTTTTTTTTGACATGGACTCTCACTCTGTCGCCACAGTGACACAGTCTTGGCTCACTGCAACCTCCGACTCCCTGGTTCAAGTGATTCTGCTGCCTCACCCTCCCGAGTAGATGGGATTACAGGCACACACCACCACACCCAGCTAATTTTTGTAGACAGGGTTTTAACCATGTTGGCCAGGATGGTCTTGATCTCCTGACTTTATGATTTGCCCTGCCTCAGCCCCCCAAAGTGTTAGGATTATAGGTGTGAGCCACCACACCTGGCGGGTGGGTCTCACTTTATTAACCAGGCTGGTCTTGAACTCCTGGGTTCCAGCGATTCTCCCACCTCAGCATCCCAAAATGCTGGGGTTACAGGCGTGAGCCACTGCACCCAGCGTGCATCTGTTTTCTTCTAACTGCAACAGGAAGGCTTTGAAGAGTGATGAATTATGTTTGGAATGTTGTGAAATTCTGAGGGTTAACCTAAGTATTTTCCTGTTTTTAGAATAATGTTTTGTAACACTAGAGCATTTTACCTTTAAAGTTTGTGGCTTCTGAATAGAAAGGACTAAACTTGAGAAGAGAGTCTGGGTGATCTGAAACCCAGCTGATAGGATCTGGAGAAATGCAGACGACTCCTATTCATCTTCCTACATGAATCTTAATTAGAAACGTTGGCCTTTGCGCCTGAGAGGTCCAGTGACAGTGCCGGGGGTGGAAAGAGATGGTAGGAGAAGCTCTACCACAATCACATGATGTTTCAAAACGCCTTTTCTGTATTTCCTAAAATTTCTCAATGAATAGGCATGTATTAATTCTGACAATTAGGAAAATAACATATTTTAATTTTTTCCCTAACTCACTGTGTTGAAAATGTCAAACCCATAGAAAAGTTGGCTGAGCACGGTGGCTCACACCTATAATCCCAACACTGGGAGGCTGAGACAGGAGGATTGCCTGAGCTGAGAAATTTGACATCAGCCTGGGCAACGTAGGGAGACCCCATGTCTACAAAAAGTTTTAAAAATTAGCTGGCCATGGTGTCACACCCTTGTAGTCCCAGCTACTGAAAACGCTAAGGTGGGAGAATTGCTTGAGCCCCCGAGACAGAGGCAGCAGCGAGCGACGGTTGTACCACTGCACTCCTGCCTGGGCCACAGAGCAAGACTGTGTCTCAAAAACAAACTAAAAGAAAAGTTGAGAAATAGTACAATAAACTATATCCGTCACCTAAATTCACCAGTTGTTAACATTGCCCACATTTGTTTTTCCTCTCTCTCAGCTACATATACATGAAATGTATACATAGTATAATTTTTTATTTTTTAATTTCTATTATTTATTTTGAGACTGAATTGTGAGACTGGATAAGTTTTGTATTTTTGTTAGAGATAGGGTTTTGCCATGTTGCCCAAGCTGGTCTTGAACTCTGGGGCTCAAGCCATCTACCTGCCTCGGCCTTGCAAAGTGCTGGAATTACAGGCATGAGCCCCACGCCTGGCCCATGGTATACTTTTTTTGCCCAACCATTTATACTCTCTAACATTTATACTTTTTTGTTCAGTTTCTAAAATTAACTTCTAGATATGATAATACCGTATCCTAAATACTTCAGCATGTATCTCCTAAGAATCAAGCAAGACATCCTTCTGCATAACTACCATATAAATATGTTCTTTTTTTAAATCCAGGAACCAATCAAGGATCGTCCTCACATTTCACCATCATGCCTTCTTTTTTTTTTTTTTTAGATTGGGTCTAGTTCTGTTGCCCAGGCTGGAGTGCAGTGGCAGGATCTCGGCTCACGGCAACCTCCGTCTCCCAGGTTCCAGCAATTCTTGTGCCTCAGCATCCTGAGGAGCTGGGACTACAGGCACCTGCTACCAGGTCTGGCTAATTTTTATATTTTTAGTAGATACAGAGTTTTACCATGTTGGCCAGGCTAGTCTCAAACTCCTGACCTCAAGTGATCTGCCCACCTCGACCTCCCAACATGCAAGGATTACAGGGGTGAGCCACCATACCCGGCCCATCATGCCTTTTTAAGTCTCCTTAAATCTTCAACAGTCCCATTACCATTTTTGTCTTTCATGACGCTGCCATTTTTTAAGAATCTGGTCCAGTGTCCTGTTGCATGTCTCACAACCAGGATTTGTATTTTCCTTCCTCATTATTAGATTTAAAGGAAACATTTTGGCAAAAATACTACACAGGTGATGTTGTGGACCTCATAGAGCATCACATCAGGAGGCTATCACTATCAAGTTGTCCCAGGATGGGTGATGATAAGTTTAAATGCTAGGTTAGGAGCTACTCTCCAGATCTCTCTTTTCTCTTTTAATTTGTAAGTATTCCATGGAGCCATGCTTTGCTTCTGTGTGACTATCCTATTCCCCCAACAACCTTTCATCCAATGAAAGCTTTTAGTGTCTATTGCTGATCCATTATTGCATTGGTTGTTGCATTATGGTTATTTTCTAATACTATCAACTATTAGTATCAATACTATTTAATACTACCAGGGGAAATTTAAAAAAAAATTATGTGTGAGAAAAAGAAGTTGGAACAGACTTAAAATCATTAAAAAATCAACTTTTCATGACATAATTTTTATTCTTGTGATATATTTTCTTTCTATTTTGCCTTTACTGAGTCAACCAATGCCCTCACTTCCATAATAGATGTGTTACTTTATTTACTAAGGAGGGTAGATGACACAGGAAGAAATCAAAGCATACTTTTTGTTTTTTGTTTTTTAAGACAGTGTCTTGCTCTGTCGCCTAGGCTGGAGTGCAGTGGCACAATCATAGCTCACTGAAACCTTGAACTCCTGAGCTCAAGCAATCCTTACACATCCAGCTAGTTTTTTAAATGTTTTGTAGAGCCGGGACGCAGTGGCTCACTCCTATAATCCCAGCACTTTGGGAGGCTGAGGCGGGTGGATCACCTGAGGTTAGGAGTTCGAGATCAGCCTGACCAATATGGTGAAACCCCGTCTTTGAAAAAAAAATGTTTTGTAGAGACGAGGTCTCTCTATGTTGCCCCGGCTGGTCTCAAACTCCTGGGCTCAAGCAATCCTCTCTCCTCAGTATCCCAAAGAAACAGGGATTACAGGTGTGAGCCATCACAACTGGCTTAAAGCATATTTTTTTGTACAGCACTCTTCCTTTACATACTCTCTAGGAAAAGGGGCCCCAGCCCCCAGGCCACGGACCATGGCCTCTTAGAAATCGAGCCTCTCACCTCCTGCCATGGACTGGCACAGTGGGAAATAGCTAATTTAGGAACCAGGCTGCACAGCAGGATGTGAGGGGTTGGTGAGCGAGTTAGGCTTTGTCTGTGTTTACAGCCACTCCCCATCCCTTGAGTTACTGTCTGAGCTCTGCCTCCTGTCAGACCAGCGGCAGCATTAGATTCTCATAGGAGCATGAACCCTATGGTGAACTGGGCATAGGAAGGATCTAGGTTGCTCGTTTCTTCTGAGAATCGAATGCCTGAAAAATGATCTGTCACTTTCTCCCATCGCCCCCATTTGGGACCATCTAGTTGTAGGAAAACAAGCTCAGGGCTCTCACTGATTCTATATTATGGTGAGTTAAATAATTATTTCTTAAATATTACAATGTAATAATAATACAAATAAAGTGCACAACAGCTGGGCACAGTGGTTCGAGCCTGTAATCCCAGCACTTTGGGAGGCCAAGGCAGGTAGATCACCTGAGGTCGGGAGTTCAAGACCAGCCTGACCAAAATGGAGAAACTCCATCTGTACTAAAAATAGAAAATTAGCTGGGCATGGTGGCACATGCCTATAATCCCAGCTACTCAGGAGGTTGAGGCAGGATAATCTATTGAACCCGGGAAGCGGAGGTTGCGGTGAGTGAAGATCGCGCCGTTGCACTGCAGCCTGGGCAACAAGAGCGAAACTCGAAAGAGAGAGGAAGAGAAAGAGAAAAGAAGCACAATAAATGTAATGCACTGGAATCATCCTGAAACCATTCCCCCTCTGCCCTGATCCTTCTTCCACGAAACCGATTCCTGGGCCAAAAAGGGACTGCTAGTCTAGAAGATGAGGTATCCTCTCATAAAAATTAAAAATAAAATGAAAGGACAGATAAGTGGCAGATGAGGGGTGGAGATGAGGCCACTCTCTCTTGTGACTAAGTGGAACTGGTCACCTGGCTGCTCATCTGTCCCTCCCACTCTTGTCTCTGTGACTTGCCCTTTGCCCACACTAATTCCTTTACCTGGAATATTTTCGTCCCAACTTTGTGTCTGGATGTTCATATTCTAAAATACTGCCAGTGCTTCAAGACTGAGCTCAGATACTATCTCTTTTATTTATTATTACTTTTTAAAAGCTTCTTTAGGCCTGATGCAGTGGCTCATGCCTATAATCCCACACTTTGGGAGGCTAAGGTGGGTAGATCACCTGAGGTCAGAAGTTTGAGACCAGCCTGGCCAACACAGTAAAACCCCCATCTCCACTAAAAATACAAAAACTAGCCGGGTGTGGTGGCACACATCTGTAATCCCAGCTACTCAGGAGGCTGAAGCAGGAGAATGGCTTGAACCCAGGAGGCGGAGGTTGCAGTGAGCTGAGATCACACCACTGCACTCCAGCCTGGGCGACAGAGCGAGACTCCTGTCTCAGAAAAAATAAATAAATAAATCTCTTGACTGCCTGAAGTTAAATCACTTTCTAACTTGTATTACATCAATTGTGTGTGGGTTTCTCCTCCTAAATTGCATTCTCTCTGAGGCTGCTCCCTTCATCTGATTTCTCTGCCCCACCTTCTGGGACTTTGCACTTCTGTTACTTTAGTTAAGTAAATGAATAGTATTCAATGCTTCAATACTATCCCTAAGTACTTAAGAAATTAATTATGCTGGTTATAATATTAATGAGAAACTCACTTGCTCCCCATGTTTATTTTCTCAAATGTGTTCCTTGCAGCAGAAGTTCAACAAGGAAGTTTTCTTGACTCCTTTCCCCCTAGACAGAGGGAAAAACATAACAGGAAACCAACCCACAAAAAACAATGAAGATGAATATCAAATCTTTATTCCTTTCTATGTAAGAGGAGTTAGGCACTCAATTAGGTCATCATACTAACACTTGAAAGAATCAAAGTTTCTTTGAGTTTTAAAAATTCACAGAAGAGAAATTTGGCTGTTTTTATTGAAGTGGGGGCGGCCGGCGGCTAAAAGAAATTAGTAGATATTATTCCAAATATCCACAAGCGTCATCTAGAAGCTGCTTTCAAACTTGTGATCCAGGAACCTGGTCTGATGCTGCAGGTAGTTAAGTCACTTTCTTGTGCTCACCTAGACTTTGTACACTGTAAAAAAAATAAAATAAATTGAAGATGCTACTTTTTTTTTTTTGAGATGGAGTTTCAGTCTTGTCGCCCAGACTTGAGTGCGGTGGCTCAATCTTGGCTCACTGCAACCACTGCCTCCTGTAGGTTCAAGCAATTCTCCTGCCTCAGCCACCAGAGTAGCTGGATTACAGGTGCCACCATTCCCAGCTAATTTTTTAATTTTTAGCAGAGATGGGGTTTCACCATGTTGTCCAGGTTGGTCTCAAACTCCTGACCTCAGGTGGTCTGCCTACCTCAGCCTCCCAAAGTGCTGGGATTACAGGTGTGAGCCACCGCACCCGGCCAAAGATGCTACTTATTAAGTACCATCTATGTGTCACAAACACAGATGTTTTATACAGTTGTCACTGCAATATCTTTTTTTTAAGTAGAGATGGGATTTCACCATATGCTAGGCTGGTCTGCAACTCCTGCTCTCATGATCCACCTGCCTCAGCCTCCCAAAGTGCTGGGATTACAGGCGTGAGCCACTGCACCCAGCCAATATCTTAAATATTATTATTATTATTATTATTATTTTTAGACAGAGTCTTGTTCTGTTGCCCAGGCTGGAGTGCAATGGTGCAATCTGAGCTCACTGCAACCTCCACTTCCCAGGATCAAGTGATTCTCCTGCCTCAGCCTCCCAAGTAGCTGGGATTACAGGTGGGCATCACCATGCCCAGCTAATTTTTGTATTTTTAGTAGAGATGGGGTTTCACCATGTTGGTCAGGCTGGTCTTGAACTCCTGACCTTGTGATTCACCCGCCTTGGGCTCCCAAAGTACTGGAATTACAGGTGGGAGCCACCACACCCGGCCTGTATCTTAAATATTATCTTCATTTCATAGACAGGGAAACTGAGTATCATAGATGTTTAAAATGTGCCCCAGGCCGGGTGCAGTGACTCACACCTGTAATCCCAACACTTTGGGAGGCCAAGGTGGGCAGATCATGAGGTCAAGAGTTCGAGACCAGCCTCGCCAATATGGTGAAACCCTGTCTCTACTAAAAATACAAAAACTAGCCAGGCTTGGTGGCAAATGCCTGTAATCCCAGCTACTCCGGAGGCTGAGGCAGGAGAATCACCTGAACCCGGGAGGTTGCAGTGAGCTGATCAGGCCACTACACTCCAGCCTGGGTGACAGAGTGAGACTCTTTCTTAAAAAAAAAAAAAAAATTGAAAAAAAATTTTTAAAAAGTGCCCCAAATTATACAGCTAGCAAAGAATAAAAGCAGGATTCAAAAACTCACGTCTTGGCTGGATGCGGTGGCTCACGCCTATAATCCCAGCACTTTGGGAGGCCGAGCGGGCAGATCACCTGAAGTCGGAAGTTCAAGACCAGCCTGACCAACATGAAGAAACCCTGTCTCTACTAAAAATAAAAAATTAGGCAGGGAGGGGGAAAAAAATTTAGCTAGGCGTGGTGGTGCATGCCAGTAATCCCAGCTACTTGAGAGGTTGAGGCAGGAGAATTGCTTGAGCGCAGGAGGCGGAGGTTGCAGTGAGCTGATACTGTGTCATTGCACCCAGCCTGGGCAACAATAGTGAAACTCCATCTCAAAAACAAAAACAAAAAAATCCATGTCTTTCTGACCCCCAGACGCATGCATCACAGTCTTGTTTATTTAGGTACCTGCCTCCTACACCAAGCTGTGAAGTCCTCATGTCCACATCACCTACCCCAATGCTTGGTGCATGAGTATTGAATAGAATTGAATACCTTCCAGCTTCCCTTACGCCTTTCATCTTATCTCACTAAAGCTTTTTTTTTTTTTTTTTTGAGACAGAGTCTCACTCTGTCGCCCAGGCTGGAGTGCAGTGGCACGATCTCAACTCATGGCAACCTCTGCCACCTGGGTTCAAGCGATTCTCCTGCATCAGCCTCCCGAGTAGCTGGGATTACAGATGCCTGCCACCATGTCTGGCTAATTTTTGTAATTTTAGTAGAGATGAGGTTTCACTATCTTGGTCAGGCTGTACTTGAATGCCTGACCTCATAATCCACCCACCTCAGCCTCCCAAAGTGCTGGGATTACAACTGTGATCCACTGTGCCCAGCCTACAAATACTTTTCCGTTAGGGGTCATCAGATTTTATTTTATTTGTGTTTGTTTTTTGTTTCTTTGTTTTTTTTTGTTTTTTGTTTTTTATGGCAGAGTCTCACCTGCAGCCCAGGCTGGAGTGCAGTGGTGTGATCTTGGCTCACTGCAACCTCTGCTGCCCAGGTTCAAGCAATTCTCCTGCCTCAGCCTCCTGAGTAGTTGGGATTACAGGTGCCTACCACCATGCCTGGCTACTTTTTGTAGTTTTAGTAGAGATGGGGTTTCACCATCTTGGTCAGGCTGGTCTTAAAACTCTTGACCTTGTGATCCACCCACCTCAGCATCCCAAAGTGCTGGGATTACAGGCATAAGCCACCTTGCCTGGCCACCTCACTAAATCTTACCTCACCAAATTTTATGTTTGTATTCATTTATGGTAGACAATACATTGCCTTATTAGTTAAACTACTTTAAACTTGGATTTTTGTTGCAATTAGCTGAAATCATCCCAATATAGGAAGCATAGGCAGCTACTAAATATCCATCAAATAATATTTATTTTGTGCCAGGAATAAGGCCATTTTACATACAACCCTTGCAAGGGGGGGGTATTATAATCACTTCCATTTAAATTTCATTTAAAATCTTTTTAAATGAGGGGAGGGTCTCATTATATTGCTCAGGCTGGAATGCAGTGGCTATTCACAGGCACTATACCACTACCGATTAGCACGGGATATACCACTACCGATTAGCATAGGATATACCACTACTGATTAGCACGGGGTATACCACTACTGATTAGCATGGGATATACCACTACTGATTAGCACGGGATATACAACTACTGATTAGCATGGGATGTGCCACTACTGATTAGCATGGGATGTACCACTACCGATTAGCATAGATATACCACTACCGATTAGCACGGGATGTACCACTACTGATTAGCATGGGGTATAGCAGTACCGGTTAGCATGGGATATACCACTACCGATTAGCATAGGATATACCACTACTCATTAGCACGGGGTATACCACTATTGATTAGTACAGGAGTTTTGAGCTGCTCCATTTCCAACCTGAGCCAGTTCATCCCTCTTAGGCAACCTAGGGTCCCCATTCCTAGAACGTCACCATATTGAATCGGAACTTAGGACACCCAATCAGCATAGTGCACTACACTCCAGAACTCCTAGGCTCAAGTGATCCTCCTGCCTCAGCCTTCCTAGTAGATGGGACTACTGGTACCCCTACATATGCACCACTGGGCTTGGCATCACCTCCGTTTTATAGATAAGGAAATTAAGCCTCAGAAGATTAACTTATTTGCTTAAAGTGTCATAGAGCTGGTAAATACTGAATTTGGGAATCAAAGTAGAATCTTTTGACTCTCTGGCTCCTTACTCACTATACTGATGAAGGGAAGAAGGTGTTCACTCTGTGCTGTGACACTCCTTTATTTTTTTGTGACAGGGTCTCACTCTGTTGCCCAGGTTGGAATGCACTGGCACCATCACGGCTTACCGCAGCCTGGACTTCCCCGGGCTCAAGTAATCCTCCCACCTCAGCCCTCCCGAGTAGCTGGGACCACAGGTGCCCACCACCATGTCTGGCTAATTTTTTTGTAGAGACGGGGTTTCGCCATGTTGCCCGGGTTGGTCTCGAACTCTTGGACTCAAGCAATCTGCCCATCTTGGCCTCTCAAAGTGCTGGGATTACAGGCGTAAACTACCACACCTAACCTGTGCCATTCTTTTGCTTAAGGAAGAACATGCAGGAAGTCATAAGACCATTACTTGCCAAGATTTTCTTTTTTTTTTTGAGACGGAGTTTCACTCTTGTCACCCAGGTTGGAGTGCAATGGCGCGATAGGCTCCTGGGTATACCGCTACCGATTAGCACGGGGTCTCAGCGCGATCTCGGCTCCGCAACCTCTGCCTCCTGGGTTCAAGCAATTCTCCTGCCTCAGTCTCCCGAGTAACTGGGACTACAGGCGCACGCCACCATGCCCAGCTAATTTTTGTATTTTTAGTAGAGATGGGGTTTCACCATGTTGACCAGGATGGTCTCTATCTCTTGACCTCGTGATCCACCCGCCTCGGCCTCCCAAAGTACTGGGATTATAGGCGTGAGCCACCGCACCCGGCCACAACATTATCTTCTTATGTCTCTTTACTAAACAGACATTTCCATACACCTTCACTGACATAGACCAAAACATCCAAGTCCAAAATAGCCAAGCTAATCACAGTGATTTCATTAGGACAGGCTAGGTTCTGCTGAGGTAACAAAAACTCAACACAATCTTGGTGTCCTAGAACAACCTTACTTTTTTTTCTTTCTCATGCTCATGTCCAGAGAGAGTTGGCTAGGGCCTATGCTTCATAATTTTGTTACTCTTGGACCCAGGTTGTTAGAGAAAACATTTCAAATGTTACCAGGCAAATTATATATATATATACACACACACACACATACACACATACACACATATGTATGTATATATGTGTGTATGTATATCATATATATGACATATATATATATCAAAGGAGAAGAAAACTCTGGAGGGTCTTGCACTGGAAACTGAGTGCTTTGACTCAGAAGTGATGCAGATCACTTCCATTCACAATAAATGGCCAGAACTAGACAACTGGCCCGTCCAGCCACAGTCTTCCATGTGTAGGGAAGGGGAGGAAAACTGGTTAGTTCATCTGTGAACAGCTGTAATAACCTCATATTTGGTCATACATAGTAGAGTATGCCTGAATTAATACTCGTTCTTGAAATAAATCATAGTGGTTGAATGTGATAGCTCATGCCTGTAATCCCAGAATTTTGGGAGGCCAAGGCCAGAGGACCTCTTGAACCCAAAAGTTTAAGACCAGCCTAGGCAACATAGCAAGAACCAGTCTCTACGAAAAAGAAAAATAAAAAATCTAGCCAAGTGCGGTGGTGCATGCCTGTAGTCCCAGCTACTCAGAAGGCTGAAGTAGGAGGATCCCTTGAGCCCAGGAGTTTGGAGTTACAGGAGCTATGACCATGCCACTGCACTCCAGCCTGGGTGGCAGAGCAAGACCCTGTCTTAAAAACAAAACAAAACAAAAACCTCGTAGTTATGTAAAACTTACGCTTTGCAAATTTCTTTTTTCTTTTCTTTTCCTTTTTGAGACGGAGTCTTGCTCTATCGCCAGGCTGCAGTGCAGTGGCGCGATGGCGACTCACTGCAACTTCCGTTTTCCGGTTTCAAGCAATTCTCCTGCCTCAGCCTGGTGAGTAGGTGGGATTACAGGCACGCACCACCACGCCTGGCTAATTTTTTTGTATTTTTAGTAGAGACGGGGTTTCACCATGTTGGTCAGGATGGTCTGGATCTCTTGACCTTGTGAGCCTTAGCCTCCCAAAGTGGTGTTGGGATTACAGGCGTCAGCCTCCGCTCGGCCTCTTTTTTTTTTTTTTTTTGAGTCAGTCTCGCTCTGTCGCCCAGGCTGGAGTGCAGTGGCACAATCTTGGCTCACTGCAACCTCCACCTCCCAGGTCCAAGCGATTCTCCTGCCTCAGCCTTCTGAGTAGCTGAGATTACAGGCGTGCACCACTACGCCTGGCTAATTTTTTTTTCAAGTCAAAGTTGTTTTATTGTCACTCACATATTTAATAGAAAAAGAAATACAGCAAATGATTCGAGGTTGTATTAAAAAAAAATCCAGGTTTGTGCAGGTTGGTCTATTTACATCTGGGAGCAGAACTATGCCCACATCAGGCACAGCAGCTGCACTTCTCCAACGCCCCTTTGCAGACGCAGCCCTGGGCACAGCTGGCACAGCCCACGGGGCAGCAGGAGCAGCAGCTCTTCTTGCAGGAGGTGCATTTGCACTCTTTGCACTTGCAGGAGCCGGCACAAGTGCAGGAGCTACCAGCGGCACAGGAGCAGTTGGGATCCATTTCGAGCCACGGTGAGGCTGGAGATCCCAGCGTGAAGCCGACAGACTGAGGCACGTGGAAGGCATGGTCATGCCTGGCTAATTTTTGTATTTTTAGTAGACAGGGGGTTTCACCCTGTTGGTCATGCTGGTCTCGAACTCCTGACCTTGTGATCTGCCTGCCTCAGCCTCCCAAAGTGCTGGGATTACAGGCATGAGCCACTGCACCCGGCTACTTTGCAAATTTCATGGAGGCGTTTAAAACTCTTTACAAATGTATTTTTACAAACATTATGAAGGAAACCAAGATGTTTCACCCCAAAACATATTTCCTGGACATAGTTCAAGATGTCTATTCAAAAGGTCTAGAAATAGAATAGCTGAAAAGGTGTCTATTGTGAGAGAGATTGATATCTATAAAAGTCTACATCAGTACAGTTTGCTTTTCTCTGAGGGCCTTCCCTTCTCTGACCTAAAACAAGTTAACCAAGAGTCCCATAGTTTTAAAGATCTGAAAAAAACCTTCACCATCTATTCTCTGTGAAGACTGCTACCTCTGAGGTTTTGTCTACATGAGATCACCTTTGCTAGCCAGGCCTCCTCTTCTTCCTCTCCCATAACCTGTTTTGCCACTATCCAAATCCCCATTCTTTATGGAACCTCAAGATGATGCATAAACTTCCACACCCTATTGGGAGCTTGGAAGTAATCACTCTGTAGTTCTTCCCCGTATGCACATTAATACGTGTATACACCTCTTCTCCAATTAATCTCCTTTTGTGAGTTATTTTTGTTTTTCCTTTTCTTTCTGTCACCCAGGCAGTGGCGCAATCTCTGCTCACTGCAACCTCTGCCTCCCGGGTTCAAGCAATCCTCCCACTTCAGCCTCCCAAGTAGCTGGGACTACAAGCGTTTGCCACCACTCTTGGCTAGTTTTTGTAGGGATTTAACTGTGTTGGCCAGGCTGGTCTCAAACTCCTGACCTCAGGTGATCCGTCTGCCTTGGCTTCCCAAAGTGCTGGGATTACAGGCATAAGGCACCTCACCTGGCAGTGAGTTATTTTTCAACAATTCTTCAGAGGGCCAAGGGAAAGCTTTCCCTACAATTACCTCATTTTATATTCACCACAATCCTGTGAAGTATGTATAGTAGGTAGATGGTGACATCACCCTTTTTTAATAGGACACAGAGGTTCATGGAGCTTACCTGACTTACCCAAGGATACAAGTAATTGACCTGAGATTTAAGCACAGTTTGACTGTATATTCTACATTATGTCCGATATGCCACACTGCCTTTAAGAAACTATCTTCACTGCAGAGTCTTAGTACATCAATGTATTGTCAAACATAAGGGCAAATGTACATAGGTGAGGTTTCCTTTAGCAGACTCCACAACTCAATAACTCAATAAGCCAAATAGGCTGGGTGCAATGGCTCACGCCTGTAATCCCCACACTTTGGGAGGCCGAGGTAGAACAATCGCTGGAGCCCAGGAATCCGAGATCAGCCTGGGCAACACAGCAAGACCTTATCTCCACAAAAAAAGTTTAAAAATTAGCCAGGTGTGGTGGTATGTACCTGTAGTCCCAGCTACTTGGGAGGCTGAGGTGGGAGGACAGCTTGAGCTCAAGAGGTTGAGGCTGCAGTGAGCCATGATCACACCACAGCACTCCAGCCTGGGTGACAAAGTGAGAACATATCTAAAAAAAAAAAGGCAGGCCAGGCACAGCGGTGGCTCACGTCTATAATCCCAGCACTTTGGGAGGCCGAGAGGGGGGTGGATCACCTGAGGTCGGGAGTTCAAGACCAGCCTGACCAACATGGAGAAACCCCATCTCTACTAAAAATACAAAAAAAAAAAAAAAAGACAAAAATTAGCTGGGCATGGTGGCGCATACCTGTAGTCCCAGCTACTTGGAAGGCTGAGGCAAGACAATTGCTTGAACCTGGGAGGTGGAGGTTGCAGTGAGCCAAGATTGTGCCATTGTACTCCATTCTGGGCAACAAGAGTGAAATTCCATCTCAAAAAAAAAAAAAAAATGGTTGAGTGTGGTGGTTCACACCTGTAATTGCAGAACTTTGGGAAGCCAAGGTGGGAGGATCACTTGAGCCCAGGAGTTCAAGACTAGCCTGGGCAACATAGTGAAAACCTGTCTCTATTTTTTGAAATAGTCCAAACAGCCGGGCGCAGTGGCTCACGCCTGTAATCCTAGTACTTTCAGAGGCTGAGACGGGTGGATCACCTGAGGTCAGGAGTTCGAAACCAGCCTGACCAATATGGTGAAACCCCGTCTTTAAAATAAAAATAAAAATAAAAAAATGAAATAGTCCAAACAACCACCTATTATATGTACCTATAATTAGCCTGAAAGTTAGAGATGACATATCATCATCATGGCCTTTGAGGGACAACAACATATCAAACTGTCAAAGAAGTAGTAAAATTGAATATTTCTCTTTCTTCCTTCCCTTTGACATCAGTTCTGGTAGCACAAGAGAAGAAAAGAGGGAAACATCCTAAGGTAACCCAGTTATGAACTCAGCTCTGTCAGAAACCAGCTGTGTAATTAAAAATATATATATTTTTTAAGTTCTGGGGTACATGTGCAGAATGTGCAGGTTTGTTACATAGGTATACATGTCCCATGGTGGTTTGCTGCACCCATTAACCCGTCACCTAGGTTTTAAGCCCTGAATACATTAGGTATTTGTCCTAATGCTCGCCCTTCCCTTCCCCCGCCACCGCCCAACAGGCCCCGGTATGTGATGTTCTCCTCCCTGTGTCCATGTGGTTCTCATTGTTCAACTCCCACTTATGAGTGAGAACATGCAGTGTTTGGTTTTCTGTTCGTGTGTTAGTTTGCTGAGAATGATGGTTTCCGCTTGATCCATATACCTGCAAAAGAGGTGAACTCATTCTTTTTTATGACTGCATAGTATTCCATGGTGTATATGTGCCACATTTTATTTATCCAGTCTATCATTGATGGGCATTTGGGTTGGTTCCAAGTCTTTGCTATTGTGAATAGTGTTGCAGTAAACATGCATGTGCATGAGTCTTTATAGCAAAATAATTTATAATCCTTTGGGTATATACTGAGTAATGGGATTACTGAGTCAAACCGTATTTCTGGTTCTAGATCCTTAAGGAATCACCACACTGTCTTCCACATGGTTGAACTAATTTACACCCCCACCAACAGTGTAGAAGCATTCCTGCTGGGCGCAGTGGCTCATGCCTGTAATCCCAGTACTTTGGAAGGGTGAGGGGTGGATCACGAGGCCAGGAGTTAGAGACCAGCCTGGCCAACATGGTGAAACCTCATCTCTACTAAAAATACAAAAATTAGCTGGGCATGGTGGTGGACACCTGTAACCCCAGGTACTTGGGAGGCTGAGGTAGGAGAATCAATGAACCCAGGAGGCAGAAGTTGCAGTGAGCCCAGATCGTGCCACTGCACTCCAGCCTGGGCAGCAGAGCAAGACTCTATCTCAAAAAAAAAAAAAAAAAAAAAAAGTTCGTATTTCTCCACATCTTCTCCAGCATTTGTTGTTTCCTATTTATTTATTAATTATATTTTTTGAGGTGGAGTTTTGCTCTTGTTGCCCAAGGAGCTCTCAGAGTGAGTACGCACTCATTATTGTGAGAACAGCACCAAGCCGTTCTTGAGGGATCTGCGCCCATGACCCAAACACCTCCCATTAGACCCCACCTCCAACACTGGAGATCACATTTCAACATGAGATCTGGAAGAGACAAAACATCCAACCTTTATCAGTTTGTGAAAATGTATGGAAGAATGAAGTGCTACTAGTAGTTGAGTCATTCAATATTTGAGGGCTAGCTGCTGCCATGGGCTTGGTCTTAGGAGAGAATTAAAGAATAGTCCCATAGACAGTTCTGGTCTTAAGCTTGAAACTTACATTTGTATTATCTGAGTTCCTTCCTCAGGAAAGGACCCTCAAAAACCTCTCAGAAAGTATCTAAAGAAAAAGAACTGAAACTCCCCAGATCATTACATTCAGACAATGAGACATCAGGCCCTTCATTCATCATGATTGTTTCCTCACCCCTCCCAAGTTGAGTTCCTCTCTGCTTTCCCATACATAGTTACATTTCTTGCCCGATAGATCAACCCCTAATTTTAGTCAGTCAGGAGATGAATTTGAGACTAGCTCCCATGTCTTCAGCTGCCGCACCCAATTAAAGCCTTCTTCCTTGGCAGTACTCATTATCTCAGTGATTGGTTTTCTGTGAGGAGCAGGACTTAGACTGAACCCCTGGTATTTTAGTAACAAAGGCATGGTCATGCTGAAGGCATCTATGGTTTTTGCATGTTTAGCTTCTATTAAGAGCACATATGCAGCTTTTTCTTTGAAAACTTACCCTTTTCCACTCCATGAGGTCCTGATGGGATTGCGTTCTGCCTGCACATTAGTGGATATGAGATCCAGGCTGGCTCATCTGACATGGTGATTGGTTCAAAGATGGACAAATAACCCAAATCAAGGCCTATCAGAGGCTTCCAGAGGCATGAGAGAAGGTTACTGGAAGAGACAGCCTCTTCCCTGTAACCCACTATGTACTGGAGCTGACAACAGCCATCTTCCACAGTTACACAGAGAAAGTCTAAACATGAGAGCATGAGACTAACATGCTGTGAGAAGCAGCGAAGATGAGAGAGATAGATTGAAAGGAACCCTGAAGCCAAGTCAGCTCCTGAGCTTCTCAGTTCTCTAAGTCAAAAGATTCCCTTGTATGCATAAGCTGATTTGAATTTCTGTTACTTGAAACCAAAGTCGCTCTAATAGTTTCAGTCCTCAAATAATTCATATCTTATGAAATTTGAGTTATTTACTTAATAATAAAAGAATAGAGGCCATTTAAAAAATATCAGCTAATTCTGAAACACACAAGCTCAGATTAAGTATCTTATTATGCCCTCAGCGCCCTAGAAGGCCTCTTTCTAGAGAACATTACTTCTGCTCTCAACAGTGGAGTTGAGTGGTTAGCAATAGTTGTGTTGCACCCAAACCTGTTATTCCCACTTGTACTTGTTACTCTGTGTGTGTGTGTGTGTGTGTGATTTAATTAAATATTATTTAAATGATAAAATATGATGTAGGCCAGGTGCAGTGGCTCAGGCCTATAATCCCAATATTTGGGGAGGCCAAACTGGGTGGATCACCTGAGGTCAGGAGTTAGAAGCCAGCCCGGCCAACATGGTGAAACTCCGTTTCTACCAAAAATACAAAAATTAGTCAGGCATGATCGCATGCACCTGTAATCCCAGCTTCTCAGAAGGCTAAGGCAGGAGAATCACTTGAACCTGGGAGACGGAGGTTGCAGTGAGCTGAGATCATGCTAAGGCACTCCAGTCTGGGCTACAGAGTGAGACCCTGCCATAAAAAAACAACAATAAACCCCCCCACAAAAAACAAACACAAATAAAATAAAATATGATGAACCCTAACAGAAAGGTGTTTCTAGACTGGGCACAGTGGCTCATGCCTGTAATCCCAGGACTTTGGGAATTGAAGGTGGGTGGATCACAAGGTCAGGAGTTTGAGACCAGCCTGGCCAGCCTGGTGAAACCCCATCTCTACCAAAAATATAAAAATTAGCCGGGCTTCGTGGTGCTTGTCTGTAATCCCAGCTACTCATGAAGTTGAGGCAGGAGAATCCCTTGAACCGGGGAGGTGGAGGTTGCAGTGAGTTGCCATCACACCATTGCACTCCAGCCTGGGCAACAGTGAGACTGTGCCCAAACAAAACAAACCAACCAAACAAACAAAGTAAGGTGTTTCTATAAAAATCAAGTTAATGGTTAACAGACCCATAATGATGTTGCTTTAGAAAAAAAATTGTTGGCGAGGTGGGGTAGCTCACGCCTGTAATTCCAGCACTTTTGGAGGCTGAGGCTGGAAGATTCTGTGAGCCCAGGAGTTTGAGACCAGCTTGGGCAGCATGGCAAGACCTTCTCTCTATGAAAAAATTAAAAATTAGCCAGGCGTGGTGGCACAGACCTGTGGTTCCAGCAGCTCAGGAGGCTGAGGTGGGAGGATCACTTAAGCCCACAAGGTCGAGGCTGCAGTGAACCGTGTTCCCACCACTGCACTCCAGCCTGGGTAACAGAGCGAGACTCTGTCTCTAAAAAAAATTAATTAATTAGAAATGAAAAATGAAAATTAAGACAAACTGTGACATCCATATGTCACTTTTTGACTTTCACCTTTAATCTACTTTTTTGAATTGACATTCTAATTACTGATCCCAATTGTGTCAAAGATGTCAGGTAAGAGAGCAACAATCTGTTGACTTCAAAATTATCTTACCTGAACAACAGGAGGTATGAACTTACTTAAGGGTTGGAAGATTTATTTTAATTATGACCCCACAAAGAATCTCGCTAAGACAATAAAACTTTAAGATAAGACTTTCTAATATATTAGGTAACAGAGTACACTTAGATGAGATAGTTGTTTACCTTTATTTTTATTATTTATTTATTTGTTTTTGACAGGGTTTCACCGTCACCCAGGCTGGAATGCAGTGGCATGATCTCAGTTCACTGCAGCCTCTGCCTCCTGGGTTCAAGCAGTTCTTCCACCTCAGCTTCCCGAGTAGCTGGGATTACAAAGGCTCGCCACCACACCTGGTTAATGTTTGTGTTTTTAGTAAAGACAGGGTTTCACCGTTTTGGCCAGGCTGGTCTTGAACTCCTGACCCCAGGTGATCCACCCTCCTTGGCCTCCCAAAGTGCTGAGATTACAGGCATAAGCCACTGCACCTGGCCTATTTTAATTTTTTTAGAGACAGAGTCTACTGTCACCCAGGCTGGAGTGCAGTGGTGTGATCACAGCTTACCACAGCCTTGAACTCCTGGGCTAAAGTGATCCTCCCACCTCCCTCTCCCAAAGCACTGGTATTGCAGGCATGAACCAGCATGCCTGGTTGCAGTCTTAACTGTTTATTTTCAAAAATGCTCTGACCATTCCATCCTATTGTAGCCTTTTCAGAATTCTTTCTCCAGGGTTTAAAGCACTATCAAGGTCTGTCAATCCTGAGATGAGCTATGTGAAAGTATTTAAGAAAGGATAAGGACTAAGGA
Organism: Ateles fusciceps; assembly: GCA_036589455.1. NCBI lineage: Eukaryota > Metazoa > Chordata > Mammalia > Primates > Atelidae > Ateles > Ateles fusciceps. The sequence goes on along the minus strand of JAZHEH010000800.1, from coordinate 969,666 downwards.
CTATATACATGTAAAAGTATAGTACTTCTTTCTCTCTCTCTCCTTTCTCCTTCCTTCCTTCCCCTCCCTCCCTTCCTTCTTTCCTCCCCTTGCCTCTCCCCCCTCCCCCTCCCCCTCCCTTCCCCCTCCCCTCCCTCCTTCCCTCCCTTCCTTCTTTCCTTCCTTCCTTCTTTCCTTCCTTCCTTCCTTTCTTCCCTCCTTCCTTCACAGGATCTTGCTCTGTTGCCAAAGCTGGAGTGAGGTGGCAGGATCATGGCTCACTGCAACCTGGAACTCCTGGGCTCAAGTGATCCTTCGGCCTCCTGCCTCAGCCTGCTGAGTAACTGGGACTACAGACTTGCTCCACCACATCTGGCTAATATTTTCAAAACATTTTTTGTGGAGCCAGGTCTTGCTATGTTGTTCACACTGGTTTCAAGCTCTTGGCTCAAGTGAACCTCCTGCCTTGGCCTCCCAAAATGCGGGAATTACATGTGTGAGCCACTGTGCCCTGCCTTAGTATTTCCTGAGTTGTTATTTAAATGTAAATATTCCCTTGACTTTAACTCTGCAGAAAATTCCTCAAGAGCCAAAAATGCTTTTTGTGCTTCTGTGAATTTTAAAGAGCACTTCATAAATCTCAAACTGCCCTGGTCCTCAAATCTCAAACTGCCCTGGTCCTCACAGTCTTTCCAGCTTGGCTGAAGATAGCTCTGCTTTTGCTGAGAAAATCTAAGTCAGCTTCCTCTTCTCAAAGGATCTATGGAGTCAGCCTCTCCTCTCCTCACATTGTACACTCAGATTTCAAAATCTTGGAGGAAGCACCTCCCTCATCCTTCTCAGGGTTAGCTATAAGTTCTCCGAGTGCACCTCCCAAGGGGCACTCATTCCAAATTGGAAATCCTTTCCTTGGTTCTTAGGAACAAATGAAGGAGTTTTCCTTTTTCATAAGTAAATTTTTATATTGCACTAAGGACTCCTAGTAATTTTCTTCAGGAGTTATTAAGGATAACTTGTCTTTGCTATCCAAAACCTAGGGTTAATACCTAGGTTAATATTTACACGCTAGGAGTGGTGGCTCATGCCAGCAATCCCAGCAATTTGGGAGGCCAAGCCGGAAGATCACTTGAGCCCAGGAGTTCAAGACCAGCCTGGACAACATAGTAAGACCCCATTTCTAAAACAAAAACATTAGCACTTAAGTCAAGTTGACAGAGGAATTGATTCAGCACTGTACTGAAAAGTTGAGTTGGCCGGGCGTGGTGGCTCACGCCTGTCATCCCACCACTTTGGGAGGCGGAGGCAGGCGGATCACGAGGTCAGGAATTCAAGACCAGCCTGGCCAACATAGTGAAACCCGTCTCTACCAAAAACAAAAAACAAAAAATTAGCCAGGCGTGGTGGGAGCCTGTAATTTCAACTACTCAGGAGGCTGAGGCTGGAGAATCGCTTGAACTCGGGAGGCAGAGGTTGCAGTGAGCGGAGATCACACCACTGTACTCTAGCCGGGGGCAACTCTGTCTCAAAAAAGAAAAGTTGAGTTGCTGGTAACTATGCAAAGCTCCCACTATGAAAACACCTACATCCTTGGGATTCCTCAACTTTCCAGTAAGATAGTTTTGTTATCAGCACTTTACGTGTTGACTCAGGCAGTTTGTTAGGTATTAAGTTGGCTTAGTCTTTCTTTTAAAATGTCAATTATTAGTTTAGCTTCATTATTATTAATTTGGTGTTACCTTTAGCCAACTGTATAGTTTTTGTGATGCTCATTTGCATGAGTAGGGTTTATTTTTATTTAAAAAAAAATTTTTTTTTTTTTTTAAGATGGGGGTTTCACCATGTTGGTCAGGCTGGTTTTGAACTCCCGACCTCAGGTGATCCACCCGCCTTGGCCTCCAAAGTGCTTGATTACAGGCGTGAGCCACCACGCCTGGCCGAGTAGGGATTTTTTTTTAGATCGAGTCTTCATCTGTTGCCCAGACTGGAGTGCAGTGGCGTGATGTTGGCTCACTGCAACCTCTGCCTCCTGGGTTCAAGCAGTTCTCTTGCCTCAGTCTCCTGAGTAGCTGGGATTATAGGTGCCCGCCATCACACCCAACTAATATTTGTATTTTTAGTAGAAATTGGGTTTCACCATGTTGGTCAGGCTGGTCCTGAACTCCTGACCTCGTGATCCACCTGCCTTGGCCTCCCAAAGTGCTGGGATTACAGGCGTGAGCCACCGCGCCCAGCCGAGTAGGCTTTTTAGGCCATAATTTTCAAGGAATTAGATTTCAAGAGGTGTACAGTTTGATATTCTTTTTTTTTTTTTTTTTTTTTTCGAGAGAGTCTTGCTCTGTTGCCTAGACTGAAGTGCAGTGATGCCATCTCAGCTCACTGCCACCTCTGCCTCCTGGGTTCAAGTGATTCTCCTTCCTCAGCCTCCTAAGTAGCTGGGATGACAGGCGCCTACCACCAGACTGGTCTCAAACTCCTGACCTCAGATGGTCCGCCCGCCTCGGCCTCCCAAAGTGTTGGGATTACAGGTATAAAGCCGTAATCCCAGTTTGATATTCTAATAGGATACTTCTATATCCATATTGCTAACTCAGAGGTTTGTATAATTTTATAAAAATATGCTTGCACTATAACACTTTATTGGTTATGTGCTTCTCATGAATTTGTGCTATTTATATTACATGGAAGCCAGGTAGGTTTAATGAAATGACTGGGTTTTTGTTTTTATTTATTTATTTATTTATTTTTTAATTAGAGACAGGGTTTCACCATGTTGGCCAAGCTGGTCTCGAACTCCTGGCCTCAGGTGATCCACCCACCTTGGCCTCCCAAAGTACTGGGATTACAGGCGTGAGCCACCGTGCCTGGCCTCATTTTTTTTTTTTTTTTTGAGTTGGAGTCTCGCTCTGTTGCCCAGGCTGGAGTGCAGTGGCATGATCTTGGCTCACTGTAGCCTCTGTCTCCTGGGTTCAAGTGATTCTCCTGCCTCAGCTTCCCGAGTAGCTAGCATTACAGGGATGTGCCACCATACTTGGCTAATTTTTGTATTTTTAGTGGAGACAGGGTTTCACCATGTTGGCCAGGCTGGTTTCAAACTCCTAACCTCAAGTTATCCACCCACCTTGGCCTCCCAAGGTGCTGGGATTACAGGTGTGAGCCACTGGGCTTGGCTGATGACTGGGTTATTTTTAAATTTATAAGGCACTTTGTACAATATAAAACCATGTGGACAAGCTCATATTCTTTTATCAAGTAAATACCAAATGATTATATATTTTGTATCCAGCAACATATCCACCCCAATTTGTTTATGGGAAAAGCATATCAATTGTATCCCTAGTGTACATCGTGGTGTCATACTGTGATATGATATTGAGAACATATTTATTATTTTGTTAAAAATATATAGCTATTTTCAACAAGGGTGCCAAGACCACTCAATGGAGAAAGGACAATTTTTTCAACAAATGATGTTGGGAATATTGGATATCCACATGCAAGAAAATAAAGTTGGACCCTTACCTTACTTACACCGTGTGGTGGTTGATTTTATGTGTTACATTTGACTAGACATAGGGATCCCCAGATAGCTGGTATCATGTCTGGATGTGTCTGTGAGGGTGTTTCTAGAAGAGATTAGCATTTGAATCAGACTGAGTAACGATCATCCTCACCTGTGTGAACGAGCATCTTCCCATCGTTGAGGACCTGGCAGAGGAAGGGCAAATCATTGAGAACAAAAAGGCAGAGGAAGGGCAACTTTGCTCTCTTTCTGGAACTGGAACGTCCATCTTCTCCTGCCCTTGGACATTAGAACTTCAGGTTCTCAGGCCTTCGGACTCGGATTGAATTATATCACTGGCTTTCCTGGTTTTCCAGCTCCAGCCTACAGACCCCACACTGTGGGATTTCATGACCTCTATATTTGCATGAGTCGGCTGCCATAATAGATCCCCCTCTTGTTTATCTATGTATATCTTATTGCTTCTGTTTCTCTGGAGAACCCTAATACACACCATATACAAAAATTAACTCACAATGGACAAAAGACCTAAATGTAAGAGCTAGAACTATACAATTCTTAGAAGGAAACACAGAGAAAGGCTTCACGACGTTGGGTTTGGCAATGATTTCTTGGCTATGACACCAAAGCACAGTCAACAAAAGAAAAAATATGTAATTTGGACCGCATCAAAATTAAAAAATTTTGTGCATCAGAGAGCACTATCAACAGTGAAAAAGCAACCCACAGAACGGGGGAAAACATTTGCAAATTGTATATCTAATAAGAAGTTGTTATCCACAATACATAAAGAACTCCTGCAACTCAACAAAAAAGCAAACAACCCAATTCAAAAATAGACAAAGGACTTGTGTAGACATTTCTCCAAAAGAGATATACAATGGCCAATAAGTGCATGAAAAGCTGCACAACATTATTAATCATTGGACAATGCAGATCAAAACTACAGCAAGACACCATTTCACACCTATTAAATAAACAAAAACAGAAAATAAGTATTGGCGAGGATGTGGAAAAATTGGAACTCTCCTGCATTGCTGATGAGAATTTTTTTACAGCCACTGTGGATATATGTTGATTCCTCAAAAAATCAAACATAGAATTACCATAGATCAGCAATTCCACTTCTGGGTATGTACCCAAAAGAAATGAAAGTAGGGTCCGGGTGTGGTGGCTGGCTCACATCTGCAATCCCTGCACTTTGGGAGGCCGACATGGGCAGATCACCTGAGGTCAGTTCGAGACCAGCCTGACCAACATGGTGAAACCCTGTCTCTACTGAAAACACAAAAATTAGCTGTCCATGATGATATGCACCTGTAATCCCACCTACTTGGGAGGCTGAGGCAGGAGAACCACTTGAACCCGGGAGTGGAGGTTGCAGTGAGCCAAGATCGTGCCATTACACTCCAGCCTGGGTGACGAGAACAAAACTGTCTCAAAAAAAAAAAAAAAAAAAAAAATGAAAGCAGGGGACTCCAAAAGATATGTGTACACCCATAGTTCATAGAAGCATTACTCACAATAGCTAAAGTGGAAGTAACCCCAAGTGTCCATCAGTGGATGAATGAATGAAGAAAATGTGCTCTATGTATACACAATGTAATGTGGTCTTTATATACAATATATAGACATGGTGGCTTATGGCTGTAATCCTAGTACTTTGGGAGGGTGAGGTGAGAGGATCACTTGAGCCCAAGGAAATCAAGACTGCAGCGAGTTGTGATTGCTCCCCTGCACTCCAGTCTGGGCGACAGAGCAAGACTTTTTTTTTTTTTTTTGAGACAAGGTCTGGCTCTGCTGCCCAGGCTGGAGTGCAGTGGTGCAATCACAGCTCACTGTAGCCTAAAGTCAAGGATGCAGTGAGCTGTGATCTCGCCACTGTACTCCTAGCCTGGGTGGCAGAGCAAGAGCTTGTCTCAGAAAAACAAACAAACAAAAAAAAACAAGAAGTATATGCTGAGAGTTAACAGGGAGGCATGAGGAGTGCTGTGTGGGACTGGCCCAGCTAGTTTGGATTGGTTTGATTGGGGGAGGGGTTCGCCAGATGATAAACACCACTGGGATTTCCTACTAGGTTTGGTTTGCTGCTGTTTTCCCAAGAGCTAGCACAGTGCCTGACATACAGTAGCTGGGCAATACATTTGTTGAAAAAATGAATGGAAGGTATCCTGGAGGCAAGTGTTGGAGGGCTATTTAGGAAGTAAGAACCAGGTCATGAATTGGATGCTGAGGAGAGTCAAGTTGCATACACAGGCTTCTGACTAGAGAAGAAAAACAAGAGGCTGTGCTTCTGCACGAATGTTTTATTCACATGGGTGGGGCTCTGCTGAGCTGATTTTATAACTTAAAACCTTTTCACTGGCAGGACAATTCCAAAGTCGAGCTAAAGCAAGCTTCAGGAAGAACAATAGCTCCAACCCCACTCCAGGTTTTCAATTTAAGGGAAACATTAGCTTCTCTGAGACCTCTGCACCCTCCTCTTTGAGTATTTGGATGGGGTTAAGACAGTCATTCCGGGAAAGGGGCAACTGAGAGCCTGGAGGAGGAGGCACGGTCAGCTGCCACAACCCAGCTGGAAATAAAACAGAGATTTCAAGACAGAAGGAAGAGCATGCTGGTTGGGTGTGGTAGGTGATGTCCTTGGAAATTCAGAGCTGCAAATTAGAGTCATGGACTCTTCCCTCTTCCTGGATTAAAAATAATAATAAACTGAAGCTAGCACTTCCAACTTCTCTGGTTCTGCCTCAAAGTTATACTAAGAGTACACTGGAGCTACATCTTCCTTTTATTCTTGGGCAATGGTCTTAGCTATCCACAGCTTTTAAAAATTTAAAAAAAAAAAAGGCCAGGCATGGTGTTTCACGCCTGTAATCCCAAGCACTTTGGAGGCCAAGGCGGGCAGATCACCTGAGGTCAGGAGTTCAAGACCAGCCTGACCAACATGGTGAAACCTGTCTTTAAAAAAAAAAAAAAAAAAAATTGTAAAAAAAAAAAAAAAAAGGAAATGGCTGAGCACAGAAGCTCACACCTATAATCCCAACACAGAGGCAGTGGGATCAGTTGAGCCCAGAGGTTCGAGACCAGTCTGGCTGACATAGGGAGATGGTGTCTTTACAAAACATTTAAAAAAATTAGCCAGGTGTGGTGAGGTACACCTGTGGTCCCAGCTACTTGGGAGGCTAAGGTGAGAGGATCACTTGAGCCCAGGAGGATGAGGCTGCAGTGAGCTGTGATTGCACCATTGCACTGCAGCCTGGGTGACACAATGAGACCCTGTCTCAAAAAAAAGAAATGAAAGAAAAGGAAAGGAAGTAACATCCCTCCTGGTCTTTTCAACCTCTCTAATGCACACTACCCTAGCCCGTCAGTAAAGAAAGATTAGCAACATAACAAAGTTTGGTTTCTTTGTTGTTTTTTTTGTTTTGAGACAGGGTCTCCTTCTGTCACCCAGGCTGGAGTACAGTGGCATGAACACGGCTCACTGCACCCTGGACCTCCTGGACTCAAATGATCCTCCTGCCTCAGCCTCTCCAGTAGCTGGGCTCACAGGCATGTGCCACCACACCCAGCTTATTTTTTAATATTTTATTTTGTAGAGATGGGGTCTTGACATGTTGCCCAGGCACGTCTCAAACTCCTAGGCTCAAGTGATCCTCTTGCCTCAGCCTCCCAAAGTGCTTATTATTTTATTTAAAGGTCTTATCTGGAGTTGAAATAGCCAAAAACAAAAACAAACAAAAACAAGGAAAGAAGGAGAAAAAAAAAGGCTAAAAGGCTTATTAACTGATCGATTTTGGTAAAATTTTAAGTAGTTTTCCTTCCTCTTGTTCAGAATATATGTTGAATGATTATAATGAGATAACTAGATAAAAATAATTTTCTATAACATTAGATATAACCAATCTTTGTGTTGCTGTTTTGAAAAGGTCTGGTTGTATTAGCATGGTGCTTCAGTTATTTGCAATATTTATGAAACGATCTCAAAACTCAAATGCTTGTATCTTGTCTTCTAAAGGCTCAGAGAAACTAGACTGCAAACAGGGCAAAGGTTGCAGTGTGAGAGTAAATATTTAGATTCCTCTTAACTCTGCCAGGTGCAACATTCCCACAAAATAGTGATACTGAAACCAGCTCTGGAAATGGAAAGTATAATCAGGAGGTTTGTTTTATGATAATTTTAATACCCTGATCCCAAATATTTGCTTCTGATAACTACTTTCACATTCTCTTTTCTTTTTTTAACTTTTTTATTATTATTTATTTATTTATTTATTTATTTTTAAGACGGGGTTTCACCATGTTGGTCAGGCTGGTCTTGAACTCCTGACCTCAGGTGATCCGCCCGCCTTGGCCTCCAAAGTGCTTGGATTACAGGCGTGAGCCACCATGCCCGGTCATTTTTATTTTTTTTTTAAAGACGGGGTTTCACCATGTTGGTCAGGCTGGTCTTGAACTCCCGACCTCAGGTGATCTGCCCACCTTGGCCTCCAAAGTGCTTGGATTACAGGCGTGAGCCATCACGCCCGGCCTCACATTCTCTTACTCAGTATTTATAACTGAATCCCCATTGTCCCAGTTCTCTGAATGTGCTCTCCCATAATATACTCCTCATTTCATTCACATGTCCCACAATAATTTCACCAAGTACGAGCTGTATTTTCTTCAGAATCTTTTGGCCTAGAGGATCTGTGAATGATTCACTGAAGCACTCCCTCCCCTCTGCTACAAACCAAAAACACGTGTGAAACTTGTCTCTTCCATTTTCTTTTTTTTTCGTTCTTTCTTTTTTTGAGACAGAGTCTCACTCTGTCTCCCAGGCTGAAGTACAGTGGCATGATCTTGGCTCACTGCAATCTCTGCCTCCTGGGTTCAAGTGATTCTCCTACCTCAGCCTCTGAGTAGCTGCGATTACAGATGTGTGTCACCACACCCAGCTAATTTTTGTATTTTTAGTAGAGACGGGGTTTCACTATGTTGATCAGGCTGGTCTCGAACTCCTGACCTCAGGTGAAACCCAGCCATCCATGCCATTTTCTACCCAGTTTATGGACACCTAGTTTGGAGTAGTGAGGACAAGTACCAAGCACAAGGCTTGGGTACTGGGTACCCAGAAAACACAGCTGCAGGTCTCAAAGGAGTCTTAGCCTTGTTGCTTGACTTCCATATTTTTAATTTTTTTGTGACCTACTATACTTAACTAATCTGGCCAGCCCAACCAGCAGTCCAACAGTAACATCTGTTAACCTAGATGAACTCCACCATCATTAAGGACCCTATCAGATTAAATTATTTTTGTATCCAAAGATAATTTAGCTGAGATTATTTTCTGGAATATATTTTTACAACTTTTCTGATGAACCAACAGATGGATTTAGCCAAGTTCAAAACTAAATCAAATTCAAAAAATATAAAGAACTCCTACAACTGAACAACAAAAGGACCACAACCCAATTCAGAAATGGCAATGGGCCTGGTGTGGTGGCTCATGCCTGTAATCCCAGCAATTTGGGAGGCCAAGGCAGGTGGATCATGAGGTCAGGAGTTCAAGACCAGCCTGGCCAATATGGTGAAACCCTGTCTCTACTAAAAATACAAAAATTCGCTGGATGTGGCAGCTATAGTCCCAGCTGCTCAGGAGGCTGAGGCAGGAGAATCGCTTGAACCTGGGAGGCAGAGGTTGCAGCGAACAGAGATCGTGCCACTGCACCCCAGCCTGGGCGACAGAGCGAGAGTCCATTTCAAAACAAAAAAATGGCAGTGGATTTGAATAGCCATTTTTCAAGGAAGATGTACACATGGACAGTAAGTACATGAAAAAAATGCCCAACATCACTAATCATTAGAGAAATTCAAATCAAAACCATAATAAGATACCACTTCACATCTATTAAGGTGGCCATTTATTTATTTTTTGAGATAGTCTCACTCTGTCACCCAGGCTGGAGTGCAGTGGCACAATCTAGACTCACTGCAACCTTTGCCTACCAGGTTTAAGTAATTCTTCTGCCTCCTCCTGAGTAGCTGGGATTACAGGCGTGCACCACCATGCCCAGCTAATTTAGTATTTTTAGTACAGACAGGGCTTCACCATGTTGGCCAGGCTGGTCTCAAACTCCTGACCTCAAGTGATCCACATGTCTCAGCCTCCCAGAGTTGGGATTACAGGCTTGAGCCACCCCGCCCGGCAGGATGGCTACTTATTAAAAGAGAGAAAGAGAAAATAACAAATGTTGGCAAGGATGTGGAGAAACTGGAACCCTCATGCATTGCTGGAGGGAATGTCACAAAGAGGAAGAGGAGTTTCTACAGTACAGTCATTCAGTACCAATTCCTCCTCCGCGAGAATAGGCAGAAATCAAGGAACTGCAGGGAAACAGTGACTCTCTGAAAGTGACTCATGAGTTACGGACATTTGGCACATTGACATCAAACACCTACAATAACGTTCTTACAGTATGTAATCTCTCATATTCTCTAATTTCAAACCCTTAGCACTGAGGGTTTCTAAGAAAATCCTGGATATCACCATGAATTCTATGAACAATAGCAGACTGTTTCCACCTCATTGTTGCATCTGGGCAGCTATATCATGTGGCAGGCACCTTCCAAATACTTGGGAAGCTGGTTCTGAGTAACTCTGTCTTTCGGTTTAACTTGGCTCTGCCCTTCGGCAATAACAATCCCCCAAGTACCCTTGAATATTAACACTGGCAGCCTTACTGGTCACAAACAAGATTTAAATTGGGAAGGGCTGCTATTGTTCACACATTAACTAACAGCATTTCCCAAACTGTCATACATCCTTCAGCCTCCTGCCCTGTACACAAAGGGAACTCATAGGCACGAATGCATGATGTTGAATAAAAGCATTTAAACAGGTATAAATACTCTTCAGGTCCATTCACGAGCAGACTTTTTGTTTTAGAACCACTCATAGGGAAAAGGGGAGGAAATGGTTATATCTACCATCTTAGATGTGAGGTTTGGCTTAAAGTCTTACACACACACACACACACACACACCACAGGCTTGGGTTTCAAATATGGCTCATGAAGCCAATAGTTGTTAAGATTTTTGTTTCCCTAGAACTTTGTAAATGTTTTCCAAAGATTGCTAGAACACTACAGGCAGTTCCCAATTTATGAAAGGATTGTATTCTTCAATTTATATATTTTTTTGGCCAGGCACAGTGGCCCATGCCTGTAATCCCAGCACTTTGGGAAGCTGAGGCAGGTGGATCACCTGAGTCAGGGGTTCGCGACCAGCCCGGTCAACATGGTGAAACCCCATCGCTACTAAAAATAGAAAAATTAGCTGGGCATGATGGCTTACACTTGTAATCCCAGCTACTTGGGAGATTGAGGCACGAGAATTGCTTGAACCCAGGAGGTAGAGGTTGTGGTGAGCTGAGATCGTGCCATCCAGCCTGGGCAATAAGAGTGAAACTTTGTCTCAAAAAAAAAATTGAGGTATAATACATGTATAATATATGTACAGTAAAAGGCGCTAATTTTAAATGCTTAGCTTGATGGATTTTTAAATATGTATATATCCTGGTAAGCAATGAACTAGATGCAGGTATAGTACCCAGAAGGCTCCCTCGTGCTCCTTCCCAGCCAATAAACATCTCTCATAGGTAACATTTATTCTGAATTCTATCATCAGAGGTTGGAGTTTTAAAATACCTTTTTTTTCTCCTGAGACGGAGTCTTGCTCTGTTGCCCAGGCTGAAGTGCAGTAGCACAATCTCTCGGCTCACTGAAATCTCCACCTCCCAGGTTCAAGCAATTCTCCTGCTTCAGGCTCCTGAGTAGCTGGGATTACAGGTGTGTGCCACCAGGCCCAGCTAATTTTTATATTTTTTAGTAGAGACGAGGTTTCACTGTGTTGGCAAGGCTGCTCTAGAACTCCTGACCTCGTGATCTGCCCGCCTCAGCCTCCCAAAGGGCTGGGATCATAGGCATGAGCCACTGCGCCTGGCCTTGAAATAACTATTTTAAAAGAAAGTAAGTCAAAAGTAGATTTATTTATTGTTTTATTTGAGACAGGGTCTCTCTCTGTTGACCAGGCTGGAGAGAAGTGGCACAATCACGGCTCACTGCAACCTCAGCCTCCTGGGCTCATTTGAACCTCCCACTTCAGCCCCTCCAGTAGCTGGGACTACAGGCACATTCCAACACACCCAACTGACTTTTTTTTTTTTTTTTTTTTTTGAGACAGAGTTTTGCTCTTGTTGCCCAGGCTGGAGTGCAATGGCGCGATCTCAGTTCACCGCAACCTCTGCCTCCTGGGTTCAAGCAATTCTCCTGCCTCAGCCTCCCGAGTAGCTGGGATTATAGGCATATGCCACCATGTCCGGCTAATTTTTTTGTATTTTTTAGTAGAATATAAACAAAACCTATTTGATCTTGCAAAATCTTTTTATTTAAGATTAACTCAAGTTCATTGTTTTAATAAGACGACTCAATGTCATTCATAAATGTCGACATTTATAAATGTGTTCATTATGCATGTCAAATGCTTGGGTAAAAAAGGTAGAAAAATAGAAAAATAAAGAAAAATATAACAAATTAAGTGAAGATACAAAAAATAAATGTTTTGTTGAGACAGGGTTTCACTCTGTTGCCTAGGCTGGAGTGCAGTGCCACGATCTCAGCTCAAGTGATCTTCCTACCTCAGCCTCCCAAGTAGCTGGGACTATAAGCACGTGCCACCATCCCTGTCTAATTTTTGTATTTTTTTTGTAGAGACTGTTTTACCATGTTGCCCAGGCTGGTCTCGAACTCCTGAGCTCAAGCGATCTGCCTGTCTCAGCCTCCCTAAGGGCTGGGATTACAGGCATGAGTCACCATGGCTAGCCTGAAATTTAATTATTTTTTTTAAAAAGGTGTCATATACAGGCCGGGCGCGGTGGCTCACGCCTGTAATCCCAGCACTTTGGGAGGCCGAGGCAGGCGGATCATGAGGTCAAGAGATCCAGACCATCCTGGCCAACATGGTGAAACCCTGTCTCTACTTAAAAAATACAAAAATCAGCTGGGCATGGTGGCACACACCTGTAGTCCCAGTTACTCAGGAGGCTGAGGCAGGAGAATGGCTTGAACCAGGGAGAGGTTGCAGTGAGCCAAGATTGTGCCATTGCACTCCAGCCTGGTGACAGAATGAGACTCCGTCTCAAAAAAAGAGGCGTCATATATATGCCAGGAAAGCAGGATCCTGAAGTAATAGAAAAATACTTCCAAACAGCCTTTGAAGCACAAGTTCTTTAACATATAAATTTTTTTTTGAGATGGAGTCTTGCTCTGTTGTCCAGGCTGGAGTGCAGTGGCACAGTCTCCACTCACTGCAACCTCCGCCTCCCTGGTTCAAGCGATTCTCCTGCCTCAGCCTCCTGAGTAGCTGGGACTAAAGGCGTGTGCCACCACGCCCAGCTAATATTTTGCATTTTTAGTAGAGACAGGGTTTCACCATGTTAGCCAGGATGGTCTTGCTCTCCTGACCTCATGATTCACCTGCCTCGGCCTCCCAAAGTGCTGGGATTACAGGCATGAGCTACCATACTCGGCCAACATATAAATTTCTAATGCTTAAATATATTTTTCCTTAATATGAGGTATTAAAAGATATCTTTAACCATTTAATAGGTTTCATGCATAAAGAGGATATTTAAAAATACATATATATTCAGGCCAGGTACGGTGGCTTATGCCTGTAATCCCAGCACTTTGGGAGAGCAAGGTGGGTGGATCACTTGAAGTCAGGAGTTCAAGACTAGCCTGGCCAACATGGTGAAACCCTGGGTCTACTAAAATAAAAAAATTAGCTGGGCATGGTGGCTCACGCCTGTAATCCCTGCTACTCAGGAGGCTGAGGCAGGAGAATTGCTTGAACCCAGGAGGCAGAGGTTGCAGTGAGCTGAGATGGTGCCATTGAACTCCAGCCTGGGCAACAAGAGCGAAACTGTCTCAAAAAAAAAAAAAATACATATACAGTCAATAATTATTTGCTTAGTAATTCATATTTTGTTTAAAATAGTAATAAAGTACTTTTTAATTGACACATAACAGATGCATGTTAAATGCATATGGTGCATGCATCTCAAGGACAGAGTTCCACCAGTGTTTCATAGGTATGCATCCTGTAGCTGGGCATGGTGGCATGCATCTGTGGTCCCAGCTACTTGGGAGGCTGAAGCAGGAGGATCACTTGAGCCCAGGAGGTGGAAGCTACAGTGAACCATAATGGCACCACTGAACTCCCAGCCTGTGTGACACAGTGAGACCCCACGCCTAAAAAAAAAAAAAAAAAAGTATGCATCCATGTAACTTCCGTCCAGAGCAGTATAGAGCACATTTTCATATCCTAGAGGCTCCCTTATGCCCTTTCCCAGGAGGCGTGACAGAGTGAGGCTCCATCTCAAATAATAAAAGAAAAAATCATATGGAAGAAAGGAAATGTACAGGGAAGTACTTTTCCTTCTGAATCTTGTAACTTGCCAAAGGTAGCTATTACAGGCTAAACTGTGGCCTCTCAAAGAGGTAACGCTGAAGTTCCTACCCTCCAGTACTTCATAATGTGACCTTATCTAGAAATAGCATCCTAGCAAATGTAATTAGTTGACAGGAGGTCATGCTGGAGAAGGTGGGCCTCTCATTCCGTATGACTGGTATGGCCAAAAAGACTGGGGAGAAGGCCATGCGAGAATGGAGGACTGGACAGACGCATCTACAAGCCAACGGACGCCAAAGATTGCCAGCAAACCATCAGAAACTAGACGAGGACTCCCCTACAGGCTTTTGAGGGAGCATGTCCCTGCCGACACCTTGCTTCCAGTCTTCTAGGCTGAAGGTCTGTGAGATTATACATTTTGGTTGTTTTGAGCCACTCAGTTTGTTGTACGTTGTCACAGTGGCCTTGACTTTGAATTCTTGCAAATAATGGGGGAAGGGGAAACAGTGAGTCACCTGAGCATCGTGACCTACAGGTTTTCAATGACTTTCCAGTTTATTTTCTGATAAGTGAAAATATTTTCAAGAACATGCACAGTGAACACAGGAATGCTAGGAAAGCAAACATAAAGGGCATACGCACGACAGCTGACTGAAACTTTAACACACCTAGGGATTGACCACAACATTTACAAATCAGTGTTACAGCATTGGATTTTCAAAGATTAACATTTACAGTTATAAACTTTATTTTACAAGTTTCACAATGTTCAATTTCCTTAATACTTCAACAGGAATCTAACTCTTCATAGTCTATCAAAATGGTAATATTTTACCTCTTTTTTTTTTAAAGCACTGGTGCTCTTTTTTTTTTTTTTGAGACAGTCTCACTCTGTCACCAGGCTAGAGTGCAGTGGTGCAATCTCGGCTCACTGCAACTTCCACCTCCGGGATTAAAGCGATTTTCCTGCCTCAGCCTCCTGAGTAGCTGAAACTACAGGAATGCGCCATCACGCCCAGCTAATTTTTTGTATTTTTAGTAGAGGCAGGGTTTCACCATGTTGGCCAGCATGATCTTGATCTCTTGACCTTGTGACCCGCCCACCTCGGCCTCCCAAAGTGCTGGGATTACAGGTATGAGTCACTGCGCCTGGCCTCACTGTTGCTCTTCTTTAGTAAAATGTTAACACATGGATCAATACATAAAAGAGAAAGTGAAGTTGTTCCATTTGGGGGGGGTTTCCATGAAGGGTCTCATGCTTCCCTAGGTGTCACCCCTTCAGACACAGCCCAGCCTGATGCACAGTCTGGGAAGCCATGGAATTAAAATATGAATGATGAATGCATAAAGATTTCACTGACATAAAAACTAGCGAGTGCATTCAGTGGCCATAACTTTCTAAGCTTCTGCTTTTCCACATGCTTTTCTTTGGTTTCAACACTTTAGAAAACTCTTTAAACGTTAATTGTTTGAAAGGCAGCTATATTCGGCAGAAGCTGAAACGCTATACCTGGGAATTTATCTACACACTAGATGCTGCTGAATAAAATCCAAGAAGAATGATTTTGTCTTTTAAAAAAACATTTTAAGGGCAGTTTCTTGTTGATACTAACAAAAATAAAACATTTCTCATGAATAAATTCCAAAGCCAGGATAATGCTTAGAAAGGAAGCATCCCTGCCAGGCGCAGTGGCTCACGCCTGAACTCCAACACTTTGGGAGGCTGAGGCGGGTGGATCACCTGAGGTCAGGAGTTTGAGACCAGCCTGACCAACATGGTGAAAACCTGTCTCTACTAAAAATACAAAAAATTAGCTGGGCGTGGTGGCGGGCACCTATAATCCCAGCTACTCGGAGAGGCAGGAGAACCGCTTGAACCCAGGAGGCAGAGGTTGCAGTGAGCTGAGATCACACCATTGCACTTCAGCCTGGGCAATAAGAGCGAAACTCCATCTCAAAAAAAGAAAAAGAAAAAAAAGATGAAGCATCCCAAAAATTCAAAGGGAGGTTTCAAGGAAATGCTACATTGTGTGAGACTGTAGTGTGGATGTCCAAAGGGAAGAGAAAGGCAATACCATTCATACAATTCAATGAGTCCAGGGCAGGCTGGACTACAGGGAGATGGACAGATGTGCAGTCACACTGATGAAAGACAGGAAGGCCATATGGAACCCCAGGGGGCCACAGAGCCACAGGGAAGCATCAGGCTAAGGCCACGAGTTAACACAGCAAAAAAGAAAGGCACTAGACACTTAGGCTTTTGGTTAAGTAGGTTGGGCTTACTCATTAAGGACCTCTTGTTGAGACTCATTCTTTATAATTTATTCATTTCACAAACACTAATATAGTCCTTACTATATTAGTGATTCTTTTAATCCTCATAACAACTCTATGGGGAAGGGACTATTATCGGCCCCATTCTACGGAAGAGGAAACAGGCACGGAGATATTAAACTATCTCCCCAAGATCACAATGTTTGAAACTGTTGATCCGGGGATTCAAACACCTTTCAAGGGAATAAATAAAACCTTTGAAAAATGTCACCAATTTACCCTTAGAAAAATCCTTTAGAAATCCCCAAGGAATTTCTATAGGAAGAGAAATTTGTCCTAGAAAAATCCTAGGAACCTGCCTGAGTTAAAAAGGAAAGTAGCACCAGAACTGGCAGTCCACTTGTCCATCACGCTGCCAGGATATGATCTCTAAAATGATGACACATTTAAATGAGATGGACAAATATGAAATTGGACACAGCTGAACACAGGATTTGTTCCATTCTTAGTAAAAGCCCTTAGTACATTTGAATTTGTTTTAAAATGTCGGAGTAAAATCTTTAATGTTGCATACTGGTTAAACCAACTGGAAGCTGATTCAGGAATCCCTTGTTTCTCTACCACAGAGGCTGGCATTAAAAAGGCAGTAAATAAACAGTAAACTTGATATTTATTTTAAAAAAAGTGGTTTCCCAGCCTGACCAACATGGTGAAACCCTATCTCTACTAAAAATACAACAATTAGCTGAGTGCCGTGGCGTGTGCCTGTAATCCCAGCTACTCAGGAGGCTGAGGTAGGAGAATCGCTTGAACCTGGGAGGCAGAGGTTGCAGTGAGCCGAGATTGCACCACTGCACTCCAGCCTGGGTGACAAAACGAGACTCCGCCTCAAAAAAAAAAAAAAGGGCTAAGAATAACCTTGTACATCCCAATTCATTACTTTATCATATTCTTGAATTCTTTGTTTTATGTGAGAAAGTTTATTCTTTAGGTAATCACAGCGTTCTTTTTTTTCCAGAAATGTAGGATCCTGTGAAAGAAATATAAGTATTACTTTGGTTCCTGGCTTCCTCAGTGAAAAACGCAGAAACATACATTGTCACCCAGGAAATGATCATACACAGCAATATTCTCTACAGCAGATTCCGAACTCAGAGTAATAGTTAAGCTCTCTACAGATTTTTTTAAATGTACATTTCTTTTTAATTTTTTAATTTTAATTTTCATTTTTTTTTCTTTCTACAGGACTCTTCTTTATCTTCAAAAATGTACATTTCTATTTAGAGCAGTTTTAGGTTCACAGCAAAACCAAACAGAAGTACAAAGAGCTGAGGTCCCTTTCATTTTAATGTCTGATGTACATAAAAAAAGGAAATAAAGCCAGGTACAGTGGCATGTGCCTGTAGTCCCAGCAACTCAGGAGGCTGCAGTGGGAAGACTGCTTGAGGCCAGGGGTTTAAGGCCAGCCTAGGCAACACAGCAAGACCCCATCTCTTAAAAAAAAAAAAAAAAGTGGGGCCGGGCAAGGTGGCTCACGCCTATAATCCCAGCACTTTGGGAGGCCAAGGTGGGTGGATCACAAGGTCAGGAGTTCCAGGCCAGCCAGGCCAATATGGAGAAACCCTGTCTCTACTAAAAATACAAAAATTAGCTGGGCGTGGTGGCGGGTGCCTGGAGTTCCAGCTACTCAAGGGGCTGAGGCAGAAGAATTGCTTGAACCCAGGAGGTGGAGGTTGCAGTGAGCCGGGATTGTGCCATTGCACTCCAGCCTGGGCGACAGAGAGAGACTTCATCTCAAAAAAAAAAAAAGTAGTAAGTATAGAAAATATTAATAAACGGTCTCTCCGGCCTCTACTAATTTTTTTTTTTTTTTTTTCAGACAGGATTTCACTTTGTTGCCCAGGCTAGAATGCAGTGGCGTACTCTGCCTCCCAGGCTCAAATGATCCTTCTACTTCAGCTTCCCAAGTAGCTGGGACTACAGGCGTGTGCCATATGGCTAATGTTTATATTTTTTTCTAGAGACAGTGTTTTGCCATGTTGCCCAGGCTGGTCTTAAACTCCTGGGCTCAAGTGTTCCACTCGCCTTGGCCTCCCAAAGTGCTGGGATTACAGGCGCGAGCCAGTGTCCAGCCACCTCTACTGATTTTGAGATTAAGTTAGCTTGGAAAGATGTAAAGTAAGTTCATCTTTTGGAAGGAAGAGGTGGAGAATTCCCGATCAATGCTCATTTCCCTAGGTTTCTAAGTCAGGACACAGCAAAATGTATTCAGGACAGACGTGACAAAATGGCATCCAGCAGCCATTTTCCCTTAAAAGGAGCATCTCATGAAATACAAAAAGGAACTATGTTAGCTAACAGAATCTAGAGTCTCTCAATTATCATGTATGCACCTTGGTAAGAATATAGTTTGAAGAAGAAAACTGTTTTACTCACATTCTTCTTTTTCTTAAATTCTTCGTGGATTCTTGAAATTCTCTCATGTTCCTGAAAAATAATATATTGTACACCTAAGTTTAAAATAATATATTGTATACCTAAGTTTAAAATAATATATTGTATACCTAAGTTAAAAGTTTCCATTTATTCAAATCATATCTCAAAGCACACTGAGAATTAGAACAAAAAAACAATTTTTACCCAAGAAAATAATGAAAATGTTCACACACAAAAATTTAATTCACAGGCAAATATTTGAGGGCTTACTATCTGCTAGGCCCAGGAGTACATAAGAGAGAAAGGACCCTGACCACATGCAACCATACCCATGCCCCAGGCCCTTTAGGGAGGATACATAGCTTGCCCAGGGCCACACAGCTGGCATGCTCAGTTTCCTTATTAGTAAAATGGAAATAAAACCATAATAACCTCAAAGGGTTGTAAGAAGGTTCACTTATTTGAAATGATCCTTACAAAGTGCTTGCCACATAATAACCACAACATTAGCTATTATGATGTTCATCCCCTTTGGAAAGTTCATCCACTTTGGAAAGTTCTTTTTCGAGTTATTAGGTGTTGGGATTAAGCAGTTTGAGAGTATGCAACTTTTGAAAATAGCTAATATAAGGTTCCTTGTAATTTCATTCTAAGTTTTAAAATAAATATGATCTTTGTTAAGGAGTTGAACAGTCTATTCAAAGAGAACAGATTACTACAGTAATGCCCTCATTCATCCATGCAAACCTATGCATAAAGATTGTTAGACACTGCAAACCTAATAAATAAACAAATATAATAATTTACTTTTTTTTTTTTTTTTTTTTTTTTTGGAGACAGTCTCACTCTGTTGCCCAGGCTGGAGTGCAGTGGCACAATCTCAGCTCACTGCAGTCTCCACCTCCCTGGCTCAAGCTATTCTTGAGCCTCAGTCTCCCAAGTAGCTGGAACTACAGGTGTGCACCATCATGCCCAGCTGATTTTTGTATTTTTAGTAGAGACGGGTTTTCACCATGTTGGCCAGGCTGGCCTCAAACTCCTGGCATCAAGTGATCCACCCGCCTTGGCCTCCCAAACTGTTGGGATTACAGGTGTGAGCCACCGTGCCCAGCCAGTAATTTATAGTTCTAAAAGCTTGCCCTATACCTGTAATCCCAGCACTTTGGGAGGTCGAGGAGGATGGATCACCTGAGGTCAGGAGTTTGAGACTAGTTGGGTTGACAGGGTAAAACCCTGTCTCTACTAAAAACACAAAAATTAGCCAGGTATGGTGGCTCAGGTCCATACTCCTAGCTACTCAGGAGGCTGAGACAGGAGAATCGCTTGAACCTGGGAGGTGGAGGTTGCAGTGAGCCAAGATCGCACCATTGCACTTCAGCCTGGTGAACAGAGTGAGACTCCATCTCAAAAACAAAAAAAGGAAAAATAAATAAAATAAAAAAATAAAAGCTTGCCCTGAGAACCTTTTCCATCACTGATCCATACTCTTTTCCCAGTATATTTTCTTTTCTCTTTTTTTTTTGGGGGGAGGGTACAGGGTCTTGCTCTGTTGTCCAAGCTGGAGCGCAGTGGTGTGATCACAGCTCACTGTAACCTCAACTTCTTGTGCTCAAGTGATCCTCCTGTCTTAGCCTCCAAGTAGCTGGGATTATAGTGGTATACCATTAGGCTTGGCTAATTTTAATTTTTATTTATTTATTATTAATTAATTTATTCATTTTTGAGATGGAGTCTCACTCTGTCCCATGGGCTGGAGTGCAGTGGCGCAACCTCGGCTGATGGCAACCTCTGCCTCCCGGCTTCAAGCAATTCTGCCTCAGCCTCCTGAGTAGCTGGGAATACAGGCGCCCATTGCTATGCCCAGCTAACTTTTTGTATTTTTAGTAGAGATGGGGTTTTACCGTGGCCAGGCTGGTCTCAAACTCCTGAACTCATGATTTGTCCACCTCAGCCTCCCAAAGTGCTGGGATTATAGGCGTGAACCACTGTGCCTGGTTGCTAATTTTTATTTTTTGTGTGTAGACGTAGTCTTGCTATGTTGCTTAAGTTCATCTTGAACTCCTGGCTTCAAGCAACCTTCTGCCTTGACCTTGCAAAGTGTGGGGATTACAGCTATGAGCCCCCTTGCCCAATCTATTTTAATTCTTCAATCTCTTTTACATACTGAGATCATGAGTATTTGTGTTTTGAATGCTTGCCAGCAGTGAAGATAAACCTGGTGATTTAATTGTAATCTGTAATAACAGGTCCTGGACAAGGAATAAACTTGCTGCTGGGGTTAGCACTGCTGTGCTGGAGATGCAGGCAGAGATGAGCTGTAACATCTATCTAGAGTCTGTCACTGAATTTAAGGAGTGGTGAGGACCAGAGCGATTATCTGGAGTAAATATTTCTATTTTATGGGCTCAGAAAAGTCATGTGACTATTTTTTAAGGGTGCACAACCATGTCTGTGAGAGACTCTGTGTCTCCAAACAGGCTCAGTGGGCTTTGAAATGCCTCACATGCTTCCGTGGGGACGTGGTGGGAAAATGAATGAGTCTGTGGACTCTTGCCCAGGGCAAAGCTCAGTCGGTGACCAAGGAGAAGCTAACTTCTGTGATACAATGTATATTTCTACTTTAGATAAGGACTAGAGGATACACTGATAATAATAACCATGGGCCTGCCATTTGGGTTATTTACAAGCCCTGTCTTGCTAAAAATCACAGGTAATGGCTGTTGTTGATATTGTGTGGAAACATCATGGGAAGACTCGGTCTCAGCCTGTACTGTAATCAGGACCCTCTTGATTTCCCAACTGCAGACCACATGCTGCAGCCCTTGTGCATTCATACAGAGCATACAAACCAGACACCACTGGGGGCTGGCTCAAAGATTACAGGTCAGGATTGTCTGCATTATTTTCCACAACAAGCCTGCTCTTCCCAACCTGTGCTGATCCAGATTCCTGAGGCCTCATGCCTTCCTGCACTCCTTGGAGAGCCTCTAAACCAGGCCACCCTTCTTAGACCTGTGGGCCTTGCTTGTTTTCCAAATGGTACTGACATTCAACCTCAATATTTGCTGAATTTCTCTTCCTTCCTGGTACTGGCTTCTCTTAGCCAACAGCATTCCACTGCTCCAGGATTAGGAAAATGTCACTACAATACACATTTGGCTTAGCTAATTCATAATGATAAGTGATTTAAATGTACACTTAACAGTCTGTGGTTGAAACAAAGACAATACAGGTTCTTGGGTAAAAAATTTATATATGTATGTGTGTTCACATACATGAATTTGAATTTAGTTTTGTGTGTGTGTGTGTGTGTGTGTGTGAGATGGAGTCTTGCCCTGTCGCCAGGCTAGAGTATAGTAGCGCAATCTCAGCTCAGTGCAACCTCCGCCTCCCTGGTTCAAGCAGTTCTCCTGCCTCAGCTCCCACGTAGCTGGGAATACAGATGCATGCCACCATGCCTGGCTAAATTTTTTGTATTTTTAGTAGAGACCGGACTTCACTGTGTTAGCCAGGATGGTCTCCATCTCCTGACCCCGTGATCCGCCCACCTCGGCCTCCCAAAGTGCTGGGATTACAGGTGTGAACCACCACTGCGCCCAGCCTGACATTTAGTTTTAAAAAGCTGTGTTTTAAAAATTTAATCATACAAGTAATAGATTAATACAGCCTCTTTAAAAAGACAGATTATACAAATATTTATGACAGCATTATTTATATTAGCTAATGAGTTGAAATGACCCGGCCAGGCGTGGTGGCTCATGCCTGTAATCCTAGCACTTTGGGAGGCTGAGGTGGGTAGATCACCTGAGGTCAGGAGTTCAAGACCAGCCTGGCCATCATGGTGAAACCCCATCTTTAAAAAAATAAAAATAAAAAATAAGAAAAAAAAAAATGACCCAAATGTCTATCTCCTGATGAACGGACAAACAAAATATGGTATATTCATATAGCAGAATATTATTGAACAACAAAAAGGAGTAAGTATTGACTTATGCTAAAATACAGATGAACTTGAAAACATTATCCAAATGAAGAAGCCAGACACAAAGGATTTATATGACATGTTCAAACTAGGCAAATCCATTCAGACATAAAGATTAGTGGTCGTCAATGGCTGGATAGATCTGGGAATGGAAAATAACTGCTAATGGGTATAGGGTTTCTTTTTCTTTTCTTTCTTTTTTTTTTTTTTTTTTTGAGGCAGGGTCTTGCTCTGTTACTTAGGCTGGACTGCAGTGGTGCAATCTTGGCTCACTGCAACCTCCACCTCCTGAGTTCAAGTGATTCTTTTGCCTCAGCCTCCCAAGTAGCTGAGATTACTCAGCCCGCCAACACGCCTAACTAATTTTTGTATTTTTAGTAGAGATAACGCTTCACCACATTGGCCCGGCTGGTCTAGAACCCCTGATCGCAAGTGACCCTACCGCCTCGGCCTCCCAAAGTGCTGGAGTGATGAAACTGTTCTGGAATTTGAGTGGTGCTGATTGCACAACTCCGAAACTATACTAAAATTCACTGAATTGTACACTTTAAAAGGGTGGATTTATGATATGTAAATGAGATTTCAACTAAAAAGAGCACATCTGGGCCAGACACAGTGGTTCATGCCTGTAATACCAGCACTTTGGGAGGCTGAGGTGAGCGGATCACCTGAGGTCAGGTGTTCAAGACCAGCCTGGCCAACATGGCGAAACCCCGTCTCTACTAAAAATACAAAAATTAGCTGGGCGTGGTGGCGGGCGCCTGTAGTCCCAGCTACTCGGGAGGCTGACCCTTAAGCAAGAGGATTGCTTGAACCTGGGAGGCGGACGTTGCAGTGAGCCGAGATTGCATCACTGTACTCAAGCCTGGGTGACAGAGCAGGACTCCGTCTCAAAAAAAAAAAAAAAAAAAAGAGTATATCTGACTAAAAAATGGCACAGGTTATAAGGAATCCCTATTTCAGAAATATAAAAATATGAAAAACGTAGGGGGGAAAAGAGCACTGCAAAAAAGCTTAAGTCCCCTGTAACGACCATTTCTATTCCCAGTGCTCCTCTTTGTCATGATCATAGCTGTCAGTCTGGTGTGTGTGCCCAGTAGCTCACATTTGTAGCATCATATCTCATATCTGCTCTTTTTTTTTTGGAGACATGGTCTTACTCTCTCCCCCAGGCTGGAGTACAGTGACACAATCATGGCTCACTGCAGCCTTGACCTCCTAGGCTCAGACAATCCTCCCACCTCAGCCTCCTGAGTAGCTGGGACTACAGGTGCTTCTCCACCACGCCTGGCTAATTTTTATATTTTTTGTAGAGACAGCGTTTTACCATGTTGTCCAGGCTGGTCTTGAATGCCTGGGCTCAAGCCATCTGCCCGCCTTGACAGTCCAAGTTACACAATTTGAACTGTCATCTTGACTAGGCACTTTGAGGATCTCAAATACTTTCCTAGACACAGAAAGCAGATGTAAATGGTTATACATTTTACTTATTTATTTATTTTTTATTTATTTTATTTTTTTATTTTTATTTTTTTTAAAGATGGGGTTTCACCATGAATGGCCAGGCTGGTCTTGAACTCCTGACCTCAGGTGATCCACCCACCTCAGCCTCCCAAAGTGCTAGGATTACAGGCGTGAGCCACAGCGCCCGGAGGTTATACATTTTTTTAAAAGCCAGATTTTATGCTGGACGCGGTGGCTCATGCCTGTAATCCCAGCACTTTGAGAGGCCAAGGTGGGTGGATCACTTGAGGCCAGGAGTTTGACACAAGCCTGGCCAACATGGTGAAACCGTGTCTCTACTAAAAATACCAAAAAATTAGCTGGGTATGGTGGCACATGCCAGTAATCCCAGCCACTCGGGAGGCTGAGGCAGGAGAGTCACTTGAATCCAGGAGGTAGAGGTTGTAGTGAGCCAAGATTGTGCCACTGCACACTAGCCTGGCAACAGAACGAGACTCTGTCTTACAAAACAAAAAGCCAGATTTTATTCCTCCTCTAGATTTCAGTGATTCTCCTAGGTAGTCGCACACACTAACCTGCCGGCTTTCTGAATGATGTGGCAGTCTGCTCATCACTGCATCCAGCTCATCAAACTTCCTCAGGACAGCTTGAACTTCTGCAGACAGCTCTTTGTACTCTGAAAACTGGTCTTGGAACACAGCTTTATAGCGTTCTCGCTCATCATCTGTCTGAATCACAGGGTATTTTCTGTGGGAAAAACATAAACCAAAGTTATAATTGTTTTACTAAAAGAAGCTGAATGGGAGATCAGCTTAGCTTATTCTTTACTGATCACATTGTACCTTCAATTCAATGTATCACCTTTCAGATAACAAACAACTATTTGCATACATGGTTTTAAGCACAGAGTATTAATGTGGAGACAAACTGGAAAATGAAAGACCCAAATGGGGCCCCTCGACTTCTACCTTGAGGAAGAATTCAGACTGATACTCACGCCACATAATCGGGCATCACGATAGGTTTTGGAATGTGACCTGGGGGGGATGTGTCCACTCAGTAGTTCAGGTTTCATTTTTGCTGTTCTCAATTCTTTGGAATTAACTTCTGATTCTCTTTGTCTGTCACCACTGATGGCCATTTCACACTGCAGCTAGGGAGAAAAAGAGGATTTATTAATAGAGGTAGAAAAAAACCCTCTGAATTTATTTAGAAAACGGGGAGGTAGGTCAGGTAGGGTGGCTCAAACCTATAATCCCAAAAGGCCGAGGCAGTAGGATCACATGAGGCCAGGAGTTCATGACCAGCCTGGCCAATGGCAAGACGCTGTCTCTATAAAAAATTTAAAGGCAAGGAGCAGTGGCTCCTGCCTGTAATCCCAGCACTTTGGGAGACTGAGGTGGGTGGACCACTTGAGGTCAGGAGTTCAAAACCAGCCTGGCCAACATGGTGAAATTCCGTCTCTATTAAAAATACAAAAATTAGCTGGGAGTGGTGGTGGGCGCCCATAATCCCACTACTTGGGAGGCTGAGGCAGGAGAATCGCTTGAGCCCAGGAGGCAGAGGTAGTAGTGAGCAAAGATTGCACCACTGTTCCAACTTGAGCGACAGAATGAGACTCCATCTTAAAAAAAAAATCTGGCAGGTGCAGTGGTGTGTGCCTGTAGTCCTAGCTACTTGGGAGGCTTGGAGGCTGAGGTGGGAGGATTGCTTGAGTTCAGGAGGTAGAAGTTACAGTGAGCTGTGACTGCACTACTATACTCCAGTCTGGGCAATAGAGTGAGACCCTGCCTCAAAAAAAAAGAAGAAGAAGAAGAAGAAAATAGGGAGGAAGACAGGAAGAAGAAAAGTGAAAATAGGAGTTAACATTTCACATCACAATTACATATTTTATAGTCACAAAGTTGTTCTGAATGTTTCTGTAATAGCTAAGGGAATCACATTTGGGATATAGTAATACACAGTAGGTAAAACACACTCCAGCCCCAACTGTGGACATGTCAACAGTGGTTGATGCAATGTCAAATATGCAGTCTTAAGAACTTACCTATTTAGAATTTACACCCCAACTAACCATAAAAGAATAAAAAATGTAATTCAAAATAAATTCAGGGATAAAAATGGAACAAGTCTACTTAAATGGAAAGAGAAAGTCATGCTACTAGCAATTTGGGATGATTTAATTCCACATAGCCACTGAGTGGATTATAAAAGGAAATGAGTTACATTGTTTTCATTATATGAAGAGGGAAAGCAAGCAAATTCACTTTCAGAAAGAAACGCTTCCTGATCGTTTTTTTTTTTTTTCTTTTAATGAGACGGAGTCTAGCTCTGTTGCCAGGCTAGAGTGCAGTGGCACAATCTCAGCTCACCGCAACCTCCACCTCCCGGGTTCAAGAGATTCTTTTACCTTAGCCTCTTGAGTAGCTGGGACTACAGGCACGCACCACCACGCCTGCCTAATTTTTGTATTTTTAGTAGAGACAGGGTTTCACCATGTTGGCCAGGATGGTCTCAATCTCTTGAACTCATGATCTGCCCACCTCGGCATCCCAAAGTGCTGCAATTACAGGCGTGAGCCACCGAGCCCGGCCGATTGTCAGTATTTTTATATGATTTTCATTTCTTTTTTTTGAGATGGAGTCTCCCTCTGTTGCTTAGGCTGAGTACAATGGCGTGATCTCAGCTCACTGCAGCCACTGCCTCCTGGGTTCAAGCAATTCTTATGCCTCAGCCTCCCGGGTAGCTGGGTTACATACAGGCGTGTGCCACCATGCCTGGTTAATTTTTGTACTTTTAGTAGAGACAGGATTTTGCCATGTTGGCCAGGCTGGTCTTGAACTCCTGGCTTCAGGTGATCCACCCACCTTGGCCTCCCAAAGTGCTGGGATTATAGGTGTGAGCCACTGCACCCAGTCTAGTATCTTTATTTTATTAAAAAAAAATTTTTTTTTGAGACAAGGTCTTGCTCTATCATCCAGGCTGCAGTGCAGTGACATGATCACGGCTCACTGCAGCCTCACACCCCTGGGCTTAGGCGATCCTCCCGCCTTAGACTTCTAAGTAGCCGGGACCACCATACCATATAATCTGGCTAATTTTTAAATTTTCTGTAGAGATTAGGTTTTGCCATGTTGCTCAGGTTGGTCTCAAACTCATGGGCGAAAGTGATCTGCCTGCCTTGGCCTCCCAAAGTGCTGGGATTACAGGTATGAGCCACTGTGCCTAGGTTAAAAACATTTTTTTTTTTTTTTTTTTTTTTAAGAGACAGGGGTCTTGTTATGTTGCCGAGGCTGGTCTTGAACTCCTGGCCTCAAGTGATCCTGCCACCTCAGGATCCCAAAGTTGTTGGGATGATAAGTATGAGCCACCATGTCTGGCCTGGATGTTTAAATATAAGGAGGATATTGCTGGGACCACAGAGGAAGGGCAGAAGATATCTTCAACTTGCCCCAGTGCTCCTAACCTGTGATTCCCTGAAAAGGGCTATTAGAATCCTAGATGCAAGAGATGGTGGTTTAAGTCATACTAGTTTCTTTCTTTCTTTTTTTTTTTTTTTAGACAGAGTTTCGCTCTGTCGCCTAGGCTGGAGTGCAGTGGCACAATCTCAGCTCACTGCAACCTCCACCTCTTGGGTTCAAGCAATTCTCAGCCTCCCGAGTAGCTGGGACTACAGGCACAAGCCACCAAGCCTGGCTAATTTTTTTTGTATTTTTAGTAGAGACAGGGTTTCACCATATTGGTAAGGCTGGTCTCAAACTCCTGACCTCAGGTGATCCACCTGCTTCGGCCTCCCGAAGTTCTCAGATTATAGGTGTGAGCCACCGTGCCTAGCCAAGTCACGCTGGTTTCTAAACAGCAGAGCTCTTAGAGGCCCTTTTAGTAAAAATTATGTGTTCAAAAGAGAGAAAGAGAACACAAGATGAAATGGCCTAGAGAGGAAGTCTCAGACAGAAAGGAAGTAGCTGAGATCATGCCATTGCACTCCAGCCTGGGCGACAAGAGCAGGACTTCATCTCAAAAAAAAAAAAAAAAAAAAAAAAAATTAATAATAGAAGTGAGGTTCAGAGAGGTCAAGTAAATTCTCCAAGGTCACATAACTATTAAGTAGAAAAGCCACAATTAAAACCCAGAACTGGGCTAGGTGAGGTGCCTCATGCCTGTAATCCCAGCACTCTGGGAGGCTGAGGTGGGTGGTGGATCATTTGATGTCAGGAGTTCAAGACCAGCCTGGCCAACATGATGAAACCCTGTCTCTAATAAAAATACAAAAAGTAGCTGGGTGTGGTGGTGGGTGCTTGTAATCCCAGCTACTCAGGAGGCTGAGGCAGGAGAATGGCTTGAGCCAGGGAGGTGGAGGTGACAATGAGCTGAGATTGCACCACTGCACTCCAGCCTGGGTGACATTATCTCAAAAACAAACAAACAAACAAACCCAGAACTAGGCCAGGTGCAATGGCTCATGCCTATAATCCTAGCACTTTGGGAGGTCAAGGCAGGAGGACTGCTTGAGCCCAGATGTTTGAGACCAGCCTGGGCAACATAGTGAGACCCTGTTTCTACAAAAAATAAATTAATTATTTTGAGATAGAGTCTTGTTCTTTTGCCCAGGCTGGAGTGCAGTGACATGACCTCGGCTCACTGCAACCTCTGCCTCCCAGGTTCAAGCAATTCTCCGGCCTCAGCCTCCTGAATAGTTAGGACTACAGGTGTACACCACCATGCCTGGCTAATTTTTTGTATTTTAGTAGAGATGGGGTTTCACCATGTTGCCCAGTCTGGTCTCGAACTCCTGAGCTCAGGCAATACACCCACCTTGGCCTCCCAAAGTGCTGGGATTATAGGTGGGAGCCACCATGCCTGACCATAAAATAAAAAATTAACTGGGCATGGTGGCATGCACCTGTAGTCCAGGCTACTTGGGAGTCTCAGGTGGGAATTTCACTTGAATCCAGGCGGTCAAGGCCGCAGTGAATTGTGATCATGCCACTCGACTCCAGCCTGGGTGACAGGGTGACACCTTGTCTCAAATAATAATTTAAAAAAACCAACAGAACTATTCGGTTTATTGATACTTTTCTTTTGAGACAGTCTTGCTCTGCCACCCAGGCTGGAGTGCAGTGGCAAGATCATAGCTCACTGCAGCCTCAAACTCCTGGGCTCAACCTATCTTCCCTCCTTGTACTCCCAAAGTACTAGGATTACAGGTGTGAGCCACGATGGCTGGCTTGGTTCACTGATAATTTAAATGAAAGAAACCTGTTTACTTAAATGTATACTGTTCATATCCTAAAGTTGCCTGAAGTTCTAGTAGCACATGAGAAACGAGCTTGTGACGGACAGGGCAAGCAATGCCAACTGCTACTGGAAAGTAAGATCGTGCTTGGGAACATCGATTCCTCTTAGGAGCTGTAACCTCCCTCCCCTCTACTCACCCCTTAAGCCTTCAAGAAATGCTTGCTGAACTAAACTGAGAGTGGCTTGGGAGGGCCCCTATTTCACTGCAAATAAAAAACAAAACAGGATTTTAAAACCTTCATCTTCATCTTGCCAGGCAGCTTTAAAACTCCTTTGTTTCCTGATTTCCTTACCCTGAAACTGGCTTTGGGCTTTGGTTTAACATTAGCTCATTCTAAAAACCACTAGCACTTAACTCACGAAATAGCACACCCTTTAGATTGGATTAGGTGTGGAGGCTGCTAACCAGCCCTAGGGGAAGGTTATGAAAAGGAAAAGCTCTCCAACCCTGGCTCTATGTGGGAGAGAAGCCAGATCACCTAGATGCAGAAAGCATGCCTCACCACTCGGGCTCCACATCTACGAAAACTTCAGTGGCGAGCAGAGCACCCCGAGGAAATGAAACTAAGAAGGGTATTTTTAGGGAATACATTTTGAAGTCAGTATTTATTCTGCCGTGTTTCTTGCTGATTAGGATGCCATTTTTCCAGCCTAATGAATTCCTATATATTTAGTCTTGAAAATGAATAATGGTATCAAACATTAGGGGAAGCTTCTTTGGCTTGAATAAAAGAATTTCTAGTTCTCTTTAACTTCTGTTTCCTTTTTTTTGACCCCTATATGAACACATGGTTGAACTTCTAAATGTTTAACTATCCAGATCTTATGGCGCTGAGGAAGCTGCTAAGAGCTTACTGATTCTCTGGACCTCGGCACCAGCCCTAGCACGAATCTCAGATCTCCTGGTCAAAGTCACTTTGAACAGAGGGTTCATTATTAATTTGTTTTCTAGGTAAAATTTTTTCAAGCAAGAACTAATCATTTTTCTTACTTGCCCATCTCTAACTCTAAGAATTACCTTTTAATATAGAAAGGGAGCCTGAAGAAATCAGAATACATCCATATAGACATTTCATCTGCTTTACATTTATTTTAATTAATTATTTATTTTTGAGACAGAGTCTCGCTCTGTCGCCCAGGCTGGAGTATAGTAGCAAGATCTCGGCTCACTGCAACCTCCGCCTCCCGGGTTCAAGTGATTCTCCTGCCTCCGCCTTGCAAGTAGGTGGGATTCCAGGGTCGCACCACCACGCCCGGTTAATTTTTTGTATTTTTAGTAGAGATGGGATTTTGCCATGTTGCCCAGGCTGGTCTCGAACTCTTGATGTCTGGTGATCCACTTACCTTGGCTTCCCAAAGTGCTGGGATTAC
Source organism: Ateles fusciceps (assembly GCA_036589455.1). Lineage (NCBI taxonomy): Eukaryota > Metazoa > Chordata > Mammalia > Primates > Atelidae > Ateles > Ateles fusciceps. Next base: position 938,890 of record JAZHEH010000800.1, on the reverse strand, counting down.
AGGCCTGAGTCACTGTGCCTGGCCTAATTTTTAAAAAAATTTATGGTCCTTTTTCTTCTGCTCTTTTTAGATTAACCTTCCTGATTATCAGTTTGGAAAACTCCACTAGGAAAAGCTTTTTTTTTTTTTTTTTTTGAGACAGAGTCTCGCTCTGTCACCCAGGCTAGAGTGCAGTGGCATGATATTGGCTCACTGCCTCCCGAATTCAAGTGATTCTCCTATCTCAGCCTCCCAAGTAGCTGGGATTACAGGTGTGCACCTTCAAGCCTGGCTAATTTTTGTATTTTTAGTAGAGATGGGATTTCACCATGTTGGCCAGGCTGGTCTCGAACTCCTGGCCTCAAGAGATCCACTTACCAAAGTGCTGGGATTACAGGTGTGACCCACCACACACGGCCTTTATTGGGAAGAAATCTAAAACTATATATGAAACAAAGAATTAAGTCCTTGTTAGGCTTTTGTGGGAAGGCTGCATTAGACTCCAGCATGGGAAAGGCCACTCTTAGACAGTACTCTTGAAGTCAGACATGTCAAAGGAACGCGGAAAATGGCCCAGTGCCCCAGATTAATATGATCATTCTTTGCTTCCAGCAAAAACTAGTCTAAGTAATGTTATGGATACAATGATTAAACTTTTCAGCTTAAAAATGGGCTGAATGAATATATGTCAGGCTAGAAACAGGAATAACTAGATACGTGTTTCAGTATGCATTTATTTCTCCAATTCTTGATTTTCCCTCCCTTTGAATATAAAACATAATAATGCACAGACTTCTCACCTCAAACCCATACCATCACCTTCCATGCCCACATTAGATTCTGCCTTTTCTCACTTATAATATAAACCTGCTTAGCACTTAAAGAGTTCTGTCAGAATTTGTTGTTGTCTCTACGTGATCTTACTTTATATCTATTATTTCTTTTAAAAGTGATCTTATTTGGTTTTTAAAAATTATATTCATTTAAACCAAAAACAAGCAGGGTCAGCCTAGTATTAGACCAAATAGCAGGCAGGCAACTGAAGCTCAGAGAAAGTAAGCAATTTCCTCTGGATCACATAGCTACTAAGTAGCTGACCTAGTAGTCAAATTTAGATTGTCTGACTCTTTTTTTATTTTTCTGACACGGAGTCTCACTCCGTTGTCTGGCTGGAGTGCAGTGGCGTGATCTCGGCTCACTGAAACCTCTGCCTCTCGGGTTCAAGCAATTCTCCTGCCTCAGCCTCCCGAGTAGCTGGGATTACAGGCACACGCCACCACGCCCAGCTAATTTTTCTACTTTTAGTAGAGATGGGGTTTCACCATGTTGGCCAGGATCATCTGATCTCCTGACCTTGCGATCTATCCTCCTTGGCCTCCCAAAGTGCCGGGATTATAGGCATGAGCCACCATACCCAGCCTAGACTGTCTGATTCTGAAGTTCACTTGCTGTCTGGGCAAGGTGGCTCACACCTAAACAGTAATCCTGGTGCTCTGGGAGGCCGAGGCAGCAAGATCACTTGAGGCCAGGAGTTCAAGACCAGCCTGGGTAACATAGTGAGACCTCTTGTCTACTAAAAATTATTTAAAAATTAACTGGTATGGTGATGTGTGCCTGTAGTCCCAGCTACTTGGGAGGTTAACGTGGGAGGATTGTTTGAGCCCAGGAGTTTGAGGCTGCCCTCAGCCTGGGTGACAGAGGAAGAACTTGTTTCCAAAAAAAAAAAAAAAATTATAAAGTTCATTTCCTGTTATCATGCTAGTCTGCCAATTCTTTCCTACTATGAACTAGGAAGGATGCAGGTGAGAATCACGCCCACCCAGTGAAAAGCTGGACGTCCTGATATTTTATTTTATTTTTTATTTATTTATTCTTTTTTTTTTTTTTTAGTTTTTTTTTTCTTTCTTTGTTTTCTGTTATTTTATTTTTTGAGACAGGGTCTCACTCTGTCGCCCAGGCTGGGGTGTGGTGGTGTGATCTGAACTCACTGCAACCTCTCCCTCTGGGCTCAAGCCATCCTCCCACCTGAGCCTCTTGAGTAAGTGGGACTACATGTGCGTGCCACCACACCTGGTCCTGATATTTTCTGCCAAGTTTCTCATTGGTAAGTCCGATAGGGATTCCTTGATTAAGTCATGAAGTTCCCTCTATAGGTCTGCTTTTGGAGTATTCACAGTGATCCACCTCCAGGAAAAGGGACCTCTAAAAGGATGCTCTTTGGCTTTAGCTCCCATATCCTGAAAGACTAGAAGTTACCTGGATTGATATGATATCCAATGGAGTCCTAGGAATGGGAGCTCTCATATCTGCTAGGTTATATTCTGGGACCTCTCAGTATCTGGGACCCTACAATACATCCTGGACATTCTGAGCACCAACCTTCTAGGGCAGCCAGAAAGAGGTATCCTAGAACTGTCTGGCAGATCTTCCTAATTCTGCCCACCTATGAGCCTGCAACAGGTACATGCTTACCAAACAATGACCCTGACCACCCTATCATTTGGGGCATCTTTCTCCAACTTATCCAGGCCATTCAGGTTGACTCTGTACTTAATCCCCACCTAGAGAGAATGACCAGGTAGCTCATAAATTCCACCCTGGCCAAAAATGACCCCCATTGCCACATCATTACCACAAAGCAGCCCAGTGAGACAGCCCTGTCCAGCCTAGTGCTGAGCAGTCAACCTCTACAAAGTGTACACTTTCAACCTCCTAAAGCACACAGATTCTTCTCTTCTGCCCCAAGGATGTTTGAAACACACTTTTTAATGTTAGTACTCTGGGCTGGGCACGGTGGCTCATGCCTGTAATCCGAGCACTTTGGGAGGCTGAGGCGGGTGGATCACTTGAGGTCAGGAGTTCACAACCAGCCTGGCCAACATGATGGAACCCCATCTCTACAAAAAATAAAAAATTAGGCCGAGTGCAGTGGTTCACTCTTGTAATCCCAGCACTTTGGGAGGACAAGGCAGGCAGATCACGAGGTCAGGCGATTGAGACCAGCCTGGCCAACATGGTGAAACCCTGTCTCTACCAAAAATACAAAAATTTGCTGGGCATGGTGGCGCACGCCTGTAATTTTACCTACTCAGGAGGCTGAGATAGGAGAACCGCTTGAACCCGAGAGTCAGAGGTTGCAGTGAGCCGAGATACTGCCACTATACTCCAGCCTGGCGACACCGCGAGACTTCGTCTCAAAACATAAAAACAAAATAAATAAATAAATAATTAGCCAGGCGTGGTGGGGCATGCCTGTAGTCCCAGCTACTCATGAGGCTGAGGCAGGAGAATCGCCTGGAGCTGGGAGACAGAGGTTGTAATGAGCTGAGATTACACCACTGCACTCCAGCCTGGGCAACAGAGCGAGACTCTGTCTCAAAAAATAAAAAAATAATGTTAGTAGTCTGCCCAACTAACCCTGAGACCAGATTTTGATATCACCTGTTAACGAGAATGTCAGCTTTTAGAAAGTAAATTTCTTATGTGTAAGTTTTAAGTCCCCTCTTTCATTATAAAGTCTATCTAATCCTGATTCACCTTCTAAACCAAAGTCCTTTTAAACTCGTTATTTTCTATGCAGGGAACACTATTTTAGGACTCTCACAGGGCCGTGATGCAGCCATGATGATCATTCTTAGCCAGGTGGAATTTATGAATTTCTTCAGAAGGGGTGGCATTTACTAAGGGGTTAAGACATTACTGACAGTCCTGAATGAGTGTTGGCAATGACCCTCCCAAAGCCATCCTTATGAGGACTCCCAACTGGGAAGACTGCTCTTCCATTTACTTAAAGTCACTTATATCTCCGTAGTCACAATGGAAAGTAGCCCATAGGATCATTATGGAAGTTGCATTTAAATCTCAAAGGGCCAGTGTTAGTAATTATTTAATATCAGCCTTATATTGCTCATCTTGATACTTAAAATAGGTATTTATTAATTTAATTTTTTAAAAACTTAAAAAAAAGTTTTTGAATAGGTAGTCTCTATACATAGTTACCTGGGTGCCCACCTAAAAGGAAACCACTATTATGAGTTTCAGGTTATCTAATAGGTATATTTAACAGCTTAAAAATGAGTATATTCCTCATTTACCTTAGTCTGACTGTTAGTACCACTGTCACTGAGTTAGAACAAGTGTAATTGAAATCCTGAGAGCAATGAATGCTGAATGGATGTAAAACTAACTACAACACAAGGGTATGGGAATCAGAAGTTAAAACAAAGCATAATCAAATCAAATCAAACTCTCCCCCTTCACACAAAATATGGTTATTGTAATTCTATGCCCAATGTTTAAGCTATATGGATTTGTAGCAGTGGGTCCATGCCGCCTTGTGAGAGGAATGCTTCCATTTTCTGCAGACCAGCTAATGTCAGCCTTACTTGTCCCACACCTGGTCAGTTCAGACTGGTCAGGTATCCCTTGATTTCTTTCTTTCTTTTTTTTTTTTTTTTTTTAAAGACAGGGCTTCACCATATTGGTCAGGCTGGTCTTGAACTCCTAACCTCAGCTGATCTACCTGCCTTGGCCTCCAAAGTGCTTCGACTACAGGCGTGAGCCACCACACCTGGCCCCCTTGATTTCTAAGAATTTATGGATATCCAGAAAAATCCTTGCAAAGTTGTTGAGCCTTCTTAACAGTAATGAGTCCACACACATCAGAAATAATTTAACCCAACTGACTCATTAAAAAAAATGTGACTTCCAGTGTGTATTCTAGATGTTTAAAAAAAAAAGTGACTAATTACAGGTTTTGAAAAGATGCTTCGACCAATTAACAATGTTGAATTTGAGACATCCAATAAACTGCTTTCCCCAGGAGAGGTGAGAGAAACAGCAATCTGTAAGCAAATTATTTAGTTTAACTTTACAGTCTTTGATGATCTCTCTCATATACATACATATCTTCACAACCGTCACATTCTGTAATCTTTTGTCTTTTTTTTCCCTTCCACTAGATTTGTAAACCCTTGGAAACTGGAGATGATGCTTCTTGTAATATTCATATCACAAGTCACAGCCTAATTGGCACATGTCTATTCAATGAATGAATGAATGATGACATTGATGCATTAATCACAATATCTTGGACAGACTCCTTTATCTACTTCATAAATCTCTTATTTCAGTATGAATCACTTATTCAAAAAGAGTCTCATAATATGGAGAATACAGTTAAAAGGTATGTTATAAAAGGTTTTCTTCAAAATAATCACTTAACACAGGTCTTACACAAATGATAGTTATTAGAAAGGAAAATGTAAACATAACACATGAAAAAGGCAAAGATGACATGAAAAATGCTCAACCTCATACCTGATAGAGAAATGCAGATTGGCCATAGTGGTAGCTCATGCCTATAATCCCAGCACTTTGGGAGGCTGAGGTGGGCGGATCATGAGGTCAGGAGTTCAAGACCAGCCTGGCCAACATGGTGAAACCCCATCTCTACTAAAAATTAGGTGCCTGTAATCCCAGCTACTTGGGAGGTTGAGGCAGGGGAATCACTTGAACCGGGGAGTGGGAGGTGGAGGTGAACCGAGATTGCACCACTGCACTCCAGCCCAGGCAACAAGAGGGAAACTCCGTCTCAAAAAAAAAAAAAAAAAGGAGAGAAATGCAAATTATACTTGCATGAGACACTGCTTTTCACCTATCAGACTGACAGATGGCAACACATTTTCTAACAAACTGTGTCGGTCAGGATGTGAAGAAACCTGTAGCACTGTTAGAAGTGAAAACTGGGAAAATCTCTATTGGACCATTTGGCAATCAGAATAAAAAGATACATCCTTTTGATGCAGGAATTCACTTCTCAGGATTTATCTGTCAAGTGTACTTGTACATATATGGAATGAAGTATGTACCAGTATGTATTTGTATGTATATGGTTATTCACTGTAGCATTGTTTTTAATAGTGAAGACTGGGCCAGGTGCAGTGGCTCACAGCTGTAATCCCAGCACTTTGGGAGGCTGAGGCACGTGGATCACCTGAGATCAGGAGTTTGAAGACCAGCTTGGCTAACATGGTGAAACCTCATCTTTATTAAAAAATATAAAAATTAGCTGGGCATGGTGGCGGATGCCTGTAGTCCCAACTACTTGGGAGGCTGAGGCAGGAGAATCGTTTGAACCTGGGAGGCAGAGGTTGCAGTGCGCCAAGATTGCGCCACTGCACTCCAGCCTGGGTGATAGAGCAAGACTCCATCTAAAAAAAAAAAAAAGCCTGGAAACAACCTAAATACTCATTATGGTTAAATAAATTATGATACATCCACATAATGCAATACTATACAGTTATTAAAAAATACAGAAACTCTTTACATGTTATGAAGAAAGCATCTTAGAAATATACTGTTAAGTGAAACAAACAAGCAAGAGAATGTGTGTAGCACGCTACCATTTGTGTAAAAGGGAAGGGAGAGCAAGTAATGCAGACAGGGGAACTGTGAAGCTGGGGTATGGAATTGACATGATTTTGTATTATAGACACTTTTGGATTTTCAACCAAGTAAATATGCTCCCTTTTCAAAGAAAAACAAATCCAAAGATTGAATTCTCAACTCCTCACTAAGAAATCACGTCCGGTATCTTAAAAAAGATATTTTCAATGAGGGTAAAATTATGATTATGAAAATAAATTATTACACATATGTAAATAATGGTAACAGCATCTCACTGAGTCCTCTCAGAAAACTTGTGGGGTAGGAACCATTATTATTGTTATTATTATTTTTATTATTTGAGACAGAGTCTCGCTCTATCGCCAGGCTGGAGTGCAGTGGCACGATCTCAGCTCACTGCAACCTCTGCCTCCCAGGTTCAAGTGATTCTCCTGCCTCAGCCTCCCAAGTAGCTGGGACTACAGGCACCTGCCACCAGTATTTTTAGTAGAGACGGGGTTTCTCCATGTTAGCCAGGATGGTGTAGATCTCTTGACCTCATGATCCACCTGCCTCAGCCTCCCAAAGTGCTGGGATACAGGCGTGAGCCACTGCGCCTGGCTGGAATTATTATTGTGATCTCAGAGATGAAGAAACAAAGGCATAGAAAGGTTAAATAATTTGTCTACTGTCATACAGCTGATAAATTATGAAATACAAATTCCCCAACACTACAAAATTTGGCATTTTTTTTATAAAAAGCATTATTATTATTATTAATTTCTTTTTTTCTTTTTTGAGACAGATGCCACCCAGGCTGGAGTGCAATAGCAAGGTCTCTCAGCTCACTACAACTTCCACCTCCCAAGTTCAAGCGATTCTCCTGCCTCAGCCTCCCGAGTAGCTGGGATTACAGGCGTCTAATTTTTTTGTGTTTTTAGTAGAGACATGGTCTTACCATGTTGGCCAGGCTGGTCTCTAACTCCTGACCTCGTGATCCGACAGCCCTGGCCTCCCAAAGTGCTGGGATTACAGGCATGAGCCACCGCGCCCGACCTATTAATTTCTTTTTTAACTGTCCTGTGAGTGTAGTAAAAAATTTGGCATCTGAAAGCAAGATGAGAAGGATACAAAGAACAGCACAGAACTTTAAACACAAGTGAAAAAAGTTTGGGAGAATCACTTTCAGTTTAAAAAAATTAAATTTTAAACATATGTTGGATTATGTTGGTTCTCCTGAACCAAGTTCACTTGCATATATTTTCATCTTACAAAATTAAAAGAAGCTATAATAAGATTGTTTTATTTGGTCCTTTTAGTATCAGGAAAAAGCTCAAAGTCCAAATATGAACTCGATGTAATAACTACTTTCTTTTCTTTTTTGAAAGCAGAGTCTTGCTCTGTCACTGGAGTGCAGTGACACGATCTCGGCTCACTGCAACCTTCACCTCCTGGATTCAAGTGATTCTTATGCCTCAGCCTTCCGAGTAGCTGGAGTTGCAGGTGTGTGCCACCATGCCCAGGTAATTTTTGTATTTTTAATAGAGATGGGGCCTCACCATGTTGTCCAGGCTGGTCTCTATCTCCTGGCCTCAAGTGCTCTGCCTTCCTCAGTCTCCCAAAGTGCTGGGATTACAGGCGTAAGCCACCACGCCTGGCCAATAGCTGTATTTCACAGATGTATGATATTACTATGTAGATAAATAGATGTAAGAGAAAAGTATTTAACAAATCTAAAGCATAATGTGAAATAAACTTTATTCTTACCATTTTCCTTTTCGATGACAATGATGGCTCATGTATCTGGAACAAAAAGAGTTTGAATAATTTTTCAAGGCATGTGAAGCTACTTTGCAAATATTTTCGTCTATTTGCATTTATAGCCCAATCTCAATTTTAGGACGTTGATCCTCTACTTGTGGGTATTTCTCATCCTCTTTTTTTTTGGGACAGAGTCTTGCTCTGTTGCCCAGGCTGGAGTGCAGCGGTGCTATCTCAGCTCACTGCAACCCGCGCCTCCCGGGTTCAAGCCATCCTCTGCTTCAGGCTTCCGAGTAGCTGGGATTACAGGTGGCCACCAATACACCCAGCATATTTTTTCTTTTGTATTTTTAGTAGAGACGCAGTTTCACCATGTTGGCCAGGCTGGTCTTGAACTCCTGACCTTGTGACCCACCCACCTCAGCCTACAACAGTGCTGGGATTACAAGCGTGAGCCACCTCGCCCGGCCTCTCATCCTCTTTTTGCTTAGGTTTTGAAGGGCCAGTGGAGAACTGAGAAGAGGGATAACTGTAATTCCCCGTCAATCAGGGGCATAGCGAGGAGTTGGAAATATGGGGATGGTGGAAACTGTTAGATAAACCACTTTGAACTACCCCCCACATTTTATTTATTTCTGCCTTGCATTATCTTGCACGATTAAAAAGTTAGGACAATTACTTTGTAAAATTAATAGAAAAAGGCCATAGGCTATATTACATTTTCTAACCTTTAGGAAGTTATAGCAACACACAGACAGGTACAACTTTCAACATCAGAGGTGACTGAAGTCTAATCAGGCATTATAACAAGTCTCATAGAAACAAGTTTTTGTTGAGAAAGGAAGAAGAAATAAAAGTATTATGCTGATCATTCTATTCATGTAGAATTTTCAAATATTAAGATTTAAAAACTTATGCAACTAGAATAAAATTATGAGGAAGTATGTGAGTTTCACTATCTGGATTTCATATTGATTAGAATTAAAATTCTTTACTTTGTACACAGAGATGTACATTTAAGAAATAAATTGTAACTTTAAGAAACACAAATTCAATACATGTGAAGGTTTGTCACATAAAAAAAAACAAAAATGTAAGAAACATGTTAAACTGCTGAGACAAATTTTTGGAAATAACTTGAATCTATGTAGAGTCCTAACAAGATAAATATGTTTTGTGACAATCAAGTTAGGCACAGGGGCTTATGCCTGTAATCCCAGCACTTTGGGTGGCTGAGGGGGAGAGGATTGCTTGAGGCCAGGAGTTTGAGACCAGCCTGAAGCGAGACCTTGTCTCTACAGAAAAAATTATATATATGTGATATAAAAAATTTTATATATATGATATATAATGTATAATATATAATATACATAATATATAATACATATATACACATATATATCACATTGACACGTCAAAGTTCTTTGTGTAACATGTAGGTACTTGTTATAAAACTATTTTTTTCCACTGAGCACAGACACTCATACTTATAATCCCAGCACTTTTGGGAGGCTGAGGCAGGAGGATTGCTTGAGCCCAGAAGTTTGAGACCAGCCTGGGCAACATAGTGATACCCTCTCTACAAAAAATATAAAAAATTAGCCAGGTGTGGTGGTGTCTCCCTGTAGTTCCAGCTACCTGGGAGGCTAAGGTGGGAAGATTGCTTGAGCCTAGGAGGTCAAAGCTGCAGTGAGCCATGATTGTGCCACTGTACTCCAGGCTGGGTGACAGAGTGAGACCCTGCCTCAAAACAAACAATCAATAACAACAACAACAAAAACAATTTGTTTCCCCATTCCAGTAGGTGTAGAAAGAAAATTTAAGGCCAGGTGCAGTGGCTCATAGCTATAATCCCAGCACTTTGGGAGGCCAAGCCAGGTAGATTACCTGAGGTCAGGAGTTCAAGACCAGCCTAGCCAACATAGTGATGCCCCGTCTCTACTAAAAAATACTAAAATTAGCCGGGCATGGTGGTGCGTGCCTATAATCTCAGCTAACAGGGGGGCTGAGGTAGGAGGATTGCTTGAACCTGGGAGGCAGAGGTTGCAGAGAGCTGAGATCATGCCACTGCACTCCAGCCTGGGCAACAGAGAGAGACTCTGTCTCAAAAAAAAAAAAAAAAGAAAATTAAAAAAAGCGAGAGACAGGCTGGGCATGGTGGCTCACACCTGTAATCCCAGCACTTTGGGATGCCAATGCAGGTGGATTGCTTGAATCCAGGAGTTTGAGACCAGCCTGGACAACATGGCAAAAACTCATCTCTAAAAAAAAAAAAATTTAAATTAAAAAACCAAAGGGCTGTTGGTTGTCATGCATCAGATTAATGCAAAAGATTAAAAACAAAATTCATATGTCAGTGTGTGCTGTTATAAGGACAGGATTTAATTTTTATTTATAGTTTTGCCCAATATATGCCATGTGCAATTGTATAGTATCTGAGATGTCTTAGAAAAATGGAAAAGGAAAAATTCATAATACAGTTAATTTAAAATTACAAAATAATTTAAGGTAAATACTGAAATTTTCCATCACATAGGAGATTCTGCTACACACATCTCCTTGGAAGAAAGCAAAATATCAACTTACTTCAGAGAATAATGAAGCCAGTGGAACATACTCTAACATTTGCTACTGTTCAACCAAAATAATTTCAGGTAGGGCTTTTACATAATCTCATCCTTTAGTTATTATTTTATTCTTCTTACTGTTCTCATTATCATTTATTCTCATTATTATATTAATTCTAGAAATATAAAAACAAATGCAGGTCTTCCATTCTAATTTTGGACCATACGTCTTCCCCAAATAAAGACAAATTATCAAAACCACTGGGCAAGTTTTCTGAGTATGTTCACTACAGTTCAATCTCTCAATACTTTAAAAAAAAAATCAAACATGGTTTATTACATTCTTATTTGGCTTTATTCAACTCACTGGGAGAAAGTAAATCGTAACTTTTAAAAGAAAAATTAGGGGTTTTTATTACATTTTACCATATCAAAGAATCAAGATTGTTCTCAAACTTACTTATGAAGAGACACTTATTTACTGGGCATATTCTTCTTCGCAGAAATTCAGTAGCTGTGTCTTTCTCTTAAGCTTCAGACAGACATAAAAATACAGCCAACAAACTATATATTACATATCTGGTGTCTACGTGCAATGTTATATAACAGCGAAATAGCAGAATGGGTTATCCCAGTCAAAGCATGTCAGATATAGAGCTACGTTTTTTGAATCTCAGATCAAAGAAAAGAAAAGAAAAGAAAAGAAGAGAGAGAAAGAAAGAAAAGAGAGAAAAAGGAAGAGGAAAGAAAGAAAGAAAGAGAAAAAAGATTTGTACGAAAGCTTTCTGTTTTCAGGACTATACATTTTTAACAAGGGAGCAAATAACAGAAAAATCAAACATACACACACAAATGAGGGATTATGAAATCACTTACCTCCTGTTGTTCCATATATTCTCTCTGTCTCCGAGCTGCCTCATGCCTCCATAACTTTAGGCAAACCAAAGCACTAATGAGATAAACTATCATGGTGACAAACAGGAAGATCATTGCAGCTATCTGTCCTCCTTCTACCCGGCAGTACACTGCGTTCACTGGTGTATTAAATAACGGATAGTAGCAGAGGCCACCACGGTTGGTATCGTTCACATAGACTATGGCTGCGGCCATATACAAAATAAACAAGGCAACGTTAATTCCAAATTCAGTTAGGGGCCACCAATTAGAGTCCAGAAGAATGGTCCGGTAATACATGGACATGCCAAGAACCAGAATAATAATGGTGGTGATCCAAGCTAATCCAGCAACCACGAGTACAAAAGGGGTCTTAGGGCCACTGTAGTAATAGCCCCCATACATACTGCCCAGTCCACCAACGCCTCCCATGCCGTAGGGCTGTGAATATCCAAACAAGTTGTACCACTCACTGTCCTTGTGAATGTAAGCTGTGACACAAGCAAAGACGCCGGCCCCCAAAAGCAGCTCCACCACACCCAGTATTCTCAGCAGGCCTGCCCACGACTTCATGTAGGAATATCTCAGGTTATACTCCTCCACTTTCTCGCTGTATGTTCGAACTGTTTGTGTGTGTCGGTCTAGAGATCCATAGGGATCCTGGGGAACACTGCGTCAGCCTCTTTCTGGGAACTAAAGGTTCTTCTGACCCTCCATAAGGATCTTTGCAGGAGGTCGGGGGCGAACGGTGGTTTGGTCTTGCTGGAGAGGCTGGCGGTGAACACTCCACTCCATCGGAGATGTATCTGATATCAGATACCGGCTTATCCCATTCGGGGTCCTTTTGCTTCCCTCTGAAGAAGTTCTTCCAGGAGTCAGGGACAAAGCGCCTTACTGGTTTGAGATCTGGTGCTATAGCTGGTTCCTCTGTGTCACTTGAGTAGAAGTCTGGGCCGAATGGTGGCTGTAATGGGAGAGGGGGTGGTGGCAAGGGATCAGCGCTCACTGCCCGCTCACTGTTGTGAAGAGTTCTTATGGTATCATCCTCATAGGGCAAGTCGCCTGGGACCTCATCGTAGTGCCTGTCCCGATTCCTGGATCTTCCATCATTTGACGACATTTGTGATTTTCACACCTGTGGCCAAATTTAAAGTTATCACTTATGATTAGTTACTTATCCTCTCAATGATGCTGACTTTATTAATGTAGTAGCAAAAAGTATTTAGGAGACCAAAAGAATCATGTCTAATTATTATGATATACAAAAATGATAAATATGAGGCTGGGCATGGTGGCTCACGCCTGTAATCCCAGCACTGTGGGAGGCCAAGACAGGCAGATCACTTCAGGTCAGGAGTTTGAGACCAGCCTCACCAACATGGTGAAACCCTGTCTCTATTAAAAATACAAAAATTAGCCAGGAGTGGCGGCACGCACCTGTAATCCCAGCTACTAGCTACTCAGGAGGCTGAGGTACAGATCACTTAAACCTGGGAGGCAGAGGTTGCAGTGAGCCGAGATTGCACCACTGCAATCCAGCCTGGGTGACAGGGCTAGACCCTGTCACACACACACACACACAAAAGATAAATATGTAGAGATTTTAAATCTATAAACCTATAGATTTTGCATATATTATAACAATTACATTACCTAGGGATATAGTCATCATTCTATGCCATTTTAAGTGTAATCAAGATTTTAAATCTTAGGCTGGGCATTGTGGCTCGTGCCTATAATCCCAGCATATTTGAGAGGCCAAAGCAGGAGGATCACTTAAGGCCAGGAGTTGAAGACCAGCCTGGCAACATAATGAGACCCTGTATCTACAAAAAATTTTTAAAAATCGGGCGTGTGTGGTGCTGTGCCCACAGTCCCAGCTACTTGGGAGGCTGAGGTGGAAGAAAGATCACCTGACCCAGGAATTTGAGGTTACAGTGTGCTATGATTGCACCACTGCACTCCAGCCTGGGTGACACAGCAAGTCTGTCTCTAATAAAAGAAAAAAAAAATGAAAAATGAAATATCTACAAACTTTACTTATCTGTGAGCCCTATTAAACAATAAAGAACAAAACTGACAAAACTTTAACAAAACAGAACACGAACACATTCCCAAGTAGAGTCATTTCCTCAAACATCTAAATCAAAATACTAAGCGTTTGAGTGTAGTGAAATTTGATGGGTCAGCAAATATTCTTCATTTTCACTTGGTATAGCCTAGCAGAAGCAGTCTGTTAAAACATAGGGAGTGCACAGCCCTTTCCCTTCCTAATCAACAAAGTCCTTTTAGAGAACTTGCTTCTTCCAGTCTAAAATATTAACACTTGAAACTAGATGTAAAAAATAAAAAAAAAGAAACTAGATGTAAAAGGCTCCCCCAAAGCACAATAGAGAATGGCAGCAATGACCATTAATATTACTCTTTCCAGAGCAAATTACACACTGGTGATTTACTGTTGCCAAGGAGAGACTCAAGTATCTCAGAAGGTATTCAATCCACCTCAAAAACAAGGCAGAGAAAATGCACTTTTACTAAATCTGTTGATTCATGAAATCAATGCTCTGAACCCATATACACAAAGAAGTAAACCATTTGCTAACTAACTACTAGGTTTAAGGTACGCTGAATTTCTCTCTCAAATTGTTTAGAAGTTATTTTGTTTGAAGACTTAAAACAATTTTAATTCACACTCTGCCAAGTCTCATTATTGAAGACTTAAATTGGGCATATGGTATTGTACTTGATACTATGAAGGTCTCAAAATTAAAATGGCTAACCCCATCTTTTTTTTTTGTTTTACTTATTCATTTATTCATTTGTTTATTTTATATTTTCAAGACAGGGTCTTGCTCTGTTTCCCAGGCTGGAGTGCAAGAGCACAATCATAGCTCACTGCAGCCTCAATCTCCCTGGCTCAAGCACTCCAGCTGCCTCCTAAGTAGCTAGACTACAGGCGCATGCCACTACATCCAGCTACATCTTTAAAATTTTTAGTAGACATGAAGTATTGCTATGTTACCTAGTCTTGAACTCCTGGGCTCAAGCAACCCTCTCGCCTTGGCCACCCGAAGTGCTGGGATTACAAGCATTAGCCACCGCGCCTGGTCTGATTTGGAAATTCCGAAGGGTTTATTTTATTTTACTTTGGAAAATGCAGACCCTTCATTTAACCTGCCTTGCATCAGGCATGCTGAAGGTACACTGGTGAACAAAGCAGACTGAAATCCTTGCCTTCATGGTGCTTTAATTGGGGAAGTGCCAGGGGGATTGATGGATGACAGGTAAGTGAAATACACACTATGTTAAAGAACACAGTTGGGAAATGGGGTGGAGACTGCAATGGGGACAGGATGTTACAATTTTAAGCCAAGTGGCCAGGGAAATCTTCATAGAGAAAGTGATATTTGAGTATAGAACTGAAGGTGAAGGAGGAATTCAGGCCATTATCGGGGGACAAGAGTGTTCCCAGCAGATGGAACAGCTAGCACAAAAGCCCTAAGGTAGGAGTGCCTGTTACGTTCAAGAAATATGAAGGCGTGGAGGCTACTGTGGCAGCAGCAAAGTGAGTAAGAAGGTGAATAGCAGAACTGAGGCCATTTGAATCATGTAGGGCCTTGAAAACCACTGGGAAGGACTCTGTCTTTTGCTGGGAGATGAGAAGCCACTGGAGGATACTGAATAGAGGACTGACATGATTCGACTAGTTTTAACAGTATCATTATGGATGCTGTGTTGAGAATACACTCCAGAAGGCAAGAGGCAAAACAGGATGACTAGCTAGGCTATTGACATAATCCAAATGGATGACCGAGATAGTGAGAAGAGGTCAAATGTGAGACAGATATTTTAACTTTTTATTATAGAAAATTTCAAACATAATAATAAGTAGAAAGAATAGTATTATGAATCCTTGTGTACCCACATCCAGCTTCTACACTCAATTTATGGCCAAACTTGTTTCATTTATACTCTCCATACTATTTCCTCTGCCAGTAGAGTCCTCTGAAGTAAACCCCAGACATCCGATCATTTTATCTGTCTATACTTCCGTCTCCACCCCTCCAGCTTAGCCTTGGGGGAGCAGCAGACCGAATGAAGCGTGTTTCAGATGCATTAAAAATCCAGGTAAAGATGTTAATAGGGTAAACAAGGCACAGAGGGTATCTACAGAATGGAGACAAGGGAATGGGGTGGAATCCCAGGATCTTCTAATAGGGCAATTACTGTGATGGCCCCAGCAGGGTTTCCAATGCAAAGCAGCTCTATACATTACAGCGCTTATTTTTGTACCTCTTTTATTTCTTTCTCTAAAAAAGTTTAAGTTCTAGGAATGTTATTACCACTATAGTTTCTGAAACACATTCCTAAGAAATGTAGAAGCAAAAGCACAACAAATAATTTTAGCAAGTTTTACACAGCATTTACAGGACACTCTATTCTTAATTCACTGGTAAAAATATGATTCACTGTAATGGATTTAACTCCTCCTCACTTGTTAAGTGGCTTATTTGAATCAAACCACCTTATCAATCTTTAAAAAGCAAGCAATTATTAAAGAGTTGTGGAAAAGCAAGATAATGTGATTTTTAGAAGGGAATGGTTAGCCTGTATTTCATTACATCTTAAATATCTGGATACTCCTAATGTCTTTCAGGATGTCACTCAGAGTTTGTTTTGGTCTCGAAGGCCGCGGCAGCGTGGGTTCTTGCCCTGCTCAGGCCCCGGACCCTGAGTCCACTCTTGGACACTCATCTTGGAAAGCCGCGGCAGTGGCAGGAGAAATGGCTCCCCCAGCAAAGTGTCACAGCAATCATGCCTGGTCGCCTTTACACAAACAGAACCACCGGTTTGCCTGGCTTGAAAGTTTTGCTGGACTCAAGAAAGCGGTAGCTTTCGAATACTTACGCGCTTCCGAGGGGTCGGAAAGGCTCTGCGGTTTTAACTAACCCACGACTGACCGGGGCTACCGAGTTTCTTTGCTGTGGGGTCTCCCCCTGAGCCAGCCTCTGGGAGCCCGGTCCCACAAATCTCATTCTGTCCCGGCTCTGTCCGTGCCGGCTGGGCGTTCGTCTTTGTGTTTCTGGCTGAAACCCACTGTCTTTAGAGATTCCGCCCCCAACGAGGCCGGAACTAAGCCGGGAGACTCCACAGGTCAGGAGCTCCGAGATCGCCGCGAAGTGCGCGCCCCGCCCAGCGCCCGGAAGGACGGCGCCTCGGCAGCACCTGCGACCGCAGAGCGAAACTCCGCGGGGTTCCGGCCTCCGCCGCGGGCTATGGCAGACTGAGCGCCGAGCGCGGGCCTCCCACCGTCCCCAGACACCAGGGCCGGGGGGCGCCAGGCCCTCCCCTCCCCTCCCCCTCCGGGTCACGTGCCCCCAGCCCTACCCCGACTTACCTGCGCGGCCGCCAGGAAGAGCGCGCACGCTGCCCGGGATTCTAAAACCGGGATCGGGCTCCAAGGGCGGGGCGGGGGCGGGACGAGCCCGGCTTTGCCCCGCCCGGCTTTGTCGGCCCGACTCCCGCTCTGGGCCCAGGCGGCTCGGTGCCCCCCAACCGGTACCTCGCGGCAATGACTACCCACTGGGCTCCTTTGGAAAGGTAGTTACAGGTTGGAGTAAAAGTCCCGAGAGTTCTCATAACACCGTTGCCATCCTCTTCCCTATCTTTTGAAAAAAGTTTGACATGGGTGAGGGAGATTCTTGCACTGTGCCTAAGGACCCATGGCAGACAGTGTTAAAATACAGTAGACACAAAATGAAATTCAACATTTTAATATAAATTATGTAAATACTTTCCAAAAAGTATCTAAGATATTCCACTGTACAACACATCAAAACGGTATCTGAAAAGCTAGAGACAATAAAGCGTAAATAAGGCACGCAGTTTATTTACACTCATAATTGCATCCTAAACTGTTGGAATAGTTCACATTTACAATCCCCATAACGTTTTTGCATTCTGAATTAGTCCTTCACATTTTGATATTTGGCATAATGTTCACACTTTATACACACTGACCTCTCTTTAAACCACTCACAGATTTAATAAATACTACAGAAAAAATTCAGGTAAGAGTTTCTTGTGATGAAATACTACACGAATGAAGAATGAACAAGCTGTTGTGTAATTTATCAGAAAAGCATATTAACTCTGCTGAAGTACCACTGAATGAAACAAAAATTAATCTGTAAAGTAGCAATATGATTTGCAGGCTGGCTTCTATGTCCCATCACTCTCATAGTCTTCTATTATTATGTTTTCTTCCACGTCTCCTTGGGCTGAAAAGGGCTGAGGCTGGCTGGCAGGCAGTTCACTCACACTATTCTGACTCAAAGGAAGAGACCAGGTTTCTGGCTCAGTGGCTTGAGTGGGTTCACCCAGAGGTTCCTCTGCAGAATGTCCTCCATGAAGCTGGGCTTCATCTCCACTGTCAGGGTCTATCATTCCAGGTTCCCTGTCACTCAGGGCTTCCATTTTCAATCTGTCAGATTCACAGTGCAGGCATTAATAAGAACCAAAGGAGATTCCTTAAATTACACTACTAGTGTGATGATTATGAAGCCATCTTTCATTTACTTTCATTGTGCTGTTTAGCCTTTAACTATACAAACAAAACTACAAGGTAAATGACAAACTGTGAATATGTTCCTACAACTTAAAATACAAAAAGGGGTTGAACGCGGTGGCTCATGCCTGTACTCTCAGCACTTTGGAATGCTAAGGTGGGCAGATCACTTGAGGCCAGGAGTTCAAGGCCAGCCTGGACACCATGGTGAAACCCCCATCTCTACTAAAAATACAAAAATTAGTCGGGCGTGATAGCATGTGACTGTAATCCCAGCTACTCAGGAGGCTGAGGCAGGAGAATTACTTGAACCTAGGAGGTGGAGGTTGCAGTGAGCCAAGATGATGTCACTGGACTCCAGCCTAGGTGACACAGTAAGACTCTGTTTCCCCCCAAAAACAAACAACAACAACAAAACCACCACCACCACCCAAAATAAAAAGGGATAATGTCTTCAGTAAAGATTTTTTTTTTAATTAAGACTGTCTCTCTATAACCCAGGCTGGAGTGCAGTGGTGCGACCTCAGTTCACTGCAACCTCCGCCTCCCAGGTTCAAGCGATTCTCCTGCCTCAGTCTCCTGAGTAGCTGGTATTACAGGCTCATGCCACCTTGCCTGGCTAATTTTTGTATTTTTAGTAGAGATGGGGTTTCACCACGTTGGCCAGGGCAATCTCGAGCTCCTGACGTCAGGTTTACACTTGTAATCCCAGCACTTTGGGAGGCCAATCCGCCTGCCTTGACCTCCCAAAATGCTGGGATTATAAGTATGAGTCACTGCACCCAGCCTTCAGTAAAGAATTTTTACAAATTAAAAAGAAAAAATGAAATATAATAGAAAAATGGGCACAAACATGGACAATTTATAAAAGAACTACAAATGGTACAAATGGTTACTAAATAAATTGTTCAATCTAATTTGTAATTTTAAAAATGAAAATTAACACAATGAGCTACTACTGCCTTTTTTTTTTTTTTTTTTGAGACGGAATCTTACTCTGTTGCCAAGGCTACAGGGCAGTGGCATGATCTTGGCTCACTGCAACCTCCGTTTCCCAGGTTCAAGTGATTTTCCTGCCTCAGCCTCCGGAGTAGCTGGGATTACAGGCATGAACCAACACACCCAGCTAATTTTTGTATTTTTAGTAAAGATGGGGTTTACCATGTTGGTCAGGCTGATCTCCAACTCCTGACCTCCTGGCCTACTACTGTCATTTTCTAAAATGTCAAAGATACTTTTAGAACCCAGTGGTGGCAAGGGTTAGCAGAAAAAAACATACTGATACACTGTAAGTGGATATAAAATTGGCAAAATATTCTTGCAAACAATTTGGCAATACAGAGGAAAAGCCTCAAAAGGTATATACCTATTGATCCAGCAATTTCATTTCTAGGAATTCATCCTAAGTAAATAGTATTTGAAGTACATGATGATTTACCTATAAGACTGTGATAGTAAAAGCTGAAAAGAAGCTAAATGGGCAAAAATAATATATAAGTTGAATCACAGGAAATTAAACATCTATTAAATGTTAAGTATTAATATTCAATACTAAATAGTACTAAACATATGGTCATTTTAAATATGGTCAACATAAATAAAAGATAATAGTACCAGTCATAGTAATATATAGCACTGAAAATACTGCCTCTCAAGCCACATCAAATAAATAGTTGAACCAATAATAAAACAGTGAAGACTCTCATTCAATTTAGGTTGGTGCAACCCAATACATCTCAGGAGAAAAAAGACAATAAAAAATACTTGTCTTTATTTTGATGCCATAATCTTCAGGGGGTGGAGGAAAGGAGCCATCAGAGAGACCTGGTCCTGCTTTCATTCAGAGGGATGTGGGAAGAAAAGCAATGTTTATAAAATGTATAAGCCCTGATCACATCCCAGTGGGATGATGCTTCAAGATCCAGCCATCATGGTCTTTCTGTGATAGGAAAGATGGGCTCTGCATAGCTAAGCCAGTATCCAGAAAAAACCATTAACACTACAAAGGCCTTAATGAATCTTTGAGGGTAGGGGGAAAAAGCTCATACCACAAGAGTTTTCCATTTGGGACTAGAAATAAAAGAAAAGGTAGGAGGAGTCAGAGGTGCCATTTCTATCACTTACTTTTGTCCATGCATCCAGTAAGCAAGATTTTTTAAGTCTTCTTTTTGAGATGGAGTTTCGATCTTGTTGCCCAGATTGGAGTACAACAGTGAGATCTTAGCTTACTGCAACCTCCACCTCCCGGGTTCAAGCGATTCTCCTGACTCAGCCTCCTGAATGGCTGGGATTATAGGCATGTGCCACCATGCCGAGCTGATTTTTTGTATTTTTAGTAGAGACAGGTTTCACCATGTTGGCCAGGCTGGTCTCAAACTCCTGACCTCAGGTGATCCACCCACCTCAACCTCCCAAAGTGCTGGAATTACAGGTGTGACCACGCCCAGACAGATTTTTCAAATCTTTAAATAATTCCTGAGTGCTTAATTCGATCTTACAAATAAGCTAAGTCAAACTGAAATATAGGTTTTGTGTTAATCACTGATAATGGGAGAGATGCTATTTTCAATAAAATGAACAGCATATATATAGACATCTCTTTATTTTGATGGTCTAAATTTTCTAAAATAAGAAATTATAGAAGACACTGCTACTTTCTAAGGCAGTTCCTAGTCACTGCAGGTCTTCAAGCACAGGCTAAGAACATCTCTCGACAGGAAAGCTGGAAAGGGGTTTCTAGACTTGTTGAACTGGAGGATTTTAAAGATTCCTCTGCCTTTGTGATTCCATTCCATTTAGTCTGGTATAGTCCATTGGGAGTGGGTGCTGTAGGAAGGGTCTACAATCCAATTGTAGACCCTTCCTTTCTTAAATATAATATGCTGTCTAAGAAAAGGAAGGGTCTACAATACGATTATGTTTATAAATTACTAGGTACAGTATTTCTTTCTTGGACGTTACAGATAACACTTATTGATTCATATTGAACATATTCAGTAGACATTTCACTATTAGCTTTTTTAAAAATTGAGATGATCAGCTTACCTTCCAAAGTGTCGCTTTAGAGGAAGCCTTCCAACATCTTGGATAAAAGAAATCTGAGCTGAAACAGATTTTTTAAAAGTTGTAAACAATTTTCCAAAGAAAATATACATATGACCAATAAGTACATGAACAGATGCTAAACATCACTAATCTTTAGAGAAATGCAAATCCAAGCCATAGTGTGAAACCGATTCACATCTATTAGGATGACTGTTATGAAAAACCAGAAAACAAAAAGTGTGGGTAAGGATGTGGAGAAACTGGAGCCCTTGTACATTGCTCATGGGAATGTAAAATGGTGTCGCTGCTGTGGAAATCAACAGAGTGGGTCCTCAAAAAATTAAAAATAGAATTATTATATGATTTAACAATTCCACTTTTGTGTATATACCCAAAAGAATTAAAAGCAGAGTCTCAAAAATGTATTTGTATGCCCATGTTCACATCAGCATTAACAATAATCAAAGGGTGGAAGCAACCCAAGCGTCTATCAACAAATGGATAACCAAATGTGGTATATACATCTAATGGAATATTACTCAGCTTTAAAAAGGAAGGTAATTCTGACACATGCTATAACAGAAACGAACTTCGATGACATCATTCTAAGTGAAATAAACCAGTCACAAAACAACAAATATTGTATGATTCCACTTACATAAAGTATCTAGAGTCATAAATTCATAGAGAAAGAAAGTAGAATGGTGGCTGCCAGGGGGAAGGGAAAATGGGGGAGTTAATGCGAATAGTTATTGAATTTCAGTTTTGCAAGAAGCAAAAGTTTTGGAGACTGGTTGCAGAACAAGGTGTATATACTTAAGACTACTGCATTGTAGAATTGAAAATGGTTAAGATGATAAACTTTATGTTCTGTATACTTTACCACAATTAAAAATTCAAAAAGAAAAAGAATGACATAGTAGATTTCCAGGATGACAGCATAAGCTCTCGTGTACCCACTCCCAGAGATAAGCAAAATCGGTGAAAACTTTTAAAAATCAATCATTTAAAGTCTCTGGGAAATGAGGAAATATTTATTTAAGAAAATCAAACAGAGAGAATCTGAGGCATTTGAGCCACTATCTCCTCCCTTGCATTCCCAACAGTAAACTGAGAGAGCTCAGCTTGATGAATATTTCATTCCAGGTGGGTGCAGCCAAGAACTAAGGAATCCTTCCTACTTGGGTGCAGCAGGGTGTCTGGGGCTTCCTTTCTCCATCCAGCCCTACTCATAAGATAAGAGGTTCTAACCCAAAGGCACTGCCCCCTGTCCCAACTGCAGTCTCCCCTTACCCCAGCTTGTTACATAGCAGAGGGTCCATATTGGGAAAGGCAAGACAAAATAATCAGAGGCTACCTGTGCAGCTGGGCACCCACCCAGAATAGTGGCTTAGAGATCTTGCCCAGAGGAGAGGCAGTCCCTAGGAAAAGAGAGCCCCGAAGCTTTCCCCAAAGGAACTGACTTTATTTGAAACATAGTGTGAGGAAGTTCAAGTCTAAAGGGCACCCCTGAAACCACCTTCTCTTAATTAAGAACAAGCTAAACATAAGCCAACTACTTCATAAGAAAGAACCAGTGAAAGAGACAACTAAAAACAGCGCTTCTGGTTTCAGAACAACCCTCAGAGACTGGCTTGAAAGTCTATACCTGCCCAAATTAAATTGGATCAGACTGTGGGAGAGATTTTTGTCCTAAAGCATTGCTGAAAACAGAACATTTAGATAGGGAGGAGCCAGGCACAGTGGCTCATTCCTGTAATACCAACACTTTGGGAGGCAAAGGTGGGTGGATTACTTGAGGTCAGGAGTTCAGAATCAGCTTGGCTAACATGGTGAGACACCATCTCTACTAAAAATATAAAAATTAGCTGGGCATGGTGGCACACGTCTGTCGTCCCGGCTACTCAGGAGGCTGAGGCATAAGAATTGCTTGAGCCTGGAGGGCAGAGGATGCAGTGAGCCATCGTGCCACTGCACTCCAGTCTGAGTGACAGAGCGAGACCCTTTCCATAAATAAATAAATAAAGTAATTAGGAGAGCCAACAGTGTGATACCAAAGGAAGCAGAGAGCTATACAGAGATATCAGGGAAAGAGACAAAGTGAGCTCTGCTAAAACCACCATCATCCCAAGTTAACTGTGGGCACAGCCAAGGCTGAGCTCTCTGAGGAGGAAGAAAAGCTTCATATTGTAAAAGACAGACTTCATTACATGAGTTTAGCCAAGTCACTAAACAAATAAGCACACAACAATAAAAACAAGCCCCAGAGGAGGAGAATAAACATTCTCCAAAATTGCTACAATATAGTCCCTAAAATATCTCATTTTCAACAAAAAATTATGACATGTAAAGAAACAGGAAAGTGTGACCCACCCATAAGAAAAAGGTGGGCAAAAGAAATTGCCTTTGAGAGGGCTCGGACATTAAATTTAACAGAAAAAGACTTCAGATAAGCCATCATGAGTATTTTCAAAGCAGAAAAGAAAATCATGCCTAAAGTAGTAAAGAAAGCCGTAATGACCATGTCTCATGAAAAAGAGCATCAATAAAAAGACAAAAATTATAAAAAGAACCAAATGAAAATTCTGTCAGAAAGTACAATAACTAAAATGAAAAATTCACTAAAGGGGCTCAACACTAGATTTTAACCAGAAGTATTATCAACCTTGGACAAAGGCCAGGTGCGGTAGCTCACACCTATAATCCCAGTACTTTGGGAGGCTGAGGCAGGTGGATTACCTGAGTTCACAAGTTCGAGACCAGCCTGGCCAACATGGCGAAACCCCATCTCTACTAAAAATACAAAAATTAGCCAGGCGTGGTGGCACGCGCCTATAATCCCAGCTACTCAAGAGGCTGAGGCAAGAGAATTGCTTGAACCTGGGAGGCGGACATTGTGCCACTGCACTCCAGCCTAGGCAACAGAGCGAGACTCTGTCTCAAAAACAAAAAAACAAACAAAAAAACACCTTGGACATAGATTGACAGAGATTACGTGATCAAAATATAGAGAGAAACAGAAGAAATAAGAAAAACCAAAACATCTTACTTTTACTAATTTTTATAAACCTTTTAAAGTTTGTAAGTCTAACACTATGAGGGCTCTTGGATACTTACCTTTTAAAAAATCTACTACGCAGGCTAAAGCAGGTGGATCACCTGAGGTCAGGAGTTTGAGACCAGCCTGGCCAACATAGTAAAAGCCATCTTTACTAAAAATACAAAAATTAGCTGGGTGTGGTGGTGTGTGCCTGTAATCCTAGCTACTCAGGAGGTTGAGGTAGAATTGCTTGAACCTGGGAGGTGGAGGCTGCAGTGAGCTGAGATCGCACCAATGCACTCCAGCCTGGGACACAGAGCAAGACCCCATCTCAAAAAAAAAATATATATATATATTACATAATACAATCAGAATTATTTTAATTAAGAAAATTGTATATATTTATTGTGGGCAACATTTAAAAAAATATATACATTGTAGAGTGACTAACTGTAGCTAATTAACACATATATTACCTCACAGAGTTATTTTTGTGGGGAAGACACTTAACATTTACTCTCTTAGCATTTTTCAAGAATACAAAATATGTTACTTGGAATATTCTCAAAAGTTTTTGATAAAAAAAAAGAATACAATATATTGGTTAGGTGTGGTGGCTCACGCCTGTAGTCCCAACACTTTGGGAGGCTGAGTGGGGAGGATCGCTTGAACCCAGGGGTTCAAGACCAGCCTATGCAACATGGCAAAACCCCAACTTTACAAAAAAAAAAATACAAAAATTAGCCGAGTGTGGTGGTGCACACCTGTAGTTACCAGCTACTCAGGAAGCTGAGGTGGGAGGATCACTTGAGCCAAGGATATTTAGGCTGCAGTGAGCCGTGATCACACCACTACAATTCAGCCTGGGTGACAAGAGTGATACCCTGTCTCAAAAAAAGAAACAAAACCACAACAACAAAATATACACTATTAACTACAGTCATCATGTTGTAAAGTAGAACTCTTGAACTTATTCCTCCTACGTAACAAAATTTTGTATTCTTTGACCAACATCTTTCCTACCACCCAAGCCCATGGTAATCCCATTCTATGCTCTACTATGAGATCAACTTTTTTTTTTTTTTTTTGAGACCAGGTTTCGCTGTTGTTGCCCAGGCTGGAGTGCAATGGCATGATCTCAGCTCATCGCAACCTCCACCTCCCTGATTCAAGCGATTCTCCCACCTCAGTCTCCAGAGTAGCTGGGATTACAGGAATGTGCCAGCACGCCCGGCTAATTTTTTTGTATTTTTAGTAGAGATGGGGTTTCTCTATGTCGGTCAGGCTGGTCTTGAACTCCCAACCTCAGGTGATCCACCCATCTCAGCCTACCAAAGTGCTGGGATTACAGGTGTGAGCCACCTTGCCTGGCTGAGATTAACTTTTTTAGCTTCTATATGAGTGAGAACATGAAATATTTGTCTTTCTGTGCCTGGCTTATTTCATTTCAAATAAGGTCTTCCAGGTTCATTCATGTTGTTGCAAAGGAAAAGATTCTGTTCTTTCATATGGCTGAATAGCATTCCATTGTGTATATATACCATATTTTCTTCATCCAATGGACAATTAGACTGATTCCATATCTTGGTTATTGTGGATAATGCAGCAATAAAACATGGGAGGGAGGGAAGATATCTCTTCAACATATTGACTTCATATATATATGCTAAGCATATATAAAAATGCTAAGAGAGTAAATGTTAAGTGTCTTCCCCACAATATATATGACACAATCTCAGCTCACTGTAACCTCCACCTCCCGGGTTCAAGCAATTCTCCTGCCTCAGCCTCCTGAGTATCTGGGATTACAGGAGTAAATTTGCACCACCACACTTGGCTAATTTTTTATATTTTTGGTAGAGAGGGGGTTTTACCATGTTTGCCAGGCTAGTCTTGAACTCCTGACCTCAAGTGATCCACCCGCCTCGGCCTCCCAAAGTGCTGGGATTACAGGCATGAGCCACTGCGCCTGGCTTTGACTTCATATTCTTTAGATATATATCCAGTAGTGGGAATGCTGGATTATATGGTAGTTCTATTTTTAGTTTTTAAAGGAACCTTCATACTGTTCTTCAAAACGGCTGTACTAATTTACATTCTTACTAACTTGGTGAGGATTCCTTTTTCCACACCCTGGCCAACACTTGTTATCATTTGTCTTTTTGATAATGGCCATTCTAACTGGTGTAATGTGGTATCTCATTGTGGTTTTAACGTGCATTTCCCCGATCATTAGTGTTAAGCCTTAATGTTAAGCAGTTTTTCATATACCTTGGCCATCTGTATGTCTTCTTTTAAGAAATGTCTAACTAGTCCTTTGCCTTTTGAGACAGCATCTCACTCTATCGCCCAGGCTGGAATGCAGCGGTGTGATCTCGGCTCACTGCAACATTCCCTTCCCAGGTTCAAACCATTCTCCCACCTCAGCCACCTGAGTAGCTGAGACTCCAGGTGTGAGCCATTATAGCCAGCTAATTTTATCTTTTTTTTTTTTTTTTTTTAAGATGGAGTTTCACTCTTGTTGCCCAGGCTGTAGTGCAATGATAAAATCTCTGTTGACTGCAATCTCCGCTTCCTGGGTTCAAGTGATTCTCCTGCCTCAGCCTCCCGAGTAGCCGGGATTCTAGGTATAAGCCACCACACCTAGCTAATTTTTAAATATTTTTGTAGAGACAAGGTATCACTGTGTTGCCTAGGCTGGTCTCAAGCTCCTGAGCTCAGGCAATCTCCCCACCTTGGCTGCCCAAAGTGCTGGGATTATAGGCATGAGCTGCCACGCCTGGCCCAGAATTTTTTTTTTTTCTGAGAGTTTCACAATTGTTGCCTAGGCTGGAGTGCAATGGCACGATCTCAGCTCATTGCCTCCAGGGTTCAAGCGATTCTCCTGCCTCAATGTCTGAGTAGCTGGGATTACAGGCATGCGCCATCATGCCTGGCTAATTTTGTACTTTTAGTAGAGACAGGGTTTCTCTATGTTGGTCATGCTGGTCTCGAACTCCCGACCTCAGGTATCTGCCCGCCTCAGCCTCTCAAAGTGCTGGGATTATAGGCATGAGTCACTGCACTCAGCCCCAAACTTTTAAAGACAGAGTTGACCTTACCAGTTATCAGAAGAAAGGATTAAAGAGTAAATATCTACTTTTATACAATGAAGAGTTTTATCTTATAGCTTTTGTGAGTATTGGTACTTAAAAAGTGTTTAAAATGTTGGGTTCTCATAGGCAAAAATAAGATAACCTATATGCAGTGGACATAATTATCTGTTGGTAAGAATCCAGATATCTTTCCCTTTCTTGCCAATCTTTTTAAGATTACTTCTGTGGTATTTCTGCAAAAAAAAAAAAAAACAAATACATATCCTGAATTCAATAATGAAGAATCACCAGACAAACTCAAACTGAGGGATAGTATACATAGTAACTGTCCTATATGCCTCTAAAATGTCATAGACAAAGAAAGACTAAAAAACTGTTCCAGGTCAAGGGAGATGAAAAAGACATGGAAACTATATCACTAAATGCATCAGGTTATCTTTCATTGGATTCTGGAAAAGAAATGAGGAACAAGTTGTCATTTTTACAAAGGATATTATTAGGGCTGGGTGTGGTAGCCCATGCCTATAATCCTAGCACTTTGGGAGGCTGAGGCGAGAGGATTGCTTGAGGCCAGGAGTTCAAGACCAATCTGGCCAACATAGCAATACTCTGTCTCTATTAGTTTTTTTTTTTTTTTTAATAAAAGGATATTAGGACAAATGGCAAAATTTGGGGACTACAAAATAAATGGGATTAATGTTAATTTCCTGACTTGATGTACATACTGTGGTTATGCAGGAAAATGTTCTTGTTTTTAGTAAGTGCAGACTTAAGTTTTTAAGAATAATGGGATATCATGCCTGCAATTTACTCAAAACTGGTTCAGCAAAATACATATATGTGCATGCTTATATTGACAGAGAATATAATCAGGCAAATACGGTAAAAATGTAACAATGTGGAAACTTAGTGAAGGATATACAAGAATTCTTTTGTACTATTCTTGCATCTTTATGTTTAAAATAATTTCAAAATAAAGTTTAAAAACTAGTGGCTGGGAATGGTGGCTCACACCTGTAATTCCAGCACTTTGGGAGTCTGAGGTGGGCAGATCACTTGAAGCCAGGAGTTCAAGACCAGCCTGGCCAACATGGTGAAACCCCACCTCTACTAAAAATAAAAAAAATTAGCTGGGTATGGTGGCACATGCCTGTAATCTCAGCTACTTCAGAGGCTGAGACAGGAGAATCGCTTGATCCTGGGAGGTAGAGGTTGCAGTGAGCCAAGATCGCGCCACTGCACTCCAGCCTGGGCAAAAAGAAAAAAGAAGTTTAAAAACTAGTGTAATCTTAAAACAATTGGCAAGAAGAGGGGGAAATCTCTGGATTCTGATCAACAGATTAATCATGACCACTGCCCAAAAGTTATCCCATTTTTGCCTATGAATGCACAACATTTTCTAAACTTGTGCAGGTGTATACTATCACAGGTATAGTAATGTTTGTAGCATTATAATTTCCTAACATGAAAATATACTATTAATAGGCATTTTTGTAATACTGAAATCAAAATATCCATCATAAGGTTAAATAAAATTATTATAAATTCTGAAAAAAATGAGTTAGATTTCAATATACTTTAGCACTGCTGCTTTGACATTAACTCATGAAATATGAAAGGCTATCCACGGTAAGTGACATAAGCAAATTAAAGCTTGTCTCATTCTGCATGTTTCTACATTCATAGAAGAGTATCTGGAAGAATTTATATCAATCTGTCAAAACAACCTGTGGTTGTAGGGGAAGTACTTTCAATTTTTACTTTATATACTTCTATATTGTTTGATGCTTTTTTTTAAAAATAGGTCTCACTTTGTCACCCAGCCTGGAATGCAGTGGTGTGATCTCAGCTCACTGCAACCTCTACCTCCCAGGTTCAAGCGATTCTCCTGCCTCAGCCTCCCAAGTACCTGGGATTACAAGCGCATGCCACCATGCCTGGCTAATTTTTGTATTTTTAGTAGAGACAGGGTTTCACCATGTTGGCCAGGCTGATCTAGAACTCCTAACCTCCAGTGATCTGCCTGTCTCGGCCTCCCAAAGTGCTGGGGTTACAAGCATGAGCCACTGTGCCTGGCCTGTTTGATGCTTTAAAAAAAAAAAAAATCATAAAGGATTTATACTTATCTGGATCAAGAAATAAAACAACATATCTCACTGCATATAGCAATAAGTTGGCCCACAAAAAGAAACTGCTATAAAACCCTACTTCTTAAAAGAAAAGAAAAACCTGTTATTACCTTGATTTCTCATTGGAATGGTTAGTAGAGCAAGGTATGGCAACAGCTGAGTTTGGAGGCATAAAGCTGGTAGGCAGAAGTCAGGAAAAAGTGCTTTTGCTGCCAGGCAATTTTCTCGATACTGTATGGAAAAGGAAAAAAAAAGATAAAGGGAAAATGCAATTAAAAATATGTATTCCTAGACAAACTAAGTTTATTATATAAACTTACATAATACGTTTTTATTAAGTTAGTGGTTTATATATCACAAATATACTTTTAAAAGCTTATTTAAGTAGTCCTTTACAATCTTCCTAGCATTGTTTAATAAAGTATTTTACCTACACAACTATTTCACATTTGATATAACAAGAATTTTTAAAAGACATTGAATGTATAAGAAAAACAAATTTAAAAATCAAAGGAATACTGTTTATGAACACACACACATCACAAAGTACATAAAAATACTATTTTTCAATGAAATAATTTATTTTCTTTAGTCTACACAATGTTAGGCTGAGGAAGAGAGAAGCATAATCCCTGCCTTCAAGAAGCTAACAGTCTTAGATAACTTATATGTAGCTACAATGCAAAATTAATATGTGTGCTATAAAAGACAAAGCAAGTCAGTGAGATAAATTGCTTAAAAGTCATTAAATTTTCCAAGAAATCTGTTGAAAAAATGTTCTAGGTAATACATTATAGGGTGATTTTCAGCTGCATGATTTTAGAACTGGAAGATATCTCAGAGATGACCCAGTCCACGGGTCATGAATTCAGATATTATAGAAGTGAAGCAGGCAATATAAGTGAATGAACCAGCTGGGGACAGTGGTACCTACTACTCTCATCTCAAAGGGGCAGATGCTACATGGTGAGGTGATTGCTGCTATGCAGAAATATGAGCCAGTGTTGCTTCACTTTCATTTTTTTTTAAAGAGATTGGGGGATGGGGGCGGTTCACTCTGTTGCCCAGGCTGGAGTGCAGTGGCAAAATCATTGTTCACTGCAACATCTGTCTCCCAGGCTTAAGCAATCCTCCCATGTCAGCCTCCCAAGTAGCTAGGACTAGGTGGGAAAAACAAAAAAAATTTTTTTTCTTTTTCTTGTAGATTTGGAATCTCATTATGCTGCCCAGGCTGGTCTCAACTCCTGGTGTGTGCCACCATACCCAGATAATTTTTTGAATGTTTTTTAGAGAGATGGGGTTTTACCATGTTGCCCAGGCTGGTCTCAAACTCCTGGGTTCAAGTGATCCTTCCACCTCAGCTTTCCAAAGTGCTTGGATTATAGGTGTGAGCCACTGTGTCTGGATTTTTTCCCCCCCGAGAGATTCCATAAATTCTGAAGCTAGAAATTCATATCTGACTTTTAATCATTTAAAATCATTCTAATTTTTGAAGACTGGCAATTCATTTTGAAAACTCTGTTGTGTATTTTGTTTTCAACTTGTGGGCTACCCATATTTTACCTCTAAATAATTCAATCATCTACATTTTTAGCTGTGGAGAGTAAGAGCACATTAGGTGAATAACTTTTCCAGACAGAGGCAGGGCCAAGATTTCTTCTCCTTTCTTTAACTTAAATTGACAAATAAGCTCTGTATGTTTTTATAGTATACAATATAATGTTCTGAAATATGTATATATGGTAGAGTGGCTAAATGGAGCCAATTAACACATGCATTACCTTACATACATATATTTTTTGTGTGGTGAGAACACTTAAAATCTACTGTTTTAGTGATTTTCAAATACATGACACAGTGTTTTTATTTATTTTATTTTAAGATGGAGTCTTGTTCTGTCACCCAGGCTAGTGTGCAGTGGCACGATCTCGGCTCACTGCAACCTCCGCCTCCTGGGTTCAAGCAAGTCTTCTGCCTCAGCCTCCCAAGTAGCTGGTATTACAGGCACCCGCCACCATGCCCAGCTAATTTTTTGTATTTTTAGTAGAGATGGGGTTTCACCATCTTGGCCAGACTAGTCTTGAACTCCTGGCCTCATGATCTACCTGCCTCGACCTCCCAAAGTGCTGGCATTACAGACCTGAGCACTGAGCCTGGCCGACACATTGTTATTAATAGTCACCATGTTATACAAAATATCTCTTGAACTTAAAACTTATTCCTGCTGTCTAACTGAAATTTTATATACTAGGGATTTCTGTTTTCCAATCAGCATTTTCAGATTGAACTGCGTTTATTTATTTCTAATTTTGTTTTTCTTTTTCTTGTAGATATGGGATCTCACTATGTTGTCCAGGCTAGTCTCAAAATTGGGCTCTTCTTGTCTCGGCCTTCCAAATTGCAGAGATTACAGGTGTGAGCCACCATGCTTGGCCCTAAAGTTTATTTTTAATTGAAACTAAAATATAAATATGCAGCTGGGTGCAGTGGCTGACACCTGTAATCCCAGTACTTTGGGAGGCTGAGGTGGGCGGATCACTTGACGTCAGGAGTTCAAGACCAGCCTGGCCAACATGGTGAATCCCTGTCCCTGTCTCTACTAAAAATTAAAAAATAAGCTGGGTGTGGAGGCACGCACCTGTAATCCCAGCTACTTGGGAGGCTGAGGTGTGAGAATTGCTTGAACCTAGGAAGCAGAGGTTGCAGTGAGCTACTACACTCCAGCCTGGGTGACAGAGCTACTCTGTCTCAATTTAAAAAAACAAATAAAAATAAATTATAACTATGCTTTGATTCCAATAAAACTAAACTAATAAATAAAACATGTATATGTATTCAAATTTTGATCGTCTTTTTTCCTTTAAAAAATTGTACCAGAGTTTAAGAGTTACCTTTCTATGTTTTAAAAACTCAGAATCTAATTGTGGACCTTGGCAACTATTTTGTTAAAAATGAAACATTTTCCTGTAATCCCAGCACTTTGGAAGGCTGAGGCGGGTGGATCACGAGGTCAAGAGATTGAGACCATCCTGGCCAACGTGGTGAAACCCCGTCTCTATTAAAAATACAAAAAATAGCCGGGCATGGCGGCACGCGCCTGTGGTCCCAGCTACTTGGGAGGTTGAGGCGGAAGAATCTCTTGAACCCAGGGGGTGGAGGTTGCAGTGAGCCGAGATTGTGCCACTGTACTCCAGCCTGGCGATAGAGCAAGACTCCGTCTCAAAAAAAAAAAAGAAACAAAAAAGAAACATTTTTTCCTTCGTCATGTTTTAAAGAAAATAATAGCTTTGAGTTATAATTCATGTACCATACATAAAGTTCACATATTAAAAGTATACAATTCTTTTTTTTTTTTTTTTTTTACCTTTTTACTTATTAGAAACCACTGGGGTTTGTGCAAGGGTCGAAAACTTGATCCTCCTCCTTGGCAATGAGCATATCCTCGGGCTTTGTTGGAATGTATCACACCTCTCGTAGCTACAGATGTGCTATATTCCCTGAGTAAAGAGCGAGTCTAACAAATGAGAAAAGATGTGAAAGAAAATAGATTTATAAAAGAGCATTACTGGTATTCCTGACTTACACAAAAACACCAACCGTATTTAGTTTCTATGTGTTCACTTTCTTCAACATTACTACAGCCCTATAAAAAACAGCACTACAAACTTATTTAAAGCAAATTCCACTGGGGCATATCAATCAAATGCAATGTGTAAAGCCTGACTGGATCTTGGACAGGAGTGGGGGAAACAACTTTAAATACATTTTTGAGGCAAATGAGAAAATCTGAATAGGGACATTATATTGCTAGATTAATGTTAACTTTCTTAGGTATGATAGTGCTATGGTAGTTGTATTAGAACAATGTCCTTATGCATGTGTAAGTATTAAGCATCATGCTGTTCCCAACTATTAATACCTTCCAATTATTCAGCCAAAAACAAATGTGTAAATATATAGAGAGATTAAGAAAATGTGTCAAAATATGCAACTGGCAAACAAAAGTTAAGGATATGCAGCTATTCATTGTACTATCATTTAAAACATTTTTAAAATTTGTGTGGGTACCTAGTAGCTGCATATATTTATGAGGTACATGAGGTATTTTGATACTGGCATACAATGCATAATCATCACCTCAAGGTAAATGGAGTATCCATTATTTCAAGCATTTACCCTTTGTGTCACAGACAATTCAATTATAGTCTTTTCATTATTTTGTATTATTATCTAAGACAGAGTCCTGGTCTGTTGCCCAGCCTGGAGTGCAGTGGCACAATCACAACTCACTATTCCTGGGCTCAAGTGATTCTCCCACCTCAGCCTCCTGAGTAGCCGGGACCACCTATGCCCAAGCAATTTTCTTTTATTTATTAATTATTTTATTTATTTATTATTATTATTTTTTATTTATTTATTTTTGAGACGGAGTTTTACCATGTTGGTCAGGCTGGTCTTGAACTCCCGACCTCAGGTGATCCACCCGCCTTGGCCTCCAAAGTGCTTGGATTACAGGCGTGAGCCACCACGCCCGGCCAATTTTCTTGGTATTTTTTTATAGAGACAGGGTTTTGTCATGTTACTCCAGCTGGTCTCGAACTCATGAGCTCAAGTGAATTCTGCCTGCCTCAGCCTCTGTAAGTGCTGGGTTTACAGGTGTGCCCTACTGAGCCCAGCCTTAATTTAATACTTATAACACACAGAAATATTAACATATCAAAACAGTGTTGTCCAACAGAACTTCCTATAATGATGGAAATGTTCTGTATCTGGGCTGTTAAATAAAGCAGCCATCAGCCACATGCAGTTATCAAGTACTGGAGATGTGGCTAGTATGACTGAGAAACCAAATTTTTAATTAAATTTAAATGTCAATAGCTACATGTGGTTGGTGGCTGTTGTACTGGTAAGGGCAGTGTTAAGATGTTAAGAAAAAAATATAAATTTTATAGTAAATACTTACCAATATGTAAAAGAAATACATTTTTAAAACTAGCAGAAAGTGTAGCAACATGTACAATTCTTTCTCTTGTATCTACTTTTTAATGGTTGTCAAATTTTGAGTATATATTAAGTTTAAAATCAGAAAATGAGCTGGGGTCAGGCATGGTGGCTCACGCCTGTAATCTCAGCACTTTCGAGGCCAGGGCAGGTAGATCACTTGAGCTCAGGAGTTTGAGACCAGCATGGGTAATATGGTAAAACCCTGTCTCTAAAAAAAAAATAAAAATTAGCTGGGCATAGTGGTGCTTGCCTATAGTACCGGCTACTGGATGAGGGAGTGCCTGAGGTTGAAGGATCACTTGAGCCCAGAAGGTCAAGGTTGCAGTGAGCCGTGTTTGTACCACTACACTCCAGCCTGGGCAAAAAAGTGATACTGTCTCAAAAAAAAAAGAAAGTAAGTTGGGCATGGTGGTGTGTGCCTGTATTCTCAGCATAGTGGTGCTTGCCTATAGTACCGGCTACTGGATGAGGGAGTGCCTGAGGTTGAAGGATCACTTGAGCCCAGAAGGTCAAGGTTGCAGTGAGCCGTGTTTGTACCACTACACTCCAGCCTGGGCAAAAAAGTGATACTGTCTCAAAAAAAAAAAGAAAGTAAGTTGGGCATGGTGGTGTGTGCCTGTATTCTCAGCTACTTGGAAGGCAGAGACAAAAGGATTCCCCTAAACCCAGTAGTTCAAGACCAGGCTGGGTAACATAGCTATAGCTAGAGCCTCCTCTCAAAAAACAAAAAACCATGACCACAGAACCAGAAAATAATTTTAGTGACAGAAGTGGTAGCTCACGCTTATAATCCCAGCACTTTAAGAGGCTCAGGCAAGAGGACTGTCTGAGCCCAGGAATTTGAGACCAGCTTGAGCAACACAGTGAGACCCTGTCTCTAGATACACACACACATACAAAACACACACACACACACACACACACACAACTTTAGAAACAATTGGTGCTATACTATCAGCAGCAAAATCAGATTTGCTACTGAAGCTTCATTATAAACACTGAGTTGGATACATTAACTTTAGCATAGTTATGAAGAAGGCCAAGCAATTAGGGATAAAAGTAAACTTTCTTAATTCTAAGGAAATACTGATAAACATAAACATGTAAGTCAAATGGTCTTACATTCCAGTCACCACTGAGGATATCTGCAAAACTTAGAAATTCACTGGCTCTCACAATATCATCAATTTCCATGAAGAAATCTATGTAGTTTTGGTGAAGATATAAATTAAATAAGTCTCCCCGGCATGTGTGACATTTCTACTACCTCCTATAAAAAAAGGCATAGATACATAAATTTGGTAAAAATGTAATGGTCAGAT
Source organism: Ateles fusciceps (assembly GCA_036589455.1). NCBI lineage: Eukaryota > Metazoa > Chordata > Mammalia > Primates > Atelidae > Ateles > Ateles fusciceps. Next base: position 903,099 of record JAZHEH010000800.1, on the reverse strand, counting down.
ATATATGCACACAAATAATAAATCTTTTGTAACCTGTACTAAGTATCATCAAAGATCTTACCTCAGGTTCAACAAGTAATGTATCCCGTTCATATTCTGATAAATGAGAGGGCAACCGAGATGAGTCTAATTCTGTTAAAGATGCTCCTATAAAAAAATTCTGAAATTATTAAATATATTCTCTATAATTATATAGCACCTCTCATTTGAACATTTTGAAAACTTTAGACATACAATGTCAACACAGTAAGCAAACTGTTAAAAAAAATTAAATAAAAAACAACTGGAAGCAAGTACCCATTTTTTCCATATTAGCAAGAGCTAAATTTAGAATTCTGATGCTTAGATTATGGCTTTTCTACACTTAAAATATTCTGTTTCCTAATGCACTCCCATTTCACTTTTTCCAGCTTTGGGTTGCTTTCTTCCCCTGGATTCTCATCTCAATACAGTGGTCTTTACTCTTTTATTTTTGATGTAGGAAGATGGTGTTCTCTACATAAGACAATAAGAATTCCCTAATGCAAGAAAGATGATAAATGTATGTTGGGGAGGAAAAGAATGGGGGGGAAGGAAAAGAATCAGGTGGGAATAGTCACTCAGGTTCAAAGTAAGAGGATCCAGTGACAGAGGAGTGTCCTCACTGCCACCTAAGTGATGTCCATTTCATTTTCCTCAGATGATATGAAGGTTTCCATTTAGAAATCCCAATTTCTGAGTTCATGTCCTTTGCAGGGACATGGATGAAGCTGGAAACCATCCCATCATTCTCAGCAAACTGACACAAGAACAGAAAACCAAACACTGCATGTTCCCACTTATAAGTGGGTGTTGAACAATGAGAACACATGGACACAGGGAGGGGAACATCATACACCGGGGCCTGTTGGTGGGGGGCGGGGGGCGGGGGCACAGATGGGCTGTGCTAGGGGGAGGGGATAGCATTAGGAGACATACCTAATGTAGATGATGGGGTGAGCAAACCACCATGGCATGTGTATACCTATGTAACAAACCTGCATGCTCTGCACATGTACCCCAGAACTTAAGCGTAAGAAAACAAAAAGAAAGAAATCCTAATTTCTTTCATTTAGGATCATTAGAGTGAAAATAGGCATTTGCTATCAAAAGGAGGGACAATTTGGGAGACTACAGATGGGCAATAGGGAGGGGAGGAACTGAGAGGGAGCAGTCATCAAAAAAGACAGAAAGGGCAATAAACAACTCTTGTTGGGGAGACACCGGGCTTGTAAACTAGAGAAATACAAGAGGACTGAAAGAAACCTTAAACTACCTAATTTGTCTAAGCCCCCGGTGGCTGGAGCCCAGTGGGGTTTAGGCTACCAAACCCTTAAGAGGACTTTAGGCTACCAACACTTGCCACTAAAACTCTAGATGATCTGCTCTCTTACCCTCTCCAAACTATAATTTTAAAGATTTACATGCATGGATATGGTCTACAATACCATGTTTTTATTTTTAATCATCCTGCTCATGGTCAGAAAATACTCTATTTTCCTACTACATCTTAGGCCTAGGCAAACAGCATCTGAGCTAGCTCTAGCTCTTAGAGCAGAACCAAAATACATGACATTTTTTAAAAGGTGACATTTATTTCCATTTTAAGACTATGTGACATCCAACAGATTTAAAAAATGTAAAAATTTCTTACTTTTACAATATAGAATTTTCCCCAAAGCTCTGAAGAGAAACAGAGAAACATCTTTGCCACCAATAGCTTGGACCTCTTGATTTTCAAAAACCCTATCAGGTTTTTTTCTCGTTTTGATTTTGACAGCACAGCATCTGATTTTAAAGACATTCCTTTTTTCCTTGGCCGTAAGTTGTTTTCTCCTGAATAATATACACCCAAGTGACAATATTTAAATTAAAATGTGAAAATTAAAACTAAAAACACTTCAGTGTTTTTAGTGTAATATAAATATAGTTATACTAAATATTTTAATTAATGTATATTTTCCTAATAAACAAAAATTATAAATGACATTAACTGAGTCAGAGTCCTCTCTGGGTTACTAACATTAAAATAGAATAAAGTGCTATTTGAAAGTTATTTCATAATGCAGATTTCAAACTTTCACATGCACAATAGGACACTCTCTAACAGGCTGACATTCCTCATCCAAAAATTCAAACCCCAAAATGCTCCAAAATATGAAACTTGCAGTGCCAATATGAGGCTCAAAGAAAATGCTCACTGGAGCACTTTGTATTTCAGATTTTCAGCTGAGGAATTTTCAATTGGTATACTGCAAATATTCCAAAATCTGAAAAGAATCTGCAATCCTTCTATTCCCAAGCATTTCAAATAAAGGATATTCAACCTGTCAGTCATATCACCTTGGTTTCTCATGGTGTTATGTGAAAGGTACTGTTCCTGGCATGTGATACACATGAATTTAATCTTCATAATAACCCTGTGAGAGGAGAATTTTTTTTTTTTTTTTGAGCTGGTGTCTCGCTCTGTCACCCATGCTAGAGTGCAGTGGTGCGATCTTGGCTAACCACAACCTGTGCCTCCTGTGTTCAAGTGATTCTCCTGCCTCTGCCTTCCAAGTAGCAGGGATTACAGGCATATGCCCGGATAATTTTTTGTATTTTTAGCAGAGACGGGGTTTCACCATGTTGGCCAGGCTGGTCATGACCTCCCAATCTCAAGTGATCCACCTGACTTGGCCTCCCAAAGTGCTGGGATTATAGGTGTGAGCCACCATGCCCAGCCGTTTTTTTTTTTTTTTGACACTGGGTCTGGGTCTATCACCCAGGCTGGAGTACAGCGGCACGATCATAGCTCACTGAAGCCTGAACCTCCAGGCTCAAGCGATCCTCCCACCTCAGCCTCTCAAGTAGCTGGGACTACAGGTATGCACCACCATGCTGGCTAAATTTTTAAAATTAGAGACGAGGTCTCGCTGTGTTGCTCAGGCTGATATAAAGCTCCTGAAGTTGAAGCTTCCTTCCACCTTAGTCTCCTATAGTGTTGGGGTAACAGGCATGAGCCACTGCACCTGACCAAGAATTATTATTAGATAGTTAATGAAATGAGATATAAAGAGGTTAAGTAACTGGTTCAAGTTCATCAGTGAGTGAGTGACTGGAATCCAGGCAGTCTGGTTTTGCAATCTATGTTTAACAACCTCTCTATTGATGTTGAGAGTACCCAATTTATGAATATGCATGTGATCAAATTTCTTGGTTTTTTTTCTTAATTTTTTTTGTAGAGACAAGGTCTTGCTATGTTGCCCTGGCTGGTTTCAAACTCCTAGGCTCAAGTAATTCACCCACCTTGGCTTCATGCCTGCTTCAAATTTCATTTTTAAGTCTACTATTTAGAACTCAAGTACAGGCCTTAAAAGCTGCTTAAAACAGCAGAAAGAGCACAGGATCTGGATTTGAATCAAGATACTGTCTATCTCATTAGGCTGATATGAGAATTAAATGAAAAAACATACTTGCTAACATAGTTCCTGGCCCACTCTTTAAGGTCAAATTGTTAACATTAAGCATTAAGTAAGTATCTGCTAAATGCCATCTGATAAGGACAATGCACTAAACTATGATCATTACAGTAAAAATGTAACTCATTGCCATTAGTGAAGCTATCTTTTTGCTACATCATGGTTTTTCACACTTTTTACATATTAACAGGAAATAAATTTATTAAACATATCTCATAAATTATCATAAAAATAATTTCAAAAGTAAACCTACCCTCAGTACAATACTATTAAACAGATTAATGGCTGGCCATTTATTGAGCACTTAATATGAATCAAGCACTGTAAGAAGCACTCTATAAGTATCACCTTACATATTCTTCACAGAACCCTAAGAGGTAAGTTCTCACATAAAAGGTGAGAAAAAAGGCAAAGAAAGATAAAGTCACCTGCACAGGCCTATGTAAATGGTAAGTGGCAGAGGCAGAATTTTTATAAAGGAAGTCTCATTCTAAATTAACTTTGAAAGGTCAGCTAACTCAAACAGAAACAAGGATACATACTACGACATATTCATAAAAGGGTATGTATGCATGTGCACATATTTCATTTTAAGCCACTGTCTCAATAAAAAGAAGAATAGATAGGTATAGATCAAATATAAGTTAAAATGTTTATTTTGGCTGGTGCGGTGGCTCATGTCTGTAATCCTAGCACTTTGAGAGGCTAAGGCGGGTGGATCACTTGAGGTCAGGAGTTAAGACCAGCCTGACCAACATGGTGAAACTTTGTCTCTACTAAAAATAAAAAATAAAAAAAGTAGCTGGGCATGGTGACAGATGCCTGTAATCCCAGCTACTCGGGAGGCTGAGGCAGGAGAATTGCTTGAACCCGGGAGGCAGAGGTTGCAGTGAGCTGAGATGGCACCATTGCCTCCAGCCTGGGCAACAAGAGTCAAACTCCGTCTCAAAAAAATTAATTAATTAGGCTGAGCGTAGTGGCTCACGCCTGTAATCCAAGCACTGTGGAGGCCAAGGCAGGCAGACCACCTGAGGTTGGGAGTTCAAGACCAGCCTGACCAACATGGTGAAACCCTGTCTTAAAAAAATAATAATAATTAATTTAATTAAAAATTAATTAGGGATTTTTAATTAATAATTAATTAATCCCAGCACTTTGGGAGGCCGAGGCAGGTGGATCACCCAAGGTCAGGAGTTGAAGACTAGCCTGACCAACATAGTGAAACTCTGTCTCTACTAAAAATACAAACAATTAGCTGGGCATGGTGGCTCATGCCTGTAATCCCAGCTACTCAGGAGGCTGAGGCAGGAGAACCACCTGAAACTGGGAGGTGGAGGTTGTGGTGAGCCGAGGTCGAGCCATTGCACTCTACCCTGGGCAACAAGAGCGAGACTCTGTCTCACTCATTCATTCATAAATAAAAGTTTATTGGCCAGGCACGGTGGCTCACACCTGTAATGCCAGTACTTGGGGAGGCCGAGACAGGTGGATCACTTGAGGTCAGCAGTTCGAGACCAGCCTGACCAACACCTGACCAACATGGTGAAACCCTGTCTCTACTAAAAATACAAAAATTAGCTGGGTGTGGTGGTGTGCACCTGCAGTCCCAGCTACTCGGGAGGCTGAGGCAGGAGAATCACTTGAACCAGGAAGGTGGAGGTTGTGGTGAGCCGAGATTGCACCAATGCACTCCAGCCTGGTGACAGAGCAAGACTCTGTCTCAAAAAGAAAAAAAAAAAAGAAAGTTACTTTGATTTCTTGTTTAAGAGAAAGTCAGTCACCTACATAATGCCACATGACTGTATCTTCCATAGTTACCTTTTGAAGAAGAAAACTGGAGGCTGTTTATTGCACTTCTGATATCACCAGAACATCCTTGACAGAGCAACTCTAGAGAAGTTTTGTCAGGGACAGTAATTTTTCCTCCATTCTAAAATTAAAAAATTAAATTTAAAAAAAAAGAGTATTTTCTTAAAAATAACAACAACAAAAAACCCCAAGCTATTTTCTAAACTTAATGAAAGTAAATTAGATTATTTTAAACTTAAATATTAAAAAGGGCTGGACACGGTGGCACATCCCTGTAATCTCAGCAATGTGGGAGGCTGAGGCAAAAGGATCACTTGAGCTCAGGTGTTCAAAACTAGCCTAGGCAAGGTAGGAAGACCTTATCTCTACAAAACATCAGAAGAATTAGCTGGGCATGGTGGCGTGCGCCTGTAGTCCCTGCTAATTTGGAGGCTAAAGTGCGAGGATCGCTTGAGCCCTGGAGATGAAGGCTGCAGTGATCTACGATCTTGCCACTGGACTCCAGCCTGGGCAATAGGGCCAGAAAAAAAATTACCTTAAAATAATAATAAAAAACTAAAAAGCCTCCATGTTAAACACTGGTCTATGAATGGTACAAGCATCAATGACTTATTACCACCTAAGGTAAACTTTTGGGAAATATTAAATACTGTATTTTTTTACTTTTTCACTTTTACCATGTTGTATTTTAAAGTTTGTACTCTTTTTCTCACTATATACATGCAGATATATATCAACATATATATGTACACACACATACACAAAAAAACCCCTCAAAATGCAATAGAATGTGATAAAATTAAATATACACAAAATAATCTGATATATTACAAAATTTACATGAAAATTCCTTTACTAGGGTTTTCAACATATTATACAGTCTGGTGAGGATGAAAAAGCCACAATTACACCAATTATTTTTTCTTCTTCTTTTTTTTTTTTAAACTGGAGCCATTTGAACTGATCAAGTCACTTAAAAAACACTTTTTTTCTTGACACAAGGTCTCACTATATCATCCAGGCTGGCCTTGAGCTCCTGGGCTCAACCAATCCTCCCATCTCAGTCTTTGCAGGTGGGACTACAGGCACACACCATGGCTCAATTTGCAGTTCTCATGCTTATAGTAGAGAACGTAGTTTTTTTTTGAGACAATGTCTCGCTCTGTCACCCGGGCTGGAGTACAGTGATGCAATCTCAGCTCACTGCAGCCTCCGCCTCCTGGGTTCAAGCAATTCCGCCTCCTGGGTTCAAGCAATTCTGCCTCAGCCTCCCAAGTAGCTGGGACTACAGGTGTGCACCACCACATCCAACTAATCTTTGTATTTTTAGTAGAGACGGGGTTTCACCATGTTGGCAAGGCTGTTTTTGAACTCCTGATCTCAAGTGATCTGTCCGTCTCAGCCTTCCAAAGTGCTGGGATTACAGAGTAGTTTTTTTGTTTTGTTTTTGAGACGGAGTCTTGCTTTGTCACCCAGGCTGGAGTGCAATGGCACAATCTTGGCTCACTGCAGCCTCCGCCTCCCGGGTTCATGCGACTCTCCTGCCTCAGCCTCAGGAGTAACTGGGATTACAAGTTCCCGCCGCATCATCATGCCCAGCTAATTTTTACAGTTTTAGTAGAGACAGGGTTTCTCCATGTTGGTCTCAAACTCCTGACCTCAGCTGATCCACCTATCTCGGCCTCCCAAAGTGCTGGGATTACAGGCATGAGCCATTGCATCCAAAGTAGGGTAGTTTTTTTTTTAAAGATCTAAAAACACAAGTAATCCTACCATCCAGAACTAATCACAATTAGCATTTCTGTGTACTCTTTTCTAATATGCATAGGTTTATCTCTGTGTGTGTGTGTGTGTGTGTGTGTGTGTGTGTGTGTGTGTGTATTTTGTTGTTATTCACACTGTTTGTTTCAGCATAGTAAATTAGGGCCAGAACCAAACTTTAATCCCATCTGATACTTTGCATAGTGCCTGCCACGTATCAAAGCTGATGACATAATTTCTTTTTTGTGATGGAGTTTTGCTCTTGTTGCCCAGGCTGGAGTGCAATGGCGCAATCTCGGCTCACTGCAAACTCTGCCTCCCAGGTTCAAGCGATTCTTCTCCCTCAGCCTCCCAGCTAGCTGGGATTACAAGCACCCGCCACCATGCCTGGCTAATTTTTGTATTTTTAGTAGAGATAGGGTTTCTCCATGTTGGTCAGGCTGGACTGAAACTCCCAACCTCAGGTGATCCGCCCACCTTGGCCTCCCAAAGTGCTGGAATTAGAGGCGTGAGCCACCTCACCCGGCCTGATAACATAATTTCTATTGATAGTGTTACATAATTTTGCCCCTTTAAAAAAGATTTTTTTTTTTCTGAGATGGAGTCTCGGTCTGTTGCCCAGGATAGAGTGCAGGGGCGTGATCTCGGCTCACTGCAACCTCTGCCTCCCGAGTTCAAGTGATTCTCCTGCCTCAGCCTCCCAAGTAGCTGGGACTATAGGCATGTGCCAACCACTTGGCTAATTTTTTGTATTTTTAGTAGAGATGGGATTTCACTGTGTTAGCCAGGATGGTCTTGATCTCCTTACCTTGTGATCTGCCCGCCTAAGCCTCCCAAAGTGCTGGGTTACAGGCCTGAGCCACTGCGCCCAACCAAAAAAAATTTTGTTTTAGAGATAGGGTCTAGCTCTGTCCACGACAGACTATAGTCGTATCACCTAGATCACTGCAGCCTCAAACTCCTGGGCTCCAGCGATCCTCCTGCCTCAGCCTTCTGAGTAGCTGGGATACAGGAACATACCACCATGCCCAGTTAACTTATTAAGAAATCTTTTGTAGGCTGAGCACTGTGGCTCACATCTGTAATTCCAGCACTTTGGGAGGCCAACACAGGCAGATTCCTTCTCAGGAGATTGAGACCAGCCTTGGCAACATGGCAAAACCCTGGGTCTACAAAAAATACAAAAAACTAGCCAGGACCAACTATAATGGCTCAGCCTATAAGCCCAGCACTTAGGGAAGCCGAGGTGTGGATGGATCACTTGATGCCAGGAGTTGAAACCAGCCTGGCCAAGATGGTGAAAACCTGTCTCTACTAAAATACAAAAGTTAGTTGGATATGATGGTGCATGCCTGTAATTCCACCTACTGGGAGGCTGAGGCATGAGAATCACTTGAACTGGGAGGCGGGGATTGCAGTGAGCCGAGATTGTACCACTGCACTCCAGCCTGGGCAACAGAGAGAGACCCCATATCAAACAAATAAGCAACAACCAAAAAAAAAACTAGTCGGCTGTGGTACTGCATGTCTGTAGTCCCAGCTACTTAGGAGGCTGAGGTGGGAGCACTGCTTGAGCCTGGGAGGTTGAGGCTGCAGTGAGCCGAGATCATGCCATTGTACACCAGCTTAGGTAACAGAGCGAGACCCTGCCTAAAAAAAAAAAAATTTTTTTTTCTTTTTGTAAAGACAAAGTATTGCTATGATACCCAGGCTGCTCTCAAACTCCTGGTCTCAAGCAATCCTCCTGCCTCAGCCTTCCAAAGTATTGGGATTACAGGAATAAGCCAGCGTACTGGGCCACCTCTCGTTATTTTATTTTTAATGTAACATTAAACTGTGATCATTTTCCATGTCATTAAAGATATATATATATATATATATATATATATATATATACATACATACATACACATATATATATATATTTTAGATGGAGTTTCACTCTGTCCAGGCTGGAGTGAACTGGCTCGATCTCGGCTCACTGCAACCTCAGTCCCTAGGTTCAAGCAATTCTCCTGCCTCAGCCTCCTGAGTAGCTGGAATTACAGGTGCCCACCACCACACCAGCTAATTTTTGTATTTTTATCAAAGATGGGGTTTCGCCTTATTGGCCAGGCTGGTCACGAACTCCTGACCTCAGGTGATCTGCCCGCCTTGGCCTCCCAAAGTGCTACAGGCATGAGCCACCGAGCCCGATCCATTAAATATTTTCAAAACACTAATAGCATAATAATTCATCACAGTAATTGCTTCCCGTATTATTGGACTCAGTTTGTTTCTCATTTTTCACTATTAATATCTGTTATTTACTCAGCTAGGTGCTCTACATTAACATATTTAATCCTCAAAACCTCTCCCTTTGTTCTTGACAACCAAGAAGAAAAAAAAAAAAAACCTCTCCCTTTGAGATTTCCCTCAGTTCCTGTCATTGTAGCAGTGCAACAAAAATTATGTTTTATGCAAGAATTGGTTGATGTATACCAGTAGGATTCCCTAGAACCATGATGCTGGGAGCAGAAGGTCCATCAGTTTTTTTCTTTTAACAACATCTTGATTTGAAATATAGAAAAAAATGACATACTAAAAGTGATAAGAGGTCAGGCATAGAGGGTCATGCCTGAAATTTCAGCACTTTCAGAGGCTGAGGCGGGAGGGTCACTTGAGCCAGGAATTTGAGACGAGCCTGGGCAATACAGGGAGATCCTGTCTCTACAAAAAATAAAAAAATTAGCCAGTCATGGTGGTGCCAGCCTGCAGTCCCAGCTGCTCAGGAAGCTGAAGTGGAAGGAACACTTGAGCCCAAGTGGTCGAGGCTGCAGTGAGCCATGATTACGACACTGTAGTCTAGCCTCAGCAACAGAGTGAGACCTTGTCTCCAAAAAAAAAAAAAAAAAAAGTGACAACAGCTGTATATGAATGTAAATATACTTTACACTACTGAACTGTGTATCTGAAAATGGTTAAGATGATAAATTTTATAATACATGTTTGTCACTACAAATTTTTTTAAAAAGTTAAAATAAAAAAGTGACAACAGGACAATAGAAACAGTTGAATTGTTGATAACCTACCATATCTAAATACCAGAAAACATTTTCTTGATGACAGATACAATTTAGAACAGTAAACCAAGCAAAGGAAAAATACACCTCAATGTGAAAATGAAAGTTTAATAGTAGGAAAATTTTAAAAATCAGTATTTCCTACATTTGCTAAAATTACATGCTTTATGAGTATAACAAAATGTTTTAATTCTAAAAAATTAAAATAATACATGTCGCTAGCTCCTTCAATTTATATACTATGTAAGTTTAAGCTGAACTTTCTACAGTTATAAGGTTTACTTAAAGACATACCTTGTTAGCTTCTATAGTCACTATTCGATTAAGAAATTTCATCATAATTGTTGGTGCCACAGGGTTGAAACTAAAAGTTTTATAAAGAAAGAGAGCAGTTAGATGATTAAGTTAAAAATATAGTATGTATATGGTCTTTATTAACAGAAATTTCTTTCTTACCTAATGTTTGAGATAGAACATTCTTCCTGAATTTCTTTGGGAAACAATAACCTTTGATTATTATCTCCACTGAGACTGTCAGAGATTATAAATATAAGAGGACATCGACCAATCTTCACATACTTCCTAAAATAACAAAATACAGGAATGTTGAAATTTAAGCCACTTGTCATTTAATTTGGAGTTTTAGAATACTTCACTGAAACTTACCTTAGAACTTCATGTAAAGTATGAGAATCCCGATAAAACTGGTTAGGTAAATCCTACAGAACATAGAAAATAAATAATAATATAGTTTACTCCACTGCATATTTATTTTTCAGATGTATACTTTATTTTTCAGATCTATACTTACACTTAAGCATACTTACACTTAAAAAATATTTATTCTACACATTTTAAAGAGAACTTTCATAGAAGTTAAAGGAAACATGAAATAGATGATATCCCAAATACTAATATACATCAATGGGGATCTCAATTTTCAGACCAAATTTCTTAGGGTTGCTTCTCAGTTACAGTATTTTCACTGGGAAGTAATTTTCCAAACTTTCCTTTTGCTTTTCTATACTTACACCATTAAAAATTTAATGTTCCTTATCCTACAGCTATTCCATTCAGGTTTATTAAAAAAGACTTTAGGTTTCTGCTATTACAAAGCCTTTGTGCTGTATTTTACCAATATTACTACTATAGAAACAGTTAAAGTTATCATGTAAGATATATTTCACAACTGTTTGGTCAATAGCTACAGAAAGATTTTAAAAGTTGGCTGGGTACAATGGCTCACACCTGTAATCCCAGCACTCTGGGAGGCCAAGGTGGGCAGATCACCTGAGACCAGGAGTTCAAGACCAGCCTCACCAACATGGCGAAACCCCATCTCTACTAAATATACAAAAATTAGCCCGGCATGTGGTAGGTGCCTATAATCCCAGCTACTCAGGGGAGGCTGGGGCTTGAGAATTGTTTCAATCCAGGAAGCGGAGGTTACAGTGAGCTAAGACTGCACCATTGAACTCCAGCCTGGGGGTTAAAGGGAGACTCTGTCTCAAAAAAAAAAAAAAAATTTTTAAAGTTGTCCTTACTTCAACCAGAATTATCTTCTTATCAGTTCTCAGATCATCTCCAAGCATTTGTAACTTGTTATACTTTGTTGCTCTTAGTAGAAACTCCTTGAAAACTGCTATCTGAGACTGGTATGGAAACATATGGAAGCTTGATTCTGAAAGGAAACACATATACCATTTTTATTTTCAACAAATTATACACATTAATATCATATATCGGTATGTACACACACACACATACACACATACACTCGATGCATCTCACAATACTGTAGACTGTTTCCTAATTATGAAAAATTATTTAAATTTAAAATAGGATATTCCTTTCAAAAGACAAGAGTCAACATGGGGCCAGGCACAGTGGCTCATGACTGTAATCCTAGCATTTTGGGAGGCCAAGGTAGGTGGATCGCTTGACCTCAGGAGTTCAACAGCAGCCTGGGCAACATGGTAAAACCCTGTCTCTACAAAAAAATACAAAAATTAGCTGGGTGTGGAGGGTTGTGCCTGTAGTCCCAGCTACTTGAGGGGCTGAGACGGTGGGGGATCGCTTGAGCCTAGGAGGTTGCACTCTGTATTACATACAGTGAGACTCTTGCTATTCTTGCTATTTGTTTTCTTTTAATAAGAGTGAGACTGTGTAATATAGAGTTAACTGACCTAAGAACACAGCTGTCAGTATAACATTCATATAATTGGTAAAAACATTTATGACTTTGGCCTACCAATGAAGAATTTCTAAATGAGTTCCAGCACTAGAAAGATGGGAGAAGAAACCCAAAGCAGAAGGCTGCTCCTGGCAAAGAACTCTTCTTGCAGAAGAATCCTATAGAAAAAGAGAGACCCAAAAGGAGGGCTGGGAGCGGTGGCTCACACCTGTAATCCCAGCAGTTTGGGAGGCTGAGGCGAGTGGATCACTTGAAGCCAGGAGTTTGAAACCAGCCTAGCTAACATGGCAAAACCCCATCTCTACTAAAAATACAAAAATTCGCTGGGTGTGGTGGCACATGCCTGTAATCCCAGCTACTTGGGAGGCTGAGGCATGAGAATAGCTTGAGCCTGGGAGACAGAGGTGGCACTCCAACTTGGGTGACAGAGTGAGAATCTGTCTTGATAAATAAATAAATAAAATAAATTGTTACTATTATCAATTTTTGAATCATTATCTTAAGGCCTCCTTCCAAATTCCAAAGACATCCTTGTCTTTTGCTTTCATTTGATTTTAACAGGTATTTACTGATCTACACTATCTTGTTGGGGGGGGACAGAGTTTTTTTTTTTTTAACACATCTTATGGCTTGATTTAACAAATAAAATATCTTATTTAACACTGTCTAACCTCCTAGCCAGATCTTAGAAAAAAGTAGATAAATAGGCTGGGTGCAGTGGCTCACGCGTGTAATCCCAGCACTTTGGGAGGCTGAAGTGGGCGGATCACGAGGTCAGAAAATCCGAGACCATCCTGGCTAACAACGTGAAACCCCGTCTCTACTAAAAATACAAAAATTTAGCTGGACTTGGTGGCACGCACCTGTAGTCCCAGCTACTCAGGAGGCTGAGGCAGGAGAATCGCTTGAACCCAGGAGGTGGAGGCTGCAGTGAGCCGAGATTGTGCCACTGCACTCCAGCCTGGACGACAGAGGGAGGCTCTGTCTCAAAAAAAAAAAAAAAGAAAAAAGAAAAAAGTAGATAAATAATGCAAACAGAAGAACATGTTAACAACTCAGTTAAGACTTAATCTTTAAAAAATTCCATTCCCTTCCATTGGAGACATGCTTTTTTCCCTTCTCCTGAAATAACATTTTTTTTTTCTTTTTGAGACAGTGTCTCACTCTGTTGCCCAGGCTGGAGCATGATGATGGTCCAGTCATAGCTCACTGCAACCTTGAACTCCTGGGCTCAAGTGATCCTCCCACCTCAGCCCGAGTAGTTGGAACTACAGGTGCAGAACACTATACCTAATTTTTTTATTTTTGTAGACAGTGTCTGGCTATATTGCCCAGCCTGGTCTTTAACTCCTGGCCTCAAGCAATCTTCCTGCCTCAGCCTCCCATGTGAGAGCCATCACACACGGCCTGTGAAATTCCGTCCCTCTGAAAGTGGAAAATATGGGAAAAAATGCACTCAGAACTTTACCTGAAAGGTCCCTTAAGGACAGGTTTTCCCCACTACTTCCACAACCTTCACAGCAAATCTTACCAGTATTAAACATTTCCTTGAAATAATCTTTTTGGAAGTCTGGTAAAACTGGATTAATCCACTCTTGTACTTGAATACCAAGCTCTTTTGATAGTATTTTTATGGTTGTTGTCTTTCCGCATCCAGGAGGACCTGTTATTAATAGAATAGATCCACCCTAAAATCAAATACAAATATTAATTAAAAACCCAAATCATTGGAATGCTAGAATATTATTTCTGACTTTTCATTCTAAATATTATTTATTTACTTCTATAAGTATTTGCTGAATGTCTCATATAAGCAGATTAAATTTCCTAATAATGCTTGTTGGAATAAACCAACTTTATTATTTTTCTTTTTTTTTAATTGCCTTTTTACCCCTTTTGCATACAAAAACATCTGCAAACACGGAAATAAGAGAATCTTAATTCTTCAACTCTAAATTCTGCTTCTGATAATTTCTCAATTCTTGCATTATGTCCCTCCCAAAGACTACTTAGTAACCAAATTAAAACAACTAAATTTGGGCTAAATTAGGGACGTGATGTCTGAAACAAACATTTTTAGAGATTAAAGGAACTCATAAAATTTATTCTTAATATAGACATCTCATTGGATGATATAATTTACTGTCATACAAATATAATATTCTTATGGGAAGATCTCAGTTTGGTTATTAGATTAAGAAATGCATATTAAGATACATATTTGGGCAGAGCAGTATGGCTCACACCTGTAATTTCAGCATTTTGGGAGGCTGAAGCAGGTAGACTGCTTGAGCCCAGGAGTTTGGGACCAGCCTGGTCAACATGACAAAACCCTGCCTCTATAAAAGAAAAATACAAAACATTAGCTGGGTATAGTGGTGTGCATCTATGGTCCCAGTTGGTCAGGAGGCTGAGGTGGGAGGATTGCTTGAGCCTGGGAGGTGGAGGCTGCAGTGAGCCAAGATCATGCCACTGCACTCCATCCTGGGCATTAGAGTGAGATCCTGTCTCAAAAAAAAAAAAAAAAAAAAAAAGGAAAAGAAAAAGAAAAAAAAGAAACATATTTACCAGACATAGGACTCTAGTGAGAGACTACAGGTTGTGGATCCCAGTAACATTCCTTCATACCATATATTTGATTAAAAAAAAAAAGTCAAAGCTACAGAAATATCAGATTTCCTACATATAATGGTAGGTTGTAATTCTTAATATTTTTTCTTTCAATAAGAACCTCTGTACTTGGACAAAGAGAGCCTGTTCTACTTTTGAAAAGGGCAGTGCATGAGTTATAGTGCTTTCACTAAGAGTTCAAAGTATATGGATCAACAATATACAGTCCACATATAGACAGTAGTCCCATAAAATCATAATGAAGCTGAAAAATTCCCAGTAGTAATCCAAAACATCATTCACGTTTGTGGTAACGCTGCTGTACACAAACCTACTGTGCTGCCAATTGTATAAAAGTGCAACATGTATATCTCATTGTATAATACATAACGCTTGATAATTATAATAAACAACTATGTCATGGTTCATGTATTTACAATGCTGTATCTTTATTATTAGAGTCTATTTGTTCTTATTAAAAAAAAAAAAGTTGGCCAGATATGGTGGCTCACACCTGCAATCCCAGCACTTTGGGAGGCTGAGGAGGGTGGATCATCTGAGGTCCAGAATTTGAGACCAGTCTAGCCAACATGGTGAAACCCCGTCTTTACTAAAAAAAAAATACAAAAATTAGCTGGGCATGGTGGCGCGTGCCGGTAGTCCCAGCTACTTGGGAGGCTGAGGCAGGAGAATCGCTTGAACCTGGGAGGCGGAGGTTGCAGTGAGCCGAGATCACGCCACTGCACTCCAGTCTGGCGCCTGTCTACGAAACTCCGTCTCAAAAAAAAAAAAAAAAAAAAAAAAAAGTTGGCCAGGCATGGTTGTGCATGCCTGTAATTCCAGCTACTTGGGAGGCTGAGGCAGGAGAATCGCTTGAACCTGGGAGGCAGAGGTTGTAGTGAGATCACGCCATTGCACTCCAGCCTGGGCAATAAGACTGAGATGCCGTCTCCAAAAAAAAAAAAGTTAACTATAAAATAGCCTCAGGCAAGTCCTTCAGGAGGTACTGCAGAAGAAGGCACTGTTGTATAAGGCATGACAGCTCCTTATGTGTTGTTGCCTCTGAAGATCTTCCAGTGGGACAAGATGTAGAGGTGGAAGACAGTTCTATTAATGATCCTAACCCTGTACAGGCGTAGGCTAATGTGTGTGTTTGTGTCTTCATTTCTAATTTTAAAAACAGTTTAGAAAATAGTTAAAAAATTAATGCAAGAGAAGTTTATAGAAGACATAAAGAAAACACTTTTGTATAGCCCTACCATGTATTTGTATTTTAAGCTAAATGTTATGTAAGAATCTAAAAGTTTATAAAGTAAAAAAGCTACACAAAGTCTTTAAAATGGCCTATATAAAAAGTTCCAGTAAGTGAAGGTTATTTAAATAAAAAACTTTTTAAGTTTAGTATAGTCTAAGTGTACAATGTTTATAAAAGTCTACAATGGTGCACAGTAATGTTCTTAGACCGTCACTAACCACTCACACTCACTGACTTACCCAAACCAACTTCCAGTCCTACAAGTTCCATTCATGGTAAGTTCCCTATATAAGTGAATAATAGCATTTTTTTACCTTTTATAACCACGTTTTTACCAAGTTTTTTTTTTTTTTTTGAGACAGAGTTTCGTTCTGTTGCTCAGGCTGGAGTGCAGTGCCATGATCTCAGCTCACTGCAACTTCCATCATGTGGGTTCAAGTGATTCTTGTACCTCCCAAGTAGCTGGGACTACAAGCACACACCAACATGCCTGCTTAATTTTTGCATTTTTAGTAGAGATGGGTTTTCACCATGTTGGCCAGGCTGGTCTTGAATTCCTGACCTCAGGTGACCCACCCACCTGGACCTCCCAAAGTGCTGGGATTACAGGCATAAGCCACCAAGTCTGGCCTTTTTACTGCCTTTTTTTTTTTTTGAGATGGAGTTTCACTCTTGTTGCCCAGGCTGGAGTGCAATGGTGCGATCTCGGCTCACCACAACCTCCGCCTTCTGGGTTCAAGCAATTCTCCTGCCTCAGCCTCCTGAGTAGCTGGGATTACAGGCGCGTGCCACCGTGCCCAGCTAATTTTTTGTATTTTTAGTAGAGATGGGGTTTCACCATGTTGACCAGGATGGTCTCGATCTCTTGACCTCATGATCCACCCGCCTCAGCCTCCCAAAGTGCTGGGATTACAGGCGTGAGCCACTGTGCCCGGCTTTTACTGTACTTTTTAAATGGTATGGTTTAGGTATGTTTATTTACACACATAGTTCCCACTGTATTACAACTGTCTACAGTATTCAGTACAGTAACATGCTGTGCAAGTTTGTAGCATAGGAGCAAGAGGCTATACCATATAGCCTAGGTGTATACCAGGCTATACCACAGGTTTGTTTAAGTTTTGTATTAAGTATATTCCATGATATTTTCATAACAATGAAATCACCTAATGATGCATTTCCCAGAATGTATCCCCATCATTAATTGAAGCATGACTGCACATTAATTAAGATATCTTTAAACAGAAACACACATAAAACAAGGTTATATAATGATGGGCTGACAAAAATATTGTGACCAGAGGTTGGCAGAACCTAATTTAGTGTTTTCCTTAGAAACAGTGGTTCAGTATTTGTTAATTCAGCAACTTTACAGAATATAACTACCTTGAATAATGAGGACTATAATATCAGACAGATCACTTCTTTACAAAGAAAAAGAAGCCTATGCACAGGTATTATAAATTTTTTCATGTAATATACTTAAGTGCCTGTTTTCTGACAGAGTAGGTATAGCCACATAGCTAATTTCCCTTCCAGTAAGAGAACGAGAAGGTAGTTTCTTATCAGAACATTGTAACGTGAAGACTTTTGTTAACCTCATTATCTATACTGTAACAGAGTTTTACAGAATTTTGATGGAAAGAAGTTGTCCTGAAAACTTAAACTCTGCAAATATTTGGTGTATTGTACTTAAAATAAATTTTGAAAAGTAAATTTAGTTGCCCATTGATAAATCCAGATCCTACCTTTTTTTTTTTTTTTGAATAAAAATGTTTTTTAATTACTGACATCACTGAAACTTTTGTAAAATAAAGGGTAAGTGATTTGGGCTAGGCATGGTGGCTCTCATGCCTATTAATTTGGGCACTGTGGGATGCCAAAGTAGGAGGGCTACTTGAGGCCAGGAGTTCAAGACCAGTGTGGGCAATACCACGAGACCCTATCTCTACAAAATTTTTTTTAAAAATTAGCCAGATGTGGTAGGTAACACATGTTTGTAGTCCCAGCTACTCACTGCAGCCTTGAACTCCTGGGCTCAAGCCAGCTCTCTGAGTAGCTGGGACTACAGGTCATAGGAAATTCAGGATAGAACAAGTTAATCATCATTAGGAGGAAACAACCTAACAAATCCAGAGTGTGAAACTTCTGCAAGTCAACTGGCCTGATCTCCTTCATAAGTCAATGTCTTGGAGAAAAAGAAAGGGTTAAGTAAACTATTAATAGATTCAGAAAAAAAAAAGGCCCAAGAGATGTAACAACCAAATTCAACATGTGCTCCTTGATTAGATCCTGTTTGAAACAAACCAGCTACAAAAGACATTTTGGGGACGACTGCAGAAACTTGAATATAAATTGATTAGATAGCATTAGGGCATCCTGGTTAATTTTGTTAGATAGAATAATGGTATGCATGATTAATTAGGAAAATCATTTTTTTTAAAAAAAAAACAGAGACATATGGAGGTAGCCAAAAGTCTAACTCAAATGTCACAATGTTTATAATTTACTTTAAAATACCTAATGGAGAAACAATGAGTATATTCTGTATATATGAGTACTTGTATTATTCTCTTTTCCTTTATGCTTAAAAAAATCTCAAAATAAAAACATTTAAAAAGAGAGATTGATGGAAGGAGAGATATCCTACCTTCAGGGTTCAGGGTAATTGTGCAGTAAGGAAGTGAAACAAAAACCACCAATCTAAAATAAATAATGACTGTTTTTGGCTATATTTAGTATAGAAACTAATGTGTAATTTGCCTGCTTTCCTTAGCCCGAGATAATTTGATGTGCTAAATACACTAGTATCCTAATTGGTTTACTGATTCTTTATGCTAATAATAAGACATAAAGAAAAAGTTACAAATAAAGGGGAAAACTCAAAGCCTCTGAGTCTTTTAGTGAAGTTGGAAGTAGTAAAGTCAGGAAGCTTTCTTTTTTCATTTTTTTTTTTTTTAACGGTCTTGCTCTGTTGCTCAGGCTAGAGTATACCAGTGTGATCACAGCTCACCACAGCTTCTACCTCCTGGGCTCAAGTTATCCTCCCACCTCAGCCTCCCAAATAGCTAAGCACAACAATGCCCAGCTAATTAGCTATAGAGACAGAGTCTCCCCCTATGTTGCTCAGGCTGCTCTCAAACTCCTGGGCTCAAGTGATCCTCCCGCCTTGGCGTCCCAAAGTGCTGGGATTACAGGCATGAGTCACCACGCCTCACCAGGGAGCTTTCTACTGGAGGAGATCTAGACTTATTTAGAACAAAATCGTCTAAAAACTTCAACTTCTAACAACACACTGTAAGTCAGAAAAATATTTGATGTTAAATATTTTAAAACACGTTTCTTAATTACCTGTTTTGGTTGCCTTTCTAAGACTTGAGATTTTAACCAGGTTTCAACTTCTTCAATTTTCTTTTTATGCACAGCAAGTTCATGCTACAACAAAATTTCAAATTTAAAACAAAACATTTTAACCGAAGATTTTTTTGTTACATCAGCACATATTAACCTAAGCATTATTAACGAAAAGAACTAACAAACCAGTAACAATCTATATAATGAAATGGTCCTTTTGATTACGTTTGAATTTTTATATTATTATAGAAAAATTCTATTCTTGATACCTCTGTACAATAATTTTGGCAAGTTTGTAATTATAACATTTTTTAAAATCCAGAAATACATTTGAGAAGACAGTAGAGAGGAGTACTACATTTAGTACAAAAATTTAAAAGAAGATCAATTCTACCTCGGGATTAAATTAAATCTAAAAGAACTCATGATACAACTTTAGAAAAAGTATTGAGATAAGTCTGAGCCTTGGAAAATAAAAAAATCCAGAATTTTTTCTAACACTTAGAAAGATTATGAATAAAAAATCTGAAAATGTACATCCCTCTGCTTCCTATCCACCCTATGCACCCTTAAATTAAATTATGTAGATACGTCTGCATGCTTTTTAGTACCTGAGTTTCTGGTTTATATTTATCCACCCACGGTTCATTTTCAGACAGATATTCTTTTGAATTTTCTAAACCATAAATCTGTTCTAACGAAGATAGATTTCCTCTTTTTCTAGCTGGAAATATGCTACTTTCTAATGTAGAAGGCCCATTTTTTCTTCTATGACTTGAGCTGTTCACACCTAATGATGTGGCAGTAATAGTAGAGATGCCTCTACACTCTAGCAAATCATCAAATGATGGGTCAACCCAGTCTGTTACCTGGAAGAAAAGAAATCAGGTAAATATAATCACATTTTTTCCCATCTATTTCCTATATAACTGAACTACTCTGGAAACAACATATTCATAAATTTATAACCTTTAAAATCTAAAAAAAAAATTTTTTTTGAGACAGGGTCTCGCTTTGTCACCCAGGTTGACATTGTATCAGTACAGTGGTACAATCTCAGCTCAAGCAATCCTCCCACCCCAGCCTATTGAGTAACTGGGATTATAGGCACATACCACCATGCCCAGCTAATTTTTTTGTATTTTTTGTAGAGATGGGGTTTAGCCATGTTGCCCACGCTGGTCTCAAACAACTCTTGGGCTCAAGCAGTCTTCCCACCTCAGCCTCCCAAAGAGCTGGGATTACAGGTACGAGCCACCACACCCGGCCCAAAAATCTTATAAATTAACACTTTTTAAATAAAACTGTCTCTCTCTGTAATAGCTGTTTTCTACTTTACAGTAAGTGTAAGTGAATACTTGTCTACTTGACCATAATGATGAATGCCACATAAAGGAGTAAAGAACACAAACTTATTTTTATTAATTGTAATCTTCCAATCATAAAGACTAGAATGATTTTTTTTAGCTCTCTGTAGGACTGAAACATAAATATTAAATTACCTATTAAAAAAAGCAAAACAGAATAAAGGAGTAAATGATATTATTTTAAGAGAAATAGCAGTAAGAAGAGTAACACATCTGCCTTGACCAGGTTAATACATTCACAAACTAAGAACAATTTCGTACATCCAAATAATCCATATCAGCTTTAAGACTTAATGAAGATACAGGCCAAGGATCCTAAAGTTGTAATCTGTAATTAAGACTGGATTACACTTTTTTCTTCAGTGCATGAAGCAACTAATGTTTTTATAATCGAGGCAGGCTTTCCAAGGGGGGGAACTGTCACTCAGAAATCCTAAGAACGGTTGGCTGTGGTGACTCACGCCTATAATTCCAGCACTTTCAGAGACAGAGGCAGTGGCAGTAGGATAGCTTGAGCCGAGGAGTTTGAGAACAGCTAGCATAACATAGGGAGACCCCCCAACTCTACAAAAAATAAAAAATTAGCCAGGCATGGTGGTGCACGCCTATATTCCCAGCTACTTGGGAGGCTAAGGTGGGAGAAACACTTAAGCCCAAAAGGTTAAGGTTTCAGTGAACCATGATCACCCCACTGCACTCCAGCCTGGGCAACAAAGTGAGACCCTGTCTCAGAAAAAAAAAAAAAGTTTTGCTAATAATTAGAAATTATTAGCTAACAATTACAAATAATTAGAAATTAGAAAATTTTAATAGATTTTTAACACTCAATATAAATCTAGAAAAATACAGTTTAAGGTCTGGTTGTAGAATCTACTGCCTGGCTAACAAAAATTTGTATTTTCCTTCAAGAATATTCAGCTATATTTGTGAGTTACTGATTAAACAATGTTCCTCTTTTGGAGAAAACGAACCAGAAGTTGGAGCTGAAAGTAAGCTTAGGGGAGACAATGTGGGGCTTATGAATACTTTATGAATGCTAAGTCATACTTCACTCTTCTTTAAGACAGAGAGTTAGGAATATTTTTGGCAGTGGGTTAAAAAAGGAAGACCACTGAAAAAAATTTCAGTCATAGCTACCTGATTCATTTCATCCTCATCAAAAAATTGTGACTCGTACTATAATTTTGGCCCCTTCTATATTTTTGAGTGTATAAAAATATCTTTTGTGATATTAAACCTTTTGATAGCAGTTCTGATTTGGAAATTATTTATACATTTTATAGTTTCATTTCTTACATAAATATGGACTCCCACATACTGAAAAAAAGAGAAAGATAAACAGCAAAGTTAAGTAATTTACTTAACATCAAATAAAATTTAGAGCCACCACTAAGGGAAATAGTTACCCTGCATGCATCAAACTGATCCCCATCCTACCTTAACCCCTAACTTGCTGAGAAGTGACACACTGAATCACATTACTTCTAAGAAGTAGGGCTTTTGATTAAGCTGTAACACCAACTACCACTCATATTTCTCTCTTCTATGTTCTTTCATTCAAATGTTTTCAGTCTTTTCTTTGTGAGTGGGACTGTAAAGACTTTCAAAATTAAGGTTGTGCTTTTAGAGAACACTTGTTTCACAACTTATTACCAGACTTGCTTAAACCACTAATTACAATAGATACTGGGCTCTATTACTTTAACATCAGTAATAAGTTATTAAGAATGTATATAAAAATTTATAGTTATTTTAAGGCAATTATTTCACGGCCATTCTAGTGTATCATACCTTTGTGGAAGATAACTTTGGTCTAAGAAAAGTTTTTGACATTATAAACTGTAATAGTTCCCATCCGTAGTATAGGACCTGTAACACATTAAACTCTAATTCACCTAGGGGGAAAAAAGAAGCCCTCAAATGAAGAAAAACTGTAAATACAGAATTATAGTAATAAATGTATACTGATATAATCAACAACACAATAAAGGCTCAATAATTAGTGAAAAAGAACAGTCAATTTAAGTGATACAAGAAATCAAAATTCTAAAATAATTTTACTTTTAATGACTATAACTGGATCAAAATCTACTTGTGTTACAAAGGGAGTTTTTCACATGAACTCAATGACGTATTAGAGGAAAACAGAAAAAAAAATTCACAAACTGTGTACTTACCTTTTGTCATTAAAATTAGGCAATTCTATTTGAGCAGTTTTTATACTGAAAATTAGTTTTCCTTATTTCAAATTGCAGTTGCAGTTCTTCATTTCCAACATTTCCCAAAAAGTAAAATACAATGAATTCACTTGCTGTGGACAAAGAATTTAAATCTTACTGTAAAACCGTTTTCATTTGATCATATTAGAAAATTTCTTAGTAACACTGTTTTTCAACTGTGTATTCAAATTCTTAAATGTTTATGCACACTAGTGAATTCAACAATTTTAAGTTAGCCAGAAGAAAATTTTAATGCCTACAAACTTATACACTGGAAAGTATACTGAACTATTTTACAGTTTGGAGGCACACATAGCCTATAAACACCACTACATACTAGAAAACAAATTGTTGGCCTTTCGTCCCAAATCGTTCACGATTAAAGACTTTGACGTTTCAAAAGGTATACAGTTGGTTAAAAAAAAATTTTTTTTTGAGTAATATAGTTTGTAGCTCGAAATAAAAGATGCAGACTGTTGTCACGGTCAGGACTCTATTCACTCTTTGAAAACAAGATTGACAATTACCTCCTTTAAAAAGCAGGTAACTGTCCCTGAAGATGCCAGGTTCCTGAAATGAGATGTCAGAGGTAGACCTTCAAGACTATTCCTAGCCGACCCACCACCACCCCACACAGTGAACAGGGAATACTAAGCTCAAATATTCGTCCAACGTAATCCTGTAATCAGTAGGGTGCCGGGTTGAGCTCGCAAATCCCCGCTGCAGGACTGGGCTCTGCACCCTCAATCTTCTCATCCCCCAGATGGGACGGGCGGGTTGGGAAGAGGAGCGACGAGAGCCCAAGAAGCCTTGAAGGCAGAGATAGACTCGCATCTCTAAGACATATACATATTATAGCGGCAGCCGCGGCGGCCTTACGTTCCCGCAGCTGCATTCCCTTTTGGGCGAAGAGCGGAGGCGCCCAGGGTCTACCCCAGGTGAAAGGGCAGCCACCTGGCCCTATCCGGGGCTCTCTGAGGTACAGCCTCCCGGGGGACCTTTCAAACTGGTCGGCGCATCCGCGACGCAACCGAAGGGCGGGGCCCGCCCGAGTGTGTGACTTAGGCATCCAGCGCACTGCCTGACGCGAAGCACCGACCCGAGTTATGCCCACCCTCCAACTTTGCGATGGAAACGTGTTAGGGAAAGCTAGGTAACTAGTGGGCCGCAGCTCGGCCACTGGGGCAGGCCGGGGGCGCCACGGTGGGCCTCGAGGTCCTTGGGGCCCGTGGGCTCTCGCTGCCGCCCGCCCCTTCCGGCTCCTCCCCTTAGTGCAAAGGGCGCTTGAGCGAGGTGATCGGAGCAGTCGCAGCGAGGACCATGTTGCTTCCGAACATCCTGCTCACCGGTCAGGGCGCGCGGCCGGGAGGGGCTGGGCGGGGGCAGGCGAGGTTTGCGGAGTGCTCTAGGCCTCGGACGCCGCTCAGTGTCCTGTTTGGAGGCATCCCGGGAGGGGCTGGGCTGGGCGGGGCGGGGGCAGGCGAGGTTTGCGGGAGTGCTTTAGGCCTCGAACGCCGCTCAGTGTCCTGTTTGGAGGCCTCCCCGAAGGCCGCGAGGCGGTTGCAGCGCCCCGGGAGCCGACCCTCGCGGGCTTGGCAGGGGGCGGGGGAGGGGGACGCGGAACGTTAATTCCGGTGGCCCGAGACTTCCGGGGGAGGAGGAAGAGAGGTCGGCAGATCCAGCTCTCCTGCTTGGCGGTCTGCTTAGTCTTTCTGAATCTGGTATTTTGTGTGTAAAATGGGTTGTTGATTTTTTGGCAGGGTTGGCTTTGGGGTTTTTAGCGAAATAATATAAGGCCATATCTGGTCCCCAGTGGAGCTATTAATGGTGGATGCCTCACTCCTTAGGCCTCGCTGGGCCGTATTTTTTCTTTGCTTGTGATAAACGCCTCAGATCAGATTTCGGGAAATGAGTTCAGATGTTTGTGGTGTGACTAAATTACTGTATCCCTTTGTTGAGTAATATCAGAGGCTCCCCGCAACCCCTTAAAGGAGAGGCATCTAGTGAGCATTTCGGGTCGTTTCTGGCGTAGGAGTGGGTCTTTGAAGCCATACTCAGGGTGCGTGTTATCAGTGAAGGAACTAAAATGCTGCGTAACGACTTTAACGAACATTTTAGTCCTAAAAGTGTTTATTAAATTGCAAAGCATTCGTGGAAAAATCTAATGCATGTAGATTTTATTAGAATGTGCCGAAAAATTAAGACTGGCTGGAAATAAAGCAGTAAAGTTACAGCGTTCATCCAAACATAAGATTGTTGGCAACGCACAAGACATGTCTGTTTCTGAGAGGTGCCGATCAACCACGCCACAAATAATGTTTAGCATTAAGAATTCTTAAATGGAAGATTTTACAACATCTTTTTGCATGGGTCAAATATAGTGCCCTGGTTATTAAGTCATTGTCAAAACTCTAAAGTGAGCATTTTATTGAAAACATGTCCAGGGTTCAGACTTGGTGAATTATAGTGGACTTGAGGTTACTGTTATTCTTCTGTGTATGGGAACTGGATTATCCCTGTTACCTTTATGCTCAAGTTTAATATCAGGGATGTTAAACCTGAATAGCTGAAAATTACAAATATGATCTTGAAATGTAATTATAATAGGTATCAGAAGGGGAAGGTAAGAAGCAACGTATAATATATAGTATTGTCATTTATGTAAAAGGGAATATATGTTGTATTTATGTATGTATATACAGAGTATGTACATGCATGTACATTCATATGCAACATAAATAGGGTTTCTTTGGGAAGATATACCTGTATGGGAAACTGGTTTACAGTGGATGTCTCTAGGGAAGGGTGCAAGGGGTAAGACTGCTTAAATTTTAACATGAACAGTTTTTGTTTTTGTTTTGGGACAGTCTCATTATGTTGCCCGGGCTGGTCTCGAACTCCTGAGCTTAAGCGATCCTCCTGCCTTGGCCTCCCAAATTGCTGGGATTACAGGCATGAGCCACCACACCTGGCTATGAGCAGTTTCTTAATCTATTTAAATTAAAGCAAATAGGCTAGGTGGGTGGCTCATGCCTGTAACCCCAGCACTTTGGGAGACGGAGGTGGGCAGATTGCTTGAGCTCAGCCTGGGCAACATAGCCAAACCCCATCTCTACAAAAATTAACCAGGGCACGGTAGTACAAACCTGTGACCTCATCTACTGGACATGCTGAGATGGGAGGATTGCTTGAGCCCAAGGAGGTCAAGGCTGCAGTGAGCCAAGTGCCACTGCACTCCACCTAAGCAACAAAGAGATATCTTGTCTTTAAAAAAAAAAAAAAGTAAATAAATGACTGTAATTGATTTGACGTGGTTAATTTTATTCTGAGCAGTTCCATGGTAGTAGCAGGCAGTTTGAATCTGCGTCAGAATCTGCTGAGCCTCACCCTTGAAGGATCAATACACTGGGTAATATTTTGACATTCAGTCAGCTTTGGAAAATTTTTATTAGATCATAGTACATATTGAGGTGGCTCATGCCTGTAATTCCAGCACTTTGGGAGGCTGAGGTGGGTGGGTCACCTGAGGTCAGAAGTTCAAGACCAGTCTGGCCAATATGGGGAAACCTCGTCTCTAAAAATGCAAAAATTAGCTGGGCGTGGTGGCAGATGCCTGTCATTCCAGCCACTCAGGAGACTGAGGCAGGAGAATCACTTGAATCTGGGAGGTGGAGGTTGCAGTGAGTTGAGATTGCGCCACTGCATTCCAGCCTGGGTTTCAAGAAGGAAACTCCATCTCAAAAAAAAATTTACATATGATTGCTAATTAGAAGAGTTTTCATTTCATTCGTCAAGAACCTTAAGAAGGGCAGAGACCAGGGGGAGACTCTGTCTCAAAAAAAAAAAGGGCGGAAGCTGGGCTGCAGTGTGATGAGTAATATTTCACAAACAGTATTTTTCTGTGGCTTATCTTACAGGTACACCAGGGGTTGGAAAAACCACACTAGGCAAAGAACTTGCGTCAAAATCAGGACTGAAATACGTTAATGTGGGTGATTTAGCTCGAGAAGGTAAGGGACACTTTGATGTTAGATTTGTTCGTTTAAAAAAAAAGTCTGATAGTGGAGTGTTAGTGCTGGGTATTGTCAGAGGGTACAAAGTACACCTTGCCATTAAAGAACATATACTCTTAGGTAATCCACAGAAATATTAAGTGTCTAATGCCATGTCCTGGTTATTTTGACCATTTTCCCTTCTGTCTTCAAAATGGCTAGCAATTCTTGTGAATAGTTGGGAAGGCTCCTATGAAGAGACTGGATTTAGGATAGGTAGAATGTGAATAAGGAGAATGTTTTTAAGTTGAGCAAACAAAGGTTTGGTACTGCTAAACATGTATATGAGCACAGTGAGTATATTGGTCTCACTGGAAAGAGATTATTTTGAGTTCAGGCGTAGGACATGACTATGCTATGGTATCTTAGATTAGTTTGAGATTTGCATGCAACTGCATATATTCTAAGATGATAGATGTTATTTATTTTACCCTGTTTTCCCCTAATCTTTTATTGCTCCCTTATTTGTGTCTTCATCTTTTTATAGTCAACAATGATTTAGGAACTCAATAAATTTAAGTAAAGGGACTTTACATAAGTAAAGTATGCTTCATTAAAATTAAGAAAACAGTTTGATTTTTTTTTTTTTTTTTAATTTTTACAGTTTAACATAGATTTAAAAATTTTTAAGTTCCCGACAGTTGCTACTAAAGTAACTATTTCAGATTGATCTAATGTACATATTTTTTTCAAATGATCTAAAGTCTGATCATCGGATATCATGGAGTCTGGCAAGATGGCTTCTCCCAAGAGCATGCCGAAAGATGCACAGATGATGGCACAAATCCTGAAGGATATGGGGGATTACAGAATATGAGCCAAGAGTTATAAATCAGATGTTGGAGTTTGCCTTCCGATATGTGACCACAATTCTAGATGATGCAAAAATTTATTCAAGCCATGCTAAGAAAGCTACCGTTGATGCAGATGATGTGCGATTGGCAATCCAGTGCCGCGCTGACCAATCTTTTACCTCTCCTCCCCAAGAGATTTTTTATTAGATATTGCAAGGCAAAGAAATCAGACGCCTTTGCCATTAATCAAGCCATATTCAGGTCCTAGGTTGCCACCTGATAGGTATTGCTTAACAGCTCCAAACTATAGGCTGAAATCCTTACAGAAAAAGGCATCAACTTCTGCAGGAAGAATAACAGTCCCACGGTTAAGTGTTGGTTCAGTTACTAGCAGACCAAGTACTCCCACACTAGGCACACCAACCCCACAGACCATGTCTGTTTCAACTAAAGTGGGGACTCCCATGTCCCTCACGGGACAAAGGTTTACAGTACAGATGCCTACATCTCAGTCTCCAGCTGTAAAAGCTTCAATTCCTACAGCATCAGCAGTTCAGAATGTTCTCATTAATCCATCATTAATTGGGTCCAAAAACATTCTTATTACCACTAATATGGTGTCATCACAAAATACTGCCAGTGAATCATCAAATGCATTGAAAAGAAAACATGAAGATGATGATGATGATGATGATGACGACGACTATGATAATTTGTAATCTAGCCTTGCTGCATGTAACATGTATACTTGGTCTTGAATTTATTGTACTGATATTAAACATGCATGCTGGATGTTTTCAAGTTGTGTTTTAGAAAACTTTAATAATATTTAATGAGTAAATACAATTACCATACTTTTCAATTTAAATGAAGGTTCAGCCTTAAAAGTGTAAGAAAAATAAAGTTGTTATTCATTAACTTGATCGTTGGTGCCTTGGCAATTATGTTTTTAAAAGCAGTTTTCTCCCTGTTGTCACCAAGAGGAGTAACAGTTGACAGTTGCAGCAACTTGCAGTATTGCATTCTGTTATTACCATTAGCGTGTCACAAGTGTCTTCAGATATATAGATCATAGTAGGCTCTCTAGTGTGTATGTCACTCTTGCGATCCGTTCTCTCAGATTGCTGAAGTATAACCATGACTGCTCTTTGGAGAGACTACTTGGTTAGGATTTTTATTCATAGTGAATTCTTACCTGCTTTGATTATCTTTCTCAATCGCCAAACTTCCTAGGTCCCATTTTTCTGTCCTTTTGGTTATATTAAAGAACCCTTAGTGTCTCCCCAGTATGTCTCCACTTAAAAAATTATCAGTGTCTCTTTTTGCAGGTTTTGAGCATCTTTGTTCTTCATATTCCTGATACTATAAGCCAGTATCATGTTCACTTTTGATCCAGGTCTGATAATTAGGTTATAGTTTCTTTATATATATACTATATTTTTGAGCTGGAGTCTCATTCTGTCACCCAGGCTGGAGTGCAGTGGCACAATCTTGGCTCACTGCAACCTCCACCCCCACCCAGGTTCAAGCAGTTCTCTTGCCTCAGCCATGAGTAGCTGAGATTACAGTCATGTGCCACCACGCCCAGCTAATTTTTGTGTTTTAGTAGATGCGGGGGTTTCACCATGTTGGACAGGCTGGTCTCGAACTCCTGACCTCGTGATCCGCCTGCCTCAGCCTCCCAAAGTGCTGGGATTACAGGCTTGAGCTACCGCGCTTGGCAGTCTATATTTTTTTTTTGTCCAAAAGAACATCAATTTCTCAAGGTTGTAGTTTCCAAAACTTAGATCTTTATTTGCTATCATACAGCTACTCATTTTCCATTTTATTTTATTTCTTGAGATGATGGAATCTTGGTCTGTTGCCCGGGTGGAGTGCAGTGGCACAATCTCAGCTCACTGCAACCTCCGTGTCCCAGGTTCAAGCTATTCTTATACCTCAGCCTCTGGAGTAGCTGGAATTACAGGTGTGTACCACCACACCTTGCTAATTTTTGTATGTTTAGTAGAGATGGGCTTTCACCATGTTGTCCAGGCTGGTTTTGAACTCCTGGCCTCAAGTGATCCACTCACCTCGGCCTCCCAAAGTGCTGAGATTACAGGTGTGAGCTTCTGCACCTGGCCTTTCCATCTTATATATCTATATGAAACTTGGTTTTGTTCCTTACTATTCACGCCACCTTTCTGAGTCACATAATAGTCAATTTCATTCATGCATTCCAATGTTACTTTCACTCAATTTAACATTTCTAAAATAATAGTATTGAGAGTATTGATAACACCAGACCAAGGACAATCCAGTATGAGGCACTTGTCTTCCTCTTCTTGGGTCCTCTCCTACCTGTACTTACACCATTTCATTTGGTTGAGATAAGAGTCTTGCTCTGTTGCCCATGCTAGAGTGTGGTGGCCTGATGATAGCTCTGCATCCTTGAATTACTGGGCTCAAGTGATCATCCTGCCTCAGCCTCCCTGGTTACTGGGACTACAGGGACACACCACCCTGCCCGGCTAATTTAAAGGTTTTTTTTGCAGAGATAGGATCTGGCTTTGTTGCCCAGGCTGGTTTATTCCTGGGCTCAAGTGATCCTTCTGCCTTAGCCTCCCAACGTGCTCGGATAACAGATGTGAGCCACTGTACCTGGGGTACTCAAACACCATTTTAGTCAGTTGTGTATAGTCCCAACCATCCTCTTTGTTCTTTATTAGTGAGATTATTTCATGAAATAGGATCTAAGTGTTAAAGGAAAAGTGTTTTTCCTCCCCTTCTGTAATGCCAGATATAGGATTTCTGATCTGACTTGACCTGGAGTTTGATGAAGGTACTTTGTGGGTTTTTTCATTTTTTTTTCTTTGTTTGTTTTTTGAGACAGGGTCTTGCTCTGTGGCCCCGGCTGGAGAACAGTGGCACAGTTTCCCCCTCACTGCAACCTCAGCCTCCCAGGCTCAAATGATCTTCCCGCCTCAGCTTCCCCAGTAGCTGGGACTATAGACAAGGCCTCACTGTGTTACCCAGGCTGGTCTCCCGTTCCCAGGCTCAAGTGATTCTCCCACCTTGGCCTCCCAAAAGTGCTAGGATTACACGTGTTAGCCATTGCGCCAGGCCTGATGAGGTACTTTGTAAGGTTTAACATGCCAGATTTTTTAACCCAGATCCTGTTTGAAGGTATCTGGAGATATTCTGAGGCATCCAACCTCATTTTTATTTCAAGTTGTGATGTATTTTAAGGGGAAACCAGGCAATCATCTATAATGGCAGTGTTTCTCAACTAGGTGATTTTTGCCCTTTGAGGGTATATGTGTGCAGATGTTTTTGCTTGTGTGGAGGGGGGAGGTGATGGCCAGATTTGCTACTGCCATCTAGTGATTAGTGGCCAGGGATTCTACTAAAGATCCTACAGTTCACAGGACAGTCCCCGTGTCTCCTAATAACAATTACCAGACTCAAAATGTCATTCGTAATACGGTTGAGAAACCTTGCTGTAAATAAATGAGACTTACTCTGATGTTCACTAAAGTCAGAAAAAAAGAACAAGGCTTTAAGAAAACTCTCATTTTAAACATATTTCTAAAAGTTTAGTATCATCCTAGTGATATGTGGAATTGCAGTAGTAGTTGAGAGAGGTTATCTTTACTCTTGAAACCAAGGCAAAAAAAATTAGGTGGGGAATTAAGTTTAAGAAAATTGGCTGGGCATGGTGGCTCATGCCTATAAATTCCAGCACTTTGGCCTGGTGTGGTGGCTCATGCCTGTGATCTGAGCATTTTGGGAAGCTGAGGCAGGTGGATCACCTAAGGTCAGGAGTTCAACACCAAACCCTGGCCAACACAGTGAAACCCCATCTCTACTAAAAATACAAAAAATTAGCTGGGTATGGTGGTGGGCGACTGTAATCTAAGCTGCTTGGGTGGCTGAGACAGGAGAATCACTTGAACCCAGGAGGCAGAGGCTGCAGTGAGCCAAGATCATGTCACTGCATTCCAGCCTGGGCAAGACAGAGTGAGACACCGTCTCAATAGAATCAGTTGGGCATTGCTGTAGGCGCCTGTAATCCCAGCTACTCAGGAGGCTGAGGCAGGAGAATCATTTGAACCTGAGAGGCAGTGGTTATAGTGAGCCGAGATCATGCCACTGTACTCTAGCCTGGCAACAGAAGGAGACTCTGTCTCAATTAAAAAAAAAAAAAACTATTAAGAGTCTTACTGTGGTATGAATATAAAAATGCTTCTCTTTTCTTTGTTTTTTGAGACAGAGTCTGTTGCCCAGGCTGGAGTGCAGTGGTGAGATCTTGGCTCACTGCAGCCTCTACCTCCTGGGTTCAAGCGATTCTCTTGCCTCAGCCTCCTGAGTAGCTGGGATTATGGGCATGCACCACCAAGCCCGGCTAATTTTTGTATTTTTAGTAGAGATGGGTTTTCACCATGTTAGTCGGGCTGGTTTCTAACTTCTGACCTTGTGATCCACCTGCCTCAGCCTCCCAAAGTGCTGGGATTACAGGCGTGAGCCACTGTGCTTAGCCCATAAGAATGCTTTTCTTATTACTATTCTCACAGTCTGAAGATGCCTGCTCACTTGATATCCTATCCTATACGCACTCATGTAAGTATACTCTTACTAGCATCCTTAATTTTCCTGGTACCAGTTTTTCAGTCATTGGCCTCTGTTCCTAAATGCAGGATACCCATA
Source organism: Ateles fusciceps (assembly GCA_036589455.1). Lineage (NCBI taxonomy): Eukaryota > Metazoa > Chordata > Mammalia > Primates > Atelidae > Ateles > Ateles fusciceps. Next base: position 870,457 of record JAZHEH010000800.1, on the reverse strand, counting down.
CAAAGTAATATATTGACATTGGATCCATTTCCAATAGAAATTGTAAAGCATAGCTAGCCTTCAACACTTAGAATCTTGATATATCTCTAACCCAGGGGTTGGCAAGCTACTGTTGTTTTTGTATGACTTCTGAGCTAAAGACTAGCCTGTAAAGTGTAAGGTATTTATTATCTGGCCCTTTACAGAAAGAAAAATGCTGTTCCCTGTTCTGTTCTTTTCTGAATCCCATTTTTCCTCTCTCCTTACCAACTCCCACTGGAAGTCTTGGAAACTAATTCTTCTATTGGCCTCTCTGACACTGCTCTCTCCCCATCTTTGCATCTGGTCCTTCCCCCTTCCCCCTGTTTCCCCATGATTTCATTGCAGCCATCTTGTAATTCTGCCCCTCCTACTAGTAATCTCACTCACTCAGGACTAGTCACTCCCTTGTGCTGATAACTCTTAAATTTATCATTAAAACAGCCCAATTTCTAGACACCTATTAGACATAACCATCTGAATAGTTCCCAGATGTTTACACCTCTAAATGAGTATGTTTAAAGCACATGGTCTGAAGGCATCCTTGACTGTACTTCTGATTTCTACCTCCCGAACATGTAAATACACATTCACACTCTCCACACAGATCCACTTGGCCTTTAAATCTTTATGGTTTCTCTGACACATCCTTACTGTACCCCTATTCCATCAAGACCACTGGTGCTGTGCCTAGAATCCTACCTAGAATCTCCTATTTGACCTCTTCAGTATCTCTTTCCTTCCTCATCTACACTATTGTTTCCTTAAAAGCGAGGAAGGAGAATGACATGATTTGAACTTTTTACGCGCACAGGAAATTTTTAATAAAATGGCCACGGTTTACCAGCAGCCATTCTCTCCCCTATGTCCCCTTCAGTGTACTCATCATACCCTATTATTCTCAAACACTAGGAATTTTCCGCCTCGAGTCTTTATGCGTGCTGTTCTCTTCCCTTCTCCTTACAACTCCTTAGAGGCCCAATGCCAGTGTCATATCTTTGGCTCTCTAACTTCACTATGCAGAATTAATTGCCCTTTTCTCTCCACATAAAAAACCAGGTATTTTAAAGGCACCCAATCATTCTAAACCAGTTAATTTCTTGTTGTAATTGCTTTAGAGTTATCAGCTTCTTGTTGAGTTGAGGTAAATGTGGTGAATATGTTTCCAAAAGAAGAAATATGAAAATATTTCAAGTGTTAGCAGCAGTGTCAAAATAATTAGCATCCCAATATGATTAAAGAACAGCTTTCCCTTGAGTGTATATAAGTTCTAGGATGGCGGTTAAACATAATATCATGATTATACAGTTTGACAAACAGCAGTAGCTGGGAAGGTTTTTAAGGTAAGAATGAGCTTTAAAAAAAAATTGGGGGGTGGGAAGGTGGGGCCTGGCTTAGTGGCTCATGCTTGTAATCTCAGCACTTTGGGAGGCCAAGGCAGGTGGATCACCTGAGATTAGGAGTTCCAGACCAGACTGGCCAACATGATAAAACCTTGTTTCTACTAAACATACAAAAATTAGCCAGGTGTGGTGGCAGGCACCTGTAATCCCAGCTACTCAGGAGGCTGAGGCAGGAGAATCGCTTGAACCCAGGAGGGAGAGGTTGCAGTGAGCCAGGGTCACGCCATTTAACTCTAGCCCCCACAGTTGATTTTTTTTCTGCAAGTAATATATCTGCACCTGGAATTAAAAAAAATAAGTCACAAAGCTATGTTTAGAAAGTTGATTTAATTTTCTAGTCTCTTGGTCCTTTAATCAAATCAAACTCTGATCTTTGCTTAAGACCCTGTGTATAGGCAAGTATAAATTTGGCTTCCAGTTGAAACTTTCTAAAGTAGCCTCAGTTTACCTGACCGCTTACCACTTATTTTCTCATTGTTCTGACTTTACCTCCTTTGAAATGGCCTGCCCCTTCCTAGTCTCTACCTTTGACTATCTTGTTTTCTCTGTTTAGAAGAGTCTTCCCTAGTGTTTTTTTTTAATGTATCTAACTACTGCAAGTCTCTGCTTAGACGTCACTTTCTCCAGGAAGCCTCCCTTAATATCCCAAGTTTATGTTAGGTGTCCATCCTTATTGCTTCCATATCACCATGAACTATAACATTAAAATATTATAATTTCCAGGTGACTTGTCTGTCTTTCCCACTTTATTTTAAACTCTGAAGGAAGGATTGTTTGTCTTCTTATTCACTTTATAAATTATGTCCTCATTATCCCTTAGGTCACTGGTATGTGGTGTTTGGTGAATGTTTTTGGGAATGAGTGTTTATATTTTTATTTGTTTTTTTTGGTTTTTAAAACTTTTTCTTTTATTTATTGATTTACTGATTTATTTTCTTTCTCTTTTTTAAAATTTAATTGTTTGTTTGTTTTGTGTGAATGAGTGTTGACAAGTTTGGATTACAGCTGAGTGCAGTGGCACATGCTTGCCGTCCCAGCACTTTGGGAGGCCAAGGCAGGCAGATCACTTGAGCTCAGGAGTTTGAGACCAGCCTGGGCAACATGGTGAGACCCTGTTTCTACAAAAAATACAAAAATTAGCCAGACATGGTGGGACACACCTATAGTCCCAGATACTTGGTGGGGCTCAGGCAGGAAGATAACTGGAACCCAGGAGGCTGAGGCTGGAGTGAGCTGAAATTGCGCCACTGCACTCCAGCCTGGGTGACAAAGTAAAACCCTGTCTCAAAAATAATAAAAGTTTGGATTACACTATTTTATTAAAATAGGTTAACATGGCTGGATGTGGTGACTCACACCTGTAATCCCAGCACTTTGGGAGGCTGAGGCGGGTAGATCACTTGAGGTCCAAAGTTTGAAACCAGCCTGGCCACCATGGTGAAACCCTGTCTCTATTAAAAGTATAAAAATTAGTCGGGCGTGGTGGCACGTGCCTGTAATTCCAGCTACTCGGAAGGCTCCGGCCGAAGCAGAATTGCTTGAGTCCAGGAGGTGGAGGTTGCGGTGAGTCAAGATCGCACCACTGCACTCCAGCCTGGGCGACAGAGCGAGACTCTGTCTCAAAAAAAAAATAAGTAAATGAAAATAAAATACATTAACATGATTTAAGAAATTCTGCACTTCAACATTGTATAAAGACTTTAATCCTGGCTGGGCATGGTGACTCACACCTATAATCTTAACACTTTGGGAGGCCGAGGCAGAAGGATTGCTTGAACCCAGGCGTTCAAGACCAGCCTGGGCAACATGAGGAGACCTCATCTCTACAAAAAATAGAAAAATTCACCTCCACAAAGAACAAAAAAATTAACCAGGTGTGGTGGCACACGCCTGTAGTCCCAGCTACTCGGGAGGCTGAGATGGGAGGGTCACTTGAGCCCAGGAGGTCGAGGCTAGTGCTGTGATTGAGCCACTGCACTCTAGACTGGGCAACAGAATGAGACCCTATCCATATAAAAATAAAGACTTTAATCCTAAAAGTTGACACATCTATTTTAGACAGCATATTTTGGTTCAAGTCATCCTTTACTATTTTTTTAAGATGGACTCTTGCTCTGTCACTCAGGTTGGAGTGCAGTGGCATGATCTCAGCTCACAGCAACCTCAGCCTCCTAAGTAGCTGGGATTATAGGCGCCCACCACCATACCGGGCTAATTTTTGTATTTTAGTAGAGAGGGGGGTTTCACCATGTTGGCCAGGCTAGTATCCAACTCCTGACCTCAGGAGATCCACCTGCCTTGGCCTCCCAAAGTGCTGGGATTACAAGCGTGAGCCACCATGCCCGGCCAAAGACATCTTTTAAAAGTCAAAAGATTGAAAGTATGAAGGGATCTCCATGTTTACCTATTCAAGATTACCGCATAGCACAGAATCAGCTGTATTCTTAGATTTTGTGGTACTGTTAAAAAAAATACAATATTGTAAAAATAGTATATGGAAAAATACTCTTCTAATCCTACTATTTTCATCTTTTGTTTTTCTTCTAATCTTTGTCCCTAGTAGAGACAACTTTTAATTCTGTTTTTTATGTTTTACACTTGTATATGTGAGCATGTATCATGTTGCTACCTAGTCTATATTACATAGTATTGTTAAACTATGTTCACTGTAATACTATAACTCTAATGCTTATTTACTTGTGTTTAATTACATGATATTTTATAAAGTTGGTAAACCAAGCTTTAACTATTTCCTTATTGTTCAACATTTTTTATTATTTTCTAGTTTTGTCCAATTAGACATTAAATGGTAGAGTAAATCGCTAAATGGATTGAACATGTAACTGGCATAAATACAGACTCATTTTAATTTGCATCTCCTTGATAGCTAGAAAAGTTCAATATTTTCTCATGTGTGTTTACTTTTTTTCCACTTTTCCATCTTGTGTGAATTCTTGAGCAATTTATTGTTATTTTGGTTTTAAGGTCTTTATATTATCTACATTTCAATCCTTTGTCATTTTTCCCATTCTGTTACTTTTCTTAGAGTTTTATTATTTCTCAAGGAAGAGAGAGTCAACATTTTAAATGACTGGATCAGTCTTTTTATTTCTTCTGCCACTCAACAAATTCAAATGAATCATTCCTTTATAGATCCATCTGGAGGTTGTGTTATAAAGGATTTAGATTGTTTTCTAAATTGTTACGCAGTTTTCTTTACACCAAGACAGTTTAATTTTTTAGATTGAGAGAGTTTCTGGTAGGTGAGGAATAGCCCGAGGAGGCAGAGGCCACACTAGGGTGGTAGAAAGGTGGTTTATGTGCCCAGAATCAGTCCACAGACCCTCCAAGCAAGACAAGGAGTTAAAACTGCCTCAGTGCCCCCTAGTGACCATCAGACTACTCCTGTGTCCCTTCAGAATTTATGTTCATTTTAACCTCATTTCAACCCATACCAAAATATTAAGGGGAAAGAGGTGGGAAGACTGCTATATAACATGTTCTCAGAGATGGCTAATGGATGATCTAAGCCTACCTTAGATTAATACCTCCTAGCAGCTGGGGGTAAGGGTAAGATGGTATGTCTTACCTCCTGAAAGAAAACTTTTGAAAGCCAGCTGTGATTTGTTGAAAATTTCTTATGTTAACTTTAAATTTGCCTCCTTTGTAACTTTGTACATTATTTTTGTTTTGCCTTCTGAAATAAGACTATTTAACTCTTATGAGGAATGGCAGTTTGGGGATGCTGGAAATCTAGAAGTAAAGATACTGTTCAGGAGCATCTGGGTCCTGACCCTTCTCAATCCCCATGCGGATGTGAGCTCAGTGACAGAGGAGGGTTCATTTCTGGAATCAAGAATCTGTTATTAGTTTTTCTTTCTGTTTTTGAGACAGGGTCTTGGTCTTGCTCTGTCACCCAGCCTGGAGTACAGTGGTATGATCTTAGCTCACTGTAAACTCCGCCTCCCAGACTCATGCAATCCTCCCACCTCAGCCTCCCAAGTAACTGTGACTACAGGTGTGCACCACCATGCCTGGCTAATTTTTTTTTTTTTTCCTGTAGAGACAGGGTCTCAACATGTTTCCCAGGCTGCTCTTGAACTCCTGGGCTCAAGCGATCCTCCTACCTCGGACTCCCAAAAAGCTGGGATTACAAGCGCAAAGCCACCACACCTGGCCTGTTACTGCTTTTGATAAATTAATCTGCTTTTAATGTATTTGAGTGTGTTTCTATCTGTTCAGGTGTTTCCTCTTCCCACCAATCTGTAGTTCAACAAAAACAATGTAGTCCACTTCTACTGATAGCCCCACAAATTCTGAAGTTAGCTATTCACTCTTTTTATTTGGTTTCAGTTTTGATATTTAAAGCAGTTTCAAATACACTGCTATTCAAGTTTCTCTCTAGACAAAATTCTAATTTATCAGTCAGTATGGCTCCTTTATATTTGGTGTCTATGTGACATTTATTTTGTTAGTATTTAAAAGAATAATTCATAATACATTTCCTTTTCTAAAGTCTAAAAACAGTTGAAAATTATAAAGTTACTTAGAAAATACTATTTTAATAAGCAATTCTAAATCTCTTTTAGAACAATTATATGATGGCTATGATGAAGAGTATGATTGTCCCATTTTAGATGAAGACAGAGTAAGTATGACTTTTTCACAAAGTATGCATTTGTTGAATTTAATAGGAAAGTTGACTTCAGTTTTCTTAAGAAACCTTTTTTTTAACTCTTCTTACAGGTAGTTGATGAGTTAGATAACCAAATGAGAGAAGGTGGAGTTATTGTTGATTACCATGGTTGTGATCTCTTCCCTAAACGCTGGTTTCATATAGTTTTTGTGCTGAGAACAGATACCAATGTATTGTACGAAAGACTTGAAACAAGGTAAGAAAGGAAAAACATCAGATTCTTACAGCATAATATTAACTTTTATTCAGATTCCTGAAATTGGCCAGTAGTACCATAATAAAGGGTTTTTGGTTTTTGTTTTTGTTTATTTTAAGACAAAATCTCCCTCTGTCAACCTGGCTGGAAGGCAGTGGTGTGATCTTGGCTCACTGCAACCTCCACCTGCCTGGTTCAAGCAAGTCTCATGCCTCAGCCTCCTGACTGAGACCACAGGCACATGCCACCATGCCTGGCTAATTTTTGTATTTTTTGTAGAAATGGGGTCTCGCCATGTTGCCCAGACTGGTCTCAAACTCCTGGGCTCAAGCAATCTGCCCACCTCGGCCTCCCAAAGTCCTGGGGTTACAGGTGTGAGTCACAGCACCCCAGCTAATAAAGGGTTTTATTTGAAAATATGACTACTTTAAAATATGGGCAGTACTTTCTGAGTAAATTAATATCTCAACTGACAAATCTGATTGAGCAAAATGTACTGTGTAGAAACCCTGTTTAGCCATGCTTTTTCTTTGGTGTAAAAACCCTTGCTAGGAAAACAGCCAAATCCCTAACATACTCTTTGCTTACTGACTGTACTCCCTCAATTTATCCCCCTCATCAGGAATAGGAAAGCTTATGAAAAACTAACAAAATAAACCAGCATTTCACAATCTTTACCAGACACCTGAGTTAAACCCACAAATGGAGTATCAGATTTAATGCAGAAGAACCAGTAAAGAGAAACTTTTAGGGAAGTCTTTTTCTCCTGTCTTTTTATCAAAGCTGTGGGAATATGGGGATTCTAGAGAAATTAGAGGGCAATCTCAGAAAGGAAAGCTCCAGAATTTTGCTTAAGGTCAGAGACAGAATTTGTGGTTTTCACTGATTAGAGTCAACTCTGACTAACCACTATTGTTTGGGATACTTGTAAAATCCTTGCATAGAATAGTATGGTAGCAAATATATGTATAGAAGAAGTTAAATTGGGGCTAGACCTAAAACTTACTTTTTTTAGGCAGTGAAAAGCCATTAAAAGTTTTGGAGCAGAGAGGTAATAGAGACTATATGGTACATATCTATGGTACATATGCCTTTTTTCAATCAAGACAAATTAAAATTTTAATTAAAAAGTTACTGTTTTACATATATAGCCAAGGGTATGACTAAAGTATGAAAAAACTATGAGAGAGCTAGTTAGCATTTTTAACTATTGAAAAGGTTATAAAAAAGTAGCAGCTTTAGGCTGGGCATGGTTGAGTGGTTGGGGGAGGCAGGATGGCTCACATCTCACACCTATAATCCCAGCAATTTGGGAGGCTGAGGCAAGATGATTGCTTGAGCCCGAGAGTTTGAGACCAGCCTGGGCAACATAGCAAGATCCCGGTCTCTACAAAAAAATAAAAAATTTAGCCAAGTTTGGTGGCATGCACCTGTGGTCCCAGCTTCTTTGGAGGCTGAGATGGGAGGAATGCTTGAGCTTGGGAGGCTGAGGCTGCAGTGAGCCATGATTGCACCACTGCACTCCAGCCTGCTTGACAAAGCAAGACTCTGTCTCAAAAACAGCAGCCAAAAAACAAAAATAATCTACCTTATTGAGATTTAATTTACATTCACCCATTTAAAGTACATAATTCAGGTTTTTTCCCCCCAGTTTTATGGATATATAACAGGTGTATGTATCAGTTGTTCAGTTGTTTTTTTGTATATCAAAAAGTTGTACAATCATTACCACAACCAATTTTAGAAAATTTTTGTCACCCCAAAAGAAACCCCATACCCAGTAGTAGTCACTCCCCCACTTAACCCTCAGTTCCCCAGCCCTAGACAACCAATCATCTACTTTCTATCTTTATGGATTTGTCTATACTAGACATTTCATATAAATGAAATCATACAGGATATGGACTTTTATGTCTGTCTTCTTTCAATTAGTATGTTTTCAAGGTTCACTTGTGTTGCAGCATGTACCAGTACTTCATTCCTTTTTATTGCCAAATACTGTTCCCTTGTATGGACATACCATTTTTTAAATACATTTATCAGGTTGTGGACATTTGGGTTGTTTCTACTTTTTGGCTGTTTTGAATATTGTATCTATAAACATTTTTGCACATGTTTTTGTGTGGACATCATGTGTTTATTTCTCTTGTTTATATATCTAGGAATTGGATTGCTGGGTAATATGGAAACTTTTTATTTGACCCTTTGAATAACTGCCAAATTGTTTTCCTTAGTGGTTGCATCATCTCATATTCACACTATCTGCGTATGAGAGTTCTAATTTCTCCACATCCTCACCAACACCTGTTATTGTTCATCTTTTGGTTGTAGTCATCCATGTGAACTGTAATTTTGATTTGCATTTCCTTGATCGCTAGAGATGCTGAACATCTTTTCATGTGCTTATTAGACAGCTGTGTATCTTCCTTGGAGGAATACTCAGAACCTTTGTTCAGGTTTTAATTGGGTTACACATCTTTTTATTACTAAGTTATGGGAGTTCTGCTAAAAATTCATTGGGAATTTATTGAATAGTTGAAAAATTGTGGGGGGGAAAAATTAGACAAATCTAAAATGTTGGGCTCATGATCCTTAGTTACCCCTAGTGTCAATAAACTTTATCATATAAACAGGTATCAGTCTTTCCTCTCTAGATGAAGAGACCATGATAAGTGTCTTTCTGTAATTTTTTATGTATTTGAAAGTGTCCAGTTTCTGGTATGTTTCTAAAACTCCAACTAATGCCACTTACTTTTCTTTTTGTTTGCTTAACCTCCCTGCCTTCTAGGGGTTATAATGAGAAGAAACTAACAGACAACATTTAGTGTGAGATTTTTCAAGTTATTTATGAAGAAGCCACAGAATCCTACAAGGAAGAAATCGTGCATCAGCTGCCCAGCAATAAACCAGAAGAGCTAGAAAATAATGTAGATCAGATCTTGAAATGGATTGAGCAGTGGATCAAAGATCATAACTCTTGACTTACAAGGCTAGCTACTTTATAATCACTCTTGTTGATATCTCTCCGCCAACATCATAGAAATTGTTCAGGTATCAGTAACACTTTATTAAAATCACCTTGCAGGACTAGCAGGTGGATAGTATATAGGTTTATGCCTGTGTTTCTTTTTCTCCATGAGAAAGCTAAACATCTGAAATATAATGAATACAGCATTATTAAGGACTGAGGCAAAAACTGTGATTTTAATACTTAAATTGCTAAAGATAAATAAATCTGACAAAATGGGTGGATATCTTTTAATTTTATTACAGAAAAAAATACAGATGATCGCTTAAAATAAAACTAAAGATAAAGCATCAGAGTATTCCTTTTTTCTTTCTTTAAATTAGAGACAAAGGGAAGTGTTGTACTCTATACAAAATTCAAAAGGTATAAAAAGTGTTGAAAAGTTAGATCTCCCTTCCAGACCACCCTGTTCCCAGGCACCACAGGTTCCTTACCTTTAGGAAATAATGTTACTGGTTTCCCATATGTCTTTTCAGAGGTTTTATGCCTGCACAGTGTACATATGTGCGTGCATTTTTAAAAGAATATACTAGTATATTGTGCACACTATTCTGTACCTTTTTTCACTTAATGTATTTCATCCTCTTAGTATATCTTATATATCATCATATATATCATCTCAGTACAGACCTCCCTCTTCTTTTTTTTTTTTAGTTGAGATACACATATCATACGATAAAATTTACCATTTTAAAGTGTATAATCAGAACCGGGTATGGTGGCTTATGCCTGTAATCCCAGCAACTGGGGAGGCTTAGGTGGAGAATGGCTTGAGGCAGGAGTCAAGACCAGCCTGGGCAATATAGCGAGACCTTAGACTCTAAAAATAAACAGAAATAAAATTTACAATCCATTGGTTTTTAGCTTATTAACAAGGTCACGTAACTGTCACCATTGTGGGGAAGCAGTGATGCTAAAGGGAAATCTTAAACCCTTCAGCAGTCACTCTCTGTTCTTTCCTCCTCATCCCCTTGCAGTCACTAGTCTACTTTCTGTTTCTATGGATTTGTGTATTCTGGATATTTCATATCAATGGGATTATGCAATATGTGGCCTTTTGTGTCCAGTTGCTTTCACTTAGCATAGTGATTTCAAAGTTCATCCAAGTTGTAGCATGTACCAATATCTCATTCCTTTTATGGTTGAATAATATTCCATTATATGGTTATACCACATTTTGCTTATGTTTTCCATCACTTGCACAATTAGGTTGTATCCACTTTGGGTACTGTGAAGTAGAATACATAATAGTAGCATACTATGAGCATTCATGTACAAGATTCTGTGAGGATGTATGTCTTCAGTTTTCTTAGGCATATACTTGGGAGGGGAATTGCTGGGTCATAGAACAACTGTGTTTTAACTTTTTGAGGAAATGCCAAACTGGTTTTTAAAGTGGTTGCAGCATTTTATGTGCCCACCATCAATGTATTAGGGACTCAGTTTCTTCACATTCTTGCCAACACTCGTTACAGTCTATCTATCTGTTGATTTTTACCATTTCAGCGATTTTTATTAGGGTAAATGTTTGAACTTACTTCACTTGCAGGCATGACGGGGGTGAGGTCTCTCTTTCTCTCTACATGGGCCACTCCCAGGGTCTGGTCACAATAAACCACCACAGGGGGCAAAGCTTCAGTCCTAGACCACCAGGTGGGATTTCCTCCTGCAGCTGCTTAACCTCACTCCCAGCTTTCCTTTTGCAGTTTCTTCCACTGCTCTCTCTTGGCAAAGTAATCAAGATAAACTGCCTCTCAGAAGGGTGCCAGTCATCTAAGCACCACTCCAGAGACTTGTAGCATAGCACTCATATCTCTCATAGGAAGTACTCCCGGAAAGTCAGGGAAAAGAAGGGCTGTGAATGCTGATGGTACCAGAATTCCTCTGCCTTCCTCAGCAGTGGGGTAGCCTCCATTATATCCTGTTCTTTCCTATGCTTTAAAACTGGGCTCTCATCAAACAAAGTACCATTATTTGTCTCTGGATGTACTACAGCTTGAGGTGCTGCAGCACCTGCTTATAAAGCAGCAACACCTTCTGCTTATGGGTCAAGTAGGTCCTCCATCATTGAGAACACCATGACTGCCTGCTCCCATCTTTTTTATTATAACCATACTATTGGGTGAGTAGTCATATCACATTTTTGGTTTTGATTTACATTTCTCTAATAATTAATGACGTTGAGCATCTTTTCATGTGCCTAATTGTTTATCTTCTTTGGATCCCTCATCATTTTTTTTTTTTTTTTAAGATGGAGTTTTGCTCCTGTTGCCCAGGCTGAAGTATAATGGCACGATATTGGCTCACCACAACCTCCACCTCCCAGGTTCAAGCGATTCTTCTACCTCAGCCTCCCGAGTAGCTAGGATTACAGGCATGTGCCACACACCCATCTAATTTTGTATTTTTAGTAGAGATTGGGTTTCTCATGTTGGTCAGGCTGGTCTCGAACTCCTGACTCAGGTGATCTGCCTGCCTTGGTCTCCCAAAGTGCTGGGATTACAGGCATGAGCCACTGCGCCCAGCCTCATCTTTTTAATGTTTGCATAAAATGCCATTAATGAGGCTGGCTCACGCCTGTAATCACAACACTTTGGGAGGCTGAGATAGGTGGATCTCCTGAAGTCAGGAGTTGGAGACCAGCCTTACCAACATGGTGAAACCCCATCTATACTAAAATGCAAAAATTAGCCAGGCGGGGTCGCAGGTGCCTGTAATCTCAGCTACTTGGGAGACTAAGGCAGGAGAATTGCTTGAACCTGGGAATCGGAGGTTGCAATGAGCTGAGATCGCATCATTGCACTCCAACCTGGACAATAAGAGTGGAACTCCAACTCAAGAAAAAAAATTTTTTTAAATGCCATTAATGATATGCCAAGTACCCAGGTACTGTGGCTCACACCTGTAATCCTAGCACTTTGTGAGGCTGAGGCAGGCAGATGGCTTGACCCCAGGAGTTTGAGACCAATTAGCCAACATGGTGAAACCCTGTTCCTAAAAAAAAAAATTTTTTTTTAAATAGTCCGGGCACAGTGGCTCATGCCTATAATCCCAGCACTTTCGAAGGCCAAAGTAGGAGGATCACTTGAGCTCTGAATTCAAGACCAGCCTGGGCAACATAGTGAGACCTTGTCTCTATTTAAAAAAAAAAAAGAAAGAAAAAACAGGCTGGGCACAGTGACTCATGTCTATAATCCCAGCATTTTGGGAGGCCAAGGCAGGTGGATCACTTGAAGTTAGGAGTTTGAGACCAGCTTGGCCAACATGGTGAAATCTTGTCTCTACTAAAAATACAAAAATTAGCCAGGCATGGTAGTGCATACCTGTAATCCCAGCTACTAGGGAGGCTGAGGCAGGAGAATTGCTTGAACCCAGGCAGCAGAGGTTGCAGTGAGCTCGGATTGCACCACTGCACTCCAGCGTGGGCAACAGAGTGAGATGCTGTCTCAAAAATAAATAAATAAAAATAAAAAATAATAGCCAAGCATTGTGGCATGTGCCTGTAGTCCTGGCTACTCAGGAGGCTGAGGCAGGAGGATCACCTGAGCCTGGGGAGGTTGAGGCTGCAGTGAGCTGTGATTGAGCCACTACACTCTATTCTGGGTGACAGAACTAGAGCTTGTCTCAAGAAAAAAGAAATGACACGTTTGATTTAATCAGTCCTTTACTGATGGACATTTAGGTTGTGCCAGCTTTTTACTATTACAATGATGCAAGAATAATAAAGACAATATATTACTATGCCACAAACTTCTAAATGCATTTCAAAAGTGAATTCTTTATCCACATGACCACTCTCTGTGGTAGGTATTATTATTATTTCCATTACAGGTAATGGAACCAAGGCACAGATGAGTCAAGTGACTTATCCAAGATTATAGCTAAAAAGTATTAGCTTCAGGGTTCTATCTTAGGCAGGCTTTCACCTACTAAGTTGTGCTGCCTAATGCATATGCAGTTATGCATATGAGCAAGTTTATCTGTTGAGTAAATTCCCAAAGATAAATTGTATGCAAATGTAACATTTAGTAGACTTTTTTTTTTTTGAGACAGGCTCTTGCTGTGTCACCCAGGCTGGAATACAGTGGTGCCATCATAGCTCACTGCAGCCTCAACCTCCTGGGCTCAAGTGATCCTCCCACCTCAGCCTCCGAAGTAGCTAGTGAAACCCTGTCTGTACAAAAAAATATATAAATTACGCTAGTGGTTCGTGCCACTGCATTATAACCTGGACAACTCCATCTCAAAAAAAAAAAAAAAAAGAAAAACCAACAAAAATTAGCTGGGTGTTGTGGCATGTGCCTGTAATCCCAGCTACTCAGGAGACTGAGGTGGGAGGATCACTTACACCCAGGAAGTCGAGGCTGCAGCGAGCTGAGATCGCACGACTGCACTCCAGTCTGGGCAACAGAGTGAGACACTATCTTAAAAAAAGACACAGACTGGGTGCGGTGGCTCACACCTGTAATCCCAGCACTTTGGGAGGCTGAGGCGGGTGGATCACGAGGTCAAGAGATTGAGACCATCCTGGCCAACTTAGTGAAACCCCATCTCTACTAAAACTACAAAAAATAGCTGAGCGTGGTGGCAGGCACCTGTAATCCCAGCTACTCAGGAGGCTGAGGCAGGAGAATCGCTTGAACCCAGGAGGCAGAGGTGTCGGTGAACCAAGATCGCACCACTACACTCCAGCCTGGGGACAGAGCAAGACTCCCTCTCCTGAATGAATGAATGAATGAATGAATAAACAAACCATCAACCGGGTGTGGTGGCTCACGCCTGTAATCCCAGCACTTTGGGAGGCCAAGTGGGTGGATCACGAAGTCAGGAGATCGAGACCATCCTGGCCAACATAGTGAAACACTGTCTTTACTAAAAATACAAAAATTAGCTGGGCATGGTGGCATGCGCCTATAGTCCCAGCTACTCAGGAGGCTGAGGCAGGAGAATCACTTGAACCCGGGAGGCAGAGGTTGCAGTGAGCCGAGATTGGGCCATTGCACTCTACCCTGGTGACAGAGTGAGACTCCGTCTCAAAAAAAAAAAAAAAAGACAAAAAAAAAAAATTAGGCATGGTGGTGCACCTCTGTAATCCCAGCTACTGAGGAGGCTGAGGCATGAGAATTGCTTGAACCCAGGAAGTGGAGATTGCAGTGAACCAAGATCATGCCACTGGACTCGAGCCTGGGCAACAGAGCAAGACCCTGTTTAAAAAAAAAAAACAAAAAGAAAAGAAAAAAGAAATCCACACATATGGGCACATTTTAAAAAATGTTTTCTTCTAAAGTTTTTTTTTTTTTTCCACCTGAACCTGACAGTAGTTGATGGGCTATTTTTTCTATTTTGAAACAGGATCTTGCTCTGTCACCCATGCTGGACTGCCATGGCATGCTCTTGCTCACTGCAGCCTCAGTCTCCCTAGGCTCAGGTGATCCTCCCACCTCAGCTTCCAAGCAGCCTGCCAGTACACCTGCCTAATTTTTAAATTTTGTGTAGAGACGAGGTTTCACCACATTGCCCAGGCTGGTCTGGAACTCCTGGGCTCAATCAATCCTGCTGCCTCAGCCTCCCAAAGTGTTAGGGTTACTGGTGACAGCCACTGAGACCTGTGGCAATTTTTGATGGAAGTCCAAAGGCAAATCAATGGGGGAAAAAATAATCTTTCAACAAGTGAAAAATTTTAGTGCCTTGCATTAGGCAAAGATTTTTCTGATAGGACACAAAAAGCACAAACCATAAAGGGATTGATACACTGGACTTCAGCAAAATTCATAACTCTTTCTCTCTTCAAAAGACAATGTTAAGAAAATGAAATCAAAGAACCAGGGCAGTGGTGCTCACCCTAGTCCCAACGACTCCCAGCTACTAGGGAGGCTGAGAAAGGAGGATTTCTTGAGCCCAGAGTTCATGGTTGTAGTGAGGTCCCTGCGAATAGCTACTGCATGCAAGCCTGGGCAACACAGCAAGATCCCATCTCCACAAATGTTTAGAAAGAGAACGAAAATGAAAGCATAAACCACAGATTGGGGAAAATGAAAAATGAACATCTAATATCAGGTTTGTAACAATAAGAAAACAATTTGATTAGAAAGATCAACAAAATTGGCACACATTAATCTAGATTAATGGAAAAGAGAAGGGAGGTGATATCACTACTGACTACAGAAATCAAATGGATTATAAAGGAAAATTATAAACAACTGTATGCCAACAAATTAGATAATGTATATTAAATGGACAAATTCCTAGAAATTCACAAACTTCTGAAACTGATTCAAGAAGAAATACAAATTATGAATATACCTATAACAAGAAAAGATAATAAATTAGTAATTTTAAAATTTCCTACACAGAAAAGTCCAGGAACAGATGGCTTCACTGGTGATTTATTTTAATTAATTAATTAATTTTTTTTTTTTGAGATGGAGTTTCGCTCTTGTTGCCCACGCTGGAGTGCAGTGGCGTGATCTTGACTCACTGCAACCTCCGCCTCCCAATTCAAGCAATTCTCCTGCCTCAGCCTCCTGAGTAGCTAGGATTACAGTACCCACCACCAGGCCCAGCCAATTTTTGTATTTTTAGTAGAGACGGGGTTTCACAAAGTTGGCCAGGCTGGTCTTGAACTCCTGACTTCAGGTGATCCACCTGCCTCAACCTCCCAAAGTGCTGGGGTTACAGGAGTGAGCCACTGTGCCCGGAGATTTTTTTTTTAATTTATAAAGAAGAGAGCTCATAATTTCACAGGCTATAAGGAAGTATGGCTGGGGAGGCCTCAGGAAACTTATAATCATGGTAGAAGGCCAAGGAGAAGCAGGCACATCTTACATGGCCAGAGCAGAAAAAGAGAGAGCCTCTGGCGAATTTTATTAAACATTTAAAAAAGAGCTAATACCAATTATTTTAAAATCTCTCCCAACAAATAGAAGATGAGGGAATAATTCCCAACACATATTAAAAAGTTTACATAAAGGATGAATTGCTGTTAAGTTAAAAAAATAAATAAGGCTGGTACAGTGTCTCATGCCTGTAATCCCAGCGCTTTGGGAGGACAAGGTGGGCAGATCACTTCAGGTCAGGGGTCTGAGACCAACCTGGCCAACATGGCGAAACTCCATCTCTACTAAAATTAGCTGGGCCTGGTGGCAGGAGCCTGTAATCCCAGCTACTCGGGAGGCTGAGCCAGGAGAATCACTTGAATTCAGGAGATGGAGGTTGCAGTGAGCTGAGATTGCCCCACTGCACCCCAGCCAGGCAACAGGGAGAGACTCTGTGAAAAAGAAAAAAAATTAGCTGAGCATGGTGGTGCATGCCTATAATCTCACCTACTCAGGAGGCTGAGGCAGGAGAATCGCTTGAACCCAGGAGGCAGAGGTTGCAGTGAGCCAAGATCATACCACTGCACTCCAGCTTGGGCAACAGAGTAAGACTCCATCTCATGCACAAAAAACAAATCTATCCCATGTTCATGGATCAGAAGACTTAATATGGCTAAAATGGCAATACTTGCCAATTGATGTGCAGTATTAGCACAATCCATATCATAATCCCCAGCTGGCTTTCTTGCAGAAACTAACAAACTAATCTTCAAATACATATGGAATTTCAAGGGACTCAGAACTACCAAAACAAAGTTGCAGGACTCACATTTCTTGATTTCCAAACTTATTACTAACACCACATTAAGACAGGGTAGGACTGGCATAAGAATAGGAATACAGATAATGGAATAGGAGTGAGAGATCAAAAGTAAGCCCTTATGACTGATTAATTTTCATAAGCTGGCCAAGAGGACTGAATATAGAAAGAACAATCTTTTTTTTGTTTTGTTTTGTTTGTGTGTCTTTTTATTTTATTATTATACTTTAAGTTTTGGGATACATGTGCAGAATGTGCAGGTTTGTTACATATACATGTGCCATGGTTTTTGCTGCACCCATAAACCCATCATCTACATTAGATATTCCTCCTAATGCTATGAAAGAACAACCTTTTAAACAAATAGTGCTGAAACAATTGGATAATTGCATTGATCTTATTTATAATCAGGAGAAATTTTACAGCCTCAATTTTAAGTCTGGTATGATTCGCCTGTAGTCCCAGGAGAATCGCTTGAATCCGGGAGGCAGAGGCTGCAGTGAGCTGAGATCACGCCACCGCACTCCAGCCTGGTGACAGAGCAAGACTCCATCTCAAAAATATCTATATCTATATATCTATCTATACATATATACAAAAATTAGCTGGGCATGGTGGTGCACACCTGTAGTCTCAGCTATTTGGGAGGCTGAGGCAGGAGAATCACTTCAACCTGGGAGGTGGAGATTGTTGTACGCCAAGATTGTGCCACTGTACTCCAGCCTGGGCAACAGAGTGAGACTCTGTTTCAAAAAAAAGAGAAGAGAAAAGAAGAAAAGAAAAGGTTTAGACTAAAATTCCTTTACTGAAAGTTCTTGGGGTTGAGGGAGATGGGAGGTAGTAACTTTTTGCTGTTATATTTCTTACACTCTAGTGTCAGTGAAATTACATCAGCCTTTGTAAAATCAATAAAATCCCTGACAATTAAAAAAAAAAGAAAGAAAGAAAAGCAGACTTTCAGTACTGAGAAACCAAGCAGACATAGTAGGCCAAAGGAATTGCTGCAGCAAAGGCATGGACGTGGAAACCAACAAGAGGGAATGGCCCTGTGGACTTAGAAAGCTGCTACTGGGGATTGTTACCTGTTCCTGGTGGTTTTCTGAGATGCGTGCTACCTTCCTGTAACCCCATGAAAACATGCTGGATCATAATTTCATTATGTTGGTGAAATAATATTGGTTTTATTTCCTAATATCCCACAACCTTGGAATAACCGAAGAGACTTGGTAGTGGTCAAAACACTGCGGGGTCTAAATATCACTCTGCTTTAGGGACAAAGACAAGTAATAAACACTTTCCTCACAGTAACAAACGTCTTTATTCTTTCTCTTCTCCAGATACAGCTCACATTTGCCTTAACCACTCATACCCCAAAAGTAAACATATCTAGGTATACTGGGAAATATACTAGACTTAAAATTGAGGCTCTAAAATTTCTCCTCATTATAAATAAGATCAATGCTATGTGCACATTAGATGCTCAAGGATTTAAGATTATCTTAAAAGATTAATATCTCCACCTCCCGGGTTCAAGTGATTCTTTCACCTCAGCCTCTTTAGTAGCTGGGATTACAGGCACGCGCCACCACACCCAGCTAATTTTTGTATTTTTAGTAGAGAGGAGGTTTCACCATGTAGGCCAGGATGGTCTCGATCTCTTGACCTCATGATCCGCCCGCCTCAGCCTCCCAAAGTGCTGGGATTACAGGCGTGAGCCATTGTGTCTGGCCAATTTTTGTATTTTTAGTAGAGACGGGATTTCACCATGTTGGCCAGGATGGTCTCAAATTCCTAACCTCAGGAGATACACCTACCTTAGCCTCCCAAAGTGCTGGGATTACATGAATGAGCCACTGTGCCCAGCCAGACTAAACTTTTCTAAATGTCATATGGAGGATAAAATTATTTGTACAAATGTTTTCATAAATATATTAAAGCATTTCAACACCTAGTAATCCACTACCAGAGGCATTTTAAAAAATCATCGTGATATTTGGTGCCATTATATAATGGAAAATAAGGTAAACATGCAGACTGTATATAGTCTAATTCAAGTACCAAATATGAGTAAAACCTATTAGCTCAACTTCTGGCTTTTTTGAAGAAACCAAATCAAGTTAATAGCACCCATGGTCTCAAAGTAACAGGAAAGGGAAGGAGATGTTAAAACCCACCTCCTTTGATAGCCTCCAATTAGATGACCAATTGGCCTGACTTGCCTGGGACTAAGGGTAATCAGGATGTGGGACATTTAGTGTTAAAACCAGAGCAGTCCCGGGCCTAGCGGGGACAGCTGGTCCTCTTCACCCCTCCAGTTCTTTTAAAAATGTGTGGAATATCCACATTTCTTCTTTTTATTTTTTATTATTTTTTTCCTTTTTTTTGATTTGTTCGGTATTTCTCAAATACCCACATTTCTTTATACTGAGATTTTTCTGCTTGCATGTAAGGCTCTCCAGGAAGTCAAGAAGCTGCATGATGGTGGGGCTGGAGGAATCAGTCATGTCTTCAGGGCATCCACCTCTTGCATTAGAGGTGTCTTCAGGTGTCCAGGCTGCCACCATGTAGCTAACAAAGAACTGTCCTGGGCAACTTTTGTCTTTGGTACTCTGTGCTTTCCCTGTTGACATCCTCAGATCTTAACCACAGGCCTCACACTGTATTCCCTGTGGCTCATGCCGGTGGACCCTCTACAGGGACTTGCTCTCAGCACACTGTTAACTAATTGTCAAAAATGCCAGCTATTGGCTGGGCGTGGTGGCTCACACCTGTAATCCCAGCACTTTGGGAGGCTGAGGCAGGCAGATCACCTGAGGTCAGGAGTTCGATACCAATCTGGCCAACATGGCAAAACCTCATCTCTACTAAAAATGCAAAAATTAGCTGGGCATGGTGGCGGGCGCCTATAATCCCAACTACTTGGGAGGCTGAGGCAGGAGAATCACTTGAACCCGGGGTGGTGGGGGAGGGCAGAGGTTTCAGTGAGCCGAGATTGCACCACTGCACTCCAGTTTGGGCGAAGGAGCAAAACTCCATCTCAAAAAAAAAAAAAAAAGAAGCCAGATATTGAAGCTCAAAGTGTGACCTTTTACAGGAGTGTTGAAGTTTTAAAAGGGCATTCTCAGAGCTCAAAAATCTTTCAAAGACACAAAGCTAGACAGTAAAAATTGTTAGCTCTGTGAAAATCAAAGTGCAAAGCACTTAATAATAGCAATAGTTGTTTCTTACTGTGAACCATGTGTCAGGCACCATGCTAAATATTTCACAGACATTAATTCATATACTACTACAGCAGCCCTATGAGGCAGGTTCTGAATCAAGCCCATTTCACAGGTAGAGACACTGAGGCTGAGCTTGGTAATGGTCAGAGCCTGATTTGAACCTGACACTGTGCTTATATACCTCCAAAGTCAGGCTCTTTTTTACCCCACGATGAATGTTTTTTTTTTTTTTAATATCACACACACACACAAAGTATATATACATATATATGATTTTTGTAGAGACTGACAGGGTCTCATTCCATTGCCCAGGCTGGAGTGCAGTAGCGCAATCACAGCTCACTGTAACCTCAAACTCCTGGACTCCAGCAATCCTCCTGCCTTAGCCTCCCAAGTGGCTAGGGCTATAACTATGCCCAGCTAATTCTTTTCATAAGAGACAGGGTCTCACTATGTTGCCCAGGCTGGTCTTGAACTCCTGGGCTCAAGCAACCTTCCAGCCTAAGCCTCCTCAAGTGCTGGGATTACAGGTATGAGTCACTGTGCCAGGCCTCACATGTTAGGTTTTAATGAGGTCTCTTAGCAGCTAGGATTAAGTCCTCTCTCTTACCTCTGACTGATTCAGCCACAAACAATTATTTTGATCACCTGCTATGCACCCATGGTGTTCCTGGCACTAGGAATCCTGCTGTGAGTGAAGCTGAGCTCCTGCCTGTGTGGAGCCTGGGCCACATGGGTCTCCCCTGCTGTGCTTTGAAGTCACTATCAAAAGTCCTGGCACTGGAGAGTTTCATGTGTCTGATGCTAGGGCAAGATGCCAAATTCCACATTTGCAGGAACAAATGTCAGTTTCCACCAAGCCCCGCCCTGTTCAGGTGACTCCTGTTGTGAGTCTTTTCATGCCATCTCCCCCTTCACCCTCAAGTGCCACCAACAGGCAAAGGTGGGGAGCTGGGTTTGGAACACTGGTCTGATCCTTAGGTGAACTCCTCTCCCCTGATGTTGCAGGAGCATGGGTGCTCAGATGGAGAATCAGCACTCTTCTCAGGATTGGAAGGTGCTGTGGCTGGGGGGGAGGCTGCATTATGTTCTGGGCTGTGAGCTTTTCCAGAATTCCACTCCACAGGCACACGTCTGCTGTGTCTGTATTTCTTGGTATAAATCAGATGTCCCTGAGTTCTCCAGTCTTGAATGTCTATGTAAGGCGTCTAGCCCCATCTGAGGATGCCGGAAGTCTAGTCTGTTAGGAGGCCGCTGAATATGTGCTTGTCTTGTTGGACCTTCCAGGAGGTTGCCTAATGTCTCAGTTCTCTTTTGTTCTGTGTTTCTTGCTCTAGGCGATTGCTCCATTTTTTGTAGGTCACCTCCTGCCACCTCTTCTCCAGGGTAATGCTGTTTGCAACACAGTTCCTTGTCTTGGTTTCCCAAGCATCTTAGTTCTGAAGGTGAGATACTGGTCTGTACGGGATGTCGGGGACAAAGACCAGGGTGCCTCCACAAGTGACTCTCCCCCAGCTCCCCAGCCAGCTGACAACTGCAGGCACTGATGGTCTCTTTCTTTCCTTTTCTTTATCTGCATGCTGGTTTCCAGGCCTTTGCTCACCCTGAAGGAGTCTTATAGGACCCAGTAGTTTCACTCCTAGGGAGCTTTTATATCCTGTATCATTTTTCTAAGCTTAAGACTCCTTTTGTTTCCTCATTAATTTGGCGGACCCGTCTGTCCGGAACTTGTGTGATGTCCTCATCTTCATCATGTTGGCAGATACTCCAGCATGGCCTGCCGGCCGCCGTCCACAAGCTCACCAACTCCGCGGTTGCTCATTCGCGCTTCCGCCAGCCCCAGCCAGAGCCAGACAGCACATCCTCGCAGTGGACGCCGTCCGCTCCCTGAAAAGCCTGCTTTTCAAGAACCACTTCTACCTCTGAACCTCAGCTTAGATCCACCTTTCTCTCTCTCTCTCTCTTTTCCTTTCTTTCTTTTCTTTTTTTTTTTTTGAGACAAAGTCTCGCTCTGTCGCCCAGGCTGGAGTGCAATGGCGTGATCTCGGCTCACTGTAACCTCCGCTTCGCGGGTTCAAGCGATTCTCTTGCCTCAGCCACCCAAGCAGCTAGGAATACAGGCACCTGCCACCACGCCCGGCTAATATTTGTGCTTTTAGTAGAGACGGAGTTTCGCCATGTTGGCCAGGCTGGTCTCAAACTCCTGACCTCAAGTGATCCACCCACCTCGGTCTCCCAAATGCTGGGTTAACAGGCGTGAGCCACTGCGCCCGGCCGGATCTACCTTTCTCTTACAAGATTCCTAGAGACTTAATTTTTTGGTTTGGTTTGTTTCTTTTTTGAGACAGGGTCTCCACTCCGTCACCCAGGCTGGAGTGCAGTGGTGCGATCCCGGCTCACTGTAGCCTCCGTCTCCCAGGCTCATGGGATCCTTACACCTGAAGGCCTCCCGGCCTCCGGAGTAGCTGGGACCACAGGCACCCCCCACCACACCTGTTACTTTTTACATTTTTTGTAGAGCGCGGTCTCACTATGTTGGCCATACTGGTCTCAAATTCCTGGCCTCAAGTGATCCTCCCGCCTTGGCCTCCCAAAGGCTGGGATTACAGGCGTGAACCACCGAGCCGTCCTGAGCCTCAGTGTTTGACCCATCTAATTTTACAAGTATTGACACATGCACCGTCTTGTTGTTTTTCTAAATCTCAAGTTATTGTTTGTATATTGGTTACCTGTAGTTGGGTTTGGAGCTGGAGGTAGACAGAGCTAACGTGAGGTTGCACACAGGAACCGAGGGGAGGTCGCAAAAAGGTAGCGCAACCGGCCTCGACGGCCCAGGGCACACTCCCCAGCGTTTGGGAGTGAGGAGGTCTGGAACTGCGCGCACGCGGTCACGTGGCCCGGAGGACGCGCGGCGGCCGCGGCGCAGGCGCACGGAGAGAAGGCTCCTTGCCAGGTGAGCGCGCTGACGGGGGCGTGGGGGGCGCGGGGGCGCCGGGGCGGTAAGAGAGCGCTGCTAGCTGAGCCGGAATCCGGGCTCCAGTACCCGCCACGGACGCTGAGAGGGTGCCCGGGGTCAGACCTGCCAGGTGGGAACCGGCAGTGGGGAGGATGGGGGAGGGAGGTTGCGCAGATTCGCGGTAACTCTGCAGGTTGTGGACAAACTGTCCAAACTGGCTCCTTTTCCCTGAATACCAGTTTAGTGTCCTCGTCTGATAAGGAAAAAATTAAGGAATAGATTTCAGAGACCCTATTTCTCTCTCTCCCTCCCCTCCTCCTTTTTTTCTTTTCTGTTAATTTTGAGCCTTACGAAACTATAGTGCCAGTATCCTGGTTTGGATCCTGAAACAGAAAAAGAACACTAGTGAAAAAACTAATAAAGGTTGTGGTTTAGTTAATAGCATGTAGCCATGTTAATGTCTTAATTTTGATAAATTGTACACAAATGTTAACATCAGAGGAATTTGGGTAAAGGGTATACAGGAATTCTTAGCACTATCTTTGCAACTTACTGCAAATCTAAAATTATTCTAAAATGAAAACTTAAAATCCTAAAGCAAAGTGCGGCAGTTCACCAGGAAGGACTCAAGTTAGTTCCTCTTTGCTAAGGAATTAGGCATCTGTTTGACCAACTTGTTTGCTAAGGCAGAGTTGTCAGGCTACTGAGTGTAGATTGTTCTACCCAAAGGTTTCCAGGCAGGAATGGGTTTTCTCTTTCATTCTAATATCTTTGGAACATCTGTTATGCATAAGCAAACAAGACACACAGAGTCTCTGCACAAGGGAATATACAATCAGTCTAGGTCAGGTAGGAAGTAAGCACTATTAAAAAGGTGCAGTAAAACCTCCCAGAACGGGGGAAGACTCAGATGTAGAAGAAATCACATCTGGTCCTAGGGAGTCGGGAAGGCTGCTGTAGGGAGTGCTGTCCTGAACCGAGGGGGGGCCTGAGAGGAGACAGCATTCCTGGGGTGAAGAATGCCACCAACAGAGGCTTGCATCTGACCAAGCTGAGCTGAGGGAGGAGCCTTGGGAGCAGGTGCAGTTCCTTTTACGTGGAAGCACAGAGTACATCCAGGGAGTACTGCCAGATGAAACTGAAAGTGAAAACTGGAGCTCTGTTACAGAAAAAAAAAGCTCCTTTTTAAAAGTTGGATACTTTATTTATTTATTTATTTGGAATTTCAGCTGGGCGCGGTGGCTCACGTCTGTAATCCCAGCACTTTGGGAGGCCAGCAGGCAGATCACCTGAGGTCGGGAGTTTCAGCTGGGCGTGGTGGCTCACGTCTGTAATCCCAGCACTTGGGGAGGCCAGCAGGCAGATCACCTGAGGTCAGTAGTAAGACCAGCCTGGCCAACATGGTGAAATCCCCGTCTCTACTAAAAATACAAAAATTAGCTGGGTGTGGATGGTGGGCACCTGTAATCCCAGCTACTTGGGAGGCTGAGGCAGGAGAATTGTTTGAACCTGGGAGGCAAAGGTTGCAGTGAGTCGAGATTGTGCCATTGCATTCCAGCCTGGGTGACAAGCGCAAAACTCCATCTCAAAAGAAAAAAAAACAACACTTTAATCCTGGCTGTGCATAGTGGTTCACACCTGTAATCTCAGCATTTTGGAAGGTGAGGCAAAAGGATTGCTTGAGCCCAGGAGTTCGAGACCAGCCTGGGAAACATAAGAAGACTTCATCTCTACAAAAATACAAAAATTAGTCTCTACAAAGAACAAAAAAATTAGCCAGGTGTGGTGGCACATGCCTGTAGTCCCAGCTACTCGGGAGGCTGAGATGGGAGGGTCACTTGAGCCCCGGAGGTTGAGGCTGCAGTGAGCTGTGATTGTGCCACTGCACTCCAGCCTGGGCAACAGACTGAGAAACTGTCCATATAAAAATAAAGATTTTAATCCTAAAAGTTGACACATCTATTTTAGACAGCACATATTGATTCAAGTCTTTTTTAAAAGTCAAAGATTTAAAGTGTGAAGGAATTTCCATGTTTATCTATTTAAGATTATAGCATAGTACAGAATCAGCTGTAGGTATTCTTAGATTTTGTGGTACTGTAAAAAAAAAAAAAAAAAATATATATATATATATATAGTAAAAATAACATGGAAAAATACTCCAATCCTACTACTAATTTATTTTTATCTTTTGTTTTTCTTCTAGTCTTTGTCCATAGTACAGACAACTTTGAATTCTGCTTTTTATGTTTTACCCTTGTATATGTGAGCATTTATCATGTTGCTGCCTAGTCAATATTACATAGTATTTTTAAACTATGTTAACTATAATACTATAACTCTAATAGTTATTTACTTAATCTTGTTTAGTTACATAATATTTTTTAAAGTTGGTAAACCAAGATTTACCTATTTACTTATTGTTCAATATTTTTTATTTTCTAATTTTGTCCAATTAGAAATTAAATGGTAGAGTAAATCGCTGAATGGATTGAACATATAACAAGCATAATTACAGACTCATTTTAATTAAAAAAAAAAGTCTGGGTGTGGTGGCTCACCCCTGTAATCCCAGCACTTTGGCAGGCAGAGGCAGGCAGATCACCTGAGGTCAGGAGTTTGAGAACAGCCTGCCCAACCTCATGAAACCCCATCTCTACTAAATACAAAAATTAGCTAGGCATGGTGGTAGGTGCCTATAATCCCAGCTACTCAGGAGGCTGAGGCACGAGGATTGCTGGAACCTGGGAGGTGGAGGTTGCAGTGAGCCAAGATTGCACCACTACATTCCAGCCTTAGTGATAGAGGAGACTGCATCTCAAAAAAAAAAAAAAAAAAAAAAAAAATCCCTTAATAAAACCAAAAGGACCCTTTTATTCCTAGCAAAACCTAATAGTCTGGAGAATGTGTTCCCTAGGGCACACTTTGGAAAATGCTGATACAGAAACAATTTTAGAGCTCTGAAGAACCAAAAATCTAGTCCCCCTCAACTGACAATTGAAAAAAATATTCGAATTCAATAAACATTGATTTGGCTATCATAGTTGATTTCAAATATATCAATGGTGCCCAAAAGTGTCCCCATAAAGTAGTTATGCTTAACCCCAGTTAAGAAATAAAACAGCCTCTAAGAACTTAAATGACTCATCCAAGATCAAAAAGCGGCAAGTGGTGAAATGAGATTTGAACCCAGACCTCCTGCTGCTTCCCTGGTCATCAACCCTGAATACATTAAACTGGTTGAATAATTTAGTAACTTCAAATAGTTTCACTTTCTTGGAACTAATGTATTTCAAAAGTGAAATTTAATTTATATTGTATTTCATGTTTCCTTACTATTAGCATATAAAAAGTAGGAGAATATACAGTTAGCAGTCTCTGAAGTTACATTTTATTTTATTTATTTTTAGAGACTAAGTCTTACTCTGTTGACCAGACTAGAGTGCAGTGGTGGGATCACAGCTCACTGCATCCTCGACTTCCCATCTCAGGCTCCTGTGTAGCTGAGACTACAGCTGTGCACCACCACACCCAGCAATTTTCTTTTTTTTTCCTTTTTTTGTAGAGACAAGGTCTCACTGTGTTGCCCAGGCTGGTCTGAACTATTAGGCTCAAGCAATCCTCCTGCTTTAGCCTCACAAAGTGCAGGGATTACAGGTGTGAGCCACCGTGCCCAGCCTGAAGTTAAGTTTAAAAAGCAGAAGGCAGGGATAAAAAACAAACAAACAAAACAAAACACTCATTATATTCAACTCTGAATAGCAGAAAGACATACCCATGATGCCTGAATTTACGTGGTGCATTGAAAAATGTTCGTAGCTAACTCTGCGATTGCTTACTCTTTCCTTTTACAACTTTTTCTCCTTTTGTTGACCAATTCCATTTTCTTTGCTGCTGCCTGCCTAATCCTGACCCTTCTTAACACAGGCCAGAGATTGCCCTTAATAAGCAGGAGTCTACTGCACTAGAGGTAAAACACAGCCTCCCAAGGGATTATTCTTTGATTCAATAAATATCTTCTTGTCTACCTTGAAAATTAAAATAGACAAATCTCCTTTTTAAGGAAATAATCTTGTAAAAGAACTGAGATGATTTTATAAAAATTTGGGGAAAAAAATGCATCCAGTATCTCTGTTAGATGTTGCTCAAACTAGGTATTTTAGACTTCTACTTTAAGTTGTATTGGAAGTCATAAATAATAGAAACTTGGTATACTCTGATGTTAATTTCATTGAAATTCTCCAAATGATACAAAACAGTGGCTAAGAGTGTTGGCTCTGACATTAGACATCTGGATTAAAAATCTGTCTCTGGGCCAGGGGCGGTGTCTCATGCCTGTAATCTTAGCAGTTTGGGAGGCTGAGGTGGAAGGATCCCTTGAGGTCAGAAGTTCAAGACCAGCTGGCCAGAGACCCTGTTTCTACAAAAAGAATTTTAGCCTGGTAAGGTGGTACACATCTATAGTCTCAGCTACTTTGGAGACTGAGGTGGGAGAATCATGAGCATAAGAGGTTGAGGCTGTAAGGAGCTGTGGTTGCACCACTGCACTTAAGCCTAAGCAACAGAGTGAGACCCTGTCTCTTAAAAAAAAATCTGACTGGGTGCAGTGGCTCACACCTGTAATCCCAGCACTTTGGGAGGCTGGGGCAGGCAGATCACGAGGTCAAGAGATTGAGACCATCCTGGCCAACATGGTTAAACCCCATCTCTACTAAAAATACAGAAAATAGCTGAGCATGGTGGCAGGCACCTGTAATCCCAGCTACTCAGGAGGCTGAGGCAGGAGAATCTATTGAACCCGGGAGGCAGGGGGTGTCGGTGAACCAAGATCGCACCACTACACTCCAGCTTGGGGACAGAGCAAGACTCTGTCAAAAAAAAAAAAAAAAAAAAAAAAAAAATTCTGGTTGGCTCTGTTAACTCAGTCTCTGTACTGCAGTTTAATTTTCTGTACTTAATAAACAATAATGGTATCTTATAGAGTGTTTATAAAGAATAAATATAATAATCTAAAGGTACTTAAAACTGTCTAGCACGTGAAAAGCAGGCAACAAGTGCTAGCTATTATTATATCATTTTTTTTTTTTTTGAGATCGATTCTTGCTCTGTTGCCCAGGCTGGAGTACAGTGGAATGATCTCGGGTCGCTGCAACCTCTGCCTCCTAGGTTCAAGCCATTCTCCTGCCTCAGCCTCCCAAGTAGCTGGTACTACAGGCGAGCACCAGCATGCCTAATTTTTTGTATTTTTTAGTAGAGACGGGGTTTCACCATGTTGGCCAGGCTGATGTGAACTCCTGACCTCAGATGATCTACCCACCTTGGTCTACCAAAGTGCTGGGATTACAGGTGTGAGCCACCACACCCAGCCTAATGAGTTTTGATAAGTGGCCACTGTAGTCAAGATATAGAAGTTTTCCATTACCCCAGAAAACTTCCCTCATGCCCTTTGTGGTCATTTCTCCCATCCCAGGCAACCATTAATTTATTTACTATCATTGTATGTTAGTTTTGCCACTATTTCATACAGTATGTGCTGTTGCTTATTTATTTATTTGTAATTAGCAACGGAGATATCGCTATGTTGCCCAGGCTGGTTTCGAACTCCTGGCCTCAAGTGATTCTCACACCTCAGCCTCCTGAAGTGCTGGGATTACAGGTGGGAGCCACTACATCCAGCCTAGTATATGCTTTTTTGTTAGCATGATGTCTGGGAAAGTCATCCATGTTGTTGCATGTATCAGAAATGCATTGTTCTTTACTGACAAATATATTCCGTTGTATGGACATACCACAATTTCTTTGTTTTACTGCAAATGGACACTTGGGTTGTTTCCAATTTTTGACAAATTGAGTGATGTATATTCATGCACATATCTTTGTATGGACAAAGGGTTCTATTTCTCTTGAGTAAATCCTGAGGAATGCAGTTGCCGGTCACAGGTTTATAAGAAGATGTCAAATTGTTTTCCACAGTGGTTGTATCATGATTTACTCACACCACCAATGTATGAGAGTTTCAGTTACTCCACATCCTCAGCAGCACTGGGAATCGTCAGTGCTGTGCATTGGAATCTCACTGTGGTTTAAGTTATAGTTGCCTGATGACTAATGATGCTGAGCATCTTTCCATCCATGTATCTTCTTTTGTGACATATCTGTTCAAATCTTTTAAGGGTCCTTGTTTTTAACATTGCAAATACATGGCATTTTGACCCTAAAAATGACAAATTCCTTAATACATGGTCAGATTTTTTTGGTATCTACATAAGGTTTTAATAGTGGAAGAATAGAGAGATCTCCACAATAAATGCAAGACAGATTAAATTTCTTTAGAAGTTTTGGCAAGCAACTACTTAAACAGTAGGATATTTAGAGAAAAATGTCAGATGTGTTTATCCCACACCCCACTTTTTTTTAAATGAACCTTGAGAGAAGGATGAAATATTTCTAAATAGCTGTAGCAAAGCAGCTGTTTTGAAATGCCTGGTGGTGAAAGTCCCTCTTAACTGCACCCTGAACTGGAAGCACAAGGTTGAGCATTTCGGCTTCTCCCAGCTGCTTCATGTCACCAGGTAGGTGACTGAGGTGGTCTCCACACAGGGCGGGCTCAGCGATACTAGGTGATCTGTAGCCATTTTTGCCAGGAGTTTTCTGCTGGGAAGAAAGGCAGGCGTAACTCCTCTGTATCTGGTGTGGAGTCCTGCTAGGGTGCTGGCTTTCTTTTTTTGCCCTAGAGGCAAGTACAGTCTAACCAAACCTGCTCTGGATGGCCTGAGGTAGGATAGGAGCTCTGTGGGTTCCACATTGGTTGATTCAACCAACCAGGATTTAAAATATTTGGAAAAAAAAATCCACAGTGTTCCAAAAACAAAGACGAATTTGCAGCACTCACAGTACGAGATTAAATCCACAGGAATGAAGCCGGGCACAGTGGCTCATGCCTGTAATCCCAGCACTTTGGGAGGCCGAGGTGGGTGGATCATCTGAGGTCGGGAGTTCGAGACCTGCCTGACCAACATGGAGAAACCCCGTCTCTACTAAAAATACAAAATTAGCCAGCCGTGGTGGTGCATGCCTGTAATCGCAGCTACTTGGGAGGCTGAGGCAGGAGAATCACTTGAACCTAGAAGGCGGAGATTGCGGTGAGCCGAGATCACGCCATTGCACTCCAGCCTGGGCAACGAGAGCAAAACTCTGTCTCAAAATCAATCAATCAATCCACAGGAATGAAGTAATGTATAGGCATTGTATTCGATATAAGTAATTTAGAGACAATTGAAAATATAAAGTACACGGGAGGATGTGCCTAGGTAATATGTAAATACAACACCTTTTTTATTAATAAATTAAAAAAAATTTTTTTTGAGACAGAGTGTTGCTCTGTAGCCCAAGCTGGAGTGTAGAGGCACAGTTATGGCTCACTGCAGCCTCTACCTCCCAGACCCAAGCATTTCTCCCACCTCAACCTCCTGAGTAGGCATGTGCCACCAGCTAAGTTTTAAAAATTTTTTTGTAGAGATGGATTCTCACTGTGTTGCCCAGGCTGTTCTCAAAGGATTCTCACTGTGTTGCCCAGGCTGTTCTCAAACTCCTGGGCTCAAGCAGTCCTCCAGCTATAGCCTCCCAAAGCCTTGGTATTACAAGTGTGAGCCACCATGCCTGGCCAATAATTTGAGGATACAAGAAAATCCCCAGGGGTCCTGGAACCAGTTCCCCGTGCATTCCTTGGGATGATTGTATTTCAGTTTGTTTGTTTATTCCTCCCCTTCCTTTATTCGGTTATTAAGCAACTATTTATTGAGTGTGGCATGTATCTGCTCCCCACCCCTACGTGGTGCCTCACTCCTGTGATCCCAGCTACTCTGGAGTCTGAGTTGGGAGAATCACTTGAGCCTATGAGTTGGAGACCAACCTGAGCAACATGGCTAGACCTCGTCTCTCAAACAAGCAAATAAAAAAACAAAACCCTTCTCTCCTTCTGGAACCCCCATTGTACTGCAGGCCATCTATGGTGGGGAAACGCTGCGCTGCCCTCCCTGTCCAGGTGCATTACAGGCAGGGCTGCGCCAGCTTCCGCCGCTCTAGACTCCCACTTTTGCACTGGCTTCCCCCTTTCTTATTGGCCCTGGTTTTAGTGGTGGGATTTTAAAAATGAATAAAATATGGAGGAATTCTACTAGAAGGTCGTAAGTGCTAAGGAGAAAAATAAAACAGAAGTAGGATAGGGAAGAGAGTTTGCAGTTTTGGAAGGTGTGGCAGGAAAGGGCCCCCCCTGAGAAGGTGACACTAAAGTAAAGACCTAAAGAGAGTGAGGAACCAGCTGTGCAAATACAGCAGCCTTCCCCTTATCCATGCTTTGGCCTTCTGGGTTTCAGTTACTGGAGATCAACCACTGTAGAAAAATATTATATACAATAAGATATTTTCTTTTTCTTTCTTTTTTGAGATGGAGTCTTGCTCTGTAGCTCAGGCTGGAGTGCAGTGGCTTGATCTTGGCTCACTGCAACTTCTGCCTCTCAGGTTCAAGAATTCTTCTGCCTCAGCCTCCCAAATAGCTGGGACTACAGGCGAGTACCACTATATCTGGCTAAAATTTTTTTTTTTTTGAGATGGTGTCTCTCTCTGTCACCCAGGCTGGAGTGCAGTGGCTCGACCTCGGCTCACGGCAACTTCTGCCTCATGGGTTCAAGCAATTTTCCTGCTTCAGCCTCCCTAGTAGCTGGGATTACAGGCATGTGCCACCACACCTGGCTAATTTTTGTATTTTTAGTAGAGACAGGGTTTCACTATGTTGGCCAGGTTGGTCTCGAACTCCTGATCTAAAGTAATCCGCCTGCCTCGACCTCCCACAGTGCTGGGATTACAGGCATGAGCTACCTTGCCCAGCCTCATTTTCTATTTCTGTACAGACATAACTAGCAGAGGTTTTGTATTAGGAAAAGTGAATAGGTAAGAGGGAAGAAAGTGCTTCTTCCTTCTCTCCCTCTTCTTCTTTCTCAAATCGTGCCAAACCTGCGTTCAGAACACTCCACTGCTTTGCATTCAACTGCAGTAAAAAACCT
Organism: Ateles fusciceps; assembly: GCA_036589455.1. Classification (NCBI taxonomy): domain Eukaryota; kingdom Metazoa; phylum Chordata; class Mammalia; order Primates; family Atelidae; genus Ateles; species Ateles fusciceps. The sequence goes on along the minus strand of JAZHEH010000800.1, from coordinate 838,242 downwards.
TTCAGTCACCCAAGGCTTTGCACTCGTCTCTGACCTCATGCCCATATACACTGTTTTTTCCTATACATATGCTTACCTATATATGTACCTATGATAAAGTTTGTGGCTCTAAAAAAATAGAAAAATTAGCCAAGTGTGGTGGCACATGCCTGTAGTCCCAGCTACTCGGAAGGCTGAGGCAGAAGAATTGCTTAAGCCTGGGTAGTGCAGGTTGCAATGAGCCGAGATCGCACCACTACACTCCAGCCTGGGTGACAGAGCAAGATCCTGTCTCAAAAAGAAAAGGTAAGAAATAAAAAATGAACCAAGTGGAGCTGTAGGAGAGACTGTAAGTGCCTTGACCACCTGAAGTGGATAAGGGCTGAGAAGGGACGGATGTAGAAGGTGTGATACTTCCTCTAACATGAATGCTCTTAGTCCCTGCAAGTCTCATTCTTCAGAGACTTCTAAATTTTGTATTGCTCTTAAGCTTGTGTAAATAAGGCTGGCTCACACCTGTAATCTCAGCACTTTGGGAGGCTGAAGCGGGTGGATCACCTGAGGTGAGGAGATTGAGACCATCCTGGCTAACACAGTGAAACCCTATCTCTGAAAAAAAAAAAAAAAAAAGTCCTGAAATGTTAAATACTTATAATTGAATTGCAAGGGCATTTATGTGTAAGTACATTCATTGCTGGGATATTTATGCCTGTATAATACAAGAAGAAACTTTTTTCCCTTGGAAAACTCAACTTTATTATACAGTCACGTACCAAATTATGTTTCAGTGACAGACCACGTAGACAGTGGTGGTCCCATAAGATACTACTGCATTTTTACTGTTCCTTTTGTATGTTTAGGTATGTTTACATACACAAATACTAACCATATGTAATGATTTCCTACATTATTCAGTGCTGTAACATGCTGTACAGGCTTGTAGACTAGGAACTATAGGCTACACCATGTAGCCCAGGTGTGTAGTAGGCTATGCTGTCTAGGTTTGTGTGTGTGTGTGTGTATGTGTGCTCCATGATGTTCAGACAATGATGAAATTGCCTAACAACACATTTCTCAGAGTGTATTCCCATCATTAAGTGACACATGACTTTACTGATGGATTTTTTTTTCATTTTGTTTGTTAGGTTTTTTGTTTTTTTAATTGTAAATCGACAGATTATAGCTGTCTATAGAGGTACAAAGTGATGTTATGATTTATGAATACAATGTGGAAAAATTAAATCAAGTTGATTAACATATCTATCATCTCAAATACTTGTTGTGGTGAGAACATTTAAAATTCTGTGAGCAATTTTGAAATGTACAATACATTTTTGTTTATTACATTCAGCATGCTGTGCAATGTATTCCAAAGGATAGAACCTTATTCTTCTGTCTAACTAGGACTTTGTGACCTTTGACCATCATCTCCCCCTTCCTCCCCCTCCTCCAACCTCTGATAACCACCATTTTTCTTTCTGCTCCTTTGAGTTTAATTGTTTTTGATTTTATACATAAGGATTTGGTATTTGTCTTTCTGTGCCTGGCTTATTACATTTAGCATAATATTTTCTAGTTCCATCTATGAGATCCCAAATAACAGGATTTCCTTCTTTTTCAAGGCTGACTAGTATTCCTTTGTGTGTATACACACACACACACACACACACACACTACGCCACATTTTCTTCACCTATTCATCTTTGATGGACACTTAGGCTGATTCCATTTCTTGGCTGTTGTGAATAGTGCTGCAGTGAATGTGGGAATGCAGACATCTCTTTGGCATACTGATTTCAACTGTTTTGGGTAAATACCCAGAAGTGGGATTGCTGGATCTACTGATGGTTTCCTAACTACCCTTCTTCTTAACTGCAGACAACCCATTTTTTCTTATACTAAAGACGGCACTTGACCAATGAGCAAGGTGGCGAGGTCATCAAGTGAGTCAGATGTGCAGCTCTGGGAAACAGAAGAGGATGACATGACAGAAGGTGATTTAGGGTATGGCCTCAGAAGAAAACCCGGTAGTATCTATGAAGTAGAAGTTTCACATAGGTCTAGAAAAAAATCAGATGGAAAGAACTTTAGCCCTCCTCCATTTCTGAGAAAGGGAGAAGAAAGAAGTGAAGCAATTTTGCAGTATTCCGTGCATAAGAGCTTGCAAGATACATACCCTCAAGTGACCAGAATTTCCAATGACAGACCACAGAGTAATATTGGTAAGAATGCTGAATTTCCTCTCCTTTCTTTCTCCTGTGAATATTATCAAAGCTATAACCCTTCCAAAACCTAAAATAAATAACCATAGTGGATTTTAGAAACCTTTTTTTTTCCTGGATGGAGTCTTGCCTTTGTTGCCCAGGCTGGAGTGCAGTGGCTTGATCTCGGCTCACTGCAACCTCCGCCTCCTGGGTTCAAGCAATTCTGCCTCAGCCTCCAGAGTAGCTGGGATTACAGGTGTGTACCACCACGCCCAGCTAATTTTTGTACTTTTGGTAGAGACAGGGCTTCACCATGTTGGCCAGAGTGGTCTCAAACTCCTGACTACAAGTGGTCTGCCAACCTTGGCCTCCCTAAGTGCTGGGATTACAGGTGTAAGCCACCACACCCAGCCTTTAGAATTTATCTTAATTCATCTCTTGGGATAGGTGGTAGTACAAAAATAGTGATATTTATATTTCTAAATATTGTACAAATTTGAAATACAGTAGTTATTACGCATCAATAATATGTTTGTTAATGATATCTGTAAGTGATTACCAACCTTGCCTTTTTTGTGATATATATTTTTTTGTAGGCAATAAATATTTATTAGGCATCATTAGGTTCTAGGCACAGGTCTAATTTCTGAGAATAATATCAGTAAACGAAATAGACAAAGGCCCTAATGCCATAGATTTCACATTCTAATAGAGGAGATAGAAAATAAAGCTACAGGCTGGGCACAGTGGCTCACGCCTGTAATCCCAGCACTTTGGGAGGCCGAGGCAGGTGGATCATCTGAGGTCAGGAGCTTGAGACCAGCCTGGCCAACATGGCAAAACCCCGTCTCTACTAAAAATACAAAAATTAGCCAGGCGTGGTGTCACGTGCCTGTAGTCTCAGCTACTCGGGAGGTTGAGGCACAAGAATTGCTTGAACCCGGGAGGCAGAGGTTGTGGTGAGCCAGAATTGTGCCACTGCACTCCAGCTTGGGTGACAGAGCAAGACTTTGTCTCAAAAACAAAACAAAACAAAACAAAAACCCCTACAAATCAGCATATGCATAACATTGGACAGTGATAAGTGAAGGGATAGTGAGTGATTATGGGGGAACGGGGCGCTACTATTTCAGGCCAGGGTTAGGAAGGCCTCACTAAAGAGGTGACCTTTTTTTTCTTTTTTAAAGAGACAGGGTCTCACTGTGTCACCATGGTAGAGTGCAGTAGTACGATCACAGCTCACTGCAACCTCAAACTCCTGGGCTTAAGCAACCCTCTCACCTCAGCCTCCTGGGTAGCTGAAACTACAGGCACATGCTACTACACCCAGCTAATTAAAAAAACAAAAAAAAATTCTAGAGACAGGCCTCACTATATTGCCCAGGCTGGTTTCAAACTCCTGACCTCAAGCAGTCCTCCCACTTGGCCTGAGCACCGGAATGAAGTGGGGAGTAAGGCGGTGGCTCTTTGGGAAAGGAGTGTTCCAGGAAGAACAGAGACGCTTATTTTAAGATGTCATGAAATTCTCAAAAATTGTCAAAACAAAGTTTGTCTTAATTTATCATAACCAAAAAGAAAGTATACCTTACCTTATGGAAATAATAAAATTCAGCATCATATTGTGATAGAATGTTACGACTCCAAAATGATCGGGAATCTGTGGATGAGTCCACACCGGTACCATGTCACCAGCTCTAAATCTTTTGTAATCTGTGTCGTAAAACTTTCTCTTCTGAAACTTCCCCACAAAGTTGAACAAACACAAATTAGAACAACATGAGAGTGATTTAAGAAACATGGTTTCAGATTTACAAAAAAACATGGCAGCTCAAGGTTCATCCCCATCCTTCAAAATCCCTCTTGAAATTAGAATGGGATTATTTTTATATTTTTCGTCCAATTCCTTGTTGTGTGTGGAGAATGGATACTGTTTGCAAGCAAAATGTTGAAAACTGAGCATGATACTAAGATGCCTTTATAAAAATATGAAGAAACACTGGGGTATAAATAAGATTGACTAGTAATAGTATGAGTTCCCATTTTGTTGGGTTATAAACTTTTCTTTTTATCAAAGTTGGCCCTACCTATCACTAATAGATAATTTCCAAAATACCACAAATTTAGTGGCTTAAAACAACACAAATTTATTATTTTACAATTCTGTAGGTCAGAAGTCCCAAACAGGCTAGGTGTGGTAGCTGATACCTATAATTCCAGCATTTTCGGAGGCCGAGGTGGGAAAATCGCTTGAGGCCAGGAGTTTGAGACAAGCCTGGTCAACATAGACCCCAACTCCACAAAAAAATTTAAAATTAGCCAGGTGTAGTGGTGTCCACCTGTAGTCCCAGCTACTCGAGAAGCTGAAGCAGGAGCACTGCAGCTTGAGCAGTAGAGCAAGACCATCTCTCTGTGGAAAAAAAGTCCCAAATAAATTTCACTGGGCTAGATCCAGGGCATTGGCAGGGTGGGTGCATTCATTCTGGAGGTTCAGCGGGGGAGACTCTCTGTTCTCTTGCCTTTTCTAGCTCCAGAGGTTGCCTGCATTCCTTGGCTCGTGGCCCCCTCCCCATCTTCAAAGCCATCTTCAAAGAAAGACAATGGCTGAGTCTTTCTCATATCATATCACTCTGACATTGACCCTCTCACCTCCCTCTTTCATTTATAAGGACTCTTATGAGTACACTGGACTCACTTGGATAATCCAGAGTACTCTCTCGTCTCAGAATCCTTAGTCTCATCGCATCTGCAAAGTCCCTTTTGCCATGTGTTCACAGCTTCTGGGAACTGGCATGTGGACATCATATTCTGCCTACCACAAGTATTAATAGAACAGAACTTGTCACTGCCAACCCAGAGTCACTCTGTCCCTCCTTGGAAGCTTGTATTATCCATCACAGTACAAACATGATTTAGGTTTAGTCTTAGATACTGTCATGTTAATGGAAGTTCAGAATAGCAAAGAAAGTTGTTTTGAGAAATATTTTTTCAAAGTAAACATTCTTCTCAGTAAAATACTCTTGCTTATAACTTACCACTTAAATTTTTTTTTCTTTTTTACTGCCTTTGAGACAGAAGGAAAATGAAGCTCTTAGGAAACTCAATTTAACTTCTCAATTGATCATTTTTTTTTTTCTTTTTTGATTTTCAATTGATCATATTAAGGAGCAAATAATTGAAGTTATAGGAGACTTCAGTCATTCTTTTTGGAAAGAGATTATATTCAGGTTCTTTCTTTCTTTCTTTTTTTTTTTTTGTAAGATAGAGTTTCACTCTCGTTGCCCAGGCTGGAGTGCAGTGGTATGATCTCGGCTCATCGCAACCTCTGACTCCCTGGTTCAAGCGATTTTCATGCCTCAGCCTTCTGAGTAGCTGGGATTACAGGTGCCCACCACCATGCTCAGCTAATTTTTGTATTTGTTAGTAGAGACAGGGTTTCACCATGTAGGCAAGGCTGGTCTCGAAATCCTGACCTCAGGTTATCCACCCTCCTCCACCTCCCAGAGTGCTGGGATTAAGGCGTGAGCCACTACACCCAGCCTTTTTTTTTTTTTTTTTGAGACAGAGTTTCTCTCTGTCACCTAAGCTGGAGTACACAGTGGTGCGATCTCAGCACACTGCAACCCCCATCTCCTGGGTTCAAGCAATTCTTCTTATTCAGCCTTCTGAGTAGCTGGGATTACAGGCACATGCCACCATGCCTGGCTGATTTTGGTATTTTTAGTAGATACAGGGTTTCATCATACAGACAGGCTGGTCTCGAACTCCTGACCTCAGGTGATCTGCCCGCCTCAGCCTCCTAAAATGCTGAGATTACAGGCGTGAGCCACCATGCCCAGCCTTCAGGTTATTTTATTTATTTATTTTGAGACAGAATCTTGCTCTGTCACCCAGGCTAGATTCCAATGGCACAATCTCGGCTCACTGCAACCTCCTCCTCCTGGGTTGAAGCAATTCTCCTGCCTCAGTCTCCTGGGTAGCTGGGACTATAGGCGTGCACCACTGTGTCTGGCTAATTTTTATATTTTTAGTAGAGATGGGATTTCACCATGTTGGCCAGGCTGGTCTCGAACTCCTGACCTCAGGTGATCTGCCCATCTTGGCCTCCCAAAGTGCTGGGATTATAGGTGTGAGCCACTGTGCCTGGCCCACGTTGTTTCTTATATTTATACTACTGCACCATTCAAGCTTAAGCCAAAACACCAGAATCTATTTATTTTACTCACTAACATTCATGTTTTTCTATATTCTTTTAGAGTCCTTTTTTTTTTAAATGGTCTTGCTCTGTTGCTCAGGCTAGAGTGGTATAGTCACAGCTCACTGTAGCCTCAAACTCCTGGACTCAAGTGATCCTCCCACCTCAGCCTCCCACGTAGCAGGGACTACCAGCACATCACCACGTCTAGCTATTTTTTTATTTTATGTCTTGTAGAGACAGAAGTTTGTGTTGTCTAGGCTTGTTTCTAACTCCTGGCCTCAAGCGATCCTTAGAGTCCTTTTTGAAAAATCTTTTTATTCAAAAGTACAGTATGTGTCTTTTCATTTGTGAAATGTTTTATATGACATATTTTTAACATGATTTAGTCTATTATAATTTTTTTTTTTTTTTGAGATGGAGTCACTCCGTCACCCAGACTGGAGTACAGTGGCACAATCTTCACTCCCTGCAACCTCCACCTCCTGGGTTCAAGTGATTCTCCTGTCTCAGCCTCCCGAGTAGCTGGGACTACAGGCTGGCACCACCATGCTCAGCTAATTTTTGTATTTTTAGTAGAGACGGGGTTTCACCATGTTGGCCAGGCTGGCCTTGAACTCCTGACCTCAAGTGATCCACCCGTCTCAGCCTTCCAAAATGCTGGGATTACAAGCGTGAGCCACTGCATCCAGTTGTCTATTATAATTTTCTTCTCTTTGCAATTTAGGGGATGCTTACCTGTATTTGGTAATTTGTAAACAAATGTCCTATGTTTAATTACTTAAAATATTCAAAAATTCTCCCCTAATAGATTCTTTTCTTTCCCCCCCCACCAGTAGATTCCAATGCAGAATTGTCAAATGAAGAATTAAGGCAGTGTCTTCATGAAACTTTAGAGGTAGGTGATCTGGCTAATATAAAAATTCTCGGTTCTTGGCTGGGCACAGTGGGTCACGCCTGTAATCCCAGCACTCTGGGAGGCCGAGGTGGGTGGATCACCTGAAGTCAGAAGTTCGAGACCAGAGCCTGACCAACATGGAGAAACCCTGTCTCTACTAAAAATACAAAATTAGCCAGGCGTGGTGGTGCATGCCTGTAATTCCAGCTACTTGTGAGACTGAGGCAGGAGAATCACTTGAACCCGGGAGGCGGAGGTTTTGGTAAGCTGAGATCATGCCATTGCACTCCAGCCTGGGCAACAAGAGCAAAACTCTGTCTCAAAAAAAAAAAAAAAAAAAAATTCTTGATTCAGTTGGGTCCCTGCAGTGGCTGCAGCACTCTCGTCTTCTGCTGCTCTCCGTGCCCTCTCCTTTTCGCTTCCAGAAACATGGCCTCCAGTGTGGCTGTCTCTGAAGGTGTCATCAGGGTGTTCAATGACACGAAGTTGCGTAAATCTTCAATGCCAGAGGAGGTGAAGAAGCACAAGAAGGCGGTGCTCTTCCACCTGAGTAAGGACAAGAAGAACATCATCCTGGAGGAGGGCAAGGAGATCCTGGTGGGCTATGTGGGCCAGGCAGTCGATGACCTCTGTGCCACCTTTGTCAAGATGCTGCCAGATAAGGACTGCCACTGCGCCCTCTGACGCAACCTGCGAGACCAAGGAGAGCAAGAAGGAGGACCTGGTGTTTATCCTCTGGGCTTCTAAGTCTGTGCCCCTTAAGAGCAAAATGATCTATGCCAGCTCCAAGGATGCCATCAAGAAGAAGCTGACAGGGATCACGCATGAATAAGCAAACTGCTACAAGGAGGTCAAGGACCGCTGCACCCTGGCAGAGAAGCTGGGGGAGCAGGGCCATCATCTCCTAGGAGGGCAAACCTTTTTGAGCCCCTTCTGGCTCCCTGCCTGGAGCATCTGGCAGCCCCACACCTGCCCTTGGGGGTTGCAAGCTACCTCCTTCCCGCCAGACTGGAGGGGCTGAGGGGATCCCAGCAGGGGGAGGGCAATCCCTTCACCCCAGTTGCCAAACAGACCCCCCACTGCCTGGATTTCCTCCTCCATCCATCCCTGACTGGCCTTCTCAAACTGCTTTTGATCTTCTGATTCCTCTTGGGTTGAAGCAGACCTCCCCACCAGGCACCCTAGTTGTAGAGGGTCCTGTGTTTTCTTTAACAACACCCCCACTCCCCCACCTGGTCCTCCCCCTTCTCATGCTGCCAACTTCCAACCGCAGTAGTGACTCTGTGCTTGCCTGTTTAGTTCTATGTATAAATGGAATGTTGTGGAGATGACCCCTCCCTGTGCCAGCTGGTTCCTCTCCCTTTTCCCCTGGTCACTGTCACTCGTGAAAACAGGACCAGTAAGGGACCTTTGATTAAAACAAACAAACAAACAAAAAAACCGAAAAAAAAAAACCACTTCTCATGCGAATAAAGTCCACTGATAGCTATTTTGTTTAAATGGTACCAAATCTGTGTGGAAGGCAAATTTTGGCTTTCCAGATTTTCTTGCTGAGCCACACTTTAGAGCTCATCCTTTTCAACTGTCCTCCTCTGTTTCTTATCCACGTCATCTCTTAAAGAAGCTGCCATGTAAACATGCCCACCAGTTCTCCTGTCCACCCCATTTCTCTAATCTCCTCCTTGAGAAAGAAGTTACAACTTCCTTCCATCTGCCTTCCCTGTATGTGTAGCTTCTAATGATCTGACTTAATTTAACCTTGTTAAAGTTGGAAGCCCAGAGTCTCAGGTGGCCTGAGGAGCCCACTGCCTTGGTGGGAATAGCAGTTTCTGTGAGGGGTGTCTGTCCTTTGGGAACTAGGAAGCCCACCTTAGTGTGCGTTTGGGTCTCTTCCTGTGAAAGCCACTGTATTCGGCGGCCGATACAAAGGTACCACAAACTCGTGGCTTAGAACAACAGAAATCTATCTGCTTTCGGTTCTAGAGGCTGAAGTTTGAAAACAAAGTTTCAGCAGTGCTCCCTCTGAAGGCTTTAGAGGAGAGTCCTCTGCCTCTTCCTCGCTTCTGATGTGTGCTGCAATCCTTGGTGTTCCTTGGTTGGTAGCTGCATAAATCCAGCTGCTGCCTCTGTCACATGGCCTTCTCCCTATGAATCTGTGTCCACATTACCTTCATTTTATGAGGACACTAGTCATTGGATTGGGGCCTGCAGCTGTCTCCTTACCTTGATTCCCTACGTAAGGAACTACAGCCTCAGTATGTAAACAACATGAAAGCCAACTGGGACTGGGCATGGTGGCTCATGCCTGTAATCCCAGCACTTTGGGAGGCAGAGGCAGGTAGATCATTTGAAGTCAGGAGTTCAAGACCAGCCTGGCCAACATGGTGAAACCCCTGTCTCTACTAAAAATACAAAAATTAACCTGGTGGTAGTGATGCACACCTGCAATCCCAGCTACTTGGGAGGCTGAGGCAGGAGAATCACTTGAGCCTAGGAAGTGGAGGTTGCAGTGAGCTGAGATCACACCAGTGCACTCCAGCCTGGGTGACAGAGTGACTCTGTCTCAAAAACCTCCCTGGTTCAAGCGATTCTCATGTCTCATCCTCCCAAGCAGCTGGGATTACAGGTGTGAGCCACCATACCAAGCAATTTTTTTTTAATTGAAACAGAGTCTTGCTCTGTTGCCCAGGCTAGAGTGCAGTGGCTCAATCTCAGCTCACTGCAATCTCCGCCTCCCGGGTTCAAGCAATTCTCCTGCCTTAGCCTCCAGAGTAGCTGGGATTATAGGCGTGTGCCACCATGCCTCGCAAATTTTTTGTATGTTTAGTAAAGATGGGGTTTTACCATGTTGGCCAGGCTGGTCGTGAACTCCTGACCTCAGGTGATCCACCCGCCTCTGCCTTCCAAAGTGCTGAGATTACTGCGCCCAGCCGAGGCTCTCAATTTTAGCATGTCTGGTTCATTCACTAAGTCTAGAGGAATTTTCAGCCTCATTTGTAAGTGCTTTGAGTCAAAGGTAAATGTAGACTCGCCAAACTGGTAATTTTAGGGTTGCATATCTTGCAGATAGGAAGACTAATTTTCTTTCTGTCCTCAGGAGGTAGAAATTTTAAAAACTGAACTTGAGGCATCTCAAAGGCAACTCAAAGGTAAAGAAGAAGCATTGAAAATTCTTCAAAGCATGGTAAGAAGTTGTTTTTAAACTTTCATCACTTACGTATTCCAATAATAATGTTGGTGTGGTTTTAACTTTCTTTTTTCTTTTGTTTTTTTTTTTTTGAGACGCAGTCTTGCTCTTTGCCAGGTTGGAGTGCAGTGGCACGATCTCAGCTCACTGCAACCTCTGTCTCCCAGATTCAAGCAATTCCCCTGCCTTAGCCTCCTGAGTAGCTGGGACTACAGGCGTGTGCCACCATGCCCAGCTAATTTTTTGTATTTTAGTAGAGACAGGGTTTCACCATGGCCAGGATGGTCTCGATCTCCTGACCTCATGATCCGCCCGCCTCGGCCTCCCAAAGTGCTGGGATTATAGGCGTGAGCCACCAAACCTGGCGGTTTTAACTTTCAAAAAAAAAAGCAGAAGGACTTAATATAATTGAGGGTTTTTTAGGTATGTATATTTTTAAGAACTTTATAATTTATATATTATGAAGTTCACATGTAAGTGTACAGTACAATTCATTTTTACTAGATGTAAGAGTTGTACCACCATCACTATAATCTAATTTTAGAACACTTCCAACATCAAAAAAGGGACCTAGTGCCCGTCAGCAGTCACTCCTTGTATTCCTACCCCCATCCCCAGTGATCTACTTTCTGTTTGTAGAGTGGCCTTTTCTATTTCATATAAATAGAATCATAAGATATGTGACTGCATTCTTTTGCACCGAGATTCATTTAGTTAGCATGTTTTAGAGGTTCATACATGTTGTAGCATGTATCAGTACTGTCTTCCTTTTTATTGCCAAGTAATACTCTGTGGTCTAGATGCACCATGTTTTGTTTATGTATTCACCAGTTGAACATTTGGGTGGTGTATTAGTCCGTTTTCCCACTGCTGATAAAGACATACTCCAGATTGGGGAAAAAGAGGTTTAATTGGCCTTATGGTTCCACATGGCTGGGGGAGGCCTCAGAATGGCAGGAGGCAACAGGCACTTCCTACATGGCAGTGGCAAGAGAAAATGAGAAAGATGCAAAAGTGGAAACCCTGATAAAACCATCAGATCTCATGAAACTTATTCACTACCATGAGAATAGTATGGGGGAAACCACCCCCATGATTCAAATTATCTCCCATGGGTCCCTCCCACAACATGTGGGAATTATGGGAGTACAATTCAAGATGAGATTTGGGTGAAGGCACAGAGCCAAACCATATGATTCTGCCTCTGGCCCCTCCAAATCTCATGTCCTCACATTTCAAAACTAGTCATGCCTTCCCAACCATCCCCCCAAAGTCTTAACTCATTTAAGCGTTAACCCAAAAGTCCACAGTCCAAAGTCTTATCTGAGACAAGGCAAGTCACTTCTGCCTATGAGCCAGTAAAATCAAAAGCAAGCTAGTTACTTCCCAGATACAATGGGGGTATAGGTATTGGATAAATATAGCCGTTCCAAGTAGGAAAAATTGGCCAAAACAATGGGGTTACAGGGCCCATGCAAGTCCAAAATCTAGCAGGGCAGTCAAATTTTAAAGCTCCAAAATGAGCTCCTTTGACTCCAGGTCTCACATCCAGGTAACACTGATGCAAGAGGTGGGTTCCCGTGGCCTTGGGCAGCTCCGCCCCTGTTACTTTGCAGGGCACAGCCTCTTCCCAGCTGCTTTCACAGGCTGGCTTTGAGATTCTGCAGCTTTTCCAGGTGCATGGTGTAAGCCATGAGTGGATCTACCATTCTGGGGTCTGGAAGACGGTGGCCCTCTTCTCACAACTCCACTAGGTGGTGCTGCAGTAGGGACTCTGTGTGGAGGCTCCAACCCCACATGTCCCTTCTGAAGTACCCTAGCAGAGATTCTCCATGAGGGCCCTGGCCCTACAGGAAACTTCTGCCCGGACATTCAGGCTTTTCCATACATCTTCTGAAATCTAGTGGAGGTTCCCAAACCCCAGTTCTTGACTTCTCGGTACCCACAGGCTCAACAACATGTGGAAGCTGCCAAGGCTTGGGACTTGCACTGTCTGTAGCCACAGCCCAAGCTGTACCTTGGCCCCTTGCAGACACCGCTAGAGCGGCTGGGATGCAGGGCACCAAGTCCCTGTACTACACATAGCATGGGGATCCTAGGCCCTGCCCACGAAACCATTTTTTCCTCCTAGACTTCTGGGGTTGGTGATGGAAGAAGTTGCTGCAAAGGTCTCTGGCATGCCCTGGAGATATTTTTCCCATTGTCTTGGGGATGAATATTTAGCTCCTCATTACTTATGTAAATATCTGCAGCTGGCTTAAATTTATCCTTAGAAAATGGGATTTTTTTTTCTATCGCATTGTCAGGCTGCAAATTTTCTGAACTTTTTTGCTCTGCTTCCCTTTTAAAACTGAATACCTTTAACAGTACCCAAGTCATGTTTTGAATGCTTTGCTGCTTAGAAATTCTTCCACCAGATACCCTAAATTATCTCTCTCAAGTTCAAAGTTCCATAAATCTCTAGGGCAGGGGCGAAATGCCACAAATCTCTTTGCTGAAACATAACGAGAGTCACCTTTGCTCCAGTTCCCAACAAATTCCTCGTCTCCATCTGAGACCACCTCAGCCTGGACCTCTCCATCTGAGACCACCTTAGCCTGGATATCATTGTTCATATCATTATCAGTATTTCTGTCAAGGCCACTCTATAAGTCTCTAGAAAGTTTCAAACTTTCCCACGTTTTCCTGTCTTCTTCTGAACCCTCCAAACTGTTCCAGCCTCTGCCTGTTCCCCAGTTCCAAAGTTGCTTCCATATTTTCAGGTGTCTTTTCAGCAATGCCCCACTCTACTGGTCCCAAATTACTGTATTAGTCTATTTTCACACTCTTGATAAAGACATACATTCTCAAGGCTGGTAAGAAAAAGAGGTTTAGTTGGACTTACAGTTCCACATGGCTGGGAAGGTCTCAGAATCATGGCGGGAGGCAAAAGGCACTTCTTACATGGTGGCAGCAAGAGAAAATGAGAGAGATGCAAAAGTGGAAACCCCCGATAAAATCGTCAGCTCTCATGAGACTTATTCACTACCACGAAAACAATATGGGAGAAACTACCTCCATGATTCAAATTATCTCCCACCGGGTCCCTCCCACAACATGTGGGAATTATGGGAGTACAATTCAGGATGAGATTTGGGTGAGGACACAGAGCCAAACCCTATCAGGTGGTTTTCACTGTTTGACTGATGAGTAGAAAGTGCTCTGAACACTTTCTTTGTGTGGAAAGTTCATTCATTCATTCCCACATTAATTGGAAAAGAACCAAACCAAGATCTCCTGACTTTTGAACTATCAGACTCTCCATAAAAGATAGTCACTGTGAAATACTTATCTCAATTTATCTTAATTTTCCGTTGCCTTAAAATAAAAGAGAATTTCTTGACGTACATAGGAGTGATTACAAATTTAATTTATACTGATGCTAGTTTTATTTTTCTTAGGCAATACTTGGCAAAGCCACAAGTCACACGCAGGCAGTGCTTCAAAAAACTATGGAACAAAGAGATCCTTGGAGAAGGTATTTGCTGCTTTCAGTCTAGACTTAATTCAATCCAATAAGCTTTAATGGATCTGTCATTTGTGCATACCCTCTGCTAGATGTGCTTCAGTTCTGATGGTCTTCCCTTTTGGAGTTTACAGCTAAAACAGATTGTCATGTGCACAGTGAATTAAGGTTATTTCCCCCCCCCCCATGTTAAGGTAGTAGGAGGCCTGCCAAATTGATACTTCTCATTTTTCTTCTTAAACAAAATTTTGTTTAATCCTTATCCTTGCCCGGCAGGACATATGTCTTTCTGACCATCCCATCTTCACTATAAAGGTAGTTAGGAATCATCCTAGATGGTCACGTCTCCTGTGCCTGGTGTGTTCTCCCTTGGTGGGACCATTGAGCTAAGATTTCCAGGACTGGATTTTGCTTGAGGTCTCTACTTGCGGCGGAGGCGCGCACTGAGAAATCCAGGTTTAGCAACCCAGCAAATTTTGAAACCAAACAATTTGAATTTTTTTCAATATTAAGTGAGTTTTGGCAGAGTTGTTTTGAGTGCTAAAGAGGCATGTTATATATGTTTACAAATGTCATAGACACTTTTTGAGCAATAGTTAATTTTTTCTCTTTAAACCATTTCTGTGGATTGATTATATGATTTATTTCAGCTATTCACAATGTCCTGAAATGATTTATGTGTAGTAATTTGCCATGAAGATACTATTTTATTTCCGTAGGAAATAAATGCCTTGCAGTGGGAAATAGAATTTGATCATAATAGATTTAAAAATATAGAAGAATCTTGGACCCAAAAATATGACAGGTTTGTATATTGCTCCATTATTTTTCTTTAAAAATCTTTAAAATGTATGTAATTCAAAAGCGTTTATGCTTTCTTCCTTGAACTAAGTGTAACAGATTATAAAATTTATATTGCTTATCCACTTAATACTTGCATATTTTTCTGTTAGTGTTAATTTTCTTTTTTTTTTTCTTACTTTTACCCCCCCCATCTTAGTGGCTTTCTTTTAACAGCATAGTGTTAATTTTCTTTAAAAAAAAAAAATTACGTAGGCCGAGTGTGGCTCACACCTGTAATCCCAGCACTTTGGGAAGCCAAGGCAGGAGGATCACTTGAGCCCAGGAGTTTGAGACCAGCCTGGCCAGCATGGTGAAACCTTACCTGTACAAAAATACAAAAATTAGCTGGGTATGGTGGCTTGCACCTGTAGCCCCAGCCATGTGGAAAGCCGAGGTGGGAGGATTACTTGAGCAGGGGAGTTGGAGGCTGCAGTGAGCCGTGATTGCACTACTGCACTCCAGCCTGGATGACAGAGAGAGTCTGTGTCTCAAAAATAAAACAAACAAAAATCCAAATAGTAAAAACTCTATTTTAAAATACAGTATAAGAATTAGTTTAGAATTGGAACTCTTTGGTTTTTTTCAAACAAAATCTTTTGAGGGACTGGTCATGATGGCTCACACCTGTAATCTCAGCACTTTGGGAGCCTGAGGTGGGGGGACTCCTTTGGTCCAGGAGTTCAAAATCAGCCTAGATGACATAGCAAGACCCTCATCTTGTTTAAAAAAAAAAAAGTTTAAAAATAAGATGCTTAAGATGGTAAATTTTTTTTTTTTTTTTTTTTTTTTTAAGACAGAGTGTTACTCTGTCACCAGGCTGAAGTGCAGTGGTGCGATCTCGGCTTACTACAATCTCTGCCATCCAGGTTCAAGCAATTCTCCTGCCTCAGCCTCCCGAGTAGCTGGGACTACAGGCACGTGCCACCACGCCCAGCTACTTTTTTTGTATTTTTAGTAGAGATGGGGTTTCACCATGTTGGCCAGGATGGTCTCCATCTCTTGACCTTGTGATTCGTCTGTGTTGGCCTCCCAAAGTGCTGGGATTACAGGCGTGAGCCACCACACCCGGCCAAATTTTTTTTTTTTTTTTTTTTGAGATGGAGTTTCGCTCTTGTTGCCCAGGCTGGAGTACAATGGCGCAATCTTGGCTCACTACAACCTCTGCCTCCTGGGTTCAAGTGATTCTCCTGCCTCAGCCTCCTGAGTAGCTGGAATTACAGGCATGCACCACCACTCCTGGCTAATTTTGTATTTTTAGTGGAGATAGGGTTTTTCCATGTTGGTCAGGCTGATCTCAAACTCCCAACCTCAGATGATCCGCCTGCCTCAGCCTCCTGAGTAGCTGGGATTATAGGTGTGCGTTGCCACGCCTGGCTAATTTTTTTTTTTTTTCTTGAGATGGAGTTTTGTTCTTATTGCCCAGGCTGGAGTGCAATGGCGCAATTTCAGCTCACTGCAACTTCTGCCTCCTGGGTTCAGACGATTGCCTCAGCCTCCCAATTAGCTGGGATTACAGGTGCCCACCACCATGCCCAGCTGATTTTTGTATTTTTAGTAGAGACAGGGTTTTGCCATGTTGGCCAGGCTGGCCTTGAACTCCTGACCTTAGGTGATCTGCCCTCCATGGCCTCCCGAAGTGCTAGGATTACAGGCGTGAGCCACCGTGCCCGACCTAATATTGTATTTTTAGTGGAGATGGGGTTTCTTCATGTTGGTCAGACTGATCTCAAACTCCTGACCTCAGGTGATCTGCCTGCCTTTCCTCCCAAAGTGCTGGGATTACAGGTGTAAGCCACCACACCCGGCCCAAGATGGTAATTTTTATATTCTGACAGTCAGCTCCAAGAGAGAAAAAATATCTTTGGAACAACTCTTTTATTAGTGTGAGTTTATTTAATAACTTTTAATTATACACTTTATGGCCAGGTTCCCCATTTTGTTTATCCATTCATCCCTGATGAACACTTGAGTTACCTCTACCTTTTGGCTATTTTGCATGATGCTGCTATGAACATGAGTGTACCCTATGTATCTTTTTTTTTTTCCATGAAATACTTTGTTGGTTTTATTTTTTAGAGCAATTATAGGTTCACAGTAAAATTGAGCAGAAGGTACAGGGATTTCCCATATACACAGCCTCCCCCACTATCAGCATCCCCCACCAGAGTGGTACATTTTTTATAACCAATGTTGATATATCATTACTACCCAAAGTCAATAGTTTACATGAGTGTCTATGTATGTAAGTTTCTGAAGGTAACCTAAGCATATAGTTGATATTTCAAATGGTTATTAAGTAAAGAGAGTGAGTATGCAGAATGTAATGCTTAGAAATATTTCTGGTTCTGATTATGTCTCAACTAAGAAACGTTAAGAGTATGTTTAGGCTTGGCACAGTGGCTCACACCTGTAATCCCAGCACTTTGGGAGGCCAAGGTGGGCAGATCACTTGAGGTCAGGAGTTTGAGACCAGCCCAGCCAACATGGTAAAACCCCATCTCTACTAAAATACAAAAATTAGCCGGGTGTGGTGGCAGCTGCCTGTAATCCTAGCTACTTGGGACGCTGAGACAGGAGAATCACTTGAACCCACCAGGCAGAGTTTGCAGGCAGTGTTTGCAGAGTTCGAGACGAGATTGTGCCACCGCACGGCAGCCTGGGTGACGGAGTGAGACTTGGTCTCAAAAAAAAAAAAAAAAACAACTGACTACATTCCTTTAAATTGTTTTTATTTTTGTGATGCATGTAAATTCCAGACTGTTTTGAAGTAGGAAAAACTCTATTTAGATTTTTGTGTTCCAATTATGGCAGTAAAAATATTTTCACTCAGCAAGGAAGTATTAATGTTTCAGTTATTTTTTCCAGGCTAAACTGTGAAAATGGGGTCCTCAAAGAGAATCTGAAAGTGAAAACAGAAGAAATTAAAATGCTAAAGTCTGACAATGCAGGTAATGATGATTTTTGTATTAAGAACACATGTATCCATAAGCATAACATGCTAGTATTTTGAAATAATATACGGCAAGCATAATAGAGGGGAAGAAATGTATCATTTAGGTTTTTTAAATTTAAGAAAATTTATCAAGGTGAAATTCACATAACATAAAACTATTTAAAAGTGAACAATTCCTGGCTGGGCATGGTAGCTCATGCCTGTAATCCCAGCACTTTGGGAGGCCAAGGCTGGTGGATCATCTGAGGTCAGGAATTTAAGTCCAGCCTGGCCAATATAATGAAACCCTGTTTCTACTAAAAATACAAAAATTAGCTGGGCATGGGCACCTGTAGTTCTAGCTACTCTGGAGGCTGAGGCAGACTAATTGCTTTTACTTGGGAGGCGAAATTTGCGGTGACCTGAGATACTGACACTGCACTCCAGTCTGGGCAATAGAGCGAGACTTCGTCTCAAAAAAAAAAAAAAAAAAAAAGCTAACAATTCTTGCCAGGCCATAGCTTACACTTCTAGTCCCAGAACTTTGGGAGACCAAGACAGGAGGATCACTTGAGCTTAGGAGTTTGAGACCAGCCTGGGTAACATAGCAAGACCTTGTTTCTACTAAAAACAAAAACTAACAACAGAAAAATCCAAATTAGACAGATGTGGTGACACTGGCCTGTAGCCCTAGCTACTTGGGAGGCTGAGGTGAGAGGATTGCTGGAGCCCAGGAGGTGAGGCTGCAGTGAGCCATGATTGTGCCACTGCACTACAGCTTGGGTGACAGAGCAAAAGTATGTCTCGAAAAAATAAACAATTCAGTGGCATTCACAAAGTTGCCTCATCACCACCTCTGTCTAGTTCTAGACAGTTCTAGTACTCCAAAATAAAATTTCATACCCATTAAGTAATTTCTTGCCATTTTCTCCTTTTTATTTAGTTTTCACTTAAAGCAAAATGGTAGAGCACCTGATGTTTGAAGAACCTAAGTAGAAATGATATATATGTAGATATAATTTATATTATGTATCTTTTTTATATCATTATTTATATCTCATGTAATGGTCCAGCTTATGAAGAAAGTTGATCCAAGGATATTAAGACATTTGATGTTAACTTTTAGTTTTTTGAGATGGAGTCTCACTCTGTTGCCCAGGCTGGAGTGGCTGGAGTGCAGTGGTGGAATCTTGGCTCACTGCAGCCTCCACCTCTTGGGTTCACGCAATCTTCCTGCCTCAACCTCCCAAGTAGCTGGGACTACAGGCACCCGCCACCACGCCCAGATAATTTTTGTATTTTTAGTAGAGGCAGGGTTTCACCATGTTGGCCAGGCTGGTCTCAAACTCCTGACCTCAAATGACCCACCCACTTTGGCCTCCCAAAGTGCTGGGATTACAGGTGTGAGCTACCGTGTCTGGCCTGATGTTAACTTTTTACAACATTTATTTCATTTATTTATTTATTTATTTTTTCACACAGGGTCTTGCTCTGTTGCCCAGTCTGGAGTGCAGTGACACAATCTCAGTTCACTGCAACCTCCACTTTCTGGGCTCAAGCGATCTTCCCATCTCAGCCTCCCAAGTAGCTGGGACTACAGGCATGTTCCACCATGCCCAGCTAATTAAAAATGTATTATTATTCTTTTATTATTATTATTGAGATGGAATCTTGCTCTGTTGCCCAGGCTGGAGTGCAGTGGCATAATGTCAGCTCACTATGACCTCTGCCTCCTGGGTTCAAGTGATTCTCCTGTGTTAGCCTCCTGAGTAGCTGGGATTGCAGATGCCCACCACCATGCCCAGCTAATTTTGAGGTAGAGTCTCATTATGTCGCCCAGGCTGGAGTGCATTGGCATGATTTCAGCTCACTGCAACCTCCGCCTCCCAGGTTCAAGCGATTCTCCTGCCTCAGCCTCCTGAGTAGCTGGGATTACAGGCACGTGCCAGTGCCTCTAATTTTTGTATTTTTAGTAGAGGTGGGGTTTCACCGTGTGGGCCAGGCTGGTCTTGAACTCTTAACCTCAGGTGATTCACCTGCCTTGGCCTGCCAAAGTGCTGGGATTACAGGCGTGAGCCACCGTGCCCAGCCTAATTTTTGTTTTCTGTTTTTTTTCTTGGAAACAGAGTCTCACTCTGTCACCCAAGCTGGAGTGCAGTGGCACAATCTCGCCTCACTGCAACCTCTGCCTCCCAGGTTCAAGTGATTCTCCTGCCTCAGCCTCCCAAGTAGCTGGGATTACAGGCATCCACCATCATGCCCAGCTAATTTTTTAATATTTTTGTAGAGACAGGGTTTCATCATGTTGGTCAGGCTGGTCTTGAACTCCTGACCTCAGGTGATCCACCTGCCTTGGCCTCCCAAAATGCTAACTTTTAAAAAAAATTTCATAGAGATGGTGGGGAGTCTCACTTTGTTACCCCATCTGGTCTTGAATTCCTGGCCTCAAGCAATCCTCCCACTTTAGCCTCCAAAAGTGCTGGGATTGAAGGTGTGAGCCACTGCACCTAGCCATAAAAGTTTAGAGAAGAGGCTAGTTCTCCCTTAGCAGAAATTAAAGAGGTGGCTTGAAGAGGACAAAACAAGCCAGGCACTGTTGCTCATGCCTGTAATCCCAGTGCTATGGGAAGCCAAGTCGAGAGTATTGCTTGAGGCCAGGAGTATGAGACCAATCTGGACAACATAGTGAGACTCTGCCTCTACGAAAAATAAACAAAAATTAGCCAGGCGTGGTAACACACACCTGTAGTCCTGGCTACTTGGGAGGTTAAGGTGAGAGGATCCCTGGAGCCCAGGATTTGAAGCTGCAGTGAGCTATGATTGGGCCACTGCACTCTAACCTGGGTGACAGAGCGAGACCCTGTCTCTTAAAAAAAGAAAAGAAAGGAAAAAAAGAAAAGGACAAAAGAAGCTCTAAATGGGGCTAGAGCGGCACTTTATGCTGTGTGGTAACTGAGTTGTATAAACGCCTCCCCGTGAGATCTGCACATACAGCTGGTGCTCTCAGCAACAGGGACTCAGGCTGATAACGATGTCTCCTGTGTTAGATAAGCTCAGGACAGAAGCTGCTCATGATCACAAGTCCTCTCCTTCCGTCATAACACTCCACCCTGCAGTGACAGGGAAAAGATACTGTTTTCTGCTCTCCAGTCGACAGCAGGACCCCTCTTGTTCTATATGTTTGGTTTGATATCTTCTTGTGAAAACTCATAGCTAGTAGAAAAATCTGATCGAGCTTGGATAGCTGGTATGTTTGACATGAATACAATATATGAGATCTCACCATCCAGTTTTCTCACTAACCATAAAATCTCTGAATAATTTGCTTTTACATGTTCCCTTTTTGAAAATCCTACAAATTTCCCAAGAGCAAACAGGGATCAGAACTCAGTTGCGAAGTTAAGATGCTTTTACATTAAAAATGACACCATCTCATCTAGTATTACATATATTTGATTTTACATGATACTATTCTATCAGTTAGTTTTTCTGAATGGAGCCAGATCTTTTAGGTAGAGTATTGCTTATAAGAAATGAGTTTATGGCTGGGCGCAGTGGCTTACGCCTGTAATCCCAGCACTTTGGGAGGCCAAGGCGGGTGAATCACCTGAGGTCGGGAGTTCAAGACCAGCCTGACCAACATGGAGAAACCCCATCACTACTAAAAATACAAAATTAGCCGGGCATGGTGGCGCATGCCTGTAATCCCAGCTATTCTTCGGGAGGCTGAGGCAGGAGAATTGCTTAAAGTGGAAGGCAGAGGTTGCTGTGAGCCGAGATCATGCCATTACAGTCCAGCCTGGGCAACAAGAATGAAACTCTGTCTCAAAAAAAAAAAAACAAAAAACCAGTATATGATGTTGGGGTAACTAGATTGGATGAAGCTGGGAGTTAGACTTCATAATGAATACTTTCTCATATGGCCTTTCCTAGTTTTGAATCAACGGTATTTGGAGGCCCTCGCCATGTTGGATATCAAACAGCAGAAGATGGCTCAGGAAAACATGTGCTGTGATAAAAGTGGCTTTGCAGAGGCTTCAGGTCTAGAGGTGGGTAAGCATGTAGGAAAGCTGAACAAAAGGGATGTTTTCTGCTTTCCCTTTCTTACACGTTCTAGGATAGCACATACTTAGCAATTTGAGGATGAGAGTGAGAGAGGCCCCTGGGTTTGCCCAGGTCGGTTCTTCCAGCCGTACTGGTTCCATGCCCTTCATACAGGACATTAGTGGACATGAGGGAATGTGCTGGCCACTTCTGCCCCATTTGTCTCTTACCTTTACAATTCTAGCAGAAGCTGTTAGTAATGTCTTACACCTGGGTTGGGGCTCACAGTTTGAGTGCTTTCATACACATTGTTGTATCTGATCTTCATAGTAGTCTTGTGAGGGCTGCAAAGCAGGTTTGATCCCCATTTTACAGAAGAGGAAACTAAGGCTCAAATAAGTTCAGTTACTTTCCTGAGGTGACAAGGTCAATCTGTGGTAAAGCCAAGTTCAGAACAAAAATCTGCTGATGCAATGCCAATGGCTTGCAATGTGAGAGTTTGGCTAATGAAGTCAGAAGGGGCCTAGGACTCATAAGAAATTAGTGGATTCTTTGCACATCTCTGTGAAAAGAAAAAAAAGAAATTAGTGGAGCAGTGGAGTGAGAGAGGGCAGCCATGCACTTATTGAGGAACTTAAGAAAAATTGGTAGCCAGGAGTGGCGGCTCACACCTATGATCCCAGCACTTTGGGAGGCCAAGGTGGGCAGATCACAAGGTCAGGAGTTCAAGACCAGCCTGGCAAACATGGTGAAACCCCATCTCTACTAAAAATAGAAAAATGAGCCAGGCATGGTGGCAGGCACCTGTAGTCCCAGCTACTTGGGAGGCTGAGGCAGGAGAATTGCTTGAACCCAGGGGGCGAAGGTTGCAGTGAGCCAAGATCACGCCATTGCACTCCAGCCTGGGTGACCAAGGAAAACCCTGGCTCAAAAAGAAAGAAACAGAGAGAGAGAGAGAGAGAGCAGAGGGAGAGAGGTAGGGAGGGAGGGAGGCAGGAAAAAAGGAAGGAAGGAAAGAAAAGATTGCTAATAATAGCAAATATCTGCATAGTCCTTAGCAAGTTCAGATGATGTTCTGAGTGCTTTGCAGACATTGACATCTTTAGTCCTCACAACTACCCCAAGTGGGTACTGTTGTAATCCCCCACTTCACAAATGAGGTAACAGAGGCATTAAGGGGTTAAGTTATATGCCTGGTGTCGCACAGCTAGTACGTGGTAGAGCTGGGATTTGTACCCTGTAGACTGAGCTTAGACGCGGTGCTTTTGAGCACCATGTTCTACTGCCAAGGGTGGAAAACTAGTGTAATAGCAAAAAGGAAAAATACAAGAAACAGCTTAGAGAAAGTTTAGGGACAGGGTGTTTTATGACAGTCTTGAGTAGGCTATGGGCCAGCCTTACCTCAGGCCAGGCAGCAACAAGGGCCCTGACACAGCTCATGAGGGAGCACTGAAGTAAGGAAGTAGCACTGGGAGCCAGGGGTCCTGGCTTTAACCTGTTGTGATTTATGCTGGCCCTTCCCAGGTCTTAGTTGCTTTTGGCAGCTTAGGCATGGGCAATTATCAGGAGTAGGAAAATGAAAAGGGAAAAGACCTGTCTGCCACATATCCACCATTTGTACCTTCAGCTCAACCGAAGCTCACTCCGTGCTTCACGGTTATCTTTGATGTAAGAAAGAATGTTCCGAAATGGCCTTTACACTAAGGGATACAGTGGAATTTTCCTCTCTGAAAAGTCTCTAAGATAGGATTACATTTTATGCTGCTCATCCATGTGAAATTTACAGCAACAGGAAGATGCTTAGATAACAATTTTTTAGTAAATTCCACATGAAACTTTTTTTTTTTTTGAGACAGGGTCTCACTCTGTAGCTCAGACTGGAGTACAGTGGCACAATCATGGCTCACTGCAGCTTAGACTTCCTGGGCTCAAGTGATCCTCTGACCTCAGCCTCCTGAGTAGCTGGAACTGTGGGTGCATGCCACCATCACATCCAGCTAATTTTTAAAATTTTTTGGTAGAGATAGGGTCTCATGTGGCCCAGGCTGGTCTCGAACTCCTGGGCTCAAGCTCTCTGCCTGACTTAGCCTCCCAAAGTCCTGGGATTACAGGCGTGAGCCACCACACCCACAACCATATATTTTAAAGTTTCATTTAAAATACATGGTCTGGGCAGAGTGGCTCACGCCTGTAATCCCAGCACTTTGGAAGGCCAAGGCGAGCAGATCACCTGAGGTTGGGAGTTCGATACCAGCCTGACCAACACGGAGAAAGCCTGGCTCTACTAAAAATACAAAATTATCCAGGCATGGTGGTGCATGCCTGTAATCTCAGCTACTCAGGAGGCTGAGGCAGGAGAATCGCTTGAATCTGGGAGGCAGAGGTTGGATGAGCCAGGATTGAGCCATTGCACTCCAGCCTGGGCAACAAGAGTGAAACTCACTCACTCTCTCTCTCTCTCTCTCTCTCTCTCTCTCTCTCTCTCTCTCTACTATATATATATATATATATATATGGCACAGGCCAGGAACAGTGGCTCACATCTATAATCCCAGCACTGTGGGAAGCCAAGGCAGGTGGATCATTTGAGGTCAGGAGTTCGAGACCAGCCTGACCACTATGGCGAAACCCCATCACTACTAAAAATACACACACAAAAAAAAATTAGCTGGGCGTGGTGGCACATGCCTGTAATCTCAACTACTTGGGAGGTTGAGGCAGGAGAATCGCTTGAACCCAAGAGGCAGAGGTGCAGTGAGTCGAGATCTTGCCACTGCATTCCAGCCTGGCTACAGAGCAAGACTTTGTCTCAAAAAATACAAAATAAATAAAATATATGACACACCATGTTGTGTAGATTGCTCCTGTGAAATTGGTACATACTGGAATATGTTGGGAAAGTAACTTATGGTTAGCTTTCTTTTTTTTTTTTTGAGACAGAGTTGCTCTGTTGCCTAGGCTGGAGTACAATAGCATGATCTCAACTCACTGCAACCTCTGCCTCCCAAGTTCAAGCAATTTTCCTGCCTCAGCCTCCCAAGTAGCTGGGATTACAGGCACATGCCACCACGTCCAGCTAATTTTTATATTTTTAGTAGAGGTGGTTTCACCATGTTGGTCAGGCTGGTCTTGAACTCCTGACCTCAGGTGATCTGCCCACCTTGGTCTCCCAAAATGCTGGGATTATAGGTGTGAGCTACCACGCCCAGCCCACTTGTGGTTAGCTTTTAAAGTGGATTTTTAAGAAGTAAAATTATTATACTACTTTTCTTCCAACTACAGTGGTCAACCAAGTGTCAAAATAATCAAAGGGATCAGAATCTAGTTTATTATTTATTTATTGATTTATTTTTGAGACAGAGTTTCGCTCTCGTTGCCCAGGCTGGAGTGCAATGGCATGATCTCGGCTCACTGCAGACGTCCACCTCCCCAGTTCAAGCGATTCTCCTGCCTCAGCCTCCAGAGTAGATGGGATTACAGGCATGAGCCATCACGCCCAGCTAATTTTTGTATTTCCAGTAGAGACAGGGTTTCACCAAGTTGGTCAGGCTGGTCTCGATCTCCTGACCTCATGATCCACCTGTCTTGGCCTGCCAAAGTGCTGGGATTACAGGCATGAGCCACCATGCCTGGCCAGAATCTAGTTCAAGAGTTTATTCAAGCATAACAGCTGAGGAAAGATTACCCAGGAAGCACAGATTCCAAAGAAGTCAATGTTCTAAAATGTAGAAGTTTGGGCTGGCGTATATGGACAATGTTTAGGGAAGTTTAACAGAATTTCAGCATCTTTTTGTGGTATGGTTTAGTGCTTAGATCTTATTAGTTGAGATGATTGTTGTCTTTTGGGGAAGGTATATTTTACATTCCACACTGAAGATGATTCTTTTGGGGAAAGTATATTTTACATTCCACACTAACAAGCCATGGGGATCTCTGGAAGTCACACAGCCTGAGTTAGGTATAGGAAAATAAGACAGCTAATCTATAACAGAGGTCAGTGATGGAAGCAGGAAGGTCTGATCTCTGGTCTCTCCTCCTCATTTACAGCACAAGAGCAGTCAGGAAGAGGGTTACTCTCTAATCTAAAGGAGAATTGCGAACATACTACCTGACTCAGTCTCCAGGGCTTAACTTCACTCTTGGCATAAGTTTGGATAGTGCTAAGGTTTTATTCTTTTACACAGGAACCAGTCGTATTTCTTTATATTGTTAGGAGTGGAGGGATGACTGTTTTTCTCACTGGTACATTAAAATTCCCTCGTCATTTCTGAGCAGATGACTCTCCTTGGGAGGAAACTGGCAGTAGTGAATGCCAGGCATCGGGGCCAAACTGTCAAAGGAAAGGTGTGCTGTGGATGTTAGTGTGAACCATATTGTTAGGCTAAACTCCTGCCAAAGACTCAGACCTATAGGAGAATGATGCCAGGATTAAAAGTTTTAAGAATGAGATGAAGGAAAGCAAAATTCCCTTTTGTTTGTGTTCTAAGTCATGACATTCTTTTCCTCATTTGTATTTAATTTCCACTTGTATTCTAAGATCCTAGTCTCAGCTTTCTTCTATATATATATTTTTAGAGATAGAGTCTCCCTCTATCACCAGGCTGGTGTGCAGTGGCACGATCCTGGCTCACTGCAACTTCCGTTTTCTGGTTTCAAGCAATTCTCCTGCCTCAGCCTCCCAAGTAGCTGGGACTATAGGCACACACCACCACGCCCAGCTAATATTTTTTGTATTTTTAGAAGACGGGGTTTCACCATGTTGGCCAGGATGGTCTCAAACTCTTTTTTTTTTTCTTTCTTGGTTTTTTTTTTAGAGACAGGGTCTGGCTATGTTGCCCAGGCTGGAGTGCAGTGGCTATTCACAGGCGCAATCCCACCACTGATCAGGACGGGAGTTTTGACCTGCTCTGTTTCTGACCTGGGCTGGTTCACCCCTCCTTAGGCAACCTGGTGGTCCCCCACTCCTGGGGAGGTCACCGTATTGATGCCGAACTTAGTGTGGACACCCAATCTGCATAGCGCACTACATCCCAGAACTCCTGGACTCGAGATCTCCGGTCTCAGCCTCCCGAATAGCTGGGACTACAGGCACGCGCTACCTGCGCCCGGCAGTCTCAAATTCTTGACCTCGTGATCTGCCCGCCCTGGCCTCCCAAAGTGATGGGATTACTGGCGTGAACCATCGTGCCTGGCCTATTTTTTCCTTTCCAGTGTTTTTGGATCAGATGCCTGAGTAGTAGTGTGCATGAGTATGTGTGTAAATGCCCCTGTGTTTGTGTGCAACTCAAACAGTGGGACACTTAGTAACGGGAGCGATGCTTTTCAATTTAAAGCTTGCAGTCCTCGGAGCCTGCCTTTGTCATGGGCCTGGAGGGAGCCCCTGTTCTTGTGCCAGAATGGCAGCATCCACTCGGAGACTGCTTCTTCAGCTCAAACAAGAGGTATTGTATTATCACAACAGCAAAAGCTTTAGTTTTGTTTCTTACTAATAGTAAAATAAATGGACATATCTGCAACAATTAACTTCATTTTAGTAGTTATTGACTATGGAACTTACATTTAGTTTTTATGTGATAGTATTAACTTATAAACTGGATTTTGTTTACCTGGTTCAAAAATGCAAATATTAATAGTACTTGGGGCAGGTTGCAATGGCTCACGCCTGTAATCCCAGCACTTTGGGAGGCTAAGGCAGGTGGATCACCTGAGGTCAGGAGTTCGAGACCAGCCTGGCCAACATGGTGAAACCATGTCTGTAATAAAGATACAAAAAATTATCTGGGCATGGTGGCAGATGCCTGTAATCCCAGATACTCAGGAGGCCGAGGCAAGGAGAATCACTTGAACCTGGGAGGCAGAGGTTGCTGTGAGCCGAGATTGCACCACTGCACTCCAGCCTGGGCAACAAGAGCAAAACTCCATCTCCAAATAGTATTTGGTGTGATATTTGAAGCCACCTAAATTCATTTGCCTAAGTTTATAATTAATATTCCTAAAATTTACATTGTTCTATTCTATGCATGGCCCTAAAATTACTACATAATAGAAGAAAAATGTACATTTATGCTTAAAATCACTAGGATTAGCAACACTGATTAATGGAGAGATAAGCATGGAATGTATTTGAACAGCAGCAAGGTACAGTGAAAGGAACCTTTGTACCAGTCGGACCTAGGTTTGCGTCTTGCTCCACCATTTACTAGCTGTGTGGCTTTGGACAGGATACGTCTCAGGTTTCCTACTATGTTAAGTGGAGGGTAATAACTACTTTGGATCGCTGTTATGAGAATAGAAGAAATAGACTTACAATGTTTAGCATAGTGCCATGAATATGCCAGACATTTAATTAAACGATAGCTGCCATTATGTTTGGTCTTTACTTACAAATATAGTAGTACATGGACCATAATTCTAAAATGTTTTACCTTTATTGAAGGATGGAATTTAAAGTCCTTAGGTGTGGTAAACCACCGTGGCACATGTTTACCTAGGTAACAAACCTGCATCCTGCACATGTATCCTAGAACTTAAAATAGAATAAAATAGAACAAAATTAAATTTTAAAAAATAAAGTCTTTAGAGTATATATGAAAGCCAACAGTTGGACAGTAGCCATTCATTAAGAAAAGCATCAGGGGTAATGGTTACGCCTGTAATCCCAGCACTTTGGGAGGCTGAGGTGGGAGAATCACTTGAGCCTAAGATGTCACAACTACAGTGAGCCATGTTCACACCACTGCTCTCTAGCCTAGGCAACAGAGTGAGAGACCCTGTCTCAAAAAAAAAAAAAAGGGCTAGGTGTGGTGGCTTGCACCTGTAATCCTAGCACTTTGGGAGGCCAAGGCAGGTAGATTGCCAGAGTATGAGACCAGCCTGGGCAACATGGTGAAACCCCATCTCTACTAAAATATAAAAAATGAGCCAAGTATGGTGGTGTGTGCCTATAGTCCTAGCTCCTTGGGAGGCTGAGGCAGGAGAATTGCTTGAAACTGGGAGGCGGAGGTTACAGTGAGCCGAGATCGTGCCACTCCTTCCAGCCTGGACGAGAGAGTGAGACTCTGTCTTAAAAAAAAAAAAAAAAAGAGGCTGGGTGCAGTGGCTCACACCTGTAATCCCAGCACTTTGGGAGGCAGAGGTGGGCGAATCACCTGAGTTCGGGAGTTCGAGACCAGCCTGACCAACATGGAGAAACCCCGTGTCTATTAAAAATACAAAAATAGCCCAGCATGGTAGCACATGCCTGTAATTTTAGCTCCTCAGGAGGCTGAGGCAGGAGAATTGCTTGAAACTGGGAGGTGGAGGTTGTGGTGAGCTGAGACTGAGCCATTGCACTCCAGCCTGGGCAACAAGAGTGAAACTCCATCTCAAAAAAAAAAAAGAAAAGAAAAACATGAGATTACGTTGATCACAGTCAAGGTCAGCTATGAGAATTATTTGAAAGGTGGTGTTTATCATTATTTTCAGTGGTTTTGTTTGGAATGGCCCAAAGCTGAATTGGAATGCAGCCTTTGGCATCCCCATGCCTTTCATGCTGGGCCCTTTCTCCCAGGAATTGAGCAGGACACACACACGGGGCCTGCATGTGATAGGGAGGTCCAGGGGCTTAGATTAGCAGGCAGTTGACAGGTACCACAAAAGAGACTGCTGATAATCTGGATCAGAGTAGGTTGCTGTTGCAGAAGTAGCAAGTATGAATTAGCATAAGCAGATAAATTAGATCAAACACAGGCAATAGACCAGTGCTAGGCAGGGAGATTGCATATGTTAATTTGATTCAGCATTCAGCAAGAATGGTTCTGGTTTTGCCTCTGACACCTCTCAAACTTTCTTTCAAAACCAGTTGGAACTTTTGCAGAAGAGTAAAGAAGAAGCTTACGTAATGGCAGATGCTTTCAGAATTGCATTTGAGCAACAATTAATGAGGAAAAATGACCAGGCACTAAGATTGACACAAATGGATAAAATGTGTAAAAAAGCAACAAAATGGATAAATTGGAAGCACCTTAAAGAGGATGGTAACTATGAATTATGATGCCAATAAGTAGGTGAAATTTTGGTTGTTTTGCTTATAATTCAAGTTGATGAAGCACACTTAATCCAATGTGGGCAAATATAATTGAAACTTCACATGTGGTTGTGGTTTACTTAAAAAATTAGCAACTATGGAAAAAGGAGTCATTGGATATTACATGTGCAGATGAACTACTGGAATCAACAAAACATAACAGGAATATCTCTTTCTAGTACTCTTCTGTTTAATTTAAACAAGACCATGTTTAGTGGAAAAACTGTAATAAATGTGCTAGGTGATTAAAGGGAAACTGCCATGAAAGAGAGTAATGTTAAAAATGTCATTTAAACAAGACATTAAATGTATCTATCTAATTAAACTTTATTGAAATGTATGCTTCTGTAAAGGAAATTGAGAATAGAGGAAAAACCTTAAGTTGGACAAATTAAAATATTAGAAAAAATGAAGCAGAAGTTTAGGTTTAGGTTTTGGGTCATGAGCCCACCAAAAGTTTATGGCCAGGCCAGGTGCAGTGGCTCACGCCTGTAATCCCAGCACTTCGGGAGGCCGAGGCGGGTGGATCACCTGAGGTCAGGAGTTTGAGAACAGCCTGGCCAACATGGCAAAACCCTGTCTCAACTAAAAATACAAAAATTAGCCAAGGATGATGGCACACACCTGTAATCCCAGCTGCTCAGGAGGCTGAGGCAGGAGAATCACTTGAACCTGGGAGGCAGAGGTTGCAGTGAGCCAAGATTGCACCACAGCACTCTAGCCTGGGCAACAAAGTGAGACTCTGTGTCAAAAACCAAAAATAAATAAATAAATAAATAATAAAATGAAACCTTTACAGTAGATAGTCATTTTGTTTGAAATATTTCTTTTCAAACAGTATATATTATTAATAGTATAGGAGTCAGCTGTTGTGAATTTTAGTTTGTTGACTAAGCTTTCCTCCTTTTCTTTGCTGGAAAGGGTAAGAAGTGATGCAGAGGAATGATAGAAATAGAAGCACTCAGTCAGAACTCCTGAGTAGGTAAAAGCAGATCATAAAAGCTACATATTTAGAGTGTTCATTAGATGGAAGCCAGGGCAAAAAAGGAAAATATTGTGTTTTATAACTCTCATTCTGAAAAAGTCATTCATATTATTCTGAAATTTCTAAAAATGTTTTCTGACACAAAACTTTTGAGAAAATATAGCCGGGCTTGATGGCTCATGCCTGTAATCCCAGCACTTTGGGAGGCTGAGGCAGGATCACAAGGTCAGGAGTTTGAGAACAAAAGTAGCTGGGCACGGTGGTGGACGCCTGTAATCCCAGCTACTCAGGAGGCTGAGGCAGGAGAATTGCTTGAATCCAGGAGGCAGAGGTTGCAGTGAGCCCAGATCGTGCCATTGCAATCTAGCCTGGGTGACAGAGCAAGACGCTGTCTCAAAAAAAAAAAAAAAAAAAAAAATCAATTAATCTCTCACAGCTTTTATAAATCTATACAATAGTTCTTTGTGTTTCTCAGTGACAAGACATTAATTCATTTTATTAGTATATTTCAGTAATCTTAAGGGGTGTGTGGTGATTGTTACAGGTTATTTTCATGTTTAGTAACACTTTTAATATCAACTTTCTTTTTGATATGGCAGTTTAGACAAGTTTTCAAAAGTAGGTTATAAGCATATGTCTTTGTTTTTTGCTTTTGGGTTTTTTTTTTTTTTTTTTTGTCTTAAACTTCACCACCACACCAAGCTATTTCTTTTTTTAGACTGAAAATAGGGACACAGATTCACCCACTCATCAAAGTGTCAGTTTCTCTGACCTCTGTTTGCCACCGCTCCTTGTGGAAGAGGTCAGGGCCACCCTAGTCACTGTGGTCTGTCAGGATTGGTGGGAAAGGGCATCTCCCCCTCATCTGCTCTTAGTTTCCCATAAACGACTTTTGCAGAGTATTCCAAAAATATTCTTGAAATTTTCCTTATACAATCTTGAGATTTTTGTACCTTCTGCAAATTACTTCCCTTCTACGGATGAAGAAGGACATCAGTGATGTCAGCATGTGAGATACTAAATATTATGCTAAAACCTGGGGAGGGCCTTTGACAGTTGTGGTTTTTTTTTGTTGTGGTGATGGTGGTGGTAAAATACATCTAAAGTTTACCATTTGAACTGTTGAAGTGGCATTAAGTACATTCACATTGTAATGTAACCATCATCACCATCCAGCTCCAGAACATTTTCCTCTTTCTTTAAGAGACCCTGTACCATGAAACAGTAACTCCCCATTTCCCCTCCCCCAGCCCCCGTGATTTATTTAATGGCGCAGTTCCCTGAGAAGAAGGTAATGCTATTCTCATTGTGGAGAGAGGAAATAAAGCTGAGAAAACTCATCCGACGTCATGCAGTTAGTAAGTGGCTAAATGAGGATTCAAGTCCGGGTCTTTTTGGTTCTGAAGCAGAGTTTGCATGGTTCAGAGGGCTCCTGTGGCCTGCAGACATGTTTTGTTAGGTCTGCATAGTGGATTCAAAAATAAGGCTAGTGGCTGACATTTAGAATCGGAAGATGTCACGACAGATCTGCATTTCTGGCTGCTCTTGAAGACTGCGATGATCCCATGCCGTGTACTATGTTCCTGTGTGGCCTCTGCATCAGCTGGCGTGGAGGGGCGGCTGTGCCACACGGCAGGGCAGCACTCTTGCTGTCTCTCACCTGCGCTCCTCCTGGCTCTATAGGCCGTGCTCTGCCTACTACATTCCACTGTGCTGCCAGATTCACTTGTCCTAGAGGTCTCCTGAAGAGGACAACCTCTAGGCTGATTTAGGAATTAATAAGCCTTAATTCGTAGTTACCTCTTTTGCTGAGAGTATATCAGTGAAGGTATTTTAATGTCTCAGCTGGATTTTCATGTTCAATTTTAGGATTTCTATCACCAAAGAGTAAGAAGACCTTTGGGCAGAGACTCTTGGGTATGCTCCCTTCAGAAAACAGTTCTAAGAGGATGGAAGATCAGGACAGTCCTCAGGAGGTCCTTAAGATGCTCATAGATTTGGTTAGTATCTTTGCTTTCTTTTTTTTGTAGGTTGTGGTTAAGTCAAGCTTGTCCAACCCACAGTCTGCAGGCTGCATGCAGCCTAGGACAGCTGTGAATGCGACCCAACACAAATTCATAAACTTTCTTAAAACATAGAGATTTTTTTGAGATTGTTTGTTTGCTTGAGACAGAGTCTTACTCTGTCACCCAGGCTGGAGTGCAGTGGCGTGATCTCTGTTTACTGCAGCCTCCACCTCCTGGGTTCAAGCAATTCTCCCTTCTCAGCCTCCCAAGTAGCTGGGACTACAGGCACCCACCACCATGCCTGGCTAATTTTGTGTGTGTGTGTTTTTAGTAGAGACAGGGTTACACCCTGTTGGCCAGGCTGGTCTCGAACTCCTAACCTCAAGTGATCTGCCCGCTTCAGCCTCCCAAAGTGCTGGGATTATAGGTGTGACCCACTGCGCCCAGCCAGTGTTAATGTATTTTACGTGTGACCCAAGACAAATCTTCTTCCAGTGTGGCCCAGGGAAGCCAAAAGATTGGACACCCCCTGGGTTAAGCTAATCTATTTGCTTCCTGTTCATTCAGCTCTTTATCTCTCTAGACTTGCACTTGCCTTCTAAAGTGCTCAAGGCATTTCCTCCCACATTATATCCTTTAATCATCATCACAACCCTGAAATCAGTCCTGCCACCCACATTCCACAGATGACTCAACTAAGACACTGAGACCCAGGTTATATGAACATAATTATCTTTAGAATGTTATTTATTTGCATACAAATATATGAAAGCAATTGTACATATAAATAACTTCATTCTTTTAGAAATATGCACGTTGATATATTTTTTATATGTTTTATATCTATATAAATGTAACACTTTATATAGATCTACATTTTCGCTTCATTTTCAGACGACTTGCAAAATTTTCAACACTGTCTTCTGTTCTTTTAAAAAAGAACCAGCCAGGTGGGGTGGCTCATGCCTGTAATTCCACCATTTTGGGAGGCTGAGGTGGGTGGATGACAAGGTCAGGAGATCGAGACCATCCTGGCCAACATGGTGAAACCCTGTATCTACTAAAAATACAAAAAATCAGTCAGGCATTGTGATGTGAAACTTACTGAGGCAGGAGAATCGCTTGAACCTGGGAGGCAGAGGTTGCAGTGAGTCAAGACTGCGCCATTGCACTCCAGCCTGAGTGACAGAGTGAGACTCTGTCTCAAAAAAATAAAGAAAGGATTGTCAGCCTGGCATGGTGGCACACACCTGTAATCCCAGCACTTTGGGAGACTGAGGCAGGTGGATCACTTGAGGCCAGGAGTTTGAGACCAGCCTGACCAACATGGTGAAACCGCATCTCTACTAAAAATACAAAAATTAGCTAGGTGTTGTGGTGTATGCCTGTAGTCCCAGCTGCTCTACTTGGGAGGCCAAGGCAGGAGAATTGCTTGAGCCTGGGAGGCGGAGGCTGCAGTGAGCCAAGATGGCACCACTGCATTCCAGCCTGGGTGACAGAGCCAGATCCTGTCTTTAAAAAAAAAAAAAAAGAATTGTCAATAACATGTATAATGTTTGGGGATCAGGTGATACCTAATTTATTCATATTGATGGACAGATCAATATGAATATTAGGGTTGAACATTTTGATAAAATAGTACAATACTTCTTTCTCTGAATATATTCTGTGATATACTAACTTGTACATATTTAATGTCTGTGCATGCAGCTGAATGATAAAGAAGAAGCTTTGGCTCATCAAAGAAAAGTTAGTTACATGCTTGCTCGGGCATTAGAAGACAAAGACCCTGCCTCAAAAGAGAATAAAGAAAAAAATCCTGTGAAAGAGAATTTCTCTTTCAACAACCCCTGGCATAAGACTTCAGAATTCTCTGTTTTAGGTGATCCTGTACATTCAAGTATTCACGTTTTAAATTCTATGGGCTGCATGTGTTCAATCCAGCACTCTCAAATAGATCCAAACTACAGAACTCTTAAAAGATCCCATTCTTTGCCATCAAGTATCGTATTTTAAAGACAAGCCAGCTGAAATTAGAACTGAGTTATTTATATCAAGAGACTTTGAAAAAGGATTGTGTAAATGAAGCTGCATCTTGAGAAGTTGTATGTTTCATAGATATTTCTAAATTTTAGGAGGTAGTTTAAATATTTTCTACATTTTCTTTTTCTTTTTTTGAAATGGAGTCTCACTCTGTCGCCCAGGCTGGAGTGCAGTGGCGTGCTCTCAGTTCACTGCAACTTCTGCCTCCTGGTTCAAGCAATTCTTCGGCTTCAACCTCCTGAGTAGCTGGGATTACAGGTGCATGCCATTGTACCTGACTAAATTTTGTATTTTTAATGGAGATGGGGTTTTACCATGTTGGCCAGGCTGGTCTGAAATGCCTGACCTCAAGTGATCCGCCCGCCTTGGCCTCCCAAAGTGTTGGGATTACAGGTGTGAGCCACCGCACCCAACCTATTTTCTACATTTTCTATAAGAAATTTATTAGTATTGACATTTTATTTATAAATTACATTACAGGCCAGGTGCAGTAGCTCACACCTGTAATCCTAGCACTTTGGGAGGCTAACGCGGGTGGATCACCTGAGGTTGGGAGTTCAAGACCAGCCAATTAACATGGAGAAACCCAGTCTCTACTAAAAATAAAAAAAATTAGCCAGGTGTGGTGGCAGGTGCCTGTAATCCCAGCTACTTGGGAGGCTGAGGTAGAATAGCTTGAACCTGGGAGGCGGAGGATGCAGTGAGCTGAGATCATGCCATTGCACTCCAGCCTGGGCCACAAGAGCGGACAACGTCTCAAAAGAAAAAAATTACATTACAATGTGTGTAAATATTCTAAAACAAAAAAATTGTTTATTTTGATTGACTATTGGGATCTTAGATTGGCTAAATCAATAATATAGCAAAGTATCTTAATGCTCTAAGAAGTAAGTACCTAGGAGTGATTGAATGTTAATTTTTGGAATACATTTATCTTGTTTTATTTGCCTTGTTCAGTATTTTTTATTTACCATATAAAGTTTAGAAAGTTCAGGAGGCTGAGGCAGGAGAATCGCTTGAACCTGGGAGGCGGAGGTTGCGGCGAGCCAAGATCACACCATTGCACTCCAGCCTGGGTAACAAGAGTGAAACTGTGTCTCTAAATAAATAAATAAATAAAATTTCTGGCCAGGCATGGTGGCTCACACCTATAATCCCAGCACTTTGGGAGGCTGAGGCCGGTGGATCACTTGAGGTCAGGAGTTTAAGACCAGCCTGGTCAACATAGTGAAACCCTGTCTCTACTAAAAATACAAAAATTAGCCAGGCATGGTGGCAGGTGCCTGTAATTCCAGCCACTTGGGAGGCTGAGGCAGGGGGAATTGCTTGAACCTGGGAGGCACAGGTTGCCATGACCCAAGATCGTGCCATTGCACTCCAGCCTGGGCAAGTAGAGCAAAACTCCGTCTCAAAAAAAAAAAACAAAAAAACAATTTCCTTAACTTCAGTAGGACAGTTATGATGGTGGGACCTCGGCAGAAGTATATTGTCATTGCTCGCTACCTTCATGGCTTCTTTTCTTGTCAGGATAGTAACATTTTGTAGCCAAATTTGCACAGATTTGTAGCCAAGTCTACAAAGTGCTAAACAGCTCTTCTCATGGTATCCTGTGAGATGGTTGTGATGATCCAGGAAATGGGGTCTCGGGAGTCCGAAGAAGCTGCCTGAGCCAAGGTGATTTCTAGGAGTTTGTTTGTGGTATTGAGTTGGGGTGTGTGTGTGTGTGTGTGTGTGTGTGTGTGTGTGTGTGTGTGTATGTAGATAGGGTCTCACTGTGTTGCTCAGGCTGGTCCCAAATTCCTGGTCTCAAGGGATCCTCCTGCCTCAGCCTCCCAAAGTGCTGGGATTACAGGTGTGAACCACCACATCTTTATTTTATAATAATGTTTTAAAATATTTACAAAGCTCATATTTGATCCAGCTAGGATTTTATCCTGTACCTATGTATGAATTTCTTGTAAGCTGGTGCACAGATATGTTAAATGGCTACTAATTGCTGCTCTGCTTATAAAAACAAATGGCTATCAAGGCTGGGTGCAGTGGCTCATGGATCTGGTCTGGATCTCTTGAGTCCAGACCAGTCCAGAGTTTAAGACCAACCTGGGCAACATGGTGAAACCCCATCTATACAAAAAATCAGCAAGGCATGATGGCATGCACCTGCTGTCTCAGCTCAGGGGTCTGAGGTGGATGGCATGAGCCCAGGAGCTTGAGGCTGCAGTGAGCTGTGATCATGCCACCGCATTCCAGCCTGAGTGACAGAGACCCTTGTCTCAAAAAAAAAAAGGCCATCGATACAAAATGTTTATCTAAATTATTGTGCAGCCATACAATAGAATACTCTACAAAATGGAGAGATCCATCCAAGAGATAGCAAATGAATAAAGCAAAATGCATGTGTTGACAGCTGTTGTGATACCTCAGTTCTCATTTTCTTGGTTTAAAAGAATTTAAACAAGACAACCAAGGAGACACAGCATAAGTTACTGCAAAATAAAAGGATTATTTTGAAAGGTAGGTGCAGAATAGACAGTAAACCCTGAGAGAGAATTCAGGGCTGGCTCCTCATAAGGGTGAGACAGCACTGATTATTGCTGGAGAAACTCCCTTTATGAGATTTTGCATGATTACTCATAAGGCGGTGAGAAGAGGTGTTGCTAGTACTCATGTGCTGGGTGGTCCTCTGCACAGGCGCAGTAGCTCTTCATGCTTGTTCATACATCATGTCTCATTAGTATCTTAAATTTCCACCTGGGGGTGTGTTTTTTACTATTATAATGTGCAAAGGGTCAGTACGAGGACAGGCAAAATCAAAATGTGGACGCTTTCTAGAAGGGAAAGTCCCTACTGAAGATAGCTTTGCTTGAATAAGCTCAATTACAATGTGAATGCTGAGTTTTATTGTGTTGGCTGTATGGTCACAAGAACATGGTCATTTCCTTCACTACCTGATATGGTTTGGCTGTGTCCCCACTCAAGTCTCATTTTGAATTGTAATCCCCCATAATCCCCATGTGTTGAAGGAGGGACCCAGTGGTAGGTGACTGGATTCATGGGGGTGGTGGTGTTCCCCCATGGTGTTCTCATGATTGCGAATTCTCAGATCTGATGGTTCTATAAATGGTAGTTTTTCCTGTACTTACACACACACAGTCTCTCCTGCCACCATGTAAAACGTGCCTGCTTCCCCTTCTGCCAGGATTGTAGGGTTTCTGAGGCCTCCCCAGCCATGCAGAACTGAGAGTCAATTAAACCTGTTTCCTTTATAAATTACTCAGTCTTCGATAGTATCTTTATAGCAGTGTTAGAATGGACTAACACATTCCTATCCTGCCTCATATCTGAGACACATTTTATGAGCGTTCTCAGATGCCTTTGGCACTATTATCTCCTGGACCCTTAGCTGCTTGGCTGCTTCTCCCTTGGCAGCAAATGAGGAAATCAGACAGATTTGAAGCACAAGCAAGTTTGATGCACTACTGCTGGCTAATAGATGATGGTGAGTGCCACTGGACAAAGGCATGGAAGCTTCCTTAAGAAGCTGAGAGAGGCCTTGGGCTAACAGTCAAAAGGGAAATGGGGGCAATGGAGCACAAGAATTACAACTATAAGAACTGCATGGCCGGGTGCGGTGGCTCACGCCTGTAATCCCAGCACTTTGGGAGGCCGAGGTGGGTGGATCACGAGGTCAAGAGATCGAGACCATCCTGGCCAACATGGTGAAACTCCATCTCTACTAAAAATACAGAAATTAGCTGGGCGTGGTGGCATGCGCCTGTAGTCCCAGCTACTTGGGAGGCTGAGGCAGGAGAATTGCTTGAACCCGGGAGGCGGAGGTTGCAGTGAGCCAAGATCGCGCCACTGCACTCTAGCCTGGCTCCTGGCGACTGAGCGAGACTCTGTCTAAAAAAAAAAAAGAACTGCATGAACTTGGTAGCAGATTCTTTTCAGGGGCCTCCAAATAACTGTAGTCTGACTGACACCTTGATTTTGGCCTTATGAGTCCCTAAGCAGAAAACACAGCTGAGCCAGATACATGACCTACAGAACTATGAGCTACATTTGTGTTACTTTAATTAGCTGGGCATGGTGATGCACACTTGTGATCCCAGCTACTTGGGAGGCTGCGGCAGAAGGATCGGTTGAACTCCAGGAGGCAGAGGTTGCAGTGAGCTGAGATTACACCACTGCACTCCAGCCTGGGCAACAGAGCAAAACTCTGTCTCATTAAAAAAAAAAATTAACCAGGCGTGGTGATGTGCACTTGTAGTCGCAGCTACTGGGAGGCTGAGGTGGGAGGATGGCTTGAGCCCAGGAGTTCGAGGCTGCAGTGAGCCATGATTGCACTACTACACTCCAACCTGGGCAACAGAGCAAGACTCTATCTCACAAAAAAAAAAAAAAAAAAGGAAACAGAGATTCTATCAACTTATATACAATTTTGAGGTCCAAAGCAATGCTATACATTGTTATACATCTTACTACATGCATTCTTACAGAATTGCAGCATAAAATCACAGAAAGATACACACCAATTTCATAAGAGTCATTTCCCTTTGGGGGAGAGTGAAAGGAAAAAAATAGAAATAAAATGAAGTATTTGGGGGGGACCCTCTGGCCAGGTACAGTGGCTCATGCCTGTAATCCCAGCACTTTTGGAAACTGAAGCGGGCAGATCACTTGAGGTCAGGAATTCGAAGCCAGCCTGGCCAACATGGTGAAACCCCGTCTCTATTAAAAATATAAAAAATCAGGGAGCTGCAGTGGCTCAGGCCTGTTGTCCTGGCCCACAAGGAGGTGAGCCTATGTGTTCAAGGCCAACCTGAGCAACATAGAAACCTCTCATCTATATAACCAAAAAATAAAAATAAAATTTAAGGCCGGGCGCAGTGGCTCACGCCTGTGATCCCACCACTTTGGGAGGCCGAGTTGAGCAGATCACAAGGTCAGGAGTTCGAGACCAGCCTGGGCAACACAGTGAAACCCCATTTCTACTGCAGACAAATTAGATGGGCCTGGTGGCGCATGCCTGTAGTCCCAGCTACTCAGAAGGCTGAGACAGAAGCACTTGAACCTGGGAGGCAGAGGTTGCAGTGAGCCAAGATGGCGCCACTGCACTCCACCCTGAGTGACAGTGAGACTTTGTCCCCCTCCTCAGAAAAAAGGTTGAGGGGGGAACCTCAATTTTATCTGTAATGTTTTCTTTTTTTTAGTACATTCAGTATATTAATATTTGTTAAGTTTGGATAGTATTTACTATACCACTACTAACATTTCTATTTTTTTCTTTCCTTTTTTTTTTTTATTTGAGACAGAGTTTCACTCTTGTTGCCCAGGCTGGAGTGCAGTGGTTCGATCTCAGCTCAGTGCAACCTCCGCCTCCTGGGTTCAAGTGATTCTCCTGCCTCAGCCTCCTGAGTAGCTGGGATTACAGGCACATGCCACCACACCTGGCTAATTTTGTATTTTTCTTTTTTTTTTTTTTTTTTTGTAGAGACAGGGTTTCTCCATGTTGGTCAGATTGGTCTTGAACTTCTGGCCTCAGGTGATCTGCCCGCCTTGGCCTCCCCAAGTATTGGGATTACAGGTGTGAGCCACCATGCCTGGCCTAACTTTCTATTTTTAAACACTACCAAGGCTACTACAGATTAGTGATGCTATATGGGCCAGATCTTCAAAATAACTGGTAATAATTTGCATTAAGTTTTCCCTAATGCATTTTCAATTCTACATTTCAAGTGAATTGAACTTTTCTCACTTTTGCACTCTACTCAGAAAAAAACAGAATTTTTATTTTAAAATACATTTAATAAAAATAACCCATAGTTTTACATATTTTACATCTGTAGAATATTTACAAAATCACTTCTACAGCATTTACTTAATGTTTACTATTTTTCTATTATTTGCCTTGTTGACTATTTCTTTCAGTAGTAAAATGTTGTCTAGTATTCTCTTTAAAAAATCAGTTTCTTGGGCAATCCTCCTAGAAAGCAAAAAGAAAAAAAAAAGTTGTTGTTCACATTTAACAAAGTTCACATTCTCACAGCAATTTTAACCAGTCACTGCTTCCACCTACGTTATTTTATTTTGCTGACAGATTTTTCCAATAGCACTTGTTAAACATTTAGCATACAGTTTACAGATGGGATTTATGAAGGGAACAAGGTACACATAGATAGTTCTCGTAATTCTGAGGTATACATAAAAGTGCCTGAAGTATTCTCAATGAAAGTAAACACACCTAAAACAGCACAGTCTCTCTACTTTATACAATTTAAATTTGTAAAAATTAAATAGCTAGCAAGCTACACTTCTTTGCTGTTGTTCAGTCGCTAGACATGCATGAGCTATTTGGAGTTTTCTGAATTCATTTAATTTCTTATAAAAGTGGGAATCTTACCTTGTTCCAAGGCATCTGTTCTTTTCCTTTTTGTCGCCAAAGCTGGATTTGATTGCTCCTTTAAGGTTTCCACTGGACAGTTTGGTCTTGGCAGCTGACATCCAGGTGTTGGCCCTGGCCGATTACTGAAATACTTCATTTTCAGTGCCTTTTAAAAGAAAAGATACCAAAAGTAAGGTAGGTGAGTACCTGAAATGTGTGAAGGAAAAATAGGAAGCATTAAAAATACTATGTAAATGCCCTCATTCCCAAAAACAAAACACAATGTCAAGTATTTGCAAATGCAAATTACTAAAAATAAACATATAGGATCCTAAGATTGGTTGATAATTCCATTACTATAAGAAAAAGACTGTTCGGGCACGGTGGCTCACACTTGTAATCCCAGCATTTTGGGAGGCCGAGGTGGGCAGATCACATGAGGTCAGGAGTTTGAGATCAGCCTGGCCAACATGGCGAAACCCCGTCTCTACTAAAAATACAAAAATTAGCTGGGTGTGGTGGTGCATGTCTGTAGTCTCCAATACTTGGGAGGCTGAGCCAGGAAAATCACTTAAACCCGGGAGGTGGAGGTTGCAGTGAGCTGAGATTACACCATTGCACTCCAGCCTGGGTGATAGAGCAAGGCTCTACCTCAAAAAAAAAAAAAAAAAAAGAAAGAAAAGAAAAGAAAAAGAGACTCCCTTCTAATTTTTCCTTAATTAAACAGCCTGCTCAGGCTGAGTATCTCTTACCTGAAATTTTTGGGTCCAGAAGTGCTTCAGATTTTGGATTGTGGAATATTTGCATATACATGAGATACCTTGGGGATGCGACCCAAGATTTAAAATGAAATTTATGTTTCATATACAGCTTATACATATAAACTGAAGGCAATTTTATACAATATTTTTAATTTGACAAAATTTTTAATTTTTACAAAGTTTGTGTTAATGTCCTTAATGTGTGGAATTTTCCACTGGTGGCATCATGTCAGCATTCAAAAAGTTTCGGATTTTGGAGCATTTCAGATTTTGGATATTAGGGATGCTCAACCTAAACTAATTATGAGCTACCCTAAGTGAAATATTGTATATTTCCATTCTCTACATATTGAGCTCTAGAGAGCTCAAAATGCAAAGAGAGAAACTTACTTAAAAATAACTTACAAGTTTGCCACACTATCTATATATATTCAAATTCCAAGTCATGTAAAATATAAATTCTTAAAAAATAAGGCTTTTAAAAAAATACAGGTTAGAACCAATGGATTCTAATTCAACAATCCAC
Source organism: Ateles fusciceps (assembly GCA_036589455.1). Lineage (NCBI taxonomy): Eukaryota > Metazoa > Chordata > Mammalia > Primates > Atelidae > Ateles > Ateles fusciceps. Next base: position 795,687 of record JAZHEH010000800.1, on the reverse strand, counting down.
TGCAAATGGACAGAAATTTTACTTGGAAGGGCTTGTCCAAGATTAATTCTATTAATTACCAGGCCAATGTTCTATGATATATTTTCTCTTTTTCCCCTACTATAGTGCTGTAGATAGGACAGTTTCTTGAGTTGGGTCCACAATTCTGATAAAAATAGTTATGTCCTAAATGACAAGTTTGTCAGGTCATGCTTGTCTTTTTTGTTTTGTTTTGTTTTGATACAGAGTCTCACTCTGTCACCCAGGCTGGAGTTCAGTGGTGCAATCTCGGCTCACTGCAACCTCTGTCTCCTGGGTTCACATGCTTGTCTATTTACATCAGCAGCATAGTGCTGTCCAGTGGCCACAATGATTTAAAATACTTCTGGCCAGGCACAGTGGCTCATGCCTGTAATCCCAGCACTTCGGGAGGCCAAGGCGGATGGATCACCTGAGGTCAAGAATTCGAGACCAGCCTGGCCAACATGGTGAAACCCTGTCTCTACTAAACATACAGAATTAGTTGGGTGTGGTGGTATCGCCTGCAAGCCCAGCTACTAGGGAAGTTGAGGTAGGAGAATCACTTGAACCTGGGAGCTGATGGTTGCAGTGAGTCAAGATCAAGCCACTGCACTCCAGCCTGGGTGACAGAGCAAGACTTCGTCAAATAAATAAATAAATAAAATAAACAAATTACTTCCTTTAGGATAATCCTTTAAGAAAAAAGAATGAAGCCCACATAAACTTTTGAAGTATTCCCCACTGTCCCCAGTATTATATTATTTTCCATAATTTAGAGATTTCTTACGTCAACGGTTACATTTTTATATTTTATTTATTTATTTATTGCAGAGCTGATGTCATGTTGCCCAGGGCTCCAAGTCCTGGGCTCAAGCTATCCTTGCTTCTTGGCCTCCCAAAGTGCTGGGATTACAAGTGTGAGCTGAGGCGTTCGGCCCACAGTTGGATTTTTAAAGCATTACCTCTAAATCACAGCTGTTCTATATGCAAATTAGGCTAATTCTGGGTGACATGATAAAGATCTAAGAAAGTAACTCATTCCAACTTTAATAAAGTAATCCATGATACAAAACTCACTTTAAAAACTTCATCCTATTAAAATACAACCCAAATATAACAACTAGTATTTTTCTGTAAGTTTCAAACTATACTCCCAATGCAAACAACTTTCTAGATAATTAAATGTGGCCTCAAGTTTATTATGATGGAAATTATAGAAGTATGAGTGAAAAGGCAACAAATTACTTGTCTTAAATTAGAAGAGCATTTGTACATATGGACATAAAAATAACAAAGAAAAATTAAAAAAAAAATTAGAAGAGTAATTCTAATGGTAAATACTCAGCATCCATCCATCTATCCATCCATCCACCCGTCCATCCATCTCTAGATACATATAGCACGTATTGCTAAAAAGAGAAGGCTTATACAAAGCAAATGCATTAAACAATGATTTTGTAGCCTGGAACAAACTTAAGCGGGGGGGGCAAAATCTATTTTGTATCCTTAATATTACTGTACATTAATGTTTCCATAAAGCCTTGTGATACTTTAATTAGTCTCTCCCTTCATCAGGTAAAATCACTGCACTGTGTTGTACAATGCTCTGCCTTAAGTTATTCTAGGCCCTCCAAATTTTTCATGAGTTTCACTGTTCTTTCCTTTAAATAGCAGTTGGTTTCAGTTTTTGTTTTATTTTGAGTATCTTTCAAGCTCTTGTAAGCATACAATTACATCTGATTATACCAGCATGCATACCTGGATTACATTATATAGGGAAGAAAAAATAAGCTGAATAAATTACTTTCAGCATTAGGCTTGCTACAAGATTTAAATGAATTTGTAAGAGTGCAACTGAAATATACCAGTTTCTTAACAATAAAAAGCCTTGGTTTTCTTTTCCTCTCTAGGTAAAGTATTTACAAATCAATTATATGAAATAGATATGTATTTATATGTTCCTAAGCAAGTGTGTGTAAACTCTCCTATATCTCTGTGTGCATATAATTTAATCTCAGTCTTAACAGTGTTTGTAGTTTGGGGAAAAAATACAAAGTTTGTTATTTCCTAAAACAAACAAAAACACATCTTTCCAGTATTTAAAAAAGTTTAATTTTATGAAATTCTATTTTTATCAATGCTAGAGTTAAGATTATTTTTTTATTTCCTAGTATAACAAAGATACGGTAAAATACCTGTGTGGCCGTAATTCGAGCACATGGATTAAATAAGAATAAGCCTTGTATGAGATCTAGTAAGTCGTCTCCTGCTGCACTGAAGATGTGATGCAATGGAATTCCAGGAAAACTCTTAAATGTCACATAATCTGGAAGACTACACATGTCCTGTAAAAATAATTTTATAATTCAAATTGAAGGTTGAAAGGCATGTAGATCTCAAATGAAATAAATCATATTTTCAGGTGATAGGATGGTTTATATAGTACATTCCAAGAAATCTATTAAAAAGTCCTAGAACTAGTAGTAAGGCAAGGCTGGAAGGATACAAAATGAAAATTAAATCAATTTTAATTCATTATACTAGCAATGAATGTGTGGACATCAAAATTAAAAACACAGTACTATTTATAATCACCCCAAAAAGAAAAATAAAACAGGTGAAAAATGTAACAAAACATGTATAGGGTAATAGACTAGAAGCTATACAATGCTAATGAAACAAATCCAAAGATCTCAATAAATGGTGAAACATTACCATGTTTACATATTGGAATAGTCAACAGAGGAAGGATGTTAATTCCCCTCAAATTGATTTGCAAGTTAGATGTAATTTTTATCAAAATTCTGGCAAAATTATTTTAGATATAAGACCAATCATTCTATAATATATAAAGGCAAAGGACTACAGTAGCTAAAATGATTTTGAAAAAGAACAATAAAGTGGGAGGACTCATTTTACCTGATTTCAAGATTTAACATATAGCTACTTTAATTAAGACTGTATTGTACTGGGGGGAGAAATAGATACATAAATCAGACTTAGAAAGGACTTAATCAATAAAGGAATCCAATAAAGGACTTAAAAATCCACACAAATCTGCCAAAAGGATTTTTGAAAAAAGTGAAAAACTTACTTCCCATAAGTATCTTTTTTTTTAAATAAGAAAAAAAAGAAAAGAAAAAAGTGAAAAACTAAATCAATGAAGAGACAGTCCTTTCAACAAATAGTGCTGGAGCACTTGGACATATACAGGCAAAAATCTGAACTTGGCTGGGTGTGGTGGTTCACGCTTGTATTCCCAGCATTTTGGGAGTCTGAGGCAGGAGGGTCACTTGAGCTCAGGAGTTCGAGACCAGCCTGGACAAGAAAGTGAGACTCCCACTCCAGCCTGGGCAGTGGAGTAAAACCGTCTCAAAAAAGAAAAAACAAAAACAAAAACCGAACCTTGCCCTAAGTCTCACATATCATATAAAGATAAATTCTAAAGAGATCTTGGACTCAAGTGTAAAACTACAAAACTTGTAGAAAAAAAATACAAAAAAATTGTCATGGCCGGGGCGCAGTGGCTCATTGCCTGTAATCCCAACATTTTGGGAGTCCAAGGCGGGCAAATTGCTTGAGTTCAAAGTTTGAGACTAGGCTGGGCAACATGCAGAAACCCTGTCTCTACAAAAAATACAAAAACAGTTGGGTGTTGTGGTGCATGCCTACAGTTCCAGCTACTCAGGAGGCTGAGGTGGGAGAATTGCTTGAGCCCGGGAGGTAGAGATTACAGTGAGCCGAGATCATGCATGCCACTGCACTCCAGCCTAGACAACAGAGCCAGATCTTGTCTCGAAAAAAAAAAGAAAAAAAGAAAAAAAATTGTCAGGAAAATCTTTAGGTTGGGCAAAAGAGTTCTTTGACTTGACACCAAAAGGATTGACCAATTGAAGAAAAAGTGACAAACCTGATTACAATTTTGTAGAGGATGAAAAGGCAACATGAGGGAAAACATCTGCAAACTACATATACTTTTTGGACTACTATCTAGAATATATGAAGAGCTCTCAATACTCAACAGTCAAAAATCAAAGAATCCAATCAGAAAATGGGGAAAAGACAGGAAGAACCATTTAACTACAGATGGCAGACACATGAAAAGATAATTTAACACCATTAGCCATTATTAGGGCAGTGAAAATTAAAATCAAAATGAGCTATCATGACACACTCATCAGAGTGCCTACAATTAAAAAGTGACAACACCAAATGCTGGAGAGGATTCTGAGAAACTGGAGCATTCATTTACTGCCAGTGGGAATATAAAACAGTATAGCTGCTCTGGAGTTTTGCAAGTTGCTTTAAAAATTAGTATGTAACAACCATATGAATCAAGAACTGAACTCCTGGGCAATTTATCCCAGAGACATAAAAACTTATTCTTACATAAAAAACTGTACATGAATGTTTATAGCATATTTATTGATAATAGCCCCACATTGGGAACAACACAAATACAGATGTCCTTCAATGGGTGAATGGTTCAACAAACTGTGAAATAAATCCACACAATACTAGCCAGTTAAAAAAAAAAAGAGAATGAATGTCCATTATGATGGGTATGAAAAAGTTAATCCCAAAAAGTTATAAATTGTGTGATTCCATTTATCCATTTATGTAACAGTCTTGAAATGACAAAATTACAGAGCTAGAGGACAGATTTAGTGATTGCCAAAAGTTAAGGAGTGGGTAAGAGGAAAGTGAGTATAGTTATAGAAGAATACCATGAGAGATTCTTGTGGTGATATTCTGCATCTTGACTGTAACATCCTGGTGTGGTAACTGTACTGATTTTACAAGATGCTCCCATCTTTAAAAGCTAGGTAAAGGGTATATGAAATATGTCTGGAGTATCACTATCATCATTTTGAGACAGGGACTCACTCTGTTACTCAGGCTGGAGCACAGTGGCACAATCAAAGCTCACTGCAGCGCTGACCTCCTGGGCTCAAGTGATCCTCCTATGTCAGCCTCCTAAGTAGCTGGGACCATATGTGTGCACCACTATGCCTGCCTTTTTTTTTTTTTTTTTTTAATTTTTATGTTTTATAGACATGAAGTCTCACTATGTTGCCCATCCACTAGGCTGGATGGTAATATCCATCCTGGTCTTAAATCCCTGGGGGGACCCACTCACTTCAGCCTTCCAAAGTGCTGGGAGTACAGGCGTGAGCCACTGTGCCCAGCCACAATATATAATTGTGCATTATATATTCACAATTGCATGTGAATATATAATATTCTCAAAATAATAAGTTTAATTTTTTTTTTTTTTTCTGGAGACAATGTCTTGCTCTGTAGCCCAGGCTGGTCTCAAACTCCTGGCCTCAAGTGATCTGCCTGCCTCAGGCTCCCAAAGTGCTGGGATTACAAGCGTGAGCCACCACACCCCACCAAGAAGTTTAATTTTTAAAAAATTGAAGAGAAACATCAGTAAGCAATCACTATTTAGAAAATCATGTTAGCCAGGTGCGATGGCTCATGCCTGTAATCCCAGCACTTTGAGAGGCCAAGACAGAACTGCTCGAGTCTAGGAGTTTGAGACCAGCCTGGGCAACATGGTGAGACCCCATGTCTATAAAAAAAATACAAAAATTAATTTTGTAGCATGCGTATCACTCCTAACACGGCTTTACACTGAATTGTTAATAGTGATTACCCCGAGGTTGGGATTACTGGGGAGGGGGGAAAGGACTACATGTACACAAGAGGTTGGATGATATATCACAATTTATACTTTACATACTTGATAATTTAAAATGTTCTGAGTACATATTACAAGAAAATTATAATTAATAAAGGTCTAATATTCATGTGACAGCACTATATAAAGCATATGACAATTTAAAAACTTTACAGAATCCTGATTATATTTCAAAGAAAATGCATAAAGGCTTACCGGCCACTGTTCCTCAGTTGGTGTGCCCAAAGTTTCAAATATTCTCGTTAGCTGATCAAGGTCTGAATCTCCTGGCAAAAAAGGAACCTGAAAGAAAGAGGCAGACTTTTCAAGGCAGGTTTTTTTTTCTTCTTAGAGACAGAGTCTCGCTGTGTCACCCAGGCTAGAGTGAGTGATGTGATCCTGACTCACGGCAACCTCCTCCTGGTTTCAAGTGATTTTCCTGCCTCAGCCTCCCAAGTAGCTGGGACTACAGAGGTGTGCCACCATGCCTGGCTAACTTTTGTATTTTTAGTTGAGATGGGATTTTGTCATGTTGGCCAGGCTGGTCTTCAAGTCTTGACCTCGAGTGATCCGCCCACTTTGGCCTCCCAAAGTGCTGGGATTACAGGCATGAGCCACCGCACCAGGCTTCGAGGTGGTTTTTGATACTTGTTAGACAACTACTATAAATTTAATAAGTATTAAAAAAAAAAAAAACTAAAAAACTCTGCAACAAATACTGAAAATTTAGTATGAAATATATTGGATATGTTATTAGATCCTGCCACTGCTAACCAACTAAATAGCACCTTTATTATCCATTTTATTCACTCCAAATTTTAATAAACACTCACCATGTAACAGGCATTGTGCTAAGCCTCAGGAATTAAAAGAGGAAAACAAAGCATTTCCTGCCCTCCCCCAGGGGTGGAGGTGGTGAGCAATGCTGATACACATAAACAAGCATTTACAATTTGGTGGGTTGAGGGAGTACAAGATCCTAGACCACGCCGGAAGAGCACCTAACTTACTCTAGATGGGTCAGGAAAACTTCCTAGAGCAAGTGGCATGAAAAGTGAAAGATGAAGAGGAGTTAGCCTGGGGAACAGTCTAAGACGGAAGAAGAAAACTAATCTAGCAAAAGACAGGCACAAAGGCTGAGAAGGAAGAGAATACACCAATCATAATCATGCAATTGCTTAAACTCTTTCTTTGAAGAGGCGTAAAGGCAAACTTTAGAAGAGGACAAATAATTACAAGTTAAAAATTAGTAACCTTTATTAGAACCTAAAAAAAAATTGGCGAATTGATAAGACAGGATCAATATTCCTGCTATCCAAAGACATTATTGTCCAACTCACTCTCATATCTACGTAACTATATGAAAGATACACTGTGAACAACAATGGCCTCCAACACTGTTAAGGAACAGTTTACAGATTCAATGGGAAGATATGACATTGCCATATCTCAAACATTTTGATTATTGTGGACTCTTAGACCAGAAAAAAAAAAAACAACAACCAACCCCGGTACCAGTTATCAATGTACAGCTTTTCAGTTCCAAATTCACCTTTTTTTGCTTTCTTCATGAAAATGGTTCTAGGCTCTTTAAATATTTTTCCCTTGCCGATAAATAAGCTTTGTCAATAGAGGATGATGGAAAGACAGTATAGGAACGAAAAGGTTTTGCTTCCTGGTTCCAGTTTGCTTGCTCAGCTGACTCCTGCAGCACCCATAGGTGCTTCTGCAGCATGGGCAGAATGGGCAGTTTCTCCAGTGCTGCTCCTGCAGTGCACAGAGGCCAGCTGGCCCCCTACTTTACCCTGTCAAGCAGTTTTCTGGCAGGGTACTTCCAGAGAGACACCTTTCCCCAGCACCCTAGAGCCACACTGCCAGCCCTTTCCAGTAAGCAGATTTCTAGCAAGTCTTACCAGCAAACGGCCACAGTAATTTCTCTGCCTTCTGGTTGAGCCACATTTGCCATATTCAACAAAGTCTAGATCTCAGTCCTGGAGGTAGTCTTCCCTGGGTGATCTGTCTTGGCCCTAGGGTAGTGGTGGCAGGTCCTTATATCTACTATTCCTATATTGTTAAGAGTTCTCATTACTTCTTACTTGTCAATGCATTACTCCAGTCCCCCACTATAATTAATACTTCTTTATACTGTATACTGATCAATGTAGGGTTTCTATTTTCTGACTGGACCCAGATTTAGTATAATTCCTAAGTATGTAACAATGTACTATTATATTCTGTATATTAAATATACACAAAAAATAGAAACTAAAAGGATGCTGACTGGGCGTGGTGGCTCACGCCTGTAATCCCAGCACTCTGGGAAGTAGAGGTGGGCAGATCAGCTGAGGTCAGGAGTTTAGCAACAGCCTGGCCAATATGCTGAAACCCTGTCTCTCCCAAATATACAAAAATTAACTGAGGGTGGTGGTGCACGCCTGTAGTCCCAGCTCCTCAGGAGGCTGAGGCAGGAGAATCGCTGGAAGCTGGGAGGCGAAGGCTGCAGTGAGCAGAGATGGAGCCACTGCACTCCAGCCTGGGTGACAGAGCAAGAATCTGTCTCAAAAAAAAAAAAAAAAAAAAAAAAAAGAAACCGAAAGGACATTTAATAATATTACAACTATTTTTAGACATGCTAATTTTCTTCTTATACCCAAAAGGCTTATCTTATCTTTTGTCTTTTGTAGGGCACCTGTACCCTACCCTCACTTTGCAGGCCAAATTGTGGACAAGCTCGCAATTTAAACAAAGCTTAAGGATGGATGTGCTTTTGTATGATGTAAAAATAAAACTAAGCTGTCTAATGTGTGGGATTTTACATCCCAATTTGAACAAGCCTATATAAAAGACATTTATAAGAAAAAGTGGGAAAATTGAATACAGACTTATTATTATTATTTTTTGAGACAGAGTTTCACTCTTGTTGCCCAGGTTGGAGTGCAATGGCACGATCCTGATTCACCACAATCTCTACCTCCTGGGATCAAGCGATTCTCCTGCCTCAGCCTCCTGAGTAGCTGGGATTACAGGCATGCGCCACCACACCCAGCTAATTTTTTGCATTTTTAGTAGAGACAGGGTTTCTCCATGTTGGACAGGCTGGTGTTGAACACCCCACCTCAGGTGATCCGCCTGCCTCAGACTCCCAAAATCCAAGGATTATAGGCCTGAACCATGGCACCCGGCCTCAGACTTGATTTTATTAAGGAATCAATGTTCATTTTTTCATATGACAATGGTATTGTAGTTATGACTAAAGAATCCTTATAGATGGGCAGGTGTGGTGGCTCACTCCTGTAATCTCAGCACTTTGGGAGGGTGGAGCAATTGAGGCTAGGAGTTTGAGACCAGCCTGGTCAACATCATGAAACCCTGTTTTAACTAAAAAATACAAAAATTAGCCAGGTGTCATGGTGCATAACTGTAATCCCAGCTACTTGAGAGACTGACGCATGAGAATTGCTTAAGCCTGGGAGGCAGAGGTTGCAATGAGCTGAGATCATGCCACTGCACTCCAGCCTGGGTGACAGAGTGAGGCTCTGTTTCAAAAAAAAAAAAAAAAAAGAATCCTTATAGAGAAAAATACTAAAGAAACATGGATAAGACTACATGTTTGGGATTTTTGACAAAAATATCTAGTGTGGTACTGATAAAATGGATCATATGTTTGAAACTATTGAAGCAAGTTGATGAGTATAGACAGAGGCTCATTTTACTACAGTTTTTGCTTTTGCATGTTTGAAAATATCCATACTAAAAAAACGATTTTTTCCTAAAGAGCTGCTTTGGAATTTAAGCTGTGTATTTAAAATGTTTTATTTGTATTAAACACATGAACCTTGTTAAAACACTGAATAGTACTAAAGACATAATAAAAGTTGGTTCTTTAACCCATCTTTCCCTCTTATTTTTGATAACTATGTAACTTTTGTTCAGTGCGGAGGCAATATTAAGATTAATTCTCCTTCTTATACAATTTGGTTTTCCTAAAGGTAATGATTTCATAGCCCTCCACCACCAACTCCTGCTGCCTTATTTGGCAACTTTGTTTATACATAAGCTAAATATTCCAGTTATTAAATATCAATTTCTATATGACCAAACCAATCATATCCATCAGTTCAATTTTTTTTTTTTTTTTAATTTTTTTTTTTTTTTTAAGATGGGGTTTCACCATGATGGCCAGGCTGGTCTTGAACTCCTGACCTCAGGTGATCCACCCACCTCGGCCTCCCAAAGTGCTAGGATTACAGGCGTGAGCCACTGCGCCCGGCCTCATCAGTTCAATTTTTTTTTTTTCCTGGAAGTCACCCCTGCTGAGGTCCTCATCCCATCTGCTCCAATCTGGACTAGCTACTCTCCATGCCCGACGTATACCCGCTTTCTCAGAACTTTCCTTCACTATTAAATGGGAATTCTAATGGCCTCTTTCCTGTGTTGAAGCTTATGTTCCTTGCATCTCATGTCTTCCTGTTGGTTTACTCTCGTGCTATGGTAGAGCATGTCCAATAACTTCTTCAACTTTTTTTTTTTAGACGGAGTCTTGCTCTTGTTGCCCATGCTAGAGTGCAATAGTGCGATTTCGGCTCACTGCAACCTCTACCTCCTGAGTTTGATAGATTCTCCTCCTTCAGCCGCCGGGGTAGCTTGGATTACAGGTACCTGCCACCATGCCCAGCTAATTTTTGTATTTCTAGTAGAGACAGGGTTTCACCATGTTGGCCAGGCTGGCCTCAAACTCCTGACCTCAGGTGATCCACCCGCCTCAGCCTCCCAAAGTGTTGGGATTACAGGCGTAAGCCACCTCGCCCGGCCCTAAACTTTCTCTTTTTTTGAGACAGGGTCTCACTGTTGCCGAGGCTGGAGTGCAGTAGCACAAACATGGCTCACTGCAGCCTCAACTCCCAGGCTCAAGCAATCCTCCCACTTCAGCCTCCCAAGTAGCTGGGACTACCAGGCATACACCACCATGTCTGGTAATTTCTTTCTTTTTCTTTTTTTAGACAGAGTCTTGCTCTGCCACCCAGGCTGGAGTGCAATGGCACTATCTCACCTCAGTGCAGCCTCAAATTCCCAGACTCCAGTGATACTCCCACCTCAGCCTCCTGAGTAGCTGAGACAACAGGCACTCACTATCATGCCCAGCTAATTTTCATATTTTTGGTAGAGAAAGGGTTTCACCACATTGCCCAAGTGGATCTCACACTCCTGAGCTCAAGCAATCCACCCGCCTTGGCCTCCCAAAGTGCTGGGATTACAGGAGTGAGCTACCCTGCCTGGCCTAGATATAAATTTCTGATGTAATAAATTATAGTTACCCTCAGAGCTAACTGAAAATATAAACAGACAAAGAATTCTAGGTTGAGAATCATTTTCCCTCACAACGTGATGACTTCCAGATTCCAATGCTGTTGAGAAGGCTCATGCCATTCTTTTCCCTAATCCTTTATTTTCTTTTCTATGTATGCTGCTTTTCCTCTCTGTGCAAATAAAATATTTTCCTTATGCCTTTGTATTCTGAAATTTCACAATAATGTGTCTTGGTACAGGTATTTTTTTCATTCAATTATGCAGAGCCTTTAGAACACTTAAAGTTTTATTTGTAATTTTCATAATTGTACTCTTCATGGTACTTTCAGTCTAAAGATTCACATCCAGCAATGCTTCTCTATTTTCTTGACCTTTCCTACTCTCCATTTTCTTTGTTTTCTCTTGATACATTGTAGAATCAATCTTGGACCAATCTGTTAATTTTATCTTTTCTCTACTATAGTCCATGTATCTTTTTTTTTTTTTTTTTTTTTTGAGACAGGGTTTCACAATGTTTTCCAGGCTGCTCTTGAACTCCTGGGCTCAAGAGATTCTCCTGCCTCAGCCTTCCAAGTAGCTGGGACCACAGATGTGCACCATCATGCCTGGTCATCTCTTTATCTTTTGATTTTACTTAAAGAGTTTTGCAGCTTACTTTCCCATTCCTTTCACTGTTTTTGTCTGCCTTTGGCTATCCTCTATTGTATCTCTTATTTGATTGTTCCCTTTTTTAAAAAGCATGGTGTGCTTCTTCTATAGATGCATTATAATTTCTTAGGTCTCTGAAGATTTGAAAGATGACTGGGGTAGTGAATTTTCTTCTGCTCTAGTTGTTTCCATTTTTTCCAAGTTTCTTTTTTAGTTTGTTTTAGTCTGCCTTTCATTTTGGAAGTACTCATTACTATCTGAAGATCCTTATTAACTATCTGGTGATCCCTGGCTAAGCATTCATATGGGCAACATTTCTACCTTTTCAATTGAGTGCAGGGATAGCTTAAAATAGGACAAGCAGTACGGCAGACTAGTACGATTCTTAGAAAGCTTCTTAGAGTCTGCATTTCGTTTTCCTTATAACTTTAAAGATGATTCCAGCAACAATGCCAATGGCTAATAAATTTCCAAGTATGATTGTTAACAGGTCCACACTCTCTAACCTGTCTACTCTCAACTGCTGTCTCTCTTCATATGGAATTCTGTTTCCTTCAAATTCCATATGAATGGATTTTGGCGGTTAATAAATTCTCAATGTGAATTTCTGGTATACTCTGTGTTCATGTAAGTAGTAGAGTCGTCATGCCAGCTAATTCACAGGACCCCGTTAGCACTGTGATTATCATATCACCTTCAAGTTTGAATGTGTGGGTTTCTTCTAAAAATGCCCATTGGATGAGCTTCTCAAAATGATGCACAGAATTTACTTTTTTTTTTTTAAGAGATTGGGGTCTTGCTATATTGTCCAGGCTGACCTCAAACTCCTGAGCTCAAGTGATCCTCCCACCTCAGCTTCCCAAGTAGCTGGGGCTATAGGCATGAGCCACCACTATGCTTAAACTAAACATTTTTAGTTTAGTGTTAATTTTTCTCTTTGGTGTACAAAGTTATTTTCTGTGTTCAAGGGGGATAAAAAAAAAAGCTATTTAATCTTGGTTTGAATTTCTTTAAATACATATGGCTTGAGGGGAAGGACAGCAGGGATTGGAATATGGAGAGAGAAAAAACTCCTGGCTTCAGAAGGATTCCCCAATATCCCTTTACCTTCATCATTCAGAGGGCTAGTCTTTCTGGAGATCTAAACTTTACAGCTAAAGAGAAGTTTCCAAAGTAGCATCTTTCTCTCTGATGAGGGTAAGTAGGGGATTTTTTTTTTTCTTTTTTCAAGAAATGGGGTTTCTCCATGTTGGTCAGGCTAGTCTCGAACTCCTGACGTCGTGATCCGCCAGCCTCGGCCTCCCAAAGTGCTAGGATTACAGGCGTGAGCCACCACGCCCGGCCTGGGTATTTTCTTACTATAAGATGATGGTCTGTGTTAGAGAAATGCTATAGTAACATTGTATCTGTTCTGTTTCAACAGAACTAAAATACTGGTCTCACACAAGGTTGAAGTTATACAGAATGTTAGCTGCAGTGGTTGGTATTATGTATCTCCTAAAGTGTACTTAAAACAGCTCCAAACAAAAAACCCCTCAGGAGGACAAAAGTTTATCTGAACATATTTAGTTATTATAGAGATACTGCCATATTACAAGTGAATTTCTATGTTCTGAAGTATAAAACTATCTACAATAAAGTTCTTATTGTCCTAAATGGAAGATATTCTCATTTCATATTAATTTAAAATGCTGCATTTGGCTTTTTAAAAATTGGTCTATTTGTAGGCTTTTTGTTGTAAGGACATTGGTAGGACAAGAATTCTTTGTTTGTTTGTTTGTTTGTTTGTTTTTTGAGATGGAGTCTTGCTCTGATGCCCCAGGCTGGAGTGCAGTGGTGCAATGTCGGCTCACTGCAACCTCCGACTCCCAGGTTCAAGCGATTCTCCTGTCTCAGCCTTCTGAGTAGCTGGGACTACAGGCACCCACCACTATGCCTGGCTAATTTTTCTATTTTTAGTAGAGACAGGGGTTTCACCTTGTTGGCCAGGCTGGCCTTGAACTCCTGACCTCAGGTGATCCACTTGCCTCTGCCTCCCACAGTGCTGGGATTAAAGGCATGAGCCAACATGCTCGGGCTAGGACAAGAATTCTTATACAAACTGTAAGAACAAATAACTGCAACAGCAATATTAAAGTGTGTACATTAATTTAGACTTACCCTTAGAAGTAACTCTGCTAATATACAGCCAACAGCCCACATGTCCACACCCACACCATACATCCTAGCTCCAAATAGTAACTCAGGGGCCCGATACCACCTAAAGAACAAAAAGAATTAGTATCATTTTAGCATAAAATTATCAAAGCACTTTTTAGAGATGAATGATCCTTGTCTGTTTTTAAAGCCAATCCCTTATTTTAAGCACCAGATACCATACTGTTTCGTGAAGTTTTAAATATAATACTTTTGCAATTCTCTCCTTTATCTCCTACATTATCAGTCTTTTGTTTTCTACTAGACCTTTCCCAATGATGTACATACATACTAATATTCCTCCAGCCTTAAATTTCTCTGGACCCTACCTCCTCTAACAGGTACCTCCTCATTCTCTGATTAGTTCAAAGAATTGTCTATTCTTACTGTCTCCAATTCTTTGTCTTCCATCCTCTCTTAAAACCTTTTCAATCAGGCTTTTATCCTTACCATTCTACCACAACTGCTCTTATCAAGCTTATCAGTGATGTCCACACTGCTAAATCCCATTGTCAACTCTCAGAGTCTTTATCTTCATTTGACTTATTAGCAACATTTGATTTACATACAGAGACAATATGAGATACTGGTAGATGAGAAAGCACCAGTTAACAATGCTCTTGTACACAGGGCCCTGTTTCTATGAGTTCCTGAATGATAAGCTTAATTGATCTAGCAATTACATAAACAATTACTCACATCCCCTACTTCTTACTCAGGGCTTAGGTGATTTATACTCAATGACATGTATTTGAAAGAAGGTGGCAAAATAATGTAAAATAGAGAATTTGGGGCCAGGCACAATGGCTCACACCTGTAATCCCAGAACTTTGGGAGGCCAAGGTGAGAGGATTGCTTGAGTACAGGACTTTGAGACCAGCCTGGGAAACACGGCGAGATCCATCTCGATAAAAACTTTAAAAAATTAGACAGCCGTGGCCAGGCGTGGTGGCTCACGCCTGTAATCCCAGCACTTTGGGATGCCAAGGTGGGCGAATCACAAGGTCAAGAGTTTGAGACTAGCCTGACCAACATGGTAAAACCCCTTCTCTACTAAAAATACAAAAGTTAGCCAGGCCTGTAATCCCAGCTACTCAGGAGGCTGAGGCAGGAGAATCGCTTAAACCCAGGAAGCAGAGGTTGCAGTGAGCAGATATCACGCCACTGCACTCCAGCCTGGGTGACAGAGTGAGACTGTATCTCAAAAAAAAAAAAAAAAAAAAAAAAAAGAAAGAAAATTAGCCAGCTGTGGTAGGGCATGCCTGTGGCCCCAGATCCTCAGAAGGCTGAGGTAGGAGGATCGCTTGCACCCAGGAGGTCAAGGCTGCAGTGAGTAGTGTTTGCACAACTGCACTCCAGCCTGGATGACAGAGCAAGATCTTGTCTCAAAAAAGAAAAAGAAAAAATACAGAATTTGAAAATCTTTGCAGATCCTTAAAAGAGTCCTGGAAATTAATAAAATGCCACTGGGACAGAAATTATAAAATCTATCACTTCTATTTAATGTGATTTTCTGTTTTTACACATCAAAAATACAAACGGAAAATATAATTACTAACATGAAAAATTCAAATATCAAGACATTGCTTTGTTCAGAGAATTTTCATTCACATGGAAGGATATAGAATCAGGACTGACCAATATAATAAACATGGGTCTAATAAATCAGGAGATTAGGTAGAATAGCCACTGAAATTCTAGATTATCTCATAACTAAAATGTAAAAGTATAAATTATTCCCATTTACAAGGTAAATGTTTTAGGATTGAGTTAAACTCTGTTTGAAAAAGGGCTGTGTATGTTTTCATCATGGTAAAATATACCTAACATAAAAAGGGCAGTATTTTTTTTAGAGGATACCAACAATGATTCCTGAACTCTGCCAAGATATTTTAGAGAAGCCAGTTGACGCTCATTTATGATCAACATCCTGCACACGCAGCTTTAAGGGAGTCTTACCTGGTTACAACCTGATGTGTATAAGCTCTATTGGGGCTCCCCAAATGATTTGGCCAGGCCAAAATCTGCCAGTTTTAGAACTCCATTTTCATCTAGCAACAAGTTGTTTGGTTTCAGATCCTGTATGACAGAGGTTTTAAACAAAATAAGCAGGGTAGGGGAGAACACTGTAGTGCCACATTTAGTTGGCGTAACTTTAAACTTAGCAAAAATAGGTTAACACCTGAAATTTAAACAATCAATATTTTTTCCATTGATATAAAATTTTACCAAAGCAAAATTAGATTGGTTGTATTATATAACCTTGGTAAGGCACTTAATTTCACTAAGCCTCAATTTACATACTTCATAGAGTTTCTGGGAGGATTAAATCTGATATTTTCTGTAGTCTAGCGTAATGACTCGCTCATAGTAGGCACCCAATAAATGGTTCCTACTATTAATTTAATAAAAATATGAACTTTCATAAAAACATGCATTTCTTAATGCATATCATATAAAAATTGAGGATTAACATTCTTCAAAATCTATGCTAAAAAGACATCAGCAATAACCTAAAAGTGATTCCAAACTTAAGCTATTAGAATTATTAGTTATAAATTATATATTCTTACTACTTATCTAAATAAGGAACATCTACGTAGCTAAATTATCAGCCTTGTTCTAAAAGCTGAATGTTCCCATATTTTCATACATTGTATTTTGTACCTTGAATTTTAGAGCTACTAGAAACATTCCTTTTCTAGTTGTATTTTGGCATTGTACGAGTTAATCCAAGACCATCCCTATATATTTTTTCCCCACAACAACATTGTAGTACAAAGAATACTGAACGTAAAGCCAAAAGACCTATTTTTTTTGAGAGAGAGAGACAGGGTTTCACTTTGCAACCCAGGCTAGAGTACAGTGGCGTGATTTCAGCTTACTGCAACTCCCGCCTCCTGGGCTCAGGTGATCCTCCGACCTCAACCTCCTGAGCAGCTGGGACTACAGATGTGCACCACCACACCCAGCTAATTTCTGTATTTTTTGTAGAGGCGAGTTTTCATTATATTGCCCAGGCTGGTCTTGAACTCCTGGGCTCGAGTGATCTACCTGCCTCAGCCTCCCAAAGTGCTGGGAACACAGCTGTGAGCCACCGCACGTGGCCCAAGACCTATGTTTTAATACTCTGTCTGCTATCAGCAGCCAACCTTGAAAAAAACTATAACCGTGGTCAGGTCACTTAGCAATTTAGCTCTTAATCTATTAAAAAAACGAGGGACTAGATCTCTTCCAGTACTAAATTTCACATAGTAATTTGGAGCCCTCACAGCACCAACAGCTGGAACAACTGAAGGGAATATATAGGAAAAAGATGGGATAAAATGGTCCAGCTATACCTTCATTTTGTTAAACAATTTACATATTCAAACTATTATGTACTAAATGGGTACATAAAACTTGACTAGCATAAAGAAGCAATATTAAAAACCTTACCCTGTGTAGGATCCAATGTTGATGTAAATATTCTAATCCTTGAAGAGTCATCAGCATGTAGGCTTTGATGTGTGATGGTGTCAGCACAAGACTATTATCCTTTATTATAACCTGTAAAGCAAGTATAAAACATGCAGGTATGCTTTATTATTTCAAATAAACTCTACCATAAAAAACCATTTACAGACTTAAAATGAGTGTATCCATACAGGAGACTCTCAAGAGAGGTTATACAAGTTTCCACAGGAAGCACTGGTCAGAATCTCCATAGTTATGTGGGTAGGGAGAGCATTTCTGGTGTGAAAAGAAAGCAGTGCTTTGTCCCATACTGCTTTCACATGAAAGTAGCAAACACTTATTGTTTTTGCTTGCATCTTCTGACAATAGCATTCAATATTCTTTTGGGAAAGCATCTTTTCTAAGCTTAGTCCCAGACAGAACTGAGCCAACGTGAGGTCTCCAGAGGTAGGCACATGCACATGACCCAGACATGGCCATTACCACACTGTAGTCTCCTGGTCAAGTGACTGGTTCAGGGAT
The DNA here is from genome assembly GCA_036589455.1 of Ateles fusciceps. Taxonomy (NCBI): domain Eukaryota; kingdom Metazoa; phylum Chordata; class Mammalia; order Primates; family Atelidae; genus Ateles; species Ateles fusciceps. Next base: position 777,872 of record JAZHEH010000800.1, on the reverse strand, counting down.
ACAAGACAAGTCAATCAACCAAGCCAAGTACTTGTGCTAGAATCAAAGAAAAGAAACCCCTTCTTTCCTCAGGTATTATTAAACTCTACAAACATACACCAAGAAGTGTCTGGAATACCATATTGAGAACTGTACACATGAAGAAGGCAACAGAGAAGAAAATAGAGCTGAGTTAAAGTGTAAGACTGAGTTTTGATGGCATTATTTGTGAGCTGTGCCTAATGTCAGTTTATTTCTAGATTTATCAGTTAGAAACTAAAAGTTCCCCTTTTCTTTAAAATCAAATTTAAGGTAAAACATACCCTTTTTGGTGTATAGTTCCATGAGTTTTGACAAAAGCATCCAGTCATGTAACTACCACTATAATCAAAACATAGTTCTGTAACCTCCCAAAATTCCCTGAGGCCCCTCGTACTTACTCCTTTAACCCAAAGCCCCCCCCCAATCACTGATCTGGTTTCTGGCTTGTTTGGCCTTTTCCAGAATATCATGTACATGAAATGATTCAATCTAGTCTTTTTAGCCTGGGTTCTTTCACTTAGTATAATGCATTTGAGATTCATCTATGTTGTTGCATTTAACAATAGTTTGTTTCTATTCCTGAGTAGTATTTCAGTTTTTTTGTACAATTACTAGATGAGGGATGTTTGGGCTGTTCCAGTTTTGACAATTATGAATAGAGCCCAACATCTGTGTACCAAGTGAATTCTGGCATATGTTTTTTTTTTTTTTTTTTTTTTTTGAGATGGGCGTCTCACTGTTGCCCAGGATGGAGTGCAGTGGTGTGATCTTGGCTCACTGCAACCTCCTCCTACCAGTTCAAGCAATTCTCCTGCCTCAGCCTCCCGAGCAGCTGGGATTACAGGTGTCCACCACCATGCCCGGCTAGTTTTTTAGCAGAGATGGGGTTTTGTTGTGTTGGACAGGCTGGTCTCAAACTCCTGACCTCTGTTGATCCACCTGCCTCGGCCTCCCAAAGTGCTGGGATTATTATAGGTGTGAGCCACCACTCCCAGCCTCTTTCTTTTAGATAAATACGTAGCAGTAATATTGCTAGATCACAAGATTAGTGATTAGTGGTACTTACCACAATTATTAGTGATGCTATTATAGATCACAATACTAGTGGTATTGATGCTGGAAGGACCCATCGCAATAGGCTATGGACTAAATCACCATCAGTTTGAGTAGTTAATGTGTTCCTTTTACTTTTTGGTAATGTGTTGTATGAAATCCTTTTTTGCTTTGATTTGGCTGGTGTGTATTTAATTGTATAAGAAATTGTATCATTTCACTGCTTTCTCACCAGTAGTGTATAAGAATTCCAGCTGTACCGGCCATGTGTGGTGGCTCATGCCTGTAACCCCAGCACTTTGGGAGGCGGATCACCTGAGGTAAAGAGTTCAAGACCAGCCTGGTCCACATGGTTGGTGAAACCCCGCCTCTATTAGAAATACAAAAATTACTTAGGTGTGGTGGCAGGCACCTGTAATCCCAGCTACTCAGGAGGCTGAGGCAGGAGAATTTCTTGAACCTGGGAGGCAGAGGTTTCAGTGAGTCGAGATCGTGCCACTGCACTCCAGCCTGGGTGACAAAGAGAGATTCCATCTCGGAAAACAAAAAAAAACAAAAAACTTCCGAGAGGTAACCTGACTCTCTGAGGTTCATTTTGCAGGTGTTGAAATTGTCCCTGCAATTTTCAATCATGTCTGAACCACAGAGTCCTTGTGACTGGAGCAGCTGGTCAAATTGCATATTCACTGCTGCAGTATTAGAAATAGATCTGTCTTTGGTAAAGACCACCCTATAATTCTTGTGCTGTTGGATATCACCCCCATGATGGGTATCCTGTCCTAATGGAACTGCAAGACTGTACCCTTCCCCTTCTGAAAGATGTCATCACAACAGATAAGAGGTTTCCTTCAAAAACCTGGATGTGGCCTTTCTTGTGGGCTCCATGCCAAGAAGGGAAGGCATGGAGAGAAAAGATTTACTGAAAGCAAATGTGAAAATCTTCAAATCTCAGGGTGCAGGCTTGGAGAAAAACAACAAGAAGTCAGTTAAGGTTATTGTTGTGAGTAATCCAGCCAATACCAACTGCCTGACTGCCTCCAGTTCGGCTCCATCCATGCCCAAGGAGAACTTCAGTTGCTTGACTCGTTTGGATCACAACCAAGCTAAAGCTCAAATTGCTCTTCAACTTGGTGTGACTGCTAATGATGTAACAAATGTCATTATCTGGGGAAACCATTCCTTGACTCAGTATCCAGATGTCAACCATGCCAAGGTGAAATTGCAAGGAAAGGAAGTTGGTGTTTATGAAGTTCTGAAAGATGACAGCAGGCTCAAGGAGAATTTGTCATGACTATGCAGCGGCGTGGCACTGCTATCATCAAGGCTCAAAAACTACCCAGAGCAATGTCTGCTGCAAAAGCCATCTGTGACCACATCAAGGACATGTTTGTGTCAGAGGGAGAGTTTGTGTCCATGGGTGTCATCTCTGATGGCAACTCCTATGGTATTCCTGATGATCTTCTCTGCTCATTCCCTGTTGTAAACAAGAATAAGACCTAGAAGTTTATTGAAGGTCTCCCTATTAATGATTTTTCATGTGAGAAGACAGATCTTACTGGAAAGGAACTGACAGAAGAAAAAGAAACTGCTTTTGAATTTCCTTCTTCTGCCTGACTAGACAATGATGTTACTAAATGCCTCAAAGCTGAAGAATCTAAATGTCGTCTTTGACTCAAGTACCAAATAATAATAATGTTATAGTTAATACTTGTGAAGAACAATGCATTTTAAAGATTATGTGCTTCTTGGTACAGGTTTGTGAATGACAGTTTATCACCATGCTGTTAGTGTGCATTCTAAATAAATATATATTCAAATTAAAAAAAAAAAATTTCCAGCTGTTCCATATCCTTGAATTGTTCTTTTTTTTTTTTTTTTTTTGAGACAGAGTCTTGCTCCATTGCCAGGTGCCAGGCTGGAGTGCAGTGGTGAGATCTCGGCTCACTGCAACGTCCGCCTCCTGGGTGCAAGCAATTCTGCTGCCTCAGCCTCCCGAGTAGCTGGGACTACAGGCGCGTGCCACCACGCCCAGCTAATTTTTGTATTTTTAGTAGAGATGGGGTTTCACCATGTTGGCCAGGGTGGTCTCGATCTCTTGACCTCGTGATCCACCCACCTTGACCTCCCAAAGTGCTGGGATTACAGGCATGAGCCACCACACCTGGCCGAAAAGTTCATTTTTTGAGATTCAACTAATATTAATGGATTCTATGTTTTTATTTATTTTTTAATTTCTTTTTTCTTTTTTGTTGGATTTTACATTTTTTTAAAAAGAAGATTTTATATTTTTTTAAAAAGAAACTTGGCCGGGCACAGTGGCTCACACCTGTAATTTTGGCACTTTGGGAGGCGAGGCAGGCAGATTACTTGAGGTCAGGAGTTTGAGACCAGCCTGGACAACATGGTAAAACTCCATCTCTACTAAAAATACAAAAATTAGCCAGGCATTGTGGTGAGCACCTATAATCCCAACTACTGAAGAGGCTGAGGCACAAGAATCGCTTGAACCTCAGAGGCAGAGGGTGTGGTGAGTTGAGATCATGCCACTGCAATCCAGCCTGGGTAACAGAATGAGACTCTGTCAAACTTGGCTTTCAAAAGAATGACATTACTCTGATTATATGGAAACAAGCTTTTTTATTTTTTAATATAATTTTTAAAGTAGAGACAGGATCTCACTATATTGTCCAGGCTGGTCTTGAACTCCTGGGCTTAAGCAGTCCTCCTGCCTTGGCCTCTCAAAGTGCTAAGATTATAGGTATGGGTCACGGCACCTGGCTGGAAATAAGCTTTAAATTCTTACAGGTCAGCTGGACATGGTGACTCACGCCTGTAATCGTAGCACTTTGGGAGGCTAAGGCAGGCAGATTACTTGAAGTTAGGACCAGCCTGGCCAGCCTGGTGAAACCCTGTCTCTACTAAAAAATTCACTGGGCATGGTGGCACCAATAATCCCAGCTACTCCAGAGGCTGAGGTAAGAGAATCGATTGAACCCAGGAGGTGAAGGCTGTAGTGAGCTGAGATCATGCCGTTGCACTCCAGCCTGGTGACAGAGCAAGACTGTCTCAAAAAAAAAAAAAAAAAAATTACAGGTCTAATGCTCATTTCTTGAAAAATGATGTCAACAAGCTATGGGAACTTGGTAGGCAGAAATGCCACAATGAAATCCAAATCTCTTTATGTAACACTGGAAATATCACTAAATGATTAGAAGAAAATAAGACATCCTTTTGACTCAGAGTACATTTAGATTTCAACAAAATTAAACTGCTGCTTTTTTTTTTTTTTTTTTACTACCAGTATCTTCTTAGGTAGAAAACAAATATTTAGGTCCTTTTTTTTTTAAACTGGGACAAAGGAATTTCTCCAGGAATCTTAATCTTACCTCTAGATCAGTTTCCATAAAATCAAAGACAAGGCTAATATTAGATTTATGTCCAAAAGCATCAAGGAGCTGCAAAGTAAAAAAAAAATTAAAATGTGATTCACGAATACCCAACAGCATCATAGCAACTGAGGCAGTTTTTAAAAATTTTAAAAGCATTTAAACTATTGGCAATTCCCTATAAAGCTTAAATCATTTGATTAAATTTGACATTTGTCCTTTTTTTGGACAGTATTAAAGGCATTAGTATTTTGAAGTACAAAAATATTAAATCTTACTTAAAAAAATACCCAACCTCTTCTCCCAAATATTTGGAGTTATAATTAAGAAATTAACCAATGAAAACCTCATTCTAGTCTCCAATTAACAAAAAAAGTCCCAAGCATGATACTTAAGAAATCCTCTAAATAACAGCAGCTATCACTGAATGAATGAGTACACTTTTTATGGCAGGCAGGCACTATTTCAGATACTTCACAGGTATTCAATTAGCTAGTTTCACAACCAACCTATGAGGCAGGGACTCTAGGGAGTTGTGAGGGAACACACTCAAGGTCTCAAACAGGCAGAAAGAAACGTTTTGAATTCAGGTTGACACTCTCAGCCACTGTATGCTAGAGCTCCCTGATTTCAAAATTATTTCTGACAAAATTAGCCTACATTAAATATTTCATTTACTTAATCAGTTGTATAGTTTTAAAGACAATGCCTACTGAAGCAACTGGGATAGAAAATGCACTTCCTATAAGCTTCTGCAAGGCTCATCTAGAGGTCATCTTGCTGAGCCTTTAATCAACATCCATTATATTAAGAAAAGGCAGAGTCCCAAATCCCAGTAACAATTTTGATCATACTCACACCAATTATATTTGGATGACTTAGCTCCTGTAATAATTTTATCTCTCTTAAGGCTGTTCTATTTATACCTACATAAAAAGGCAAAGCAAAAAGTGAGTAATTCTGAAATCTCAAACCTTACAAACCCATATTTTTTAAAGAAAGGTTAGTCATCTCAGAAAATAAGGAACATTCCACAAAAAAATAAGGGCTACTTTGACAATTTTTATGACAAATCTGTTGTTATTTTACATTGTTTTATTTTTATTTATTATTATTTTTTTGAGATGGGGTCTCACTCTGTTAGCCAGGTTGGAATGCAGTGGCATGATGTTGGCTCACTGCAGCCTCCACCTCCCAGACTCAAGTGATTCTCCCACCTCAGCCTCCTAAGTAGCTGGGACCACAGGTGTGCACCTCCACATCTGGCTAATTTTTTATATTTTTGGTAGAGATAGGGTTTTGCCATGCCGGCCAGGCTGGTCTCTGAGCTCAGGTGATCCACCCACCTCATCCTCCCAAAGTGCTGGGATTATAGGTGTGAGCTACCATGCCAGGCCTATATTGCTTTATTTTTAAAATAGCTTAACAAAGACTATGATGGTGAAAGAAAAATTCACTTTATCTATAGGATATTAGGATCTGAAGACCACTAGACTAAGAGCATACATAAGTGTGTAGCATATAGGTGATAAACTTCCCTACTCTTGCCCTACAAATATTAGTGGCATATTGTTTGTGCTAAAAGCAAACTAGTGATAAGATAGTATCTTTTCCAACACAAATGAGAGATTTCAAAATTAAAAATAAGATACAGGCCAGGCGGGGTGGCTTGCAATCTCAGCACTTTGGGAGGCAGAGATGTGCAGATAACTTGAGGCCAGGAGTTTGGGACCAGCCTGGCCAACATGGTGAAACCCCATCTCTACTAAAAATACAAAAAATTGGCTGGGTGTGGTGACACACCTGTAATCCCAGCTACTCGGGAAGCTGGGCAGGAGAATCACTTGAACCTGGGAGGCAGAGGTTGCAGTGAACCAAGATTACACCACTGCACTCCAGCCTGGGCAACAAAGCATGACTCTCTCAGAAAAAATAAATACAATAAAAATAAGATATAGTACTGGCACTTACACAGACAATGGGTCTCTTTTACAATAGCTATTTTATGATGACTCTTAATAAATAAGACTTGGAAGAAAACTTAATGAAATCTTTTCCCCATGTATCTATTCCATAGTAAGCTTTATATACTTTCATGAAAATGTATCATGAATTTTCCAAGTAATTAGAAACTCAGAAACAGAAAAAACAATGGCTTGTAACACCTGTAACAGTAATGAAGACAGAAAGACTAATTAAGCTTGCTGGCTTCCATTTATGTTGGTGATTTGGAATGTTTCTCTGAACATCCAATTGGTAAAAATCACCAAATTCTCCTTTCTCTATCCTGAATCTATCTTTACTCTTCAGGGACCCTGCAATAACTCTACCCAGAACCATTACTAACTCTTATTAATTAACACTCTGCTCATTTATTCAGGGAGAATGAAAACTTTATGCTGGGCATGGTAGCTCAAGCCTGTAATCCCAGCATTTTGGGAGGCTGAGGTGGGAGGACAGCTTGAGGCCAGGAGTTTGAGACAACCCTGAGCAACATAGGCAGACCCCGTCTCTACAAAAAATAAAACATTAACCACAAGTGATAAACACATGTTTATAGCTACTCAGGAGGCTGAGGTGGGAGAAATGCTTGAGAACAGAAGTTTGAGGCTGCAGTGAGCTATGATTGTGTTGCTGTACTCCAGCCTGGGTGACAGAGCAAGACACTTTAAAAAAAAAAAAAAAAAAAGGAGAAAACTTTTCCTATGTCAGATTACATGAAATACTTACCATCTTTAGCTTCTGATCTATGTCCAAGTTTGATCTGGTAGAATGAGAAAAAAAAACAAACACATTAAAATCTGTTAAATTATTTAGAATCAATGAATAATATGTAAACACTTCAAATACTTGGCTATAGCAAAAAAAAAAAAAAAAAAATTAGCAACCCATATGTACCTAGTAGGCAAAAAGAGAATAGGAATCATGATCAGAAAGATAAAATTAACAAGAGAGAATCAAGTACCTACTCTTGTCCCTTAAGTTTCTGAACTACACATTCAAATAATAAAATTAAGAAAAATCTATTTTATCTTTTCAAGGTTCAATGTGGAACAAATAACTAAGTGTATCCTGATTTAAAATAAATATTTAATATCAAGTTAGCCTACTTGGGAGGAAAGATACAGAAAATGACATGCTGTATAGTTGATAATAAGCCTAATAATATGCTCTTAGACACCACATTTTTCAAAAAGCAAAATTACAAATTGTGATGGATATGAAAAATGGTTAAACTGTTGTTACTCTGAATAAACATAACAAATTACAGCAACAGGTTTAGTCTTACACAAAATTAATTACCTGGGTAAAGAATATTCTCTTACTTTTTAAAAAAACTGTCAGTAATTACGAAAAGACTGGCAGGGTGTGGTGGCTCACACTTGTAAATTCCAGCACTTTGACAGGCCAAGGTGGGAGGATCGCTTGAGTTGAAGACCAGCCTGGGCAACGCAGCGAGACCTTGTGTCTACTAAAAAATTTTAAAAATTAGCCAGGAGTGGTGGCATGTACCTACAGTCCCAAGTACTTGGGAGACTGAGGCAGGAAGATTGCTTGAGACTAGGCTATAGTGAGCCATGATCACACTGCTGTACTCCAGTCTAGGCAACAGAGAGAGGCTGTCTCCAACAAACAAAAATACAGGTGGCTCACGCCTGTAATCCCAGTATTTTGGGAGGCCTGGGTAGGAGGATCGCTTGAGTACAGGAGTTAAAGACCAGCCTGGACAACATAGCAAGACATCGTCTCTACAAAAAATTTAAAAAGTTACCCAGGCATGCTGACATATGCCTGTAGTTCCACCTACTTGGGAGGCTGAGGTGGGAGAATTGCCTGAGCCCCAGAGTTCAGGGCTGCAGTGAGCTATGATTGTGCCACTGCACTCCAGCCTGGGCAACAGAGCGGGTGATCCTACTTCTAACAAACAAAAAAAACACAGAATTTTTTATTTAAAAGTGGGCTATTTGGGATTCATAATTTGCTTACTACAGAGGCCCTGGGCCCTGAGTAATCAGCAGTGGTAACGAGGTAGTATACACCATGGGCCTCAGCTGAAGCTCTGAGACATACTGGCTTCAGGTGTGACCCAGCACGTTCAGAGCAGTAGTGATTACCAGGAGAGACTCCTTCTGTTTGAGAAAAGGAGAAGGAAGAATAAAGGGGATTGTCTTGCAGCTTATGGACACGCTTGGCCACACCAGGAAGAGTACCAGGTGGGCTACTGGGGTCCATGAATCCAGGCCTTGGCTGTTGGATGGCATTTCTGGACCTACCCTGGAAGAGAGGGGGAACCCACTGCCCTGAAGGTGAGTCCCAGGCCTGGCAGCATCCAGCATAAGCTGACTGAGGAGCCCTGGGCCTTAAGTAACATTGGTGGTATCCTGGCAATACTCCCCCTCCCCATGGGCCTGTGGTGCTGAAGGACATAGGAGCAACTCCTCTGCCTGAAGAAAGGGGAAGGAAAAATGGTAATACAGAGAATTCTGGACTTATCCAAGACCACCAAGGTGGTACCTCTATGAGTCTAGAAGAACTACAGCATTGCTGGGTTTGAGGTACCCCCTAAAGCAGATACAGTTACAGTGACCAAAGACATAGATTGCAACACTCTATTCTCTTTGAATACTTGAAATACCTTCCAACAAGAATGTACAAACAAGTCCAGACTGTGAAGACTATAATAAATACCAGACTCTTCAATGTACAGACATCAATGAACACTCACAAGCATTAAGACCATCCAGGAAAACATACCCTCACCAAATGAACTAAATAAGGCACTAGGGGCCAATCCTGCAGAGAAAGATATGTGACCTTTCAGTTAAATAATTCAAAATAGCTGTTTTGGGGGAACTCAAAGAAATTCAAGATAACACAGAGAAGGAATTCAGAATCCTATCAGGTAAATTCAACAAATAATTGAAATAATTAAGCAGAAATTCTGGAGTGGAAAGATGCAACTGACACACTCAAGAATGCATCAGTCTTTGTTTTTTGGAGAAGGAGTTTTGCTATTGTTGCCCAGGCTGGAGTGCAATGGTGCAATCTCAGCTCACTGCAACCTCCGTCTCCTGGGTTCAAGTGATTCTCCTGCCTCTGCCTCCCAGATAGCTGGGATTACAGGTGTCCACCACCATGCCCAGCTAATTTTGTATTTTTAGTAGAGACGAGCCTTCACCATGTTGGTCAGGCTGGTCTCAAACTCCTCAAGTGATCCACCTGCCTCAGCCTCCCAAAGTGCTGGGATTACAGGCATCAGTCACTGTGCCCAATCCTTTTTTTTCCCTTTTTTTGAAACAGGGTCTTGCTCTGTCACTCTGTCACCCAGGCTGGAGTGCAGTGGTGCAATCTTGGCTCACTGCAACCTCTACCTCCCCAGGCTAAAGCCATTCTCTCCCCTTATACATAAGAACCAGAAAACAAATAACAAAATGGCAGGAATAAAAGTTCTTATTTATCAATAATATCACTGAATGTAAATGGGCTAAACTCTTTAATAAAAAGACACAGAGTGGCTGAACGGATAAAAAAAGAAGCCCCAATGATCTGTTGTCTACAAGAAACACATTTTAACTATAAAGATACACACAGACTGAAAATAAAGAGATGGAAAAAGATATTCACTGTCAATGGAAACCAAAAAAGAAATGGAGTAGTTGTATTAAATAAAATAGATTTCAAGACAAAAACTCTAAAAAGAGACGAAGAAGAAAAAAAAAAAGACGAAGAAAGTCACAATATAATAACAAAGGGGTCAATTCAGTAAGAGGATATAAATACTGAAAATATCTATGCTGGCCAGGTACGGTGGTTCATGCTTGTAATCTCAGCACTTTGGGAGGCTGAGACGGGTGGATCATGAGGTCAGGAGTTCAAGACAGGCCTAGCCAACATGGTAAAACCTCATCTATACTAAAAATACAAAAATTAGCCAGGCATGGTGGCTCATGCCTGTAATCCCAGCACTTTGAGAGGCCAAGACAGTCAGATCACTTGAAGTCACGAGTTCAAGACCAGCCTGGCTAACATGGTGAAACCCTGTCTCTACTAAAATACAAAAATTAGCTGGGCATGTGGCCTGTAATCCCAGCTACTTGTACAACTGAGGCAAGAGAATCACTTGAACCTGGGAGGTAGAGGTTGCAGTGAGCTAAGATCATATCACTGCACTCCAGGCCTAGGCGATAGAGTAAGACAAGGAGAAGGAGGGAGAGGGGAAGAGGGGGAAAAAGTCTAATACTAATCCTACTCAAACTATTTGAAAAAACAGAGAAGGAAATACTTCCAAACTCATTCTATGGGGCCAGTATTACCTTGATAATAAAATCAGATAAAGACACATCAAAAACAACAACAACAACAACAAAAACAAAATAAACTACAGGCCAGGCCAGGCACGGTGGCTCACGCCTGTAATCCCAGCACTTTGGGAGGCTGAGGCAGGCAGATTGTGAGGTCAGGAGTTCAAGACCAGCCTCAACAACATGGTGAAACCCCGTCTCTACTAAGAATACAAAAATTAGCCAGGCATGGCAGCGCACACCTGTAATCCCAGCTACTCAGGAGGCTGAGGCAGGAGAATCACTTGAACCCAAGAGGTGGAGATTGCAGTGAGCCAAGATAGCACCACTGCACTCCAGTCTGAGCGACAGAGTGAGACTCTGTCTAAAAAAAGAAAAAACTACAGGCCAATATCCCTGATGAACATTGATGTAAAAATCCTCAAAAAACTACTAGCAAACTGAATTCAACAATACATAAAAAGATAATTCATCATGACCAAGTGGGATTTATCCTGGGGATGCAAGGATGGTGCATCCTTGCATGCTAATCAATCAATGTGATACATCACATCAACAAATGAAGGAAAGAAACCATATGACCATTTCAATTAATGCTGAAAAAGCATTTGATAAAATCCAACATCCCTTCATAATAAAAACTCTTAAAAAACAGTCTACGGCCATACCACCCTGAATGTGTCCGATCTTGTCTGATCTTGGAAGCTAAGCAGGGTCAGGCCTGCTTAGTACTTGGATGGGAGACCTCCTGGGAATACTGGGTGCTGCAGGCTTTAAAAAAAAAAAAAACTCTTAAAAAACGATATAGAAGGAGCATACCTCAACATAATAAAAGCCATATACAACAGACCCATAGCCAGTATACTGAAAGGGGAAAAAAGCCTTTCCTCTAAGATCTGAAACACACCAAGGATCCCCCACTTTCACCACTGTTATTCGATATAGTACTGGAAGACCTAGTTAGAGCAAGCAGACAAGAGAAAGAAATAAAGAGCATTCGAATTGGAAAAGAGGAAGTCAAATTCTTCTTGTTTGTAGACGATGTAATCCTATATTTGGAAAAACCTAAAGACTCCACACTAAAAAACGACTAGAACTGATAAATTCACAAAAGTTGTGGGATACAAAAATCAGCAGCCCTGCTATATGCTAACAGCGAACAATCTGAAAAAGAAATCAAGAAAGTAATCCCATTTACAACAGCTACAAATAAAATTAAATACCTAGGAATTAACCAAATAAGTAAAAGGTCTCTAAAATAAAAACCATCATTGGTGAAAGAAATTGAAGACAACACACCAAAAAAATACATAATTCATTCATGTTCATGGACTGGAAGAATCAATATTGTTAAAATGTCCATACAACCTAAAGCAATCTACAGATTCAATGTAACCTCTATCAATATACCAATGACATTAGTCATGGAAATAGGAAAAACAATCCTAAAATTTATGTGGAACCACAAAAACCTAGAATAGCCAAAGCTATCCTAAGAAAAAAGAACAAACGGGAGAAATCACATTATCTGACTTCAAATTATACAACAAAGCTACAGTAACCAAAACAGCATGGTACTGGCATAAAAACAGACATACAGACCAATGGAATAGAAAAGAGAATCCAGAAAAAAATCCATACATCTACAGCAGACTCATTTTCAAGAAAGGTGCCAATAACATACAATAGAGAAAAGACAGTTTCTTCAATAAATGGTGCTGTGCCTTAAGCAGAGGTAAGGTTTGTTGTACAGATTTAAGTTGATGCCTTCTGCATTGATAAAGAGTCTCTAGAGGTTTAGTCTTTCTTCTCTTCCTGGTGCAGAGAGGGAGACACCCTGTCAAATGGATATTCCTTTACAAATGTACATTTCCCTTACAAAAGGGCAACTCTGCAGAACTACTCCTCTATCTGCAGTTTCTCAGGATAAGCAGCTCATAATAATCAACACACCAAAGAGGCATATTTTTGAAACTACCTTTGCAAAAATTACCAAAGTGAGCAAAACCTGACATAGCTGACTTCGTCTTTGCTTTTAAACTCACAAGCTCTTTGTTCATTCCTGGGTGCTGGCAATGCTAACTATGGGAGGAATTCAGTTTAGAGTTTAACTTTAAAACAATGATGATAACAGTCCTTTCCCAAAACTAACCTTCTCCTTGCTCAGAGACGGAAAGCACCTTTGTAAAATGACACGAGGTTAGAACTATGGTTTAGGAGTTCTGTAGCCAAAGGTAACAAGAATTTTGTAACCTCCACAACTGCTCCTATAGATAGCATCGCTACTGTAAAATGTAAAACTGGTGGTTGAGGTATCGTTAGATCTTGCATTTTGATGGACCAATTGGTGCCACCTGGACCAGTAGCCCATATGAAGAAACTGACTCAACTGGTACTGTGACCCCTACTCAGGAACTGACTCAGGGCAAGAAGACAGTTTCAACTCCCTATGATTTTATCTGAGACCCAACCAATCAGCATTCCCCATTCCCCAGCCCACTGCCTACCAAACTATCCTTGAAAAACTCTAGCCTCTGAATTCTCAGGGAGGCAGATTTGAGAACTATCTGCTTTCTTCTTCACTTGGTTGGTCTTGTGACAAACTTTTTCTTTACTGCAAACAAAATAAATAAGTGGTGCTGGGAAAACTGGATGTCCATATGCAGAAGAATGATACTAGACCCATATCTCTCATTATATACAAAAATCAAATCAAAATGGATTAAAGACTTAAATCTGGCCAGGCGTGATGGCTCACTCCTATAATCCCAGCACTTCAGGAGGCCGAGGTGGGTGGATCACCTGAGGTTGGGAGTTCAAGACCAGATTGACCAACATGGAGAAACCCCATCTCTACTAAAAATACAAAAAAGTAGCTGGGTGTGGTGACACATGCCTGTAATCTCAGCTACTTAGGAGGCTGAGGCAGGAGAATCGCTTGAACCTGGGAGGCAGAGGTTGCAGTGAGCTGAGATTGTGCCATTTGCACTCCAGCCTGTGCAACAAGAGTGAAATTCCATCTTAAAAAACAAACAAACAACAACAACAAAAAAAACAAACTTAAATCTAAGACTTCAAACTATGAAACTACTAAAAGAAAATACTGGAGAACCTCTCCAGGATATTGGACTGGACAGAGTTTTTGGGTAATACCCCACAAGCACAGGCAATGAAGCAAAAATGGACAAATGGATCACATCAAGTCAAGAAGCTTCTGCAGAGCAAAGGAAACAATCAATACAGTGAGGAGAAAACCCACAGAATGGGAGAAAATATTTGTAAACTATCCATCTGACAAGGGATTAATATCCAGAATATATAAGGAGCTCAAACAACTCTATATTTAAAAAATCTAATAATCCAATTTAAAAAATCTAATAATCCAATTTAAAAATGGGCAAAAAATCTGAATAGGTATTTCTCAAAAGATGACAAACAAATGGCAAACAGCATATGAAAAGGTGCTCAACATCACTGAACATCAGAAAAATGGAAATCAAAACTACAATGAGATATCATCTCACCTAAGTTTAAATGGCTTTTATCCAAAAGACATATAAGGATGAATGCTGGTGAGGATGTGGAAAAAAGTGAACCCCTGGTACATCGCTGGTGTGCATGTAAATTAGTACAACCACTATGGAGGAGTTTGGAGGTTCCTCACAAAACTAAAACTAAGCTGGGCACAGTGGCTCATGCCTGTAATCCCAGCACTTTGGGAGGCCAAAGCGGGCACATCACTTGAGGTCAGGAGTTCAAGACCAGCCTGGTCAACATGGTGAAACGCTGTCTCTACAAAAAAATACAAAAATTAGCCAGGCATGGTGGCGCGCACTTGTAATCCCAGCTACTTGGGAGGCTAAGGCAAGAGAATCGCTTGAACTGGGAGGCAGACGTTGCAGTGAGGCTAAGATCGCACCACTGCACTCCAGCCTGGGAGACAGAGCAAGACTCCATCTCAAAAATTAATAAATAAATAACGAATGATATCCTGTCATTTGCAACAACACAAACAGAGCCGGAAATTATGTTAAGTGAAACAAGTGAGTTTTTCACCATACTGATGCTGGGAAAAGAAAAAGTGAAACAAGCCAGGCACAGAAAGACAAACTCACATGTTTTCACTTATTTGTGGGAGCTAAAGTTAAACAACTGAACTCATAGAGATAGAGAATAGAAGGATGTCTGCCAGTGACTAGGAAGGGTAGCAGGGTGGGATGAGGTAGATATGGTTAATGGGTACAAAAAACAGAAAGAATAAGACCTCGTATTCGATAGCACAACAGGGTGACATAGTCAATAATAATTTAACTATACATTTAAAACCAACTGTATAATTGGATTGTTTGTAACACAAAGAATGTTTGAGGTGATATTCCGTTTACCCTGATGTGATTATTATGCCTTGTATGCCTGTATCAAAGTATCACATTTACCCCAAATATATATACCTACTATATACTCACAAAAACTAAAAATACTTTTTAAAAAGTAGGCCATGTATTCTAATACCAAAAAATATAAGGCACTTAGGAATAAAGCTCTCCAAGAAAATTTTAAAACCCTATGAGGTGGGGTGTGGTGGCTCATGCCTGTAATCCCAGCACTTTGGGAGGCCGAGGCAGGCAGATCACCTGAGGTCAGGAGTTCAAGACCAGCCTGGCCAACACAATGAAACCCTGTCTCTACCAAAAAATACAAAAATTAGCTGGGTGTGATGGCCTACACCTGTAGTCCCAGCTATTGGGGAGGTTCAGGTGGGAGAATCACTTGAACCTAGGAGCAGAGGTTGCAGTGAGCTGACATTGTGCCACTGCACTCCAGCCTGGGTGACAGAGTGAGACCCTGTCTCAAAACAAAACAAAAAAGCCCTATGAAAATATACTTAAAAATGAGAGACCAAAATTAACACAAGTACTGTGTTCATGGATAGGAGGACTCAACATCTTAATTATTTATGTCAATTCCTTTAATTCAATGCAACTCAATCTAAAGCTCAAAAGCATTTTTCATGGACATTGGCAAATTGATTCTAAAATGTATAAGGAAAAGGAAGGAGGCCAGGTGCAGTGGTTTACACCGGTAATCCCAGCACTTTGGGAGGCCAAGGAAGGCAGATCACTTGAGGTCAGGAGTTCGAGACCAGCCTGGCCAACATGGCAAAACCCCCTCTCTACTAAAAATACAAAAAATTAGCTGGGCGTGGTGGTGTATGTCTGTAATCTCAGCTACTCTGGAGGCTTAGGCAAGAGAATTGCTTGAACCCAGGAAGTAGAGGTTGCAAAAGCTGAGATCGTGCCACTGCACTCCAGCCTGGGGGACAGAGTCAGACTCTATCTCAAAAAAAGAAAAGAAAGGAGCTAAGAACAGTTGATTTTTAAATTCTTACATTTTCCACACATAATAAAAAAAGAGTAATTTCATGAAACCCTCTACTTCACCACCCAGATTCAACAGCGAACAATATTTTGCTACACTTACTTCATTCATCCAAACTCTCCTTTTTGTTGGCTAAAATATACATACATACATACATACATACATATATATATATATATATATATATATATATTTTTTTTTTTTTTTTTTTTTTTTTTTTTTTTTGAGACAGAGTCTCACTTGCTTTGTCACCCAGGCTGGAGTACAGTGGCACAACCTCAGTTCACTGCAACATCTGCCTCCCAGGTTGAAGCAATTCTCCTGTCTCAGCCTCTTGAGTAGGGGGATTATAGGCACCCACCACCATGTCTAGCTAACTTTTTTGTATTTTTAGTAGAGATGGGGTTTCACCATACTGGCCAAGCTGGTCTTGAACGCCTGACCTTGTGATCCACCCACCTTGGCCTCCCAAAGTGCTGGGATTCCAGGAGCGCCCGGCCAGCTAAAATATTTTAAAACCCCAGACTTCATGTCATTTCACCCCAGTATACTTAAGTAAACGTCTCTAAAACATAAACATTCTTACATAACCATAATGACATTTTCACACCTAACAAAATTCACAATAATGCCACAGTAGCATCTAATATCTAGTTCCTATTCAAATTTTCCTGATTCAGATTTCCCAATTGTCTCATAGAGTTGCCAAAACGATTTTGAAGAAGAAAAACAAGGTGTATGGGAGTTAACAGATTTTAAGACTTATTAAAGACATTGTAGTATTTCAGCAGCAATGGAAAAAAAAAAACAAAACCAAAACCTAAAACACCCACCACTGGAACAGAATAGTGTGCCCAGAAATGGACCCAATAGTGTGCCCAGAAATAGGACCTGAGTTCCAATACTGGAACTTGGTATTGCAAGAGTTTGGGGAATTTGGCATTACAATTCATTGGGAAAAGGTCAGACTACTAATAGCACTGCAACAACTGGTGAAAAAATACATGATCCTAGCTGGGTGCAGTGGCTCATGCCTGTAATCCAAACACTTTGGGAGGCTAAGGCAGGAGGATGGCTTGAGGCTAGGAGTTCAAGACCAGCTTGGCCAACATAGAAAGACCCTATCTATATTGAAAACAAAACAAAAAAAATCCTGGATCCTCGTATCATACAACAAAGAAAAAACTTGTTGATGGAATAAAGATCTAAGTATAAAAATAAATATTTTAAAATCTTTAGAAGAAAATACAGAATTCTTTGTAATCCAGAATCAAGAAACCACACAAAAAGGAAGCCTTTAAAGGTTTGAAAAAAATTAACAAATTCAATCAAATTAAAATTTAACTTTCAGTACCTCGAAGATACCATAAATAAACTAAAAGCCTAAGCAAAGACTGGGAGATAATATCTGCAATGTGTGTTTCTGACAAAGGATCAATATCCAGAATATAAAAGAATTCTGGCTGGTTGCTGTGGCTCACGCCTGTAATTCCAGTTCTTTGGGAGGCTGATGCTAGAGGATTGTTTGAGGCCAGGAGTTTGACACCAGCCTGGACAACAAAGTGAAACCTCATCTCTATTAAAAAAACAAAAAGTATGAGTAAGTCCAACAAATCAGTAGGACAAAAAAAAAAAAATGTAAGTAATCCAACAGAAAAACAGGAGAAAATCTTAAGCCAGTAAGTGTAAGAAAAGGTGATGAACTTTATCAGTAATCAGATAAATGTTAATTGAAACAATAAATACATACCATTTTCAATCTATGTAATTGACAAATATTTTAAAGTCTGACAATGCAAATGATGTTGAGAATGTGGTGGGACAGTAAACTGGTCCAATCATTCTGGAGAGCAATTTGACTATATCTGGTGAAGCTGATGGCTGTGATACTCTGAAGCAACAATTCATAATTTGTTTCAATTATAGCTACATTCTCTAGAGAAACTCAACCCCTGCATACATGATGACTCACAGATGCCTATCCATAGAAGGAATGTATTAGGGGAAAACATTTAAAAAAACGCCTGTTTATCAACAAGGATTTGGACAGAAAATTTCAGTGGAGTCATATAATGGAATCTAATCATCAATGAGCATGAATAAATTGGATATACATGTATCATATAATACAGAGGATTTCAGAAATAATGTTGATTCAGAATAACAAGTTGCAGGCCAGGTGCGGTGGCTCACACCTGTAATCCTAGCACTTTGGGAGTCTGAGGCAGGCAGATCACCTGAGGTCAGTGGTTGGGAGGCTGAGGCAGGAGAAATGCTTAAACCTGGGAGGCAGAGGTTGCAGTGAGCCGAGATCACACCACTGTACTCCAGCCTGTGTGACAGAGTGGGACCCTGTCTCAAAAAAAAAAAAAAAAAAAAAAAAAGAATAACAAGTTGCTGAAGAATATACCAAATATAGGCTAAAGTATGCAATACTGGCTGGGTACAGTGGCTCACACCTGTAATCTCAGCACTTTGGATGGCCAAGGTATGAGGATCACTTGAGCCCACATGTTGAAGACCAGCCTAGTCAACATAGTGAGACCCTATCTCTAAAAAAAATTAAAAAGGAATAATTTAGTGGGGCATGGTGGCATGCACCTGTACTCCCAGCTGGTTGGGAGGCTGAGGCAGAAGGATTGCTTGAGACCAGGAGTTCAAGGCTTCAGTGAGCTATCATTATGCTACTATACTCCAGCCAGGGCAACACATAGCAAGTTCCTGTCTTTAAAAAAAAAAAGAAAAAAGTATGCAATACTATATATTGTTTTGAGACACACAGATTTGAGACACACACTGAAAAATGAGATATAACCCAAAAGACCATCAATAGGGGATTGGTTAAACAAAGTGGGAAACAAATTCCACATAATCTTTTTAAAATGATGAGATAAATCAGTATTTTAAAAGTCCAAGAGACGAAAGGTAAAAGAGTACAGAGTAGCTTATTTAATGATTTCTTCCATTTTTGTAAAATTAAACACATGCTAGCAAATGAATAGTAGAAATTATGAGTGTTGGAACAAGGTCTACAGCACCAAATCTTCAATGTTTGTAGTACAAAGCATAGACAACGTCTAAAACTAGGGGGTGGGGGAAAACACCTCAATAAATAGGCCAGGTATAGTGACTCACACTGTAATCCCTGCAATTAGGGAGGCCTAGGCAGGAGAATCACTTGAGGCCAGGAGACTATCAAGGGCACTATAGTGAGACCCCATCTCCACAAAAAAACTAAAAACAAAAAATTAACTAGGTGCAGTGGCATGGGCCTGTAATCCCAGTTACTTGGGAGGCAGAGGTGGAAAGATTGCTAGAAGGAGTTCAAGGCTGCAGTGACCTACAACTGTTCCACTGCACTCCAGCCTGGGTGACAGAGCGAGATCCTGTCTCCAAAAAAAAAGAAAGTAAAGAAAGGGAGATAGGCTGGGCTCAGTGGCTCACACCTGTAATCCCAGCACTTTGGGAGGCTGAGGTGGGTGGATCACCAGAGGTCAGGAGTTCGAGAGCAGCCTGACCAATATGGTGAAACCTGTCTCTATTAAAAAATACAAAAATTAGCCAGGCGTGGTGGTGGGTATCTGTAATCCCAGCTACCTGAGAGGCTGAGGCAAAAGAATTGCATGAACCTGGGAGATGGAGGTTGATCAGTGAGCCAAGATCATGCCACTGCACTCTAGCCTGAGCGACAGAACAAGACTCCGTATCAAAATAAATAAATAAAATATGTATAAAAAAGAAAGGGAGATAAATGCCAGAGAAAATAGTTAAAAGAATTGAAAGTGGTTGTTCTGAGGAGTGAAAACCACAGATAGAGAGGAGTTAGGCATGTTAAAAGCCTTGGTGTATTATGCGACTTTTAAAACCATAAAGACGTATTATTTGAAAAAAGTAAAAATGAAATATAAAATATTCCACTCTGAGTAACCTTCAAGAAGAAAAGTCTATTACAGAGAAACAGTGTGGATTCTAGGTCCTGATTTATGCTAAACACAAGGAACAGCCGAACTCAGTGGCTCACACCTGTAATCCCAGCACTTTGTATGGCTGAGGCTGGAGGATTACTTGAGCCCAGGAGTTTAAGGTTACAGTGAGCTATGATCATGCCACTGCACTCCAGCTCCAGCCTGGGCAACAGACGGAGATCCTGTCTCAAAAAAAAAAAAAAAAAAAAAAATGGCAAGCAACCAAAGAACCTCCAAGGACATTCTGATAACTAGAGAACTCAATATGCCACCAGTGTGAAGAGCTGAAACCAGTCAATTTTTTTTTTTTTTTAATTTTAATTTTTGAGATGGGGTCTCTGCGTGGCCCAGGCTGGTCTCAAACTCCTGGCCTCAACCAATCCTCCCATGGGATAAAAGCCCAGTACTTTTTTTTTTTTTTTTGAGACAGAGTCTCATTCTTGTCACCCAGGCTGGAGTGCAATTGAGCAATCTCGGCTGTAATCTCTGCCTCCTGGGTTTAAGTGATTCTCCTGCTTCAGCCTCCCGAGTAGCTGGGATCACAGGCACCTGCCACCACACCCAGCTAATTTTTGTATTTTAGTAGAGATGGGGGTTTCACCATGTTGGCTGGCTGGTCTCGAACTCCTGACCTCAGGTGATCCACCCGGCTCTATCTCCTAAAGTGCTAGTATTACAGACGTAAGCCACTGCGCCCAGCCAAAAGGCCAATACATTTTTAACAGTGTCTACAAATGCACTAGCCATAGCCCTAGGTACAATGTGAACAGAATTAAATAGACAATAAACTCAGATAGGAGGATTTCAAATTTTGACAACTGCCACATCAATGACAGAAATACAGCAAAGCATAGGGAAGGAGCGAGGCATACCTGTTTTCGCTGGAATCAACAAAGAAGGCCTCTATGGAGGAGACATTTGAGTGAAACTTGGATGATAAGGAATCAGCTATGCCATGTTCTAGAGGGAAAATATACTAACCAAGAAGCCAGACCAAATGTAATGATCCTGTGATTCTGGGACTGGAATGAATTTAATTTGTACAGGGACAGAGAAGTCAGTGTGGCTATGATATAGTGAACCAGAGACAGAACTAAAAACATGACTAAGCCAGGGTTGGTGGCATGTGTCTATAGTCCCAGCTACCTTGGAGGCTGAGGTGGGAGGATGACTTTAGCCCAGGAGTTTGTGGCTGCAGTGAGCTATGGCTGTGCCATTGCACTTCAACACTTCTGCCTGGGCAACCTCCCCCCCCACCGCCCCGCACTAAAAAAAAAGATGACGAAAGATTCAGGAGTTAAGGGTTTTACAAGGGAGTGGCTGTAGTGAGGGTCATAAAACATAAATCAGAAAACAAGGACATGACATCAGTAAAAAAGTTTAAAGAAAAAAAAAGATAGGCTAGGCATAGTGGCTCACGCCTGTAATCCCAGCACTTTGGGAGGCCAAGGTGGGTGGATCACCTGAGGTCAGGAGTTTGAAATCAGCCTAGCCAACATGATGAAACCCCATCTCTACTAAAAATACAAAAATTAGCCACGCATGGTGGTGGACGCCTGTAATCTCAGCTACTTGAAAGGCTGAGGCAGGAGAAGTGCTTGAACCCGGGAGGTGGAGGCTGCAGTGAGCCGAGATCGCACCATTGCACTCCAGCCTGGGTGACAAGAGCGAAACTCCATTTCAAATAATAGTAATAATGATGATGATGGCAGGAGTAACTGAGAAGAACAAAAGCCACGTGTTAAGTGAATGCAAGAGAGTACCCAGGAGGCGGGAAGATGACCAAAAAAAGGGGGAATTAATGTTAAATAGGATGACTTCCAAGGAGTTAGGGTTTTTGAAGGAGAAGTGGATTCAAAGTAGCAACAGTAACCGAAGAAACATCAGGACACCTGAATTTAAATCCTAGCTTCAGCAATTACTAGCTGTGTGATTTTGACAAATCACTAGTCTCTCACAGCCTCAGGTACCTCAAGTATAAAATAGGGTTACTTTTAACCACTTTACAGATTGTTTTGAAGGTTAAAAGAAACAATGTAGGCGAAAGTGAGTTATGTAATTATGGCCCAAGTCTTTTGAATTAATATAAGAAGCTACTGAACTCATTTTAGACTTCATTTCAATGTTGCTAACGCTAGCGAAATCTGTACACAGAACACACAGATAAGGCACACTGAGTGGATGCAGGTGAGGCAGAAACAGTGACCTGGAAAGATCATGGTATCAAATAGTTCTGAGGACCGAAAAGACAGGCAGTACTTGCCCCCTTAACATACGAGTTTATGCAGTGAAAATAACATACAGCTTCCTCTTCATTTCGACTGAAATTAAACGGGTTCCGTTTGGGAACACAAAGCACTAATCAATTCTTTTGTTTCTGAAAATGACCTGAGTAACTCATTATCAGAGTACGGTCAAGACTAATAAAATGGCTATCAGTCAATTCGTAATACAGACATCTTCAAGGTGACTTGAAGAAAAACAACATAAAAGATAACTCACTTTCTTAATGGCGACGATTTGGTTGGTATTCTTATCTCTGGCCTTATAAACCGTGGCAAACTGGAAAGAAAAATAGGAATAACATAAGTTTTGTGGAAGCTTTTGTGTTTGCCTTTTTACATTTCGCGAAGCAAAGAGCCCAGAGTTCCTGAGCGGACTGGCGGCGGCTGGAAACGTCGCGGGCTAGTCTCCGTCCAGCTCCAGGCTACTCTTCAGCAAGGAGAGGCGGCTAAGGTATTCACACCCAGGATGTAAAGAAGGGGCAGCAAGTGCATCTGGGCGGTTTCCCCCAACGAAAACGAACAGCCGAGCCAGACCTCTGGCCTCCACGGGAAAACCGACAAAGGCGGAGGGGCGCGGGGCTGTCCGCTCCGGGCCCTCCCCGTCCCGCCCGAGAGCCTCACCTGTCCCCTCCCCCAAGGAAGTCCAGCTTCTCATAGCGCTTCGCCCGAGACTTCACGTCCAGAGCCATTCGGCGCCGCAGAGCCCGACGCCAGCAGAAAGGGGCGAGCTCCCAGAACAGCAGCAATTTAAAGCTACCTTAAAGCCTTCCACAGCCACTTCCGTCCACCGCGGTCCGTCGCGCTGGTATCACCGCCCCCACTTCCGTGGTGGGCGGAGGAAGCCGCGCGAGGCCGGGGCGGTTCGCGGTCCCTACCCGTCACGTGACGCCTGTCGGTGCCTGAAGTGGCGCATCTTCGATGGCTGCCGAGTCACTCTGTTACCGTTTTTTCTACATTACCAGGGACTGGTCAGCGTTCTAAGACGGCGTCCCATGTTCGGGATTTGGTAGGTGTCTATGAATGTGGAAGGTTTGGCTCTGTACCTGTACTCGCTTTTTGATTCTCGCTCGAGCGCGTCCTGGCGCCGTGGTTGCTATGGACGCCAAACCCTGCTATCTCAGATGACTGAGATGAGTGCCACGTTCTTACAAGCTGGTTAAGAGCATTCTTAATTCAGTCCCTTTATGAAGAAGCAGACCCAAGGAAACAAAATCCAACTCAACTGAAACGTGCTGTGGGAATCGGCTTCTGGTCCTCCTCAGTTTTCTATTCGGTAAAATGGAAAAAATAACGAACTACATCACAGGTGGTTGTGGGGATTAAATAAAACATGCAAAAAGCTTAGACATTAGCTCAATTAATTGAGACAGTGTTCAATTAACTGTTCGCTGTGATGAGTATCCAACCCCTTGATTATCATAGATTGTCATCACAAACACACTAATTCATTTATTCAAACATATATACTGAATACTTTTCCTTTTTCATTTTTCCCTCTTATGGTGCTGATACTGTTTTTGTTGTTGTTTTAACTGAAACATCCAAGTAGATATTGAATGTTTTTTATGTGCCAAGCACCATTGTAGAATCTGAGATAGCAGCAGGGAACAAAGATCCCTGTCTTCCAATGGGAGGAGATAAAAAACAAGTAAAGTATGTGTTATGATACGTAGTAATAAGTGCTATAGAGATAATAAAGCAGATAAAGGATAATAAAGCAGGGCAGGTGCAGGGATGGTGGTTTTAAATAGGGTGGTGCAATAAAGGCATCACTGAAAACCCACTGGAGGGATTGGAGCAGGCAAGTAATATGACCTGACTCGCTTTAAAAAGGTTCACTCTGGCTATTGGGAGACTATATTACAGATTTTGAGGGACAAGGAAAACAAGGCCTATTAGAGAACTATTTCAGTAACCCAGATGGCTCTGCTGGTGGATGATTACAAGGTTCTGAGCTAGAGCAGCTGTCAACATGGAAATGTTCCTCCACCCCTGCAACTTTTTTTGTTTTGTTTTGAGACAGAGTCTCTGTTGCTCAGGCTTGAGTATACTGGTGTGATCTGGGCTCACTGCAACTTCTGCCTCCCAGTTTCCAGCGATTCTCCTGCCTCAGCTTTCTGAGTAGCTGGGATTACTGGCCCACTCCAACACACCCAGCTAATTTTTGCATTTTTAGTATAGACGGGGGTTTCACCATGTTGGCCAGGCTCGTCTCGAACTCCTGACCTCAGGTAACCCAACCTCCCCTGGCCTCTCAAAGTGCTGGTATTACAGGCATGAGCCACTGCACCCAGCCTACATTTGATATTTCTAAGAGTTGAAAATCCTCAAAAAAAACAAAAGAGAAAAGAAAAAAAAGGCCGGGCGCGGTGGCTCACGCCTGTAATCCTAGCACTTTGGGAGGCCGAGGTGGGTGGATCACCTGAGGTCAGAAGTTCAAGACCAGCCTGGCCATCATGGTGAAACCCCATCTTTATAAAAAAACAAAAAAAAGGAAGAAAAAAAAAAAAAAGAAAATCCTAACTTTCAGAGATATGTTGAAGAAAGTAGTAAAATACCAAGGCCAATAATTCATTTTTTTTTTTAACTCTGTAATCAGACTGCCTGCCTTTGAATAGTGGCCCCATCAGTATTCAGCCACTAGCTACAACTAGGGCAAATTACTAACTTTGCTTCCAGTTTCTTCTTCTGTAATAGGAGCTACTCAGAGGATTGCTCCAAGGCTTAGATGACCTCATACCTGTAAAGCCCTTAGAATAGTATTCGACAGCTAAGTGTTTACTACATATTAGCCATTATCTTTCAGTCCTTTGTCATTACTTGGGTCTAGGCAAAACTCACACTATGCAGAAAACACCATCTCTCTTGGGGCAAGTCATACCTAGTGATGCTGGTGTCACATGACTTGTCAGTTTCTTCTGACAGATATCACTGTAATGGTAATGTAACCTCACTTGTAGAAATAAGCTAATGAGCTAAATTTGATGATACTGTTGTGAGACTTGAGGTCCCCAAATGTGCCGTGGCTTATGAGTTGATAATCAGTATATTACAGCATGCTGCTGACAAGCAAATTCTCATTTTGGGACATTTAAAATAGGATAATGAAGAGAGCATTTAGATGATATTCTGAGACAATGAGATACTGTATATATAAAGTATCATTTGAGCACTTTGAACCAAAAGAAAAAAAATACCATCACACATTTGCAAAGCATGTTTCAGCTTAAAAGCACTTCCACACGTCTGTATTAGCCAGCTTCCAAGATGGCCATGATGATCCTTGCCTTCTGGTATTAATGCTGTTGTGTAGTCTTCTCCCACAATGAAACAGGCTGTTCGTTCTGTGTGACCAATAGAATATGGCTGAAGTGTGATTTATAAGGCTAGAACAAAAAAGGATGCTGTTGATGCGCATGCTTGGATTGTCTGCTCTGGTGAAAGCCAGCCATGTCATGAATTCACTCAGACAACCATGTGGAGAGAAACTAAGGCCTCCTGTCAAGAGCCAGCATCAGCTAGTCAGCTATGTGAGTAAGCCATCTTGGCGGTAGATCAGCCAGCCTCAACCAAGCCTTCAGACTAGCCTCAAGTGGCATCTAATTGCAACCTCATTAGGCACTAAGTCAGAACTGCCCAGTGAAGCTGCTTCTGAATTCCTGACCCAGATAAACCATGAACTATTTAAGAGTTTAGCCACTTAATTTTGTGGTGATTTGTTACAAAGTAATAGATAATATACTAATTTGATCCTGCCTATCACACTGTGTAGTACTGGAAAGAAAAACAGAAACTCAAACAAATTAAGCAATTTGCTGATTACACATGTTTAAGTGCCTAACCTCTAAATGCAAATACAGGCTATTTGACTGTAAGCCTCACCAGAAGTCTATAATACTATCCTTGGGAGCTTATCCTGTGACAGCAATTCCCACTGCCATGCCTTTTGCCATACCTATACTCACAAATTCTGTAACAGTGACAGATTTTTTTCATTTTGACTTTCACGGTAGCAGTTGTAGTAAAGATCGCCCTCAGATATACATTCACAGTTCAGTATTAGGATTTCTAACTGTTGGCTCACAGTATTACTCATAGCACTCTTCACTACCTGAATCCGAATTTATTTCTGAAAGCAAAATAAGGGCCCTGGGTATCTTTTTGCTGAAATAAGAAAACCAAGGGGGATGGCTGCAGGGCAGGAGCAGAGAATAATGGTCATTCTAAAGTGTTTCTCCCAAATAATTTTTAAATAATAAAGAAATGAATCATGTTTTTCTTTTTTCTTTTGAGATGGAATCTCACTCTGTCAACCAGGCTGGAATGCAATGGTGCAATGTCAGCTCACTGCAACCTCTGCCTCCTGGGTTCGAGTGATTCTCTGGCCTCAGCCTCCCTGTAGCTGAGATTACAGGTGTGCTTCACCATGCCTGGCTAATTTTTGTATTTTTAGTAGAGATGGGGTTTCACCATGTTGGCCAGGCTGGTCTCCAACTCCTGACCTCAGGTGATCCACCTGCCTTGGCCTCCCAAAGTGCTGGTATTACAAGTGTGAGCCACCGCACCTGGCCTGAATTGTATTTTCAATGAGTCACCAGAACAACTTATTGCTAGCATCAAACCCCAATCCCTATCTCATATTTCTGCTGGACAATATTTATTTGCAGTAGGCCACAGCAAAGAATTTACAAGAGAAGTGTATCAACTCTGTGGAGTAGTAGAAATAAGTAAAA
The DNA here is from genome assembly GCA_036589455.1 of Ateles fusciceps. NCBI lineage: Eukaryota > Metazoa > Chordata > Mammalia > Primates > Atelidae > Ateles > Ateles fusciceps. The sequence continues at coordinate 750,748 of JAZHEH010000800.1, read as the reverse complement.
ACCCACAGGCAACTGAGTAAATACAGAAGCATACTCAAAAACAATTCTATCTCTTGCTCATGAACTACCCTTAACTCTCAAGGATGACTTCTTTAAAGCATATTCTAGAAATTATTAAAGATATGGAAGAGAATTTATTTAGCTTTGTGAGGCTTTACTTCACAATATACATACCCTTGGCACAGGAGAGCCCCATTAAAGTTTCATAAACTGCTTAATAAAGTAAATATTTACATTGATTTTATGAGGCTTTCAGACATTAAGTTTGAGAAAGTTAATGGTTATCAGGATTTGCATACAAGATCACAAAACAGTAAAATAAACCAAAGAACAAGACTTCCTTACACCCTCCAAAATATAATAAATTGCAATTTCTAGTGAAATCTTTATTCCTATGCTATATTCATTTTTGTCTCTTAACTATTTTTCATTTTATACTCTTTTTCTTTAGGATCTTTTGCATGATCTCCTCTGTCTTAATAGTATAGTCACCTATTTTAGCTTGACTATATTTTTATCATTCAGAGTAGGATATATTTATTAAGCCAGTTATACTCCAATAAACTTGTGAATGAAAAAACATTAGAGAACAAAGAATTAAGAACAAGTAATGGAGTCATCATTTCACTGATCCTCCCCCAATTTCAGGAAAATCATGTCCCTAAAACAGCAATTCTGACTGATAAATTTTTCCATGTCTAAACAGAAAGAAAAGTGAAATTAGGGAATCCTATGAGAGTTTACTAGACATTGTGTGCTTTTAATAGTTGAACATTGGTAATATTTGATAATCAAGAGTAAATTAATAGGCTAACATTTAAAAATGTATACTTTAATAAGTATAAAGTGTATAAACAATTAGGTAAGCTGTGGAGAAGCTGACCAAGATACATAAATTAGAAGATACAAGTGTCCATCTAAATTTTCTATATTTCATTTTTTTCAGAATATTTATTAAAGAGTTTAATATACAGTTTCTCATCTGTCATTTTGGAAGTCTTTTATTGTAAAGACAATTCTATAGTCTGATGACAAACAGCAGCCACCATGGTTATTCAGGACCTCCACGCTGAAAAGGAAAAAATAAAGCAGTAAGATTAGATGTTAAATTGACCCAGGACATGTTTTGATGGCCGCTTTGCAAATTTACTACACTCTTCAGCAAGTAATCTTTGGTTTTTAAAAAACAGTTTTGAGGCCGGGATTGGTGGCTCATGCCTGTAATCCCAGGACTTTGAGAGCCCGAGGCAGGTGGATCATGAGGTCAAGAGTTAAAAACCAGCCTGGCCAACATGGTGAAACCCTATCTCTACTAAAAATATAAAAATTAGCCGGGCATGGTAGTGCACACCTGTAATCCCAGCTACTCAGGAGGCTGAGGCAGGAGAATAGATTGAACCTGGGAGGCGGAGGTTGCAGTGAGCCAAGATCGTGCCATGCACTCCAGCCTGGGACAGAGTGAGACGCCATCTCAAAAAAAAAAAAAAAAATAATATATATATATATATATAGTCTTGAATTTGTCAAAGCTTTTGGGTACTTGTATCCCTTTTTTTTTTTTGAGACAGAGTTTCCAGAGTTTTGCTCGTCACCCAGGCTAGAGTGCAGTGGCATGATCTCAGCTCACTGCAACCTCCGTCTCCCGGGTTCAAGCAATTCTCCTGCCACAGCCTCCTGAGTAACTAGGATTACAGGTGCCCGCCACCACACCCACCTAATTTTTTGTATTTTTAGTAGAGATGAGGTTTCACCACATTGGCCAGGCTGGTCTCCAACTCTTGACCTCAGGTGATCCACCCACCCTGGCCTCCCAAAGTGCTGGAATTACAGGCATAGCCACTGTGCCCAGCCTTCATATCAATTCTTATAATCATAATTTCAGACCTGGAAGGGACTCAAGGTTGACCTGTCCTTAAATTTCTTGGTCTCAGAAGCTCTTTACATTGTGAAAAATTATTGAGGACCGCAAAGAGCTGTTTTTTATGTGAATAATCTATTGACACACACATATTTACAGAAGGATTTGACCATGGTTTGTTTCTCATAGTCTTGGCCTACGTGATCATCCTGTCTTAGCTCTGACCACACTCTGACAAGACAATAGGAGTAGCATGTCAATCAGCAAATGAAGTCCCCAAAGCCCAAATGCTATGGTATTTTGCATAGTCTTGGATAGAGCAGCAACATACTTGGATAAATTCAATTTCTTCTTGAGACACAAGTTTCCTTCTGTATTTCTGAGGTAATGTTTTTATTATTTCTGCAGTGTCTGGTGGACCCTGATACATCAGCAAATCTGGTGATTTACTTCCCTTAGAATGTTGTGAAATTACAGAAGAGTGAGATGGTAGCCCTGCTGATCTCAAAGCTTCTGATACTGAAATTAAAAAGAAAAAACCTTATTAGAGAAATTATTCAGATGTCAAAATACTGAGTCTTAAAATACTATCAAATAATCAAGTCATTCTTGAAATCAAGTCATTCTTCAATCCTATTTCAAGGATTGAAAAATCCTTCAAAATCAAGTCAATCTTCAATTCCTTTTGGAATTATAATACTTCAAGAGTCATCCATGTTGGCCAGGCTGGTCTTGAACTCCTGACCTAGGTGATCTGCCCACCTTGGCCTCCCAAAGTGCTGGGTTTATAGGTGTGAGCCACTGCACCCGGCCATAAGTTAACTTCTATTTGCATGCTACATAGGGTACTATTTTAATCTAAGCTACAATAATCTTAACTGATTTTAAAGTGAGAAATATTGCCTATAATAAAATACTCATTTATAAATATTCATGTATACAGTTTTAAAAGAAATCTAAATAAAGTACAGCTTACCATTGGGTTTAGGATTGTCTCTTCTGTCAGGAAACCTTATTAATGGAGTGTGTGGCTTGACTACCTAAAGGAAAAATAATATGCATGAAAAACAACCTCATTAACTAAAAGAAATTAACTGAAATAAATCTAGTAAACCTCATAAATAGATACTTTTGTTAAAATAACTTACCTATTTGACAGCAACTTTAAATTATACTCTTCCCCAACCAGGAAAGCTGGTATGAATTATTAACTTGTCTATCTGGTATTCACAACTTTGTACTTTACACATCACAAGACTTTCATTGTACTATCGAAGGTGTACTTCAAAGCGACCCAATGGAGGAGATGATGTAGATTTTATGTTGCATGATTTATAGATTGGTAAGAATTGAAAGCTGGCTGGGAGCAGTGGCTTACGCCTGTAATCCTAACACTTTGGGAGGCTCAGACAAGCAGATTGCATGAGTGGAGGAGTTTGAAACTAGCCTGGGCAACATGGTGAAACCCTGTCTCTATCAAAAAAAAAAAAAAAAAAAAGGTGTTGTGGTGTGTGCCTGTAGTCCCAGCTACTTGGGAGGCTGAGGTGGAAGGATCGCTTGAACCCAGGAGGTGGAGGTTGCAGTGAGCTCAGATTGCACCACTGCACTCCAGTCTGGGCAACAGAGTGAGACCCTGTCTCAAAAAAAAAAACTGAAAAAATATTGGAAATTTACTTTTTTCTTTTTAAGCTTTTTTTGTTGAGACATGGTCTGGCTCTGTTGCCCAGGATGGAGTACAGTGGCACAATCTGGGCTTACTGTAACCTTCACCTCCTGAATGCAAGCAATCTTCCCGCCTTAGCCTCCCAAAATGCTAGAATTTCAGGCATGAACCACTGCACCCGGCCTCCTGACTTGTTTGAGTGTTGTTTCCCTACTACATTAAAACCCAATAGGTAAAAAAAAAAACAAACAATCATTTTAAAAATTAGAAAATTAAGAACACTTTTTCTGACTACAGAAGTAACACGTGTTCTATGTAAAACATTTGGAAAAACACAGAAAAGCATAAAGAAGAAAACGCTATAATCCCAAGACCCACATAAAACAAATTCAAACTTTTTCTTTTCTGAGATGGAGTCGTCTTCTGTCACCCAAGCTGGAATGCATTGCTGTAATCTCGGCTCACTGCAACCTCCGCTTCCCAGGTTCAAGCGATTCTCCTGCCTCAGCCTCCTGAGTAGCTAGGATTACAGGGGTGCACTACCATAGCCAGCTAATTTTTGTATTTTTAGTAGAGATGAGTTTCCCCATGTTGTCTGGGCTGGTGTCAAACTCCTGACATCAAGTGATCTGCCCGCTTTGGCTTCCCAAAGTGCCGGGATTATAGGCGTGGGCCACCATGCCTGGCCCAAATTAAAACATTTGATAGCACTTTATTTTAGTCTTTTCCCTATACCCATAGATATACTTTTTTTTTTTTTGAGAGAGAGTCTTGCTGTGTCATCCAGGCTGGAATGCAGTGCCACGATGTCAGCTTACTGCAACTTCCTCCTCAAGGGTTCAAGTGATTCTCCTGCCTCAGCCTCCTGAGTATCTGGGATGACAGGCACCCACCACCATGCCCGGCTAATTTGTATTTTTAGTAGAGACAGGGTTTTACCATGTTGGCCAGGCTGGTTTAGAACTCCTGACTTCAGGTGATCCACCTGACTCAGCCTCCCAAAGTACTGGGATTACAGGTGTGAACCACTACGCCCTGCCTGGAATACATATTTTTGGAATACTGTTTTTATAACAAATGTTTGAAAAGTATTAACATTTTTGTCCGTAAAATTCCAGACAGTGGTACAGAGGACCTTAAATGGACCTGTCAATATGAAATCTTCTGAATATACAATGCTAAGAATCTAATGAACAAAGTACTATTTTCAACTGAAGTAATCTATGAATTGCTATATAACAAATGAGGCTGAGGTGTGTTTATGTGAAATATGTTTATATATTTGTAGTACATATTATGCAGTTTATATGGGCACAGAAACAAATAGCTGTGGGATTGGCCTGAAAATTCACCACTGTAATTCTGTTGCTGTGAGAAAATACTGGAATGTGTTCTCTCCCTCACCATAAAATCATGCTCAAGTCTTCCACGTTAAAAAACTTCTTGCTCTATTAGCTGTTTCTTCACTTTCATAGTCAAGCTTCTTAAGAGAATGTTCTGTCTATCCTCCTGTCACCTATTTAAAAGTTTGAAAAATGGCTGGGCTCAGTGGCTAACACCTGTAATCCCAGCACTTTGGGAGGCTGAGGCAGGAGGATGGCTTGAGCCCAGGAGATCGAGACCAACCCGAGCAAAAAGGTGAGACTCCATCTCTACAACATCTCTACCAAAAAAAAAAACAGTTTGAAAAATGTTCCACAGCTTTCAGGCTAATCTTTAAACTCTTATTTTGCACAAGACCCATCGTAATCTGGCCTTTCCTGACCTTGGCAGCTTTTCTTCACCACTCTCTTATGTGCAGGTTGCTCCAGGTATTCTGAAGTACTTTTCCTTTCCCCAATTCATCCTGCTATTTCCATCCCCATTCCATTTAGAGCCTATGTCCTCTGCCAGGAAATCTCTCTCCCATCCCATTCCACTTCCATGCCTATCCCTCTGACTGGTTATCCTTTACAATAGCTAACATGTCACTCTTCTCTAAGAACCTTTCCCAAATACCAAAGTCTGAGTTAAAAACTCCTCCTAATGTTTTCAGAGGACAGATAAGTTGGCCAATGATTATAGGAGAGTTTTAAGCTCCTGGACAGGCAGAGACAGAAAATTAAGCACTTCTGCAGTAGCATTCCTGTTACATGGTAAATGCCCAAGAAACAGTTGCCAAATAAGTGAATAAACCATTTGTAAGTTAGGTCTAACTGTATAGGCATGTAAATATGTATTAGACACTTATACAAAGGTATGTACACTGCAGAGGAAGAATTCTTTGCAATACTCCTTTTATATACTTAAAAACATGATTTAATATGGCCTTATAGGCTGGAAATGGTGGCTCACGCCTGTAATCCCAACACTTTGGAAGGCCAAAGCAGGTGGATCACTTGAGGTCAGGAGTTCAAGACAAGCCTGGTCAACATGGCGAAACCCCGTCTCTATTAAAAATACAAAAATTAGCTGGGTGTGGTGGTACATGCTTATAATCCCAGCCATTCAGGAGACTGGGGCATGAGAAACACCTGAACCCAGGAGGTGGAGGTTGTAGTGAGCCAAGATCGCACCACTGCACTCCAGCATGGGTGACAAAGTGAGACTCCATCTCAAAAACTATATATTAATAATAATAATAATATGGTCTTATAAATTAAATTCCCACCCTGTTTGGTATCCCCACTTTTTAACAACAACAAAAAAATTTCTTTTGATATAGGGTCTTGCTCTGTCACGCAGGCTGGAGTGCAGTGGTGTGATCAAGCTCATTACAGCCTCAACCTCCCAGGCTCAAGTGATCCTACCACCTTAGCCTCCAAACTGGGACCACAAGTATGCACCACTACGCCTGGCTAATTTTTAAAATTTCTTGCAGAGATGGGGGTCTCCCTGTGTTCCTTAGGAGGGTCTTAAACTTCTGGGCTTAGCGATCCTCCTGCCTTGGCCTCCCAAAGTACAGGGAATACAGGTGTAAGTCAATGCACCCAGCCCTAGAAAGTGTTTTAAATGCTAAAAAGTAGAATAGTATGAAACAAACCCTGACATATTCATCACACAACTTCAATAATAATATGGTCAATCTTATTTCATCATCCCTTCCTGATTAAACAAATCCCATACATTTAATCCCATCTCATCTGTTAATACCTTCCACACATTACTGACAAACAGAATTTTTGTTAAATCATAACTCCAATACTTTTTTTTCCCCTAATTTGAAAGCAGTGAAGCCAGGTTCAGTGGCTCATGCATGTAATCCCAGCACTTTGAGAGGCTGAGGCAGAAGGATCGCCTGAGTCCTGGAGTTCGACACCAGCCTGGGCAATATAATGAGACTCTGTCTCTACTAAAAATTTTAAAAATTAGCTGGGCATGGTGGTATAGGCCTATAGTCCCAGCTACTTGGGAGGCTTAGGTGGAAGATCACTTGAGCCCGGAGGTTGAGGCTACAGTAAACCAGCCAAGATCATGCTACTGCACTGCAGCCTGGGCAACAGAGCAAGAGCTTGTCTCAAAAAAAAAAAAAAAAAAAAAAAGGCAGTCACTGTTTATTAACTAACCAGATTACAAATATAATCATGATAGATACCTTAGTTCATCCTATTTTTTGTTCAGGTAAGCCACAATACTTTCACCCCCACCTAACTAACAATAATTCCTACTATCATCTAATATTTAGCTTATGCTCACATTTCCCTTTCTTGACTGGGTGTGGGACTCACACCTGTAATCCCAGCACTTTGGAGGCTGAGGCAGGTGGATCACTTGAGCTCAGGAGTTTGAAACTAGCCTGGACGGGCTGGGTACGGTGGCTCATGCCTGTAATCCTAGCACTTTGGGAGGCCGAGGCGGGCGGATCACCAGGTCAAGAGATCGAGACCATCCTGGCCAACATGGTGAAACTCTGTCTCTACTAAAATACAAAAATTAGCTGGGCATGGTGGCATGCGCCTGTGGTCCCAGCTACTTGGGAGGCTGCATCAGAAGAACTGCTTGAACCAAGGAGGCGGAGGTTGCAGTGAGCCAAGATCGCACCATTGCACTCTAGCCTGGCACCTGGCGACAGAGTGAGAAAAAAAAAAAGAAACCAACCTGGGCAACATGGCGAAACCCCATCTCTACAAAAAAATACCAAAAAATTAGCTGCAAGTGGTGTTGCATGCCTTTAGTCCCAGCTATTTGGGGGGCTATGGCAGTAGGATCACTTGAACATTGGGAGGCAAGGCTGCAGTGAGCTGTGATTGAGCCACTACACTCCAGCCCGTGTGACAAAGTGAGACTCTGTCTCAAAACAAAAGAAAAATGTCCCCTTCTCAATTGTCTTTTTAGACTCTAAATACAAATATGAGAAACAAATAACTCCAACTGTATTAGCTGGCTAATGTAACTAAGAAGCAAATCTGAAAAGGCTCCCACTGTATGACTGCAATCATATGACATTCTAGAAAAGATAAAACTATCCATCTAAGATTTATTCATGCCTTTTTATAGATTGATAGTTCATTTCTTTTTAGGGCTGAATAATATTTTAATATCTGAATGTACCACAGTTTATCAATTCACCTATTGAAGGATATCTTGTTTGCTTCTAAATTTTGGTAATTACAAATAAAGCTGCTATAAACATCTGTGTGCAGCTTTTATGTGGATGTAAGTTTTCAACTCACTCGAGTAGATACTATGGAGTGTAACTGCTGGATCGTACTGTAAGATTATGTTTCCTTTTGTATGAAATTGCCAACCTGGGACCAGCGCCATGGCTCGCTCACGCCTGTAATCCCAGCACTTCAGGTCAGGGCAGGTGGATCGCTTGAGTCCAAGAGTTCGAGACCAGCTGGGCAACATGGTGAAACCCTGACTCTACAAAAAATACAAAAATTAGCCAGGCATGGTGGCATGCATCTAAAAAATAAAGAAAGAAATTGCTAAACTACCTTCCAAAGTGGCTGTACCATTTTGCATGCATTCCCACCAGCAATGAATCAGAGTTCCTGTTAGATGGGATAGTAGTGAGAGTTCACATCTTTGTCAGCATTATGTGTTGTCAAATGTTTTGGATTTTGGCCATTCTAATAGGTGTGTAGTGGTTGCTTTAACTGGAAATTCTCTAATAACATATGATGTTATGTATCTTTTTTGAGATGGAGTCTCTGTCACCCAGGCTGGAGTACAGTGGCGTGATCTCGGCTCACTACAAGCTCTGCCTCCCAGATTCAAGCAATTCTCTTGACTCAGGCTCCCAAGTAGCTGGGATTACAGGTGCATACCACCACACCTGGCTAGTTTTTGCACTTTTAGTAGAGACAGCGTTTCACCATATTGGCCAGGCTGGTCTTGAACTCCTGACCTCAGGTGATCCACTTGCCTTGGCCTCCCAAAGTGTTGGGATTACAGGCGTGAGCCACTGTGCTCCGCCTAGTATCTTTCCATAGACCTATTTGTCATCTGTATATCTTTTTTTTTTCTTTTTGAGACAGGGTTACACTCTGTTGCCCAGGCTGGGGTGCAGTGGTTTGATCTCAGCTCACTGCAACATCAACCTCCCAGGTTCAAGTGATCCTCCCATTTAAAGCAATCCTCCCACTTCAGCCTCCCAAGTAGTTGGGACTACAGGTGTGCACCACCACACTCAGTTAACTTTTGTATCTTCTGTAGAGACAGGGTTTCATCATGTTGCCCAGGCTGGCCTTGAACTCCTGGGCTCAAGTGATCCACCCACCTCAGCCTCCCAAAGTGTGTATCTTATTTGATGAGGTGTCTGTTCAGCTGTTTTGCCCATTTTAAAATTCAGTCATTTATTTTCTTATTTATGAGTTCTTCTGTTTTCTGCAAGTCTTTTATCAGACATATCTTTTGGAAGTATTTTCTCCCCGTGTGTGGCTTGCCTTTTTTTGACAGTGTCTCACAGAGCAGAAGTTTTTTATTTTAATGAAGTCGGGCTTATCAGTTAATTTTTCATGGATAATGCCTTTGGTGTTATATCTAAAAAGTCATCGTTAAACCCAAGGTTATTTTTATTTTCTCCTATGTTCTAAGGATTTTATAGTTTTGCATTTTGGTCTGTGATCCATTTTGAGTTAATTTTTGTGAAGGATGTGAGGTCTGTCTAGATGGATATCCAATTTTTTTCAGCACCATGTTGAAAAGACTGTCTTTTCTCCATTGTATTCCCTTTGTTCCTTTTGTCAAAGATCAGTTGACTATCTCTTTATTTTTACCTTTCCAAATCTTAGTTTTAGCTATCCCTCTTATAAATAGCATAGCACTGGATTTCCATTTGGTAGCCAGTTTGAAAATGTGTTTTATTATTTATTTTTTGAGACCAGGTTTTGCTCTGTAACACAGGCTGGGGTGCAGTGGAGTAATCGTGGTTCACTGCAGTGTCAAACTCCTGGGCTCAAGTGATCTTTCTGCCTCAGCCTCCTGAGTAGCTAGGACTACAGGTACACACCACACAGCACCACTCCTGCCTGGTTAATTTTTATAGAGATGGGGTCTTGGAGTGTTGCACAGGCTGATCTTGAACTCCTGGCTCAAGCAATCTTCCCCACCTTGGCTTCTCAAAGTGTTGGGCTTACAGGTGTGAGCCACCACGCCCAGCCTGCTTTGTCTTTACTTAATGTTCTGAGACCATGCTTTGTGACTTCCTATGAGTTTGTGCCAGTCAGTCTTTTGGCACTCTTCAAGATACGGATCAACAGCTGAATTCTAAGCTCTATGTCTTTTTTTTTTTTTGAGTCAGGGTGTAGCTCTACTGTCTAGGCTAGAGTGCAATGGCATGATTACGGCTCACTGTGGCCTTGATCACCGGGGCTCAAGTGATCTTCCTACCTCAGCCTCTGAGTTGCTGGGACCACAGGTGCACGTCCATCATGCTCAACTAATTTTTAAAAATTTTTATAGAGATGGGGTCTTGCTATGTTGCCCAGGCTGGTCTTGAACGCCTGGACTCAAGCCATCCTCTTGCCTCAACCTGCCAAAGTGTTGGGATTACAGGCATAAGCCAGTGAGCCTGGCCTAAACTCTATCTCTTGTTGGCACTGTAGTCCTAGCTTTATAGGCCTGTCACAGAGATAATAAATTTTGCTAATGATTTATGTAATTTTTACATAATACTAGCACATACTGGTTTGTATTCTTTCTTTTTCTCTTTTTAGAGGGCAGTCAGGAACGTAGTTTGAATTCTACATGTGTGAGTACAGGTCTTTGTTCCTGTGTTAGAAGGGCACAGACTGTTCCTTACTGAATATCTTGCAGTTTCTTCATTTGTTTATGTATATCAGCTTTGAGTTAGTACTGCTTTGGACTCTACCATTTTTACAAAACTACCACAATTTGTTTATGCAAAAGATGGACATATGGATTGTTTCTGGTTTGGGGGCTACCGGGGACCCCAGGGCAATATGTACAGTACCTATCTGCTGAGATGCCACACTCCTGGCATCTAGTAACTCTGCTAGTAACTCTTTTTTTTCTATGAAACATTTAGGTACAGAGACAGTATGTGCATTCACTTCTCTTGGGCAATAAACCTACAATAGGTACATGTTTAACTATTAGAGACTGACAGTTTTGCAAAGTGGTTGTAACATTTTATACTCCCACCAGCAATACTGAGGGTTTCAGGAGCTTCACATTCTCATCACCACTGATGTCTAAATTTTAGTCATTTTGGTAAATGTGTAGGACCTCGTGTTTTAATTTTTATTTTCCTGGCAAGTAATGATATTGAGCACTTTTTAAAATGTTCATTGCTCATTTGGGTATCATTTGTGCAACACCAAGTCTTTTACCCATTTTTTTTTTTTTTTTTTTTTTTTTTTTGAGACAGAGTCTTTCTGTCACCCAAGCTGGAGTGCAGTGGTGTGATTTCAGCTCACTGCAACCTCCAACTCCTGGGCTCAAGCGATTCTCCTGCCTCAGCCTTCTGAGTGGCTGGGACTACAGGCACGTGCCACCACGCCCAGCTAAGTTTCTGCATTTTTAGTAGAGACGGAGTTTCACCATGTTAGCTAGGATGGTCTCGATGTCCTGACCTCGTGATCTACCCACCTCGGCCTCCCAGAGTGCTGGGATGACAGGCATGAGCTACCGCACCCGGCCCTTTTACCCATTTTTTAATTGTTATATATTATTGATACGTATGGTTATATATTATAGATAACAGACCTTTGTCAGATAGTCTCTCAGTCCTTACAGAATCTTTAACTAGTTAATGCTCAATAACCACCCACTGAATAGGTGAGGATCATTCATTGCAATGGGACCAAAGACTGGCATCTAGGATTATCATTCAGACAACAACTTCGGTAATTTAGAAAAAGGTCTTTTAACAAATACACTTAAGTAAAGCGAAATGTACTTCTCATATCAAAGCTAAAAGTCAATTATAAAATAATACACTTTCAGGGTTCAAAGACTATGTAAACCAACCACAAAAATGGAGGTTGTGTTCCACAGCTGGAGAAACAAAAAGGTTAACAGGAGTTAGTAGTTGATAGGTGGATTAACAAAATTACTTGAGTTGTCTATCTAAACCAAAGGAAAATAGGCTTGTGAAACCAACACACACTAATTAAGCTTAAATAACATTTTTCTATTCCCCTTATCTGCCCTGTAGCAAGAAGCCTGGAGAGACTGGGGAGACCCCGCCTTGGCGAGGACGCGGCACACAGGGCCAGTTGTCCGACCATTCCCGAGACCTTGAAGGGACACTGACTGGGTCAGATCCAGGGTAGGCTTCCTTCTACGCCCCGCTACTGCCTTCCTTCCGATTGGCTGATGGGGGGTGGGGGGCACCACAGCCAATCCTAGACGGCGATTGGCCAGGCTACCGCCAGGGCCGTCTCAACCGCAGACGCCTAAGACCAGCAAGGTCCTGGCAGAGGAGCCGGGGACCCCAGCAGTAGGTACAGGACCTACCTGCCAAGATAGTGCACGCCTGCCGCCAGGCTCGAAACCTCGGCGCCGGACCCACCTCAGTACCCGGCCCAACGGTCTCAAAGTCCCATCCTCACACACACCCGCGGGCGTCGCTGCTGGCCCTCCGCAGAGCGGCGGCCACCGTGCAGCCTCTTCCATCGCCTGTCCTCCCCGACGCCGTAGCTATCGTCAGCACCGTCCTTACCGCCCAAGGTGCGGAAACGCGACAAATCGCTTTACCTGAACGACTCTACTGGCAGACGCCATCTTGCTGCCCATCATGACCCCCAAGAAGGGGCAGTTTCCGGGGCGCGAGCGAGCCGCGGCTATCACCGGAGTCCCAGGGAGCTGGGGGCGGTGCTTCCCGGGACGTCACGGAGGAGGAGCCCAGGCTGGGCCCTTCTCCCCCGTGGGGTTGGCCCTGCCCTCTACGTCTCGCCCCGCCCATTCCTCCTCCCGCCTGGGTCGACCCACGTGTTTTCTATTGCTTCGTTTTGGGGACGACGTTATGTGATGGTGGGTGTGTTTTGCTCATTAGCGTATTGTCTAGGACCATTTTTTTTCCTCAGAAAGCCAGTTTATAATTTCGATATAGTTCAAAATTTTATCTGAAACCAAATACAAGCTTCTGATCTGACAGCTCTTGCAAAGATATAAATTAAAGAAAAACAAAAATCTTGCAGTTTCCTAAAATGAATAATTATGTTAAAACGGGAGTTAGCGGCAAGCTCACAGTCTCTTGCTGATTGGTAAGGGCCACGTCACAGTCTCTTGCTGATTGGCATTGCTTGATTTCAATTTGTTTCTGTTTTCCGTTCATAACTCCTGATACTGAACTGCTGGGCCTTTGCTTTAAGTTTGAGAGAACTCAAAAATTCAGAAATATTTGAAATGTAAGCCAGTCATATCTTTCCCCCAAAGTTACATTACAGGCAGGGCGCTATGGCTCACGCCTGTAATCCCAGCACTTTGGGAGGCTGAGGCAGGCAGATCACCTGAGGTCAGGAGTTCCAGACCAGACGGCCAACATGGTGAAACCCTGTCTCTACTAAAAATACAATAATTAGCCGGGCGTAGTGGCAGGCACCTGTAGTCCCAGCTACTCGGGAGGCTAAGGCAGGAGAATCGCTTGAACCCAGAAGGCAGAGTTTGCAGTGAGCCAAGATCGAGCCACTGCACTCCAGCCTGGGCAACAGAGGAGACTCCGTCTCAAAAAAAAAAAAAGTTACATTACATTCTTCAATAAATAATGCTTATGTTATATATAGTATTGTAAGCTTGACCAATATTTTTGATGATATACATCAGTGATTTTTTTTTTTTCTTTTAAATGGGTTTTCACCATGTTGGTCAGGCTGGTCTTGAACTCCCAACCTCAGGTGATCCGCCCGCCTTGGCCTCCAAAGTGCTTGGATTACAGGCGTGAGCAACCACGCCCGGACTCCATCAGTGATTTTTAAGTCTTGGGAGCTTTTTAGAAATATAAATTACTGGCCAGGCGCGGTGGCTCATGCCTGTAATCCCAACACTTTGGGAGGCCAAGGCGGGCGGATCACAAGGTCAAGAGATCGAGACCATCCTGGCCAACATGGTGAAACCCCAACTGTACTAAAAAATACAAAAAAATTAGCTAGGCGTGGTGGCGTGCGCCTGTAGTCCCAGCTACTCGGGAGACTGAGGCAGAATTGCTTGAACCCAGGAGGTGGAAATTGCAGTGAGCCGAGATTGCACCACTGCACTCCAGCAAGGCGCCTGGCGACAAAGCAAGACTCCATCTCAAAAAAAAAAAAAAAAAAAAAAAAAAAGAAAAGAAATATAAATTACTGAACCAGACGTGGTCTATTCCGATGTCCATAAACCCCTCCCGTTTTTTTGTTTTTTTTTGAGACAGTCTCGCTGTGACACCCAGGCTGGAGTGCAGTGTTGCGAACTCAGCTCACTGCAACCTCTGCCTCCCGGGTTCAAGGGATTCTCCTGCCTTAGCCTCCAGAGCAGCTGGGATTATAGGTGCCCACCACCACGCCTGGCTAATTTTTGTATTTTTAGTAGAGATGGGGTTTTGCCATGTTGGCCAGGTTGGTTTCGAACTCCTGACCTCAGGTGATCCACCCGCTTTGGCCTCCCAAAGTGCTGAGATTACAGGTGTGAGCTATCATGCCTGGCCCTCAAACCTTTTTTTAAGGGCCTTAATCTCATCCATGACGGCTCTGTACTCATGATTAAATCATTTCCCGGAGGCCCTACCTCTTAGTATTTTCACACTGGCAATTTTCAATAGATAAATTTTCAAGGACAAATTCAGACCATAGCTTACTGCCCTCGGCCCCCAAAATTTATGTCCTTCTCACATGCAAAATACATTTTTCAGGTGCAGTTGCTCACACCTGTAATCCCAGCACTTTGGGAGGCTGAGGCAGACAGATCAGAGGCATGATTCATCCTGAGGCAAATTCTCCTTCAGCTGTGAGCCTGTGAAATCAAATACATATTGGTACTTCCAAAACACAAAAACACAATGATGGGCCAGGAATAGGATTCACATTCTCATTCCAAAAGGATAAATAGGCAAGAAGAAAGGAGTAATAGGTCCCAAGTAAAACACCTAACAAGGCAAACATTGGCTCTTAACTCAGTATCTTGCCTTCTGGATGCATTGGGATGGGGGTTGGACCCCCAAAGCCCCAGGCAGCCCTACCCCATGGTTTTGCTGGGCACTGCCAAGCAGCAGCTCTCAGAAGTTGGAGAGAGGTGCCTGGGTTCTCTCAGGTAGGTATTGCGTGTTGGTGGCTTTACAGGTCTGTAGTCTCAGGGGTGGCCCTGCCCATACAGCTTTCTAACAGTCTTTTACTGTTAGCCTTAGACAGCAGAGAACCACCACCGAGGGTTTTATGTTTTTGGCTTTTTGAGACGGTCTCACTCTGTAACCCAGGCTGGAGAGCATTGGCACCATTATAGCTCATTGCAGCCTAAAACTCCCTGGTTCAAACAGTCCTTCTGCCCCAGCCTCCTGAGCAGCTGGGACTACAGGCATGCACCACTGTGCCCTGATCACTGAGTTTTTTAGTGATGTGTTATAAGTTTGGTTCTTCTGTCCTTTTTGTAGAACATAATCCATAGGTGGGTCTTCTGGCCTTAGAAAATATATCTACTCCATATAAAAAATAGTAATAAATAGAAAATATATCTCTCCAAGGCTGGGCACAATAGCTCATGTCTGTAATCTCCGCACGTTAGGAGGCCAAGGCAGGCAGATCACATGAGATCAGTAGTTTGAGACCAGCCTGGCCAACATGGTGAAACCCTGTGTCTATTAAAAATACAAAAAAATTAGCCAGGCATGGTGGTGTGCACCTGTAGTCCTAGCTACTCAGCAGGCCGAGGCAGGACAATCTCTTGAACCTGGGATGTGGGGGTTGCAGTGAGCTGAGATGGTACCACTGCACTGCAGCCTAAGCAACAGAGCCAGACTCCATCTCAAAAAAAAAAAAACTGTTGTAGATGTAAAAACATCTTTGTGTCCCAACTTGAGAAAGCTGCTCAGAAGGACATACTCTCTAATGCCCTCCTCAGAGATATGGCCGACATTGATAATGAAAAAGGTAGAACCTTTCCACAGGCAGAGTGAAGAACCTGGATGAAGTGCTTCCAGGATGCAACACAAGAGCCTCATCAATGTCATTCCCTATACCCTAGGAAGGGGAATCTCCTATCATTTGTCAAGTAATACTTAAGATTTTGGCTGGGTGTGCTGGCTCACACCTGTAATTCCAGCACCACAGGAGGCTGAGGTGGGTAGACAGCTTTAGCCCAGGAATCTGAGACCAGCCAGGGCAACAAAGTGAGACCCTGTCTCTACTAAAAAAAAAAAAAATTGCTAGACTGCAGACCTGTTCCACTGTTACTTGCTGGATGTGCGAGTTGGTATGTCTTTTCAGTTCATAAGTCTCTAGATGAAGGGCTACATCTGGACCTGATATGAAAGACTGAACTTTGAAAAAAATCTAACAATTGGATGACACTATTATTGTTATCTCTTATCTTCCTTGGGAGGTGTCTTTTGCATGCAGAATGCAGAAAGGAAGTTAATATTTATGACCAAGATAGCTGAGTTTAATAGACTGTATTCTTTTTTTTTTTTTTTGAGATGCAGTCTCGCTCTATCGCCAGGCTGGAGTGCAGTGGTGCGGTCCCCGCTCACTGCAACTTCTGTTTTCCGGGTACCAAGCAATTCTCCTGCCTCACAGCCTCCTGAGTAGCTGGGACTACAGGCACCCATCACCACACTGGCTAATTTTTTGTATTTTTAGTAGAGATGGTGTTTCACCATGTTGGCCAGGATGGTCTCGATCTCTTGATCTCGTGATCCGCCTGCCTCGTCCTCCCAAAGTGCTGGGATTACAGGCGTGAGCCACCATACCCGGCCTAATAGATTGTATTCTTTCAGTAAATACCTGTTTTATTTCTCCAACTCTGAAACCCAGCACTCCCCTGCCATGGGAGAAGTATACTTTCCTGCCACAATGATGTCACGTTTCGTCAATGTCCACCTCTTTAAAGCAGAAGTTTTAATCATACTGGTATAATTGAACTTGGCTTCATAAGCTCCTGCCCTGTGCCATGAGAATGTTTCAGATTGTGGCTGTTCCCTCCGCCTAAGTCCTAGAATTATCAGCTGAAGCACAGACCCAAAACAGAAATGCCTTGTTACAAGCCACTGAGATATGGGGTTATTATTCAGCATGATTTCAGGAAAACTTAATACAAGTTCTCTCTCAGAATTGATCTTTAAACAGGCACTTGGCCAGGTGCAGTGGCTCAGCACTTTGGGAGGCCAAGGTGGGTGGATTGCTTGAGCTCAGGAGTTTGAGACCAGCCTGGGCAACATGGCAAAATCCCATCTCTACTAAAAACACAATAGCCAGGCATTGTACCACATGCCTGTGGTCCCAGATACTAGGGAGGCTGAGGTAGGAGAATCCCTTGAACCTGGGAGGCGGAGGTTGCAGTGAGCTGAGATCACGCCACAGTGTACTCTAGCCTGGGCAAAAGGGCCAGACTCCATCTCAAAAAATAAAAAAAAAGCTACCATCATTTTAGGTTTAAAGTCCTTCTAAAAAGAATGCTGAGGCCAGGTGCAGTGGCTCATGCCTGTAATCCCAGGAGTCTGGGAGGTCAAGGTGTGCAGATAATTTGAGGTCAAGAGTTTGAGACCAGCCAGACCAACATGGTGAAACCTCCGTCTCAACTAAAAATATAAAAAATTAGAAGGGCATGGTGGCCCACACCTGTAATCTCAGCTACTCAGGAGGCTGAGGCATGAGAATTGCTTGAACCTGGGAGACGGAGGTTGCAATGAGCTGAAATCACACCACTGCATTCCAGCCTGGGTGAAAGAGTAAGACTCTGTCTCAAGGAAACAAAGAATGTTGAAAATACATTAGCTGTAAAAATGTTCAACAGCTCCAAATTAAGTGCTCAAATTAGAGTTTTTCAAAAATGGACTGTGATGCTATAAAAAGTGGCAAGTTCTATTTTCTAATTACTAAGATAGAGTACTACTGTTTGGAAAGGGCATGAATTTTTTTTTAAAAAAAAGACAGAGTAACATTAATTCCTTTTATTTCTTAACTTATATAACTGATACCAAAAATGCAAACCAGGCCAGGTGTGGTGGCTCATGCCTGTAATCCTACTACCTTGGGAGGCCAAGGCAGTGGAATGCCTGAGCAGGAGTTTGAGACCAGCCTGGGAACACAGTGAAACCCCGTCTCTACTAAAATACAAAAAATTAGCCGGGTGTGGCAGTGTGCGCCTTTAGTCCCAGTTACTCAGGAGGCTGAGGCAGGAGAATTGCTTGAACCCGGGAGGCGGAGGTAGCAGTGAGCCAAGATCGCACCACTGCACTCTAGACTGGGTGGCGGAGCCAGACTCTATCTCAAAAAAAAAAAAAAAAAAGCAAACTAAATATAGAAATATATATTTTAAAAAGTCACTTTTTTCAATCCCACTACAAATAACTAACCACAACTGTAAACACTATGGATATTCTAAAATTACAGTCGACAAACAAATGCATAAAAACATTCCAAATAAGAGTTGGGACTGCCAGAAATGTAAACTATGTCAGAAATGAATTCTTATTCGATCATGTCGACATTCTTCTCAAGCTGCAGAACAATTTCCTTAAGGGCAGAATCCTCTGCCCAATTGACTTTACTCCCCAAAATAAGGTTCTGTAAAAAAAAAAATGTTTTAAAGTTATAAGTACTTTAAAAATTTAACAAGATTTAAAATATAATTTTCATAATCTTATCAAATAATTAACATTTATTAGGTGTGTAGCTCTGTGATCATAAGAAAAAAACAATAATACGTTCTTCTATTTTCTTTTTTTTTTTTTTTTTGAGTCAGTCTCGCTCTGTCACCCAGGATAAAGTGCAGTGGTGTATCTTCAGCTTACTGCAACCTCCGCCTCCTGGGTTCAAGCACCCTGTCTCAGCCTCCTGAGTAGCTGGGATAACAGGCACCTGCCACCATACCCAGCTAATTTTTGTATTTTTAGTAGACACGGGGTTTCACCATATTGGCCAGGCTGGTCTCTTGGCCAGGCTGCTCTTGATCTCCTGACCTCGTGATTTGCCCACCTCAGCCTCCCAAAGTGTTGGGATTACAGCCGTGGCCACCTCACCCAGCCATATTCTTCTATTTTCATTTCTACTTTTAGCATGGGTTTAGCCTTGATCTCCATGTTAGGGAATATTTACAATGCTTATAATAATTTTTTATGCTCTCACTTTATTCTCTGCAGTAAGAAAAAATAATACTTTGTTATTATTTATAATTGCCTCATCAGTTTCTATGAATAGGTTTTACTTGTTAAAAATACTTGGAGTGTGCTGGGTGTAGTGGCTCAACCCTGTAATCCTGGCACTTTGGGAAGCCGAGCCGGGTGCATCACCTGAGGTCACAAGTTCGAGACCAGTCTGGCCAACATGGCAAAACTACAGCCTGAGCTACAGAGTAAGACTCTGTCTGAAAAAAGAAAAAGGAAAAAAAAAAAACCAAGACCTTAAACATTAAGTATACACAAATTCCAGATATATGTAAACAGACCAAAATTAAACACTGAATTATTTCATCAGGATCAAAAACTAGCTGTATTTTTGTATTTTAGTAGAGACAGAGTTTCATTGTGTTGCCAGGCTGGTCTCAAAAATTAGCAAGGTTTGGTGGCAGGATAATCCCAGCTGCTCAGGAGGCTGAGGCAGGAGAATTGCTTGAACCCAGGAGGCAGAAGTTACAGTGAGCTGAGATCATGCCACTGCACTCCAGCCTGGGCTACAGAGTGAGACTGTCTGAAAAAAGAAAAAAAAAAATCAAGACCTTAAACATTAAGTATATACAAATTCCAGATATATGTAAACAGACCAAAATTAAACACTGAATTATTTCATCAGGATCAAAAACTAGCTGAAAGTTAAGTCAGTACTGTATAATAGCATCATCAAAAAGTTGGCCAGGCATGGTGGCACACACCTGTAATCCCAGCACTTTGGAAGGCTAAGGGGGGCGGATCACCTGAGGTGAGGAGTTTGAGACCAGCCTGGCCAACATGATGAAACCCTGTCTCTACAAAAAATACAAAAATTAGCTGGGCCTGGTAGAGGGTGCCTGTAATCCCAGCTACTTGGGAGGTTGAGACAGGAGAATTGCTTGAACTCGGGAGGCAGAGGTTGCAGCGAGCTGAGACCGTGCCATTTCACTCCAGCCTGGGTGACAAAAGTGAAACTCCATCTCAAAAAAAAAGAGTTCTTTACCTTCCTTATTAGTTTATATAAATGTTACCTGGAACACATGTTGAATAACTGTAGTAATTTTTATCTCCATCTGTAGGTTTTCTCGTATGATCTTTATCCTCTCTGAGTTTTCCATACCGTCCAAATCAATCTTCTGTTTGTTCTTTTCAGTCTGTATTTCTAAAAGCTTACTTTCTGAAGCTTGTTTTAATTCTGTTAGGTAAAAAATAATATATCATATATGATACCTCTACAAACAAGGATCTTGAAAAATCATGAAGCAGATCACTTCCTCGTTATTTTAGTCAAGAGAATTTTACTAAGCAGCATTTTAGGTTGCAATTTTATTCTGATCTAAAAACAACTTCCCTGATGCAAAATAACAATATTTTAATTTTGTACTTAGCAATGCCCTTAGTGACATATTCCAGGTATTTATGTATGACAATAACAGCTATCTACAGATGTTTCAGGTGGCATCATGTAATAAGGGCTTATTTTGGGTTGCCAAACTAGGTAGGAAATACATATAAAGAAATATTTTTCACCAGATGTGGTGGCTCACGCCTGTAATCCCAGCACTTTGTGAGGCCAAGGCGGACAGATCACCTTAAGTCAGGAGTTTGAGAACAGCCTGGCCAACATGGTGAAACCCCATCTCTACTAAAAATACAAAAACTAGCCGGGAGTGGTGGTGGGCACCTGTAATACCAGCTACTTGGGAGGCTGAGGCAGGAGAATCACTCCGCCAGGAGGCGGAGGTTGCAGTGAGCCAAGATCACACCATTACACTCCAGCCTGGGCAACAAAAGTCAAAAGTGAAACTCCGTCTCAGGGAAAAAAAGAAAAGAAAACTAAGATTCCCCTCTCCAGGGGGAAACATCATCACCCATTTTTGTATTTCTGGAAATAGTCTAACAATTAAACTACTTGGAAATATAAATGGACGTATTTCAGGGGCCTGTTCTTCAACATCAATGTATTCAAGAAGGTTGGAAAACAGTGGAGAAAATGAAACATCAGAAAAGTATAGCCCAAGCACGGGTGGCTCATTCTTATAATCCCAACACTTTGGAAGGCTGAGGCAGGAGGATCACTTAAGTCCAGAAGTTCAAGACTAGCCTGGGCAAGACCCTGATTCTACTTAAAAAAAAAAAAAAAAAGTGGGGGGGATTAGACAAGATGACCAATACTATTACTGACCCTGAGATTATTTGCTAACAGGCAAATCTACATAATGTTTGAAAAGAACAGATTTGGGCTGGGTGTGGTGGCTCACGCCTGTAATCCCAGCACTTTGGGAGTCTAAGGTGGGTGGATCACCTGAGGTCAGGAGCTGGAGACCAACCTGGCCAACATGGTGAAACCGTCTCTACTAAAAATATAAAAATTGGCTGGGCATGGTGGTGGGCACCTGTAATCCCAGCTACTCAGGAGGCTGAGGTAGGAGAACTACTTGAACCTGGGAGGTGGAGGTTGCAGTGAGCCAAAATTGCACCATTGCACTCCAGCCTGGGTGACAAGAGAGAAACGCCATCTTAAAAAAAAACAAACAAACCAGCCAGGCACCATGGGTTATGCCTGTAATCCCAGCACTCTGGGAGGCCAAGGCAGGCGGATCACCTGAGGTCCGGAGTTCGAGACCAGCCTGACCAACATGGAGAAACCGAGTCTCTACGAAAAAGACAAAATTAGCCTGGTGTCATGGTGCATGCCTGTAATCCCAGCTACTCAGGAGGCTGGGGCAGGAAAATCGCTTGAACATGGGAGGCAGAGGTTGAGGTGAGCAGACATTGTCCCACTGCACTGCAGTCTGGGCAACAAGAGTGAAACCTTGTCTCAAAAAAACAAATCTGGTTGGGCGCAGTGGCTCATGTCTGTAATCCCAGCACTTTGGGAGGCCAAGGTGGGCGGATCACTTGAGCCCAGGAGTTCTATACCGGCCTGGGCAACATGGTAAAACCCCATCTCTACAGAAAAAATAATAAATCTACATAAGAAAACAATTAGCCAGGCATGGTGGCGTGCGCCTGTAGTCCTGACTACTAGGGATGCTGAAGTGGAAAGATTGCTTGAGCCCAGGAGGTTAAGGCTGTAGTGAGTTATTAGCATGCCACTGCACTCCAGCCTGAGCAAGAGAACAAGACCCAGTCTCAAAAAACAAGGAGGCCGGGTGTGGTGGCTCATGCCTATAATCCCAGCACTTTGGGAAGCTGAGGCGGGCAGATCACCTGAGGTGAGGAGTTCGAAACCGGCCTGGCCAACATGGTGAAACTCTGTCTCTACTAAAAATACAAAAATTAGCCAGGCATGGTGGTGATGCACTTATAATCCCAGCTACTTGGAAGGCCGAGGCAGAAGAATGGCTTGAACCCAGGAGATGGAGGTTGCAGTGAGCCAAGATTGCGCCACTGGACCCAGCCTGGGCAACAGAGCGAGACTGTTTCAAAAAAGAAAAAAAAAGAAATACTGGCCAAGTGCAATAGCTCATGCCTGTAATCTTAGCACTTTGGGAGGCCAAGGCAGGAGGATCATTGAGGGCAGAAGTTCAAGATAAACCTGGGTAACATGGGGAGATTCTATGCCAAAAAAACCACAAAAGTTAGCTGGGCATGGTGGACTGCACCTGTATTCCCGGCTACTTGGTAGGCTGAGGTGGAAGGATTGCTTGAGCCCAGGAGTTTGAAGCTGCAACGAACTATGATCATGCCATTGTACTCCTGCTTGGGTGACAGAGCAAGATCCTTTCTCACAAAAATAAAAAAAATAAAAAAAAAAAAAAAAAAGAAAAGAAAAAAACCTGAAGACTGATTATCTTTTGATGTAAAATTTAAAAATTTAACTTTTCCAATGTATACTTTTGTTTCCAAATTTTCTAGAGTGTGTATTGCTTTTGAAATAAACATTTCAGTAGTTTCAGTGCAAAAAATCATCTCATGTCATGATAAATTAAGTGAAAAGGCTGTAGATCCATACCTATCATTTGATCATTTAGAAATTATGTATATATACATGTTTACATGGACATGGAAAAGTCTAGAATGATAAATACCAAACTGTCGTCACGTAGAAAAGACGCACGACTTTTGCATTACACATCATTTTATTTTTCCCCTGCTGAGAATGTATTAATTTTGTGATTTAAAGTTCTAAAACAATGAGGCATGGAGTGGTGGCTCACGCCTGTAATCCTAGCACTATGGGAGGCCGAGGGTGGTGGATTATCTGAGGTCAGGAGTTCAAGACCAGCCTGGCCAACATGGTGAAACCCCATCTCTACTAAAAAAATACAAAAACTAGCCAGGTATGGTGGCTCATGCCTGTAATCTCAGCTACTCTGGAGGTTGAGGCACTAGAATCGCTTGAACCCGGGAGGCGGAGGTTGCAGTGAGCAAGATCATGCCAGTGCACTCCAGCTTGGGCGACAGTGAGACTCTGTCTCAAAAAAAAAAAAAAAAACTAAAAATGCTTTTTAAAAATAAAAATACAAAAATTAGTTGGGCATGGTGGCAGGCGCCTGTAGTCCCAGCTACTCAGGAGGCTGAGACATAAGAATCACTTGAACCGGGGGAGGTGGAGGTTGTAGTGAGCTGAGATAGCGCACCACTGCACTCCACCTGGGTGACAGAGCAAGACTGCACTCCACCTGGGTGACACAGCAAGACTCTCAAAACAAATAAACAAATAAAACAGGCCAGGTGCGGTGGCTCACACCTGTAATCCCAGCACTTTGGGAGGCCAACGTGGGTGGATTACAACATCAGGAGATCAAGACCATCCTGGCCAACATGGTAAAACCCCATCTCTACTAACAATACAAAAATTAGCTGGGCCTGGTGGCACACACCTGTAGTCCCAGCTACTTGGGGAGGCTGAAGCAGGAAAATCACTTGAACCCGAGAGGTAGAGGCTGCAGTGAGCTAAGATTGCGCCACTGCACTCTAGCCTGGCAACAGAGTGAGACTCAGTCTCAAGAAAAAAAAAAAAAGAAATAAAATTTCTAAAACAATGAGAATAAATAGAGCAAAATGTATGTTACATTCCACTATTTAAACTGCCATATCAAAAATTTTAAGAAATTTGAAAGTTAGAAATTAGGAAATTTCTCAGTAGCTAGAGATATGGCCTTATCAATCTATAAAGTAAGCAAAATATGTTCTGCCAAAAAGAAAGTGTTCTACATACGCAATCTCTTCTTTCTAATGTCAAGCAGTTTTTCCTCTAAATCCCAAGATTCCTGTTATTAAAAATAAAAAAGTTAAAGCACATTACTGTAAGGACAACCCTGTAATATTTAAATCACTGGGTTTTATCTATTAGCCTTAGTTATCTAATGTTCCAGTTTTAAATTCTTCTATTTCCACACAACAAAAGGAAGACAGTGGCTTAAATTATAAGTAGATAATGTTCAACATTAGTCAGAAATAATAGAATTTTGAAAAAAGAGAGAACTTAAGGACAGTGAATTCCAATCATAGCATTCCCTTTGGATAATCCTATTTAATCATATACAATACAGTTACCAGCAAGAAGTTGAGAGTAAAATCATGAGAATGTATAAGCAGCCTAATGTGTAAGTTTACCTGCTGTGATTTCATTACTGATTTATTTAGCTTTAATAGGTGTTTCATGTTATCCATGAGCACACTGAAAAGGAAACAAAAAGATGATTTATTAAGGTTATTTATACCTTAGTTAAAAATAATAACTGCCATTAATGAAGGAATCAATGAGTGAAAACTTACTTTCATTAATGCCACCATACATTTGGATAAAAAGTCAGTTTAAGAAAATAAATCTGGAAAACTTTGATGTAAAATAAATTTCTGTGAAAATTAGAGATGCATTTCCGTAGAAAAATGTTTGGTCACAGACAAAAGAATACCAAATTAAAAAATGTGGGAACGTTTCTAAAAATTTCATATTTAATGAGGAAGCACCCTAACTTCCTAACAAGCTGCTTTTGTTTTGAATTTATTTTTTAGAGTAATTTTATTTTCACAGCAAAACTGAGTGGAAGGTACAGAGATTTCTCATGTACACCCTACCCCTGACACATGCATAGCCTCTCCCATTATCAACATCTGCCACCAAAGTGGCACATTTGTTACAATCAACAAACCTATATCGACACATCATTGTTACCCAAAGTCCAGATTTTACATCAGGGTTCACTCTTGCTTGTGTATATTCTATGGGTTTGTTTTTTGTGACAGGGTCTCACTCTGCCACCCAGGCTGCAGTGCAGTGGCATAATCAGTTTCCTGTAGCCTCAATCTCCTGGGCTCAAGCAATTGTGCTGCCTCAGCCTCCAAAGCAGCTGGGATTATAGGCATACACTACCATGCCCCACTAATTTTTAAATTTTTTTGTAGAAATGGGGTCACCCTGTGTTGCTCAGACTGGTCTGGAATTCCAGGGTTGAAGCAATCCTCCCTCTTGGCCTCCCAAAGTGTTAGGATTATAGACATGAGCCACTGAGGCCCCGCCCATTCTCTGGGTTTTAACATATGTATAACGACATGTATCCACCATTATTGTAGCAAACAGAATAGTTTCTTTTTGTATCATTTTTCTTTTTTTTTTTTTCAGAATAGTTTCAAAGAATAAACTGCTTTTCAACTCTACTTCTTCAACAAATAGTTTTGAGTACTTAGTACATGCTCTCAAGAATTATGCCACGTCCCAGGAATGTAAAATAAAATAAAACAAAAGTATTCTCCAGCCATACCAAACTACTTGATCTAGGTAATTACTTTCCCCCTTTATTCCACCCTGTGCATAACTCTGGTTCACATTCGTTACTGCACTACAGTATGATTGTGGATTTATTTTTCTCCTCCACTAGATTCTTTCCTCTTTGAAGAAGAGGAAAAATATAATGATC
Organism: Ateles fusciceps; assembly: GCA_036589455.1. Classification (NCBI taxonomy): domain Eukaryota; kingdom Metazoa; phylum Chordata; class Mammalia; order Primates; family Atelidae; genus Ateles; species Ateles fusciceps. The sequence goes on along the minus strand of JAZHEH010000800.1, from coordinate 724,637 downwards.
ATGTTGTTGGTTCTATCTCAAACTTTCTGAATCAGCATTCAGAAAGTTTGGGATAGAACCAACAACGTGATCACTCAGAATGTCTGGGATAGAACCAACGATGTGATATATAATCAGATATGCTGATTCAGAAAGTTTGGGATAGAACCTGCAATGTGATCATTATAATAGACATTAATCTGATAGTCAGCCAGGTGTGAAAAACACTGTAGAAGCAACTAACTGGGAAGGCCCAAAGGGGAGTCTGCACAAACCTGAGAGAGCTGAATTCATTTTTCTACGATTTACAGCTGTATTTGGTTGTCTTAAAAGACAAACTTAGGCATATTAAAATATAACAAGTTTATTTGAGCAGATAATTCATGCATCTGGCAGAACAGGATTGTTAGCTGTTTAGTGCTCTACTGTGGGAGGTGAGTGATTAAGCTTTTATAAGGTGTTCATAGAAGAATAGAAAATATAATTGGTTGGTTAGGGCCAGGCGTGGTGGCTCATGCCTGTAATCCCAGCACTTTGGGAGGCTGAAGGGGGTGGATCATGAGGTCAGGAGTTAGACCAGCCTGGCCAACATGGTGAAACCCCATCTCTACTAAAAATACAAAAAAAATTAGCTGGGCATGGTGGCGCACTCCTGTAATCCCAGCTACTTGGGAGGCTGAGGCAGGAGAATTGTTTGAACCCGGGAGGTGGAGGTTGCAGTGAGCTGAGATCACGCCATTGCACTCCAGCCTGGGCAACAGAGTAAGACTCTGTCTCCAAAAAAATAAGAAAATATAATTGGTTGGTTGAAGTGGAACATCTCTAGTTAGCAGTTTCTGATTGAGTATGCTTAAGTTTTATTTTACTATTAAGTAAAAAAAAAAAAAAAATTAAGTAAAATTCTGATTGGGTACTATTAAGTTTTATTTTACTATTTTATTTTATTCTGGTGTCAACAGTGAAACTGGCCCAATTGTCCCACAGAATTGATGTTTATGGTTTTTTTTGAATGAATATAAAAACTGACCCTCCCAGTCTTAAAACTTGAGAAAGTTACAATTATCTTACCTGAGTTCCTTTCTCAGGAAACCAACCATCAGGCCTCCCAGATAGTATCAAGGTACTTAAACTTAGAAGATCACCCCCCTCTGAACAATGAGACACCAGATCCCTCACCCATCATGACTGTCTCACCAACTACCTGCTTCCTATTGACTAACTCCTCTTCCTTACCCCCTCCCTAATTCCTGTTTTCCCATACATGGTTCCATATCTTCCCTGCTATATAAACCCTTAATTTGGCAGGGTGTGGTGGTTCACGCCTGTAATCCCAGCACTTTCGGAGGCCAATGTGCAAGTGGATCACTTTGAGTTCAGGACCAGCCTGGGCAACATGGCAAAAATCCCATCTCTACAAAAAATAAAAAAATTAGCCAGGCATAGTGGCATGCACCTGTAGTCCCAGCTACATGGAAGGCTGATCACTTGCTTGAACCTGGGAGACAGAGGTTGCAGTGAGTCATGATCATGCCACTGCACTTCAGCCTGAACAACAGAGTAAGGCCCTGTCTCAAAAAAACAAAACACCCCCTTAATTTTAGTCCATCTAGGAAATGAGACTGATCTCCCCCTCTCCTTGGCTACAGTACCCAAATAAAGCCTTCTTCCTGGCAATACTCATGTCTGTGATTACATTTCTGTGCAGCAAGCAACAGGACCTAGACCAAATCTCTAACATTTCAGTAACAATATGATGAATCTATCCTGCTATCCTGCACCTCACACCTTCAACTCAAGAATGTTCTTTTTTTTTTTTTTGAGATGGGGTCTCGCTATTGCCCAGGCTAAGGTGCAGTGGCAAGATCACAGCTTACTGTAGCCCCATGACCTCCTAAGATCAAGGCAGGAGGCTGATCCCTTCCTCCCGCCTCCGCTTCTGGAGTAGCTAGGACTACAGGCAGCTCTACCATGCTTGGCTGATTTTTTTTTTTGAGTTGAAGTCTCACTCTGTCGCCCAAGGTGGAATGCAATGGAACGGTCTCAGCTCACCCAACCTCTGCCTTCTGGGTTCAAGCAATTCTCCTGCCTCAGCCTCCCTAGTAGCTGGAATTACAGGCACCCGCCACCATGCCTGGCTAATTTTTATATTTTTAGTAGAGACAGGGTTTCACCATATTGGTCAGGCTGGTCTCAAACTCCTGACCTCGTGATCTGCCCACCTTGGCCTCCCAAAGTGCTGGGATTGCAAGTGTGAGCCACCGCACCTGGCCTCGCCTGGCTAATTTTTAAATTTTTTTTGTAGAGGTCAGGTACGGTGGCTCACGCCTGTAATTCCAGCACTTTGGGAGGCTGAGGTGGATGGATCACAAGGTCAGGAGTTCAAGACCAGCCTGGTGAAGATGGTGAAACCCCATTAAAAAATACCAAAATTAGCCAGGTGTAGTGGCGGCGCCTGTAATCCTAGCTACTCAGGAGGCTGAGGCAGGAGAATCGCTTGAACCCAGGAGGCAGAGGTTGCAGCAAGCCGAGATCACGCCACTGCACTCTAGCCTGGGTGACAGAGCAAGATTCCGTCTCAAAAAAACAAAACAAAAACAAAAAAACAAAAAAAAATTTTTTTTGTAGAGATGAGGCCTCCCCGTGTTGCACAGGCTGATCTCAAATGCCTGGGCTCAAGCTATCCTCCTGCCTTAGGCTCCCAAAGTGGTGGGATTACAGGCATGAGCCTCTATAATCTTTATGGAAGAGCAAGAATTATGAGTGCTCAAATTCAGATTTTTGGATTTATGTAATCTGGATTTAGCTGGAATATGGGGAAAACGTGTATCAGTGTGGGCTAAAACACTTAAGATAGAAGTGCCTAGATGCAGACCAGCCTGGCTAACGGTGAAACCCCATCTCTACTAAAAATATAAAAATTACCTGGGCATTGTGGCAGGCACCTGTAATCCCAGCTACTCAGGAGGCTGAGCATGAGAATTGCTTGAACCTGAGAGGTGGAGGTTGCAGTGAGCTGCACTTCAGCCTGGGTGACAGAGCAAGACTGTGTCTCAAAAAAAAAAAAAAAGTGCCTAGACCTATCTTGGAACTTTTCTGGTGCTCAAGGGAAGGGGATATTTTATCACAAGAGCTTTGGGAAATAAGATCATAGGTAAGACCTCTGAGGCCAGATACCAGGATACAGAGGACCTGACCTACTAGAGTCTTGATATCATATCCCTTGGGAAATTGTTTGATCAAACAAGCTCATTTCTACCAATAAAAACTGAGGAGTATGCTTCCTATCTCATTGGGTTTTGGTGGATCTCATTTGAGATAGCCCTGTTCCTGGTTTATAGTAAATATTGAAGAAAATGAACTTTCAAAGCTTTCCCTTAAATTCTTCCGACCTTCTGGATAAACTCTTCTGCTTCGTACAGTTACAATCCATATGGAACAAAATATCATTAGAACTATAAAAGTTGCTGTAATTCTGGGGAGGGCCTATAAAAATGTCATCACTTTTCTATTCCCCAGATAAAGATAGTTGGCAAAAATAATTTTTAAAAATTCACGAAACTGTAAGTCACTATGCAGATGCCATCCTTACCGAATCCAGAGGAAAACAAAAATCATACCTAGACTCTGTGCTAATTTTCTCCAGGTTTTTTTTAAGTGCAGTTGAAAGTCTTATCCTATGAGAGAAAAAAAGCTTGCATTATAAAACATGGATAACATTTGTGGTATATTAAAAAAATTCAAAACGTGACAAAGTTTGATTCAAATATACAAAAAACAGAAATAGGTTTTAAAATATTATATGGCAAATATTTTGAGAAATAAAAGATAGAAATATAAAATAACACCAAGATGGATAGGGCTGTTGCATGCGGGTATACAATGCCGGAATGAGAAGCCAGGTAAATCTGAAATCTGGCCTGAGCTGAATGAGTTCTCTAAACCATCTACTTTTGTGCAAAGCCAGTGGAAGCATTAAGGCACTAAAAAGATCAGGATGGGCCTGAAATGAAAGGACTTAGGGAATATAAAACCATATATGACTATAGACTTTAAAACATTCCTTTTTTTTTTTTTTGAGAGGGAGTCTTGCTCTGTCACCCAAGATGGAGTGGAGTGGTGCAATCTCAGTTCACCGCAACCTCTGCCTCCTGGGTTTAAGAGATTCTCCTGACTCAGCCTCCCTAGTAGCTGAGATTACAGGCATGTGCCACCACACCCGGCTAACTTTTGTATTTTTAGTAGAGACAGGGTTTCACCATGTTGGCCAGGCTGGTCTTGAACACCTGACCTCAGGTGATCTGCCCGCCTTGGCCTCCCAAAGTACTGGGATTATAGGCATGAGCCACCATGCCCAGCCAGATTAGGTATATTAAATGCATTTTTCACTTACTGTATTTTCAACTTACAATGGGTTTATCAGTACCTAAACCCACAGCAAATTGAGGAGAGTCTGTAATGCAAATTTTCTCTCAGGGCTCAAAATTTTTGTGACCAGGTTGGGCTTGGTAGCTTATACCTATAATCCCAGCATTTTGCAGAGGGTGAGGTGAGAAGATCGCTTGAGCCTATGAGTTCAAGGCCAGCCTGGGCATAGTGAGACCCCGTCTCTATAAAAAATTAAAAAAAATTAGCCAAGCGTGGTTGTGCATGCTTCTGGAGCAGTCCCAGCTGCTCCACAGGCTGAGGCAGGAGGATCACTTGAGCCTGGGAGGTTGAGGCTACAGTCAGCAGTGATCATGTCACTGTACTCCAGCCTGGGCAAAAGTGAGACCATGTCAAATTAAAAAAATAATAATAATATTAGGCTGGGCTCTGTGGCTCAAGCCTGTAATCCCAGTACTTTGGGAGGTCGAGGCGAGTGGATCATGAGGTCAGGAGATCGAGACCATCCTGGCCATGGTGAAATCCCGTCTCTACTAAAATACAAAAAATTAGCCGGCTGTGGCGGCGCACACCTGTAGTCCCAGCTACTCAGGAGGCTGAGGCAGGGGAATCGCTTGAATCCAGGAGACGGAGGTTGCAGTGAGCCAAGATCACACCATTGTACTCCAGCCTGGCAAAAGAGCAAGACTCCATCTCAAAAAAATAATAATATTAATAAAATATTTGTATGACCATTATCTAATCATCATTGTGCTTGACTAAGTCATTTAGCCCAGTTAAAAGATTCCCTCCACTTTGCCCTCATATCCATTTTGCTTTCAGTTCACAATGCTTACATTTAAAATGTAATAATTACCTGTCTACTGCAAGCTGTTTTATCTCAAAAGCAATTTTCGCCTCTTCAATTTCATTTTCCAGGTCTTCAATTTTACTATCAAAGAAACATGAGCAAAAGAATTTCAGCAATATCAGAAAAACACATTGAAATAAATGTATAAAGTGAGCCCTTGAAAAAAGTAAAACACATTTATTTAAATAAAAGTGTTCTACAGGCTCAATATACCAATGTGTATTTACATACTTGGTAAACTAATGCCCCTGAGCTACTTGACTCAGTATCTTGTAAAAAGGGAGGCCAGAAAGTTCTAATGTGATAATTTGTGTACATATAAATCTCCATCCCAAATTAACAATTTCCCAATATATTCATCACAAATTACTTGGAAAAATAAAGGAAAGGAAAAAGAAAGACAATGTTATAGCATAGAAAATGAGATTATGAGCAGGCTCAGTGGCTCTTGCCTACAATCCCAGAACTTTGGGAGGCCAAGGTGGAGGATCACTTGAGGCCAGGAGTTTGAGAACAGCCTGGGCACGAAGTGAGGCCCCCATCTCTACAAAATATATATATGCATATTTTTTAAGACAGAGTTTCGCTCTTGTTGCCCAGGCTGGAGTGCAATGGTGCGATCTTGGCTCACCGCAACCTCCGCCTCCTGGGTTCAAGCAATTCTCCTGCCTTAGACTCCCGAGTAGCTGGGATTACAGGCATGTGTCACCAAGCTTGGCCAATTTTGTATTTTTAGTAGAGACAGGGTTTCTCCATGTTGGTCAGGCTGGTCTTGAACTCCTGACCTCAGGTGATCTATCCACCTCAGCTTCCCAAAGTGCTGGGATTACAGGCACTCAGCCCCAAAATATTAAAAAAAAAAAAATAGCTAGGTGTGGTACAATAAGCCTGTAGTTCCAGCTACTCAGAAGGCTGAGGCCAGAGGTTCCCCTAGAACCCAGGAGGTCATGGCTTCTATGAACTATGATCACACCCCTACACTCCAGCCTGTGTGATAGTGAGACTCCATCTCTAACACAATCAAATAATAGAAAATATGATTAAATCTTAGTAAAGACCCTAAACAAAATTTTAAAATATAACATACGCTTCGATTTGTTTTTCTTGCATAATTTGTTCTGGAGTTTTTCTTCACCTGCAAATAAATAATTTTTTGAAGTTACTAACATTTTAGAACAGTGCTGTCTAAAAGGAATATAATGTAAGCCACAAGGGCAAAAACATCATTTAAAATGTCATTTTTACATTATAGAAGAAAAATAGTGAAATTTAATTTTAATATACTTATTTAACCCAATAGAGCCAAAATATTATTTCAATGTGTAGTCAATTTAACATTATTAACGAAATATTTCACATTATTCTGTCTGTATTTTATATTTACGACCCATCTCAGTGATGACTAACCACATTGCTTGAGTCCAGGACAATGATGACTAACCAACCACATTGCTTGAGTCCAGGAGTTTGAGATCAGCCTGGGCGACATAGCGAAACTCTGTCTCTACTAAAAATTAGCCAGACATAATGGCACATGCCTGTAGTCCCAGCTACTTGGGAGGCTAAGGTGGGAGGACTGCTTGAGCCCAGGAGGTGGAGGTTGCAGTGAGCCAAGATCTTGCTACTGCATTCCGCCTGGGTGGCAGAGTGAGACAGTCTCAAAAAAAAAAAAAACCCAACAAAGACAATGTGGTATTTGTGTAAGGATCGACAAATACCTCAATGGAACAGAAAAAAGCCCAGAACTTGCTGTGATGATGGAAAGGCTTCATATCTATGCTATCCCATAGGGTAGCCACTAGCCACATGTGGCTACTGAGCATTTGATATGCACCTAATTTTAAATTTTATTTAATTTTAATTAGCTTTGAAAAGCCACATGTGTGGCCGGGCACGGTGGCTCACACCTGTAATCCCAACACTTTGGGAGGCCGAGGTGGGTGGATCACCTAATGTCAGGAGTTAAGAGACTAGCCTGGCGAACATGGTGAAACCCCATCTCTACTGAAAATACAAGAAATTAGCCAAGCATGGTGGCAGGTGCCTGTAATCCCAGCTACCTGGGAGGCTGGGCAGGAGAATCCCTTGAACTCGGGAGGCGGAGGTTGCAGGGAGCTGAGATCGGGCCATTGTACTCCAGCCTTGGCGACAAGAGAAAGACTCTGTATTAAAAAAAAAAAAAAAAAGCCACATGTGGCTAGTGGTTACCATATTGGACAGCACAACTCTAGAAGGCAATTCTACAGTAACAGAAATCAAATTGGTGGTTGCTGGAGGAAAGGGTGGGGACTGACTGTGAAGTGGCACACGGGATTATTTTGGTTTGAAAATGTTCTATATCTTTTTCTTTTTTTTTTTTTTTTTTTTTGAGACAGAGTCTCGCTCTGCTGTTGCCCAGGCTGGAGTGCAGTGGCACGATCTCAGCTCACTGCAACCTCTGCCTCCCGGGTTCAAGCGATTCTCCTGCCTCAGCCTCGTGAATAGCTGGGACTACAGGCACCCACCACCATACCCATCTAATTTTTTGGATTTTTAGTAGAGATGGGGTTTCACCGTGTTAGCCAGGATGGTCTTGATCTCCTGACCTCATGATCTGCCTGCCTCGACCTTCCAAAGTGCTGGAATTACAGGGCCCTATATCTTAATTTTTTGGAGACAGGGTCTCCTTCTGACACCCAGACTGGAGTGCAATGGTTGTGATCTTGGCTTACCGGCCCCTAGATCTTAGTTTTTTGGAGACAGGGTCTCCTTCTGTCACCCAGGCTGGAGTGCAATGGTTGTGATCTTGGCTCACTGCAGCCTTGATATCCCAGGCTCAAGCAATCCTCCTACCTCAGCTGGGTGGGACTATAGGTGTATGGCACCATACCCGGCCAATTTGTTTTTTATTCTTTGTAAAGATGGGGTCTCGCTATGTTGCCTAGGCTGGTTGCCCTGGGCTCAAGCAATCCTCTCGCCTTGGCCTCCCAAAGTGCTGGGATTATAGATTGATTCACCATGCTCAGACGAAAATGTTCTGTATCGTGATTATGGTAGTGATTATACAGATTTAGACATCTGTCAAAACTCATCAAATTGTACCCTTAAAATAGATGCATTTATTGTAAAAAACAAACAATCCTGTAACCAATGAAGTCTCAGTAATATATATATTTTTTAAATGATAAAAGAATCAATACTTTTTTCTCTATCTATTGATTGCTTGATAGTCTCGCTCTGTCACCCACTGGAGTGGAGTCCAGTACAGTGGTTCAATCACTTGAGCCCAGGAGTTGGAGACTGCAGTGAGTCCCAGATGGACTATAGGTACGTTTCACCACATCCGGCTAAATTTTTTTCTTTTTGTAGGGACGAGGTCTCACTTTGTTGCCCAGGCTAATCTCAAACTCCTAGCTTCAAGTGATCTTCCTGCCTTGGCCTCTAAAAGTGCAGATAGTCAATTTTAGATAAACATCTTCTTTCAGAAGCTACAACTAAACTTCCTGTGGCCTGCCGAACACCTGTCTTCTCCTAGGTATAGAAATTCTACAATGTTAACTAAATCTGCCCAAGTTTTTGGATGTCATGATCCCTTAAAAATGGTATTAGCTATACAGAGAAAACAAAGACTATGGGAATGTAAACTCTTTCTTCTCATTTGGATCTGAGCTCTAAAATCATCTTAGAGAAGCTATCTCTATGTAAAGAAGCCCCTCCCTCTTATCATGCCATTGTTTCCTTCATTACACTTATCATACTTCATAAACATCCTGCATGTTTGTTTACCAGTTTTGGTACACTAGCCACATATAAATAATTTTTGATAAAATTAATTTTCTTTTCCCTTGAGAAATCAAACTCACAAAATCTTGAGGCTGGATGTGGTGGCAAAACCCTGTCTCTACAAAAAATACAAAAAATTAGCTGGGTGCAGCGGCATGTGCCTGTGGTCCCAGCTACTTGGGAGGCTAAGGTGGGAGGATTGCTGGAGCCCGGGAGGCTAAGGTTGTAGTAAGCCGGAGACTGTGCAACTGCATTCCAGCCTGGATGACAGAGCAAGACCCTGTCTCAGAAAACAAACAAACAAAAATCCTAATTTGAAAATAACAATACTTACTTGCATCAAGTATTGATTTATATTCTAAGACTTGTTGTTTCGTCTGTGCTCTCAGCCTGAAAACAGATAAAGAGAATAGAAAGTCACATATTTATTGACTGAGGTTTTACTCATTACCACATGATGAACCAACTCATCTTTTCCAGAAGCTGATACAAGAAAGTAAGTATAAATAATTAAACTCAGAACTGCAAACTTCTAATTTCCCCTCATTTTATTTAAAATGGGCATAAACAGCCAGGTGTGGTGGCTCATGCCTGTAATTCCAGCACTTTGGGAGGCCGAGGCAGGCGGGCCACCAGTTCAGGAGATGGAGACCATCCTGGCTAAAACAGTGAAACCCCAACTCTACTAAAAAAAAAAAAATTCAAAAGCCGGGCGCGGTGGCGCGTGCCTGTAGTCCCAGCTATTCGGGAAGCTGAGGCTGGAGGATCTCTTGAGTCCAGGAGTTCTGGGCTGTAGTGCGCTATGCCGATCGGCTGTCCGCACTAAGTTCGGCATCAATATGGTGACCTCCCGGGAGTGGGGGACCACCAGGTTGCCTAAGGAGGGGTGAACCGGCCCAGGTCGGAAATGGAGCAGGTCAAAAACTCCTATGCTTGATCAGTAGTGGGATCACGCCTGTGAATAGCCACTGCACTCTAGCCTGGGCAACACAGCGAGACCCCATCTCAAAAAAAAAAAAAAAAAAGATTAAAAAAAATACAAAAAATTCAGCTGCAAATGTTGAAGATGGAAACAGCCCCCCCAAAAAAAAAAAATGCACACACAAAAAATTAGCCAGCCATGGTGGCAGGCACCTGTAGTACCAGCTACTTGGGAGGCTGAGGCAGGAGAATCGCTTGAACCCGGGAGGTGGAGGCTGCAGTGAGCTGAGATTGCGCCACCGCACTCCATCCTGGTCAACAGAGTGAGACTACATCTCAAAAATAAAAAATAAAATAATGAAATAAAATGGGCACAAAGAACTTCAAGGCCTCAAAGGAAAACCCAAAGCGGAATACACAGCAAAAACAGAACTTCAAGGCCTCAAAGGAAAACCCAAAATGGAATACACAGCAAAAACAGTATCTGTGAGGAAAAAGTTAAAAAACTGGCTTTTCAATTTTTTAATAGGCCAGACTGAACTGAGGATGCTATACAAAGAAATAGACTGAAATGATTAAACCCCAAACCACTGTAATTATTTATAAACACAGATTTTATCAGGAGACATAACAATAACAAAGATATTAGTAATTAGATTAGTAATTCATATAGCTTTTCAGTTCTTCTATTAATCCAAAATCATACATAAATAGAAAAACTATGAGCAAAGGGTTATTTAAGATGATAGCAAGGGTGAGGAGGAAAAGACAAGAAAAAGAAATAGGTATCTTTTCATTGTTCAAAACATTTAAAAAAGAAAAATAAAAAAATGGTAGTTATTACATTTTTTTTTTTTTTGAGTCGAGTCTCCCTCTGTTGCCCAGGCTGGAGTTCAATGGCACAATCTTCAGCTCACTGCAACCTCTGCCTCCCAGGTTCAAGCAATTCTTCTACCTCAGACTCCTGAGTAGCTGGGATTACAGGCACCTGCCACCACAACTGGCTAATTTTTATATTTTTAGTAGAGATGGGGTTTCACCATATTGGCTAGGCTGGTCTCAAACTCCTGACCTCATGATCTGCCTGCCTTGGCCTCACAAATAAATTGTATTTACAAAATATTTCACACTTGCAAGACAGTTTCAGAATTCTGAAACTGCCTTTTGAGTTTATTTTCTGGGACAAGTAAATGAGCAATGAGGTTGCTCTGTCGCCCAGGCGCAATCTTGGCTCATTGCAACATCCACCTCCCAGGTTCAAGTGATTCTGCCGTCTCAGCCTCCCGAGTAGCTGGGATTACAGGAGTGCGCCACCATGCCTGGCTAGTTTTTGTATTTTCAGTAGAGACAAGGTTTCACCATGTTAGCCATGGTTGGCCAGGTTGGTCTTGAACTCCTGACTTCAGGTGATACGTCCACCTCCGCCTTCCAAAGTGTTGGGATTACAGGCATGAGCCACCGCGCTAGGCCCAAAATGATTTTTTTAAAACTATCTTTGTTATGACAGAACAGAGGACTGCAATTTTTTTTCTCCAAAGGGGCTGAGGGCAAATTTTTTTAGGGTTTGTGAGTCACATGGTCTGTTTTAGCTACTCAATTCCGCCCTTGTGGCAGGAAAGTTGTATTCCAATAAAACTTTATGGACACTGCAATTTGAATTTCTAATCGATTTCACGTTTTATGAAATATTTTTATGATCTTTTCCCTGCAACCACTTAAACACAAAAATTATTCTAAGCTTGAGTGGTCACACAAAAATAGACAGTTGGGCAGATTTCGTCCAGGAACCTCGCCTGCTCACTGGTTTAGAAGACTGATGTCCCTTCTCATCGAATCTTTCCCAGCAACCGCTTAGCGGAAACGTATAAACATTGTCCCCTTAGAAGAATATATAACAACAGTGACAAGCTGCCTCAGAAAACGCCCTCCGTGTAAGCTGACCCCTTCCCTCCCACTGATTGCTCTGCAGCTGCATTCCTGAACCACTACCGAGGCGCCACATCGAGGCTGCCAGACGTGCTACAATTAAGCAAAGCCTGATTACAGCCATCCGGGCAGCTCGAGGGAGGACAGGGAAAACAAATGTTATCCATACCTGTAAATTCCTGTTTGACACATAGGGTTTCTCTCTTTTTTAAAAAACTGCCGCCACAAAAGTCATAGGATGATGTATTGTAGGTCTGTTACAACTTGACAAACTATCTCTGTGCCTGTTACCACCGTATAGATGACCTCAGTCCTGAAACTCCCTTATGCCCCTCACCCCATATAAACCCTTCGTTTTGTAAGCTCGTGGCTGCCTCTTCTTATTGTTACCCAGCAGCCCGGCAAGTTAATAAACTTGCTTGCCTGACTTTGGGTCTATTCTCCTTTTTCTCAGCCACTCTTAGAATAACAAAAAAAGCTTCTGGGTTACAAAGGGGTCGTAGTTATAAAAGAAATGGTAGGGGCACCTTCCTTCCAGTTTAGCTCTGACATTCACCTCGTCTGAAAACCAGAGACCCAGGGCGTGAGGCGGGGGAAACAGGAGAAATTACAGCTTCTAAGGACTTTCTAAGGGCCCAGGGCACTGTGCTCAACACTTTCCTAGACTATCTCATTTAACCCTATAGCCTCTCTACCAGGGTGTCAATTTTCTCTCCTTTTCGCAGATGAATAAAGAGCTTCAAGAGTTTAAGTCAATGAGCCAAGACGTGACCGAGTGTGAATTCGAACCCAAGCCCTTCTGAGCAAAGGGCGAAGCTCCTGGCCCACGACTCCCACTTGGCTCCGGCTGAGGCAGCCAGAGGGAACAACCTGAGCAGCAGGGTCATGCGGTCCTCGCTGCGCGCCGCCTCGGCGCCGGCGACCTGCGAGGGCCCGCCTGCCCCGCCTTCCCCTCCGGAGTCCGCGAGCTCATCGGCGGCTTGCTTCTGGGGCTGCTCCTCCATTGCTGTTTGAGGGGGAAAAGCTACCACTCAGCAGGCAAAGGCCGCTGAAAAGAAGTCGCTTTTCCCGCCACTAAATGGACGCCGGGGAAAAGGCTTGAGAACCCCGCCCCTTCCGCCCAGGGCCCCCACCCTTTCCGCCCCGGTTTTTCGGTTGCCGTGGTTACTGCTTGCTAGTCTTTCATCCCGCCTCTACTGGTGAAAATCATTGCAGACCACTGGTAAAAAGTTGGAATAGCTTTTGTTAAACTTCGGGTGTATGGAGTGCTAAGCTGGGGGGATGGACCAGAGACGTTGGGACACCTCCCGGGAACAGCAGCTTGGAAGGGAAACATCTCCTGACCTAAGTGGTCATTCGGCCTTGGCGCTGGGACGCGGGGAGCGCGGCGACAGCCATTTGTGCTTCCATCTTGGCACTTCTTTTCCGTCCGCTGCCTTTGAAGATGGGTGTGCCCGACAGGCTCTGAAAGATAAACATTAGAGGGTTGTTTAGAAGAGTTTTTTGATCTCAGCCCATGAGGTGCTTACCCTTCGTTTGGCGGAGAAACCAGTGGCTTCTGAGGTTCCGGGATACCCACGGGCCACAAGTACGAGGCATTGCAGACATTTCCAGCCCAGACTTCTAGCGTGGGAGACATCCACACTCTTTCAATCTCTTCCACTGGTACTTGACTCTGTCATTATGACTGGCACCACTCGTAACTGGGAGTTGGGTGCCCTCAGGTGTCTGCTTTGAGTGTCTGCAAGGTACCTTTGAGCTTTCTCAACTGTGCAGTGAGTGGGGGGGGGGAATGGAGAAACGAAGGACAAATGACTGATTTGTAATTTTTCATTATCAGTCGGCCATGTGAGGGACATTAACTACCCTTACCTCACAAGTACAGCAGCTTGAACCTCTTTGAACAAGAGATCCAAGAGTTCTTTTACAGCGAATTACCCCCTAGTTAAACTTGATCATACTGTGCTGTTTTCTTCCTCTGTATTATCAGTGTTATACAGTTCCTGATAAATTCGCGGGTGTGGTGGCTCATCCCTGTAATCCCAGCACTTTGGGAGTCTGAAGCAGGTGGATCACCTGAAGTCAGGAGTTCGAGACCAGCCTAGCCAACATGGTGAAATCCCGACTTTACTAAAAATACAAAAATTAGCCAAGTGTGGTGGCCGGCGCCTGTAATCTCATGCTGTTCTGGAGGCTGAGGCAGGAGAATCGCTTGAACCCGCAGGGCAGAGGTTTTAGTGAGCTGAGATCGCACCACTCAACTCCAGCCTGGGCGATAGAGCGAAACTCCGTGGAGGGGTGGGGAGAGTTAAATTCAAAAGACGCAGAATAGGCTGGGCGTGGTGACTCACACCTGTAATCCTAGCACTTTGGGAGGCCAAAGCAGGAGGATCGCTTGAGGCCAGGAGTTCGAGACCAGCCTGGGCAGCATAGTGAGACCTCCTTTCTACTAAATAATAGTAATAACAATAAAATACCCAGGTGTGGTGAGTTAGACCTGTGGTCCCAGCTACTCAAGAGGCTGAGGTAGGAGGATCACTTGTGCCTGGGCCGTTGAGGGCTACAGTGACCTATGATTACACCACTGCTCTCCAGCCTGAGTGACAGAGGGAGACCCTGTCTCAAAAAAAAAAGGCACAGGATGTAAAATAAGGCATTAGGTTTGCTATTCCTACATATAAACTTATGGAACATTTTCTTGTTTCATTTCGTTTTACCAAAAGGGTGATCCTGTTCTCAACTTTTTCACTTTACCACTTAGTGGCTACCTTCCACTATCTCACAACAATCTCATCCTTTTAAGCAGTTAGTTGCTTATAAGGTGTCCACCGGCCAAATTTGGGAGAAAAATAATGCAGTGTGCAGTCACTCATGCCTGTAATCTCGCCGCTTTGGGAGGCCAAGAGGGCAGATCACCTGAGGGATTGGGAGTTTGAGACCAGCCTGGCCAACATGGTGAAACCCCCATCTCCACTAAAATGCAAAAAAAGACTCTGTCTCAAAAATTTAAATAATAATAATAATGCAATGGTTATCCAACGTGAGAATTCAGAGGAGACCTTGTTTTTTTTTTCTCTTTTTTCTTTTTTTTTTTTGACACGGAGTCTCACTCTGTCATTCAGGCTGGAGTGCAGTGGCACGATCTTGGCTCACTGCAACCTCCACCTCCTAGATTCAAGCAATTCTGCCTCAGCCTCCCAAGTAGCTGGGATTACAGGCATGTGCCACCACACCCAGCTAATTTTGTATTTTTAGTAGAGACCAAGTTTCACCATATTGGCTAGGATGGTCTCCAACTCCTGACCTTGTGATCCGCCCACCGTGCCATCCAAAAGTGCTGGGATTACAGGCGTGAGCCACCATGCCGGAAAATTTTTTTTTTTTTTTTTTTTTGAGACAAAGTCTCACTCTGTCACCAAGCAGGAGTGCAATGGTGCAATCTTGGCTCACTGCAACCTCTACCTCCCAGGTTCAAGTGATTCTCCTGCCTCAGCCTCCCAAGTAGCTGGGACTATGGGCACGCACCACCATGCCCAACTAATTTTTTTATATTTTTAGTAGAGACAAGGTTTCACCATGTTGGCCAGGAGGGAGACCTTGTTAAAACATATTGCTAGGATGCCTCTCGGATTCTGATTTTCATTTGTAACAAGTTCCCAAGTAAAGTTGCAGTTTTAACAAGTTCCCAGGTAATGTTGCTGTTGCTCATTGAGGAGGACACTGAGAACTACCACCATAAAGGGTGATAAAACACTGAATTAAAAACATATACAGTAAAATAACAAAAAAGGATGAGTGTAAGGCCTGGCACCGTGGCTCACGCCTATAATCCCAGCACCTTGGGAGGTTGGAGCGGATGGATCACTTGAGGCCAGGAGTTTGAGACCAGCCCGGCCAACATGGTGAAACCCCATCTCCACTAAAAATGCAAAAATTAGTCGGGCACAGGGGCACGTACTTGTAATCTCAGCTACTCAGGAGGCTGAGACAGGAGAATTGCTTGAACCAGGGAGTCTGAGGTTGTAGTGTGCCAAGATAGAACCACTGGACTCCAGCCTGGTGATAGAGTGAGACCCTGTCTGTTGGGGGAGGGGAAGTGGGTGGGTGTGGGTGGGAGCTATTCATTAGAAAGTCAATAATAAATGTAGAAGAAATTATAGAATTAGAAAACTACCATCATATCCAGGGAGATAAATGTCAGAAAAGTATAATTAATGGGTTCTAAAACTAGAGACCAGCACTTTATAGGAATGTTATATCTAGTGGTTACCACTTTAACCAGATGGTCAAAATTGGTAATCAAAATGGTGTAACAATCTGATGTCTGACTCTAATATAATGCTTGAGTTGTACACATAACCTCTTAACCTGTTGCCAAAATGTGTAACCTGAACTTAACTATGCTGAAAACATGAGACAAGAAATCCAGAATGAGGAACATTCTATAAGACAATTCATGTCTATACCCTGAAAAACAAAAAGCTGGGCAGTTGTTCCATATGGAAAAACAAACCATGATTGAATCTTGGATTGGAAAAGGAAAAAAAAAAAGCCCTAATACATTTTTGGAACAGTTGAAGAAATTTGAATATGTTCTGCATATTAGATATCAAGTTACCAGTTTTCTTAGTGTGATAAGATTGTGGCGAAGTGCGGCCGGTGGCTCTTTGGGGATGGGGGTGGGGGTGGGAATCTCTAAGCAATTATACCATACAGGGAGAAAAATCTTTAAAAGAGTCCTAAAATACATGGAATATTTACCATTTTATTTATTTTTTTGAGACAGGGTCTTACTCCTACACCCAGGCTAGAGTACAATGGTGCGATATTGGCTCACTGTGGTCTTGACTTCCCTGGCTCAGGTGATTCTCCCACCTCAGCCTCCTGGGTAGCTGGGACCACAAGCGCACTCCACTATGCCTGGCTAATTCTTGTATAGATGGGATTTCGCCATGTTGCCCAGGCTCATCTTGAGTTCCTGGGCTCAGGCAATCCACCCGCCTCAGCCTTGCAAAGTGCTGGTATTACAGGTGTGAGCTACTGTGCCTGGCCTATTATATTTAATAGCTCCAGGAGAAATACTTTACTGTTTAATTTAGCTAGTTTCCAACAAATGAATGGGGACCTCAAATGATTTAAGGCTTTAAAAAGATGAAACCCTCTCTAATCTACCTTAAAGCTAGTAAAATAAGACACCAGACAACAGTAGCAATAAAAACCAAGCCAATTTTCCATGAGCTGCAAAAATTTCTAAGTGAAATATTAGCAGATTAAATGTATATGCCATAAACAGGAATTCGTTTCACCATAGGAAATCTCTAATGTGACTATATCAAAAGAGAAAAACCAAAATGATATCATATGCTGCAAATGTTAATGGAACTCCACAACCTTGCCTATTAAAAACTCCACACAGTTTGAGCACATCATGGAATAAAAATTTTAAAAGTAAATAAACCCCACACAGTTTTTTATCATTTGATTTTTTTTTTTTTTGCTATTTAATTGATCTTTATAGTTTCTATTACTGTGTGACATCAATTCAAGGAAAGGAAACCATCTATTATCACTGATTATTTTGGAGATTCTAATATTATAAAAGTGAAACTTTTGGACTTAAGAACTAGAAAATTCTCCAATAAAGAATAAAGAAGGACTTTGGGAGTCCAAGGCGGGCGGATCATGAGGTCAAGAGATCGAGACCATTCTGGCCAACATGGTGAAACCCTGTCTCTACTAAAAGTACAAAAAATTAGCCGGGTGTGGCGGTGCGTGCCTGTAGTCCCAGCTACTTGGGAGGCTGAGGCAGGAGAATTGCTTGAAACTGGAAAACGGAAGTTGCAGTGAGCCGGGATCATGCCACTGCACTCCAGCCTGGCAATGGAGCGAGACTCTGTCTCAAAAAAATAAAAGATAAAAAATAAAATAAAGAAGGAAAATTGATGTCAACTGGATAGGAAATTAAATAATTACAAGTGCTTTAAGAGGCCGAGGTGGGAGAGTCACTTGAGGCCAGTTTGAGACCAGCTTGGACAACACAGTAAGACCCCCATCTCTACACAAAAAAGGAAAAATAATTAGCTGAATGTGGTTAGCGCACCTGTAGTCATAGCTACCCGGGAAGCTGAGGTGGTAGGATAGCTGGAGCCCAGGAGTTTAGGGCTGCAGTGCACTATGATTGCGCCACTGTACTCCAGCCTGGGCGACAGAGTGAGACCTTGCCTCTATTTAAAACAAAACAAGGCCGGGCACAGTGGCTCACGCTTGTAATCCCAGCACTTTGGGAGGCTGAGGCGGTTGGATGACCTGAGGTCAAGAGTTTGATACCAGCCTGACCAACATGATAAAACCCTGTATCTATTAAAAATACAAAATTAGCCGGGCATCGTGACCGGGCACCTGTAGTCCCAGCTACTCAGGAGGCTGAGGCAGGAGAATCACTTGAACCTGAAAGGCAGAGGTTGCAGTGAGCTGACATCAAGCCATTGCATTCCAGCCTGGGCAACAAGAGCAAAACTCTGTCTCAAAAAAAAAGAAAAAAAAAAAAGAAAAGAAAAGAAAAAAAAAACAAGAGTGGGCTATACTACTAGGGAGATGAAGAAAAAAAATTTTAAAAAACAAAAGTGGGAAATATATCTCACTCACAATAGTGACAAAAGGCAAAACCCATAAACCCAGGCATAAATTTAAGAAAGCTGCAGAATTATACAATTAAATTCCAAAGTTACTGAGGGGCATGCAACAAGGATTATTGAAGTTTCTAGATGGTAAGACAATATGCCAGTCTAACACAAGTTAGTTCATAATGTATAGTCAAAATCTCAAAGGAGGGCTGGGTGCAGTGGCTCATGCCTGTAATCCCAGCACTTTGGGAGGCAGAGCAGACAGATCACCTGATGTCAAAAGTTAGAGCAGCCTGGCCAACATGGTAAAACCCCCTCTCTACTAAAAATACAAAGTCAACCGTGTGTGTGGTGGTGCACACTTGTAATCCCAGCTACTCAGGAGAGGCTGAGGCAGAATTGCTTGAACCGGGGAGGCAAAGGTTACAGTGAGCCAAGATCCTGCCACTGCATTCCAGCCTGGGCAACAGAGTGAGACTCTGTCTCAAAAAAAAAAAAAAAAAAACCTCAAACTTTTTGGTAACTGTACACAATTTTAAAGTTTTTATGGAAAAGTGTTTGGTAGTACCCCTACATATTTGGTAAGCCTCATCTTACCTGATAAACTGGCAAAACTATTGTATTATCACAGGAAAAAAGATCAGGGAACAATAGATGGGCATTGAAGATTTTTTTTTTTTTTTTTTTTTTTGGCAGAATCTCATTCTGTTGCCCAGGCTGGAGTGCAGTGACATAATCTCCACTCACTGCAACCTCTGCCTTGCGGCTTCAAGCAACTATCCTGCCTCAGCATCCTGAATAGCTGGGATCACAGGCATGCACCACCACCCCAGGCTAATTTTTTATATTTTTAGTAGAGACAGGGTTTCATTATATTCGCCAGGCTGGTCTCGAACTCCTGACCTTGTGATCCGCCCACCTCGGCCTCCCAAAATGCTGGGATTACAGGCGTGAGCCACCGTGCCCGGCCGAGATTTTTTTTTTTTTCCGGAGACAGAGTCTCACTCTGTTGCCCAGACTTGAGTACAGTGGTGTGATCTCATCTCACCACAACCTCTGACTCCCAGGTTCAAGTGATTCTCCTGCCTCAGCCTCCCGAGTAGCTAGGATTACAGGCACATGCCACCATGCCTGGCTAAATTTTTTGTAGTTTTAGTAGAGACGGTGTTTCACTATGTTGGCCAGGCTTGTCTCAAACTCCTGACCTCGTGATCCCCCCACCTCAGCCTCCCAAAGTGCTGGGATTACAGGCGTGAGCCACCGTGCCCAGTGAAGATATTTCAAGTTGGACAAGGAGGGTTTCAATCACAGCACTGGCATAAATGGGTATCCATCTGGAAGAATTCTACTTTACACCACATATAAAAATTGCTTACTGAAAGATTACAGAGCTTAAATGGGAAAAATTTAGATTTTTAGAAAACATTCTTGGTTTGGGGATGAAGTTGATCTTGTTTTTTTTCTATTTTTTATTTACGTGCTTGCCTACGTGCAGATGAAGTTGATCTAAAACTGAAAATCCAAAAGCAACTACAGGAAAAGTAGATTTGATAATATGAAAACTTAAGTTTTCCTGCCTGGCAAAAGATAGCATAAACAGTCAAAAGGAAAATGACAAAGTAGGAAAGTATTCCATATTGTTGCCAAGTAGACAAATGTATCCAACTTGCTATCAAAAGTTCAAACAAGCTGGGTGCGGTGGCTCACCACCGTGGCTCACTCTCAATCCCAGCATTTTGGTAGGCCAAGTGGGGCGGATCACCTGAGGTCAGGAGTTCAAGACCAGTTCAAGAACTGGTCCACATGGTAAAACCCCATCTCTACTAATACAAAAAAAATAAAAATAAAAAAAAAATTAGCCGGGCATGGTGGCAGGTACTTGTAATCCTAGCTACGTGGGAGGCTGAGGCAGGATAATCGCTTGAACCTGGGAGACGGAGGTTGCAGTGAGCAGAGATCACGCCACTGCACTCCAGCCTGGGTGATGGTGTGAGACTCCGTCTCAAAAAATAATAAGTTAAAACAGCAAATATTTTTGCTAGTTTGAGTCATAGAAATAAAAGACTGATTACCTTCAGTTTTATTATATTATTTTTTACCAAGCAATTCTGCCTCAGCCTCCCAAGTAGCTGGGATTACAGGTACCTGCCACCATGACTGGCTAATTTTTATATTTTTAGTAGAGACAGGGTTTCACCATGTTGGCCAGGCTGGTGTTAAACTCCTGACCTTGTGATCTGCCTGCGTCTGCCTCCCAAAGTGCCAGGATTACAGGTGTGAGCCACCAGACCCAGCCTGTTTTAATAATGCAGAGAAAATTGGTACTTTTGGATGTCATCTGGTTCTGTCAAAATTTAAAATGCATGCTTGCTTTAGGGAACCTAGAATACATAAAAGCATGGTATAAAAAAATATATAAACAAAATTGTAGGGGCAAAGAGAAAAAGCAGTCTGAACAGGGGGAAATGGTTGAATGAATACATTAGTCATGTGTTGCTTAATGATTGGGCTATATGGTTTGAGGAATGTGTCATTAGGTGACTTATTGTTCAAACGTCAGTGTACTCACACAAATCTAGATGGCATACCCTACTACACTTCTAGGCTATATAGTGTAGCTTATAGCTCCTAGGCTACAAACCTACACACCATGTTATTGGATACTGTAGGCAATTATAACACGTCAGTATTTCTGTATTTAAACACAGAAAAGGTACAGTAAAAATATGGTATAATATTATAATATGGTATATTATAATATGGGGCACATGACTATCTGTACTATGTAATATAATGCACAAATACAGGTAGGCTTATGTGAGGAAAATAATTGTTATGTATATAGAATGAACCACATTTTAAAAAAACCCATAAAAATTCATATGCACATCTATATTTATACAAGGCATGAAAGGATAAATCCGTAATTGTTGATGTCTTTCAGATGGGTGGGATTTGGAAAGAGGATAAGGGTCAAATTAACTTTTTTAAAAAGATGCCTTTTGTATTTGAGTATTGTTTTATTTTCTTAACCAAAACACAAAAACAAAATGAAAACTGGGCTTAGAATATAAGTTCTCATTTTTCAAAGTGAAATTTTGAAAAGATACTAGCTAAGATTGATAAATAGTGGTAAAAGTAATTAATTTAGAATGATGGCAGCAATCACCAGAAGAAACAGAAAACAGGGGGACTAGGGATGAGGTGGTAGACTTTTACTTTAAAAATAGAGCTGCCAGGCTCACACCTGTAATCCCAGCACTTTGGGAGGCGGGCGGATCATGAGGTCAGGAGCTCAAGACCAGCCTGGCCAACATGGTGAAACCCCATCTCTACAAAAAAACACAGAAAAAAAATTTGCTGGGCAGGGTGGCGGGAACCTGTAATCCCAACTATTTGGGAGGCTGAGGCAGGAGAATTGCTTAAACCCAGGAAGCGGAGATTGTAATGAGCTGAGATCACACCATTGCACTCCAGCCTGGGGGGACAGAGCAAGACTCAGGAAAAAAAAAAAAAAGTGGAGCTATACAGCCGGTTCTCCATGATGACTTGGCATACATGCAGTATGTCCTATGGAAGTAAAGTTTTCAAATACCTCCATCACCTTCTGTAACTCATATTAATAAAGTAAAAGCCAGGTACATAAAACATAAAACAAGAACCAAGTATATAAACATACATCAGTTGGGTCCCCCAGATAAACCAAAAGCAGTTTTTAAAAATATTCCCACCATACCTTTTAAAACAACTTTTCCATTACCCTAAAGTAGGAAGTAACCACATTCAAATGAGTTAAGCTATAAAAAAGTAAAAGGGGCTACAAGCTTTATTAAAATTAAGCAAATGCAATAGTAATATGTACAGATGGCACATGGTGCCAATTTTATTTGTAAATAAAATATTCCAACTCAAGTTCACAAGTTACACCTTTGCCACGGCCTTGGCTAAATCTTGAACTAGTGCAGAATTCAGCTGTGCTAGAGTGCTGATCTTAGCATGTTTCGACGTAGCGTACTTGTTCTTGATAGTCTGGAAGACAAAAAGCATAGCAATTAAAGAGGGGAAAAAAAAGTCACAAGATCCAATGATACAGGTATTCATTTAAAATATTAACTCATTCAAAATAAACCAGGCATTTGCAGGGATGATGTATGAATTATTTTCACTTTTCAACATCTTACATTGCCGCTAGATTGACTCACCATGTGCTTTGTAAGTCCTTGATTTACCATAACTATATTCTTAGCCAGGTGCTGCATAACTGGAAGAAGGGATTCTTCAGTATATGACAGGTAATGCTGTAGAGTTGGTGTCTAAGACAATAAAAGTTAATGTTAAAAATGCTCAATCAGTAATGATTTTCATAAAGTTTCTAGATGTTAGATGTTATTCAGGAGTGGGGAAGTGATGAGTACTGCATAACTAATTATTAATATAATTGAAATTTAAGACAAAGCCTAAGACTCATCCTTCGATAGGTGCTCTCATGCTTCCATAGAAACCTGTGCTCACACCTAATTTCATTATTGTAATTGCTGACTTGCCCCTCCTAAAACTAGACTCTACTTCCATAGTTCCATTCCTAAGACCTAGGGTAGTGTCTGCTACATAGGAGAAGCATTTGTTAAATGAATGAATATTAACTACTAGTATGTCATTTGACCTTCAAGTTTCTCTAATTGTAAGAAGTTACTCTACGTTTCTCAAAGGGAATAAAGTTGAAATTACACAAAGAAATGGAAACACTTGGCTGGCTGCAATGGCTCATGCCTACAATTCCACCACTTTGGGAAGTGGAGGTGGGCGGATCACTTGAGCCCAGCCCAAGACCAGCCTAGGTAAGATAGGAGACCTTGTTTCTACAAAAATTACAAAGCTCAGCCTCCAGGGTAGCTGGGACTACAGGCCTGTGCGTGCGTGCGTGCGTGCGTGTGTGTGTGTTTTTAAATATTTTTTGTAAAGATGAGGATTTGCTATGTTGCCCAGACTGGTGGGCAACTCTTGCGTAGTTCATAAGTGCGATGATTGGGTGTTCATGTGAATGTGTGAAACAGGCCACCCTCAAACCTTGTTACAATGTGGGCATATTACCCATCTGACATGAAAAAAATTAAAACCTAGCTAGGGGAGGGTGAAGTTGCCGTGGGCCAACATTGCACCACTGCACTCCAGCCTGTGTGACAGAACAAGACCTTGTCTTAAGAACAAAAAGAAGTAGAAACATTCTAAGACATCTTTTTTAACTATTCCTTCAGTAGATCCCATATTTATGAACCACTTGAAGTGCCTTTTAGTAACAAAATCCTGTATTCAGGCAAACACTCTTTACAATTTAAAAGTTTAGGAGTTCTGTGGGACAGAGCTTACCCATTCACCATTATCCAGAATTTTCAGTGCTAAGCAAAAAGCTCCTGCTGCAATTTGAGAAGGAGGAAAGTGCACCATATCATAGTCCAACATAGTTAGTTCCATCAGGTATTTGGCCAAGTATGTTGGTCAACATCAGCCTGAAACAAAACCCATCACTGAGCTTTTCAGAAAATTTTCCTTGGGCAATAAACTGCATACCCATATATATCTTTAACTACAAACGTTTGTCTACTAAGTCAAACGCAAGTGCCCATGGAAATCCCTAATATTAACATGCAGCCCAACTAGAAATAAAGAACATCTTTATCCCTTCCCCATGTAGTTAGGCATAATACAATTCAATTGAATTCGACTTGCTTGGTCAGCAGCAGTGTTCCCTAATGTACCCATACCGAAAGGTTTGTCAAGAAACCTTTACCTCTCCAATCTTAGATGCTCTCCGAAGGAAGTGCAAAGGTAGAGGCCGACCCAGACCAAAGTTTAAAGCTCTTAGAATCTTCATTTCCATCTGTCTGATTTGGTGCTTAGTGTAAGTGTTGTCAGTCACAAAAGCAAAGTCACCAATTTCTGGAGGGTACATTTCTTCATATTTGCTGGCAATAAACATGGCAGTGACACCAACCAGCTGCAGCATCTTCTTGGGCACACAATTATTCTGCAATGGGAATTTCAACGGGATGAATAAAATATTTGAAAAGGAGACACAGAACTATGATGGAGGAGAGGTAGTCATTCTCCCATAATAAAATCTTAATTAATAACATCAAATCCCCCAAGAAAGATTTTAGCTGAAAGTCATTTTCTTATGACACCTAGAATCCCCAAAAGGGAAAACTATTACTGAAATGCTCACCTGCATGAACCGATCAATAATGGAGACAGTCATGTACATGGTCTCCTGCAACAACCTGAATTTCATTTGGACCTGTACTAGCCAGTCAATTAGGATGGCTCTCATGTTTCCAGTGACTTCCCGACCCAGTAGGTATTTCGGTCTGACTGCTTGCTCTTCCTGCAAAAGAAAATGCTGATTATTCTTAGAAACATGACTCCATGTAATATACTATGTCCAGAAAGATCAGTTACTTCCTACAGTAGCACTGGGGCATTTAGAATATCAGTTGTTTTTTTTTTTTTTAAGATGGAGTTTCACTCTTGTTGCTCAGGCTGGAGTGCAATGGTGCAATCTCAGCTCACTGCAACTTTCACCTCCCAGGTTCAAGCAATTCTCCTGCCTCAGCCTCCTGAGCAGCTGGGATTACAGGCATGTGCCACCATGCCTGGCTAATTTTTTTTTTGTAGTTTTAGTAGAGACAGCGTTCTACCATGTTGGCTAGGCTGGTTTCGAACTCCTGACCTCAGGTGATCCACCCACCTCAGCCTCCCAAAGTGCTGGGATTACAGGCGTGAGCCAATGCGCCCAGCCTATGTAAGTTCTTAATTCAGTTATTCATAGATCACCACAAACACCGTCACCAAGAAAGAAAGCAAACATTAAGGCCAGCGTGGTGGCTTATGCCTGTAATCTCAGCACTTTGGGAGGCTGAAGTGGGCAGATTGCTTGAGGCCAGGACTTTGAGACCAGCCTGACCAACATGGCAAAACCCTATCTCTACTAAAAATACAAAAATTAGCTGGGCATGGTTGCTCACGCCTGTAGTCCCAGCTACTCAGGAGGCTGAGGCACGAGAATTGCCTGAACCCAGGAGGTGGAGGCTACAGGGAGCCGAGATTGCACCACTGTACTCCAGCCTGGGTGACAGAGCAAGACTGCCTCCAAAAACACAAAAAACAAACAAAAAAACACGTTAGATAGGACAGTGTGACAGCTTTTTATATTGTCAGGTCTTACAATATTCAATTCACCACAGCTGCTGCTGGCCCACTTCCTTCCAAATAAAGATACCATACTATCATCTCAGATCTTTTCACTTAAGCCTTTAAACCTAGAACCTGAGCTTTATGTAGAGAAAATATCAGTAACTCCCAGAGAAGCTGGAACCCATGTACTACAATATTCCTGCCTGCTCCAGGGCTAAACCCCAACAGCAACATAGCTAAGAACTGTGGGGGACAAGAGTGACTTTATTTTAAATGCTAATTCCATGTGATATCTGCCTGTTCACTTTAAGTTTGGCCTTTCCTCCAAACAGCCCTTGATACTACTGTATATATTATAGGCTGTGATGTCAGCAGCATTCTCTCAGCCACTCACACATTCCTTCTAGAGCATGTATACTTTCCCCAAGAAAATGTATATATACCCAAGCCCTGGGTATGAGGGGTTACAGTGCAGAGATCTACATCTTACAGCCACACAAGACCATACTTCTGTCTGTAAATTCCTAATCAGTCACCCAATACCAACAAACTCCATTTATCTGCCTTATTCCTTGGTTTCTAGGCTCCTTTGACATTTGGAGGGGTTGCTCTGCATATATGGCCTTTCACAGAACAAGAATGAAGCATCAAGAAACAGCACATTTACTAAATTTAATCCTCCAAAGTTAGAACACAACTTTAAAAAGCACAAGATGGGAGAAGAAACCCAAAGTAGAAGGCTGCTCCTGGCAAAGAACTCTTCTTGCAGAAGGATCCTATAGAAAAGGAGAGGACCAAAAGGAGGGCCGGGAGCAGTGGCTCATGCCTGTAATCCCAGCACTTTGGGAGGCCACGGTGGTTGGATCACCTAAGGTCGGGAGTTCGAGACCACCCTGACCAACATGGAGAAATCCTATTTCTACTAAAAATACAAAATTAGAGGGGTGTGGTGGCACATGCCTGTAATCCCAGCTACTTGGGAGGCTGATGCAGGAGAATCGCTTGAACCCAGGTGGCAGAGGTTGCAGTCAGCAGAGATCATGCCACTGCACTCCAGCCTGGGAGGAAGAATAGTGAAGCTCTGTCTCGAACAAAAAAGGAGAGGCCCAAAAGGAGCAGGAAAGAGATGAAGATGTCAATGATGACATACGACAATGCATAAAAACAACTGCGGGCTGGGTGTGGTGGTTCATGCCTGTAATCCCAGCACTTTGGGAGGCTAAGGTGAGGGGGAGGAGGAAATCACCTGAGGTCAGGAGTTTGAGACCAGCCTGGCCAACATAGTGAAACCCTATCTCTACTAAAAATACAAAAATTAGCCGGGTGTTGTGGTGGGCACCTGTAATCCCAGCTGCTCGGGAGGCTGAAGCATGAGAATCACTTGACCCAGGAGGCAGAGGTTGCAGAAAGCTGAAATTGCGCCATTGCACTCCAGCCTGGGCAACACAGCAAGACCCTGTCTCAAAAAAAAGAAAATCAAAACCAAAAAAACAACAAATAAAAATACAAAAAGTTAGCCAGGCATGGTAGCATGTGCCTGCAATCCCAACTACTTGGGAGGCTGAGGCAGAATTGCTTGAACCCAAGAGGCAGAGGTTGCCCTCAGCCTGGGCGACAGGGTGAACAAAACGAAAAAACAAACAAACTGGGTAAATATGGTAATGGTATAGTTTATGCTAGTATGTTTATGCTGCCATATAGAATGCTTGTGTTTGTCAGGAAAGGGCAAATGCCATTAACAGAAAGTTTCAAAAGTGGGATCAAATTGAAATGAACCAAAAACTAGCTTTTGAGCGTACTCCTTTAGGGCACAAATAATTTCACCAACAACTGGATGCACATCAGCCACACTAACACAAAACACCTTGTGCTAGGGGTGGCTATAGTCTTTCAGTATAGTCTACATCCTCCTCCACTTCCTGACCCATTCATTATCGCCTAAAATGCAGAGTTTGGGACTTAACCATTCAAACTGCAATGGAGATGGCACAGTTACACATGAAATTCAATCTGTGGACTTTCCTTTAGGAAGAGCAATAGTAGTATCCATGTTAACTTCCAACTTGACGACAGAAAGTGGCAAACAGACTTCACTGGTTTAGTGACTTTTTATTTTAGGTATTCCATGAAGGAGAATTTGAAAGTGCAATCTACTCTTAAGAAATGCTGCCCACGTCCTGCTTGAATTATTATAACTATTGATAGAAAATACTTTCATAAAGTTAGAAGCAGTTTAGAAAAAGAAAAAAAAATCAAATGATAATACTGACCTCAAGTTGTCTCAGGTAAGCATAAATATCTTTCACATATTCACTGCAAAGGTTTGGATCCCCTCCATCTTCTGCATCCACATCACTTACTGCAAGAATTACATCGGAGAAGGCCTGACACAGGTCTTCTTCTGCAGGAGCACATCCAGATGTTTCCATTGGGCTTAGAGAGGGAGTGTCAACCTTGAAACAAAGAGATCTCTTGACACAATAGCAAATAGGAGTAAGCATTATAGTTAAGGTCAGTTTATTGGTACCAACTTAAGATAGTATTCTGCTGAATTGACATACAAATCATTTCCTGAAAGGAAAAGTATCTTTTCATATTTATTCCATTTCTTTTTAGGAAGTGATTAACATCAAAAGAGATCATTTGGGTTGGGTGCGGTGGCTCACACCTTAAATCCCAGCACTTTGAGAGGCTGAGGTTGAGGCCAGGAGTTCAAGACCAGCCTGGGCAATATAGCAAGACCCAGTCTGTCAAAAAAAAAAAAAAAAAAGTGATCATTTAATTGCTCAAATAAAAAGAATGAGGTCGGGTATGGTGACTCAAGCCTGTAATCCCAGTACTTTGGGTGGCTGAGGTGGGAGGATCCTTTGAGACCATGAGTTCCAGACTAGCCTGGGCCACACTGCCAAGAACTCATCTCTACAAAAAAAAATTTAAATTAGCTGGGCATGAAGGTGAAGGCAGCTGCCTGTAGTCCTAGCTATTCAGGAGGCCAAGGCAGGAGGATCACTTGAGCCCAGGAGTTTGAGGATACAGTGAGCTATGACTACGCCACTCTACTCCAGCCTGGGCAAAAAAAAAGAGTGAAATGCCAACTTAAAGTGAGTCAGTTTAAAGTTGGAAGCAAATAAATTCACATTCTAGACTTTCCTCCAAAGGAAACTGAGAAGTAATTAATCTTTATGAGCAACATGTGAAGTTAACCCAAATAAATGACAATTCAGTCTTTAGTCTTTATTTCAAAATATAAACTGCTTCTCACTACTCAAAAGAACACAAATTCTGTCCTTACTACTAAGGATTAACTAACTCTATAACCATTAACCACTTCCTTCAAGCTCCCTTTATTCCACTGTTCAAACATTTATTGAGCATCTTCTTCAAGTCAAATTCTGCAAGGCATTGACTTCATGGCATCCTCAAGGGGCTCTTAATTTAATAGACAAAGTTAAGTAAAGAAATAAGAATGTCTGGGCACGGTGGCTCATGGCCTCTCAAAGTGAGGGCGGATCATCTGAGGTCGGGAGTTCGAGGCCAACCTGACCAACATGGAGAAACTCTGCCTCTACTAAAAATACAAAAATTTGCCAGGTGTGGTGGCACATGCCTGTAATCACAGCTACTTGGGAGGCTGAGGCAGGAGAATTGCTTGAACCCAGGAGGTGGAGGTTGCAGTGAGCCGAGATTGTGCTGTTGCACTCCAGCCTGGGCAACAAGATGAAACTCCGTCTTAAAATAAGACTGAGTCTGGGGGTGGTGACTCATTCCTGTAATCCCAGCACTTTGGGAGGCCGAGGAAGGTGGATCACCTGAGGTCAGGAGTTTGAGACCAGTCTGACCAACATGGTGAAACCCCATCCCTTAAAAAAAAAAAAAAAAGAAAAGAAACTCTGTCTCTACTAAAAATGCAAAAATTAGCTGGGCATGGTGGCACGTGCCTGTAGTCCCAGCTACACGGGAAGCTGAGGCAGGAGAATCGCTTGAACCTGGGAGACGGAGGTTGCGGTGAGCTGAGATCGCGCCACTGGACTCCAGCCTGGGCAACAGAGTGAGACTCCGCCTCAAAGAAAAAAAAAAAAAAGATGGATTCTAGGAATAGGGGTGGAGATGGGGGAAGTTAGGGAAAGCTTCAGGAATTGATGCTTGAGCTGTTTTCAAGGATGAAAAGGTTTTTAGCTAAATGAAAGACAGGGTGGGGAAGGTATTCTTACTAAGTGGGAAAGCAAAGGTAAGAATCAGTATGGGCCTTTCAAGAAAGCCTCATGTAGTTTGATATGCCCAGTTAAAGACTGTGCTGGCTACATGTTTCATGTACTATGATCAGAAATTCAACACTAAAGCAATATCTTTCAATCTCTTATGCTTAGATATAAGAAGCTAAACTAGCCAGGCCCACGCTAAATGGTGGCCAGGCTCAAGATAAATGGTGGCTCACGCTTGTAATCCCAGCACTTCGGGAGGCCAAGGTGGGTGGATCACTTGAGGTCAGGAGTTCGAGACTAGCCTGGCCAACATGGTGAAACCCCATCTCTACTAAAAATATAAAAATCAGCTGGGTGTGATGGCGTGTGCCTGTAATCCCAGCTACTTGGGAGGCTGAAGCAGGAAAATTGCTTCAACTTGGGAGGCAGAGGTTGCAGTGAGCTGAGATCGTGCCACTGCACTCCAGCCTGGGCAACAGAGCGAGGCTCCCGTCTCAAAAAATTTTTTTCAGATAATTTTCTCAACTGGTTTTAACTAAGTTTAAAAAAACAGAGTTTCAGAATGCAGTTCATTGCAATTTCATCAAAGCATCCTCCTCTACATGACCTACCTTTCCTTCACAGGATAGGACACATTTACACATTTGATTTAATAAAAAGTTATTGGTCTTGAGGCTAAATCTTTTTTTCTTTTCTAAAACATCCTGTTATAACATTTTTTCTTTTTTTTTCTTTGAGGCTAAATGTTAATTCATCTTCTTAACCACTCCCTGAAGAGTTGCATTCTTCCTGTTTTACTCCTTTACATACTCCAATGTTACGGGCTTATTATTTAGTAGCCATATTAGGCAGCTAAAAAAAAAAAATTCAGGCCGGGCGCCGTGGCTCAGGCCTGTAATCCCAGCACTTTGGGAGGCCAAGGCGGGTGGATCACCTGAAGTCAGGAGTTCAAGACCAGCCTGACCAACATGGTGAAACCCTGTCTCAAAAAAAAAAAAAAAAAAAAAATTCAAGAGAATATTCTATGTTTATGAGGATAAATTCTGCAGAGATGGCTTGTACTGGGACAATAAAACCTTTGGTTCAGGCAGCTACTACTTAATATCATTAACAAAAGCATAGATTCTGAAGCCAGACAGCTTGAGCTTGAATCCCATATGGGCCACTTACCTGTGTGACCCTGACATAACCTTTCTAAAGCCATGACCTAAATAGCAGAGGTGATAATACCTATCTCAGAGAGTATATGTAAAGATTATGTGAGTTACTGCATGTAAAATGAATGCTAGGCAGAGCTTGCCTCATGCTAAGTACTCAGTAAATGATATTAATATTACTATTAATTTGAATGCTCCTGCATGTATCAGTGAAATAAGGGACACAAGAAATAATCAACAGACTCTACAATGGTAAGAATAAGTTTACCAAAATAGGCTCAGGCGAAAGTTTTTCTTCTTTAACAGGCTCAGGTTCTGGCTCTGGCACTGGCTGGGACACCGGCACTGGCACCAGCATAGGTACCTTTTCCAGAGGTTTTGGTAGTTTTTTAGCAATAACTTTTCCAGTAGCTGAAGGTTTTCCTTCCTGTGTAGATGAAACAGAGAGAATGGAGTATTTCTGCATCAAGGGCCACAGTTGGAAGGTGGGCTCTTAACAGAAGTTAGGTCAGGAAGAGGGGTTACCTTTTTCATAGGCATTTTGGCCTGTAGCTGTTCACCGACTTTGTTACCAATGTCCCCAAGAGCTGTTCTTGGCCTCAGTCCGGGCTTGGAGATTGCAGCAGGGGCCACAGGCACGCGCTTTGCGCCTGCCATACTGATCTTCGCCGTATTTTCAGCATTAATTTTCGAGTTCTGAAAGAAGCAAGACCACTTTAAGAGCTGGTCCACGGAGGCTCGAGTACGTCAAGGGTTAATTAAGGTGGGGCACAAGAGAGGTTCCCAGAAGGAAAGCCGACTAAATATGGGTTCCAAGGGAAAACGTGGGTCCCCGAGTATACTCTGCGGCCGTGACATGCCAGTTTCCACCGAGAACCTCTACATTACCGATAGAGGGATTTCCTAATTAGTCCTGGCCAGCCCTAAAATACCGAGAATTTGCATTTGACAGGAAACTGAAAAAGCCTCCAATTGCAGACACCTTCTCTCTGGAAAGGGGGTTACGCAGTTGCTGGCGGGCCCACTCAGGCACCCTCCACCACTTTTTCAAAAGGTTCCCAGTCGACTCTCCACCCCTCCCATTTACCCAGTATCCGTCCAGGTCTCTTTCTCACCTTCCTCCTTCCGTCTATTGTCCCCCACACTCCCCGACACTCCCCCACCAGGCCTGGGCCCACCTCGGCGCTCTCTTGGTGACTCCCCTCCCACCTTCCTCCCCAAATCGCTCCTGAAGCCCTCTCCCGCTCGGGGGGGCTCCCGCAGGCGAGGCAGGGCGACCAGGCAGCAGCGAGGAAGGCCGCATTAAGTTCGCAGTCCGCAGCGGCTCACCCTGGTGACTCGCAGCGCCATGGCTTCCTCTTCACCAGGCAGCAGCTCAGCGGAGAGAAGCAGAACACCGGAGCCCCGACCAGCCGAGGACCTGAACACACAAGAAACGAACAGCCGTTCCTCCGCAGCACGCCGGGAAGAGCCGGCCCAGCCTTAAGTTTAAACCCCGCACTGCTCCCCTCCTTATTGGCCTGTTCGTGGCACTCGCTAACTTCCCATTGGCGGCTGCCGCTCCCCGGAGAATGCGTTTCCAGGGCGATCCCGCGACGGCATTCGAGAGGGGCGGGTTCAGAGTGACGCTAAGTCCGGAAGGCGTGGCCAGGTTCTCACGTGGTCTGCCTCCGCGCCTGCGCTCTCGGGCAGCTGCCGCGGTCACCTGGAGAGCCTAGCAAAGCGTGCGCCGCCCACCTGGAAAGGTGGGAGCGCGCTGCCCGTGCCAGATCAGGGAAAGCCTGGTGGCCTTTGGAAGGTGACAGTGGCGCGGCCACAGTCTCAGAAGTGTCAAAAGTAGTTTTGGATCTAGTCCAAATTATTGTTACACATTTTCCATTTCTAAGGTAGCAGCAATAATATAGTTCATGAAAGGCTTTGATATGCATTCTTTCATTTGATAGTTGCCACAGCTCTATGGGGTGGAGGAACTGAAGCTCAGCGGCTTAGATGACTTTGCCAGGATCACACATTAGCAAGCGAAGAACTGAATTTAGGGGTTTTTTGAGGGGAGGGAGGGTGGGTATCTGTATTATTTTCGCAACACTGGTTGTCCCTTAAGAATGTCACCTTCCAATCATGAGGTCAGGAGATTGAGACCATCCTGGCTAACACGGTGAAACCTTGTCTTTACTAAAAATACAAAAATTGGCCGGGCGTGGTGGCAGGTGCCTGTAGTCTCAGCTACTCGGGAGGCTGAGGCAGGAGAATCGCTTGAACCCAGGAGGTGGAGGTTGCAGTGAGCCGAGATTGCACCATTGCACTCCAGCCTTGGCGACAGAGTGAGACTCCGTCTCAAATTAAAATAATAATAATAATAATAAAAGTCACCTCCCAGCTTCTACTTAGTTGATTGCTTCTACTTACTTGATTACTTCAAGACTGGCCAGTTTCCCAAGGCCAATTGTTTGTTTTAGCTTTCTATTTGGAAATAATATCATACTTAGACCAGTTGCCAACAAAAATCTAAAGGAACATTTCTATATCCTTTACCCAGATTCACCCATCCTTAACCTGTATTTGCCTCTCATGGGAAGATCAGAAAAAAACAAAACAAAATACATTTTATCCCATTTGCTTTGTCATTTGCTCAATTTCTCTCTGGATCCAAAGAAAAACAAGAAGGTCCTTTTTGCCTTCTACTCCTCAAAACACACCAGGAGCTCAGCAACTGGAGGAGAGGCTAAAGGACAAAAGACTGGTATCTCATGGAGCAAAGACCTAAGAGCCAATAGAGACTACTGGCTCTGGAAGTCAAGGATCCAGAAGAAGGCGCTCAATCATTTGGTTTCATTGATTGTTATTCAGTCTTCTGTCATCATAGTTCTCCCCCTCCTACTTGGATGCCGTCCAGGGGGCCCTTACCCTTGCTCTCTTTCCTGGAATGCCTGCCTCTTCTTGCCCTCAAGCCTCTGGGTTCTATCTAGCTAATTCCCATTCATCCTTCAGTTCTGTGTTCAACATCCATCCTCAGTCTTTCTGGGTTTGATCAATCCTCTCTGTGTTCCAGTTTTAAAAATAATTTTTACTTTTATATGCTTTATTTTTTTAGAGCAGTTTTAGGTTCACAGCAAAATTGAACAGAAAATATAGAGCATTTCACCTGCCTTCCCCACTATTGACATCCCACATTAGAGTTGAACTTTTATTATAATCTATTAACCTACATTGACACCACATTATTACCCAAAGCCCATAGTTTACATTAAGGTTCACTCTTGGTATTGTGTGTTCTATGGGTTTTGACAAATATTTAATGACACTGATGACATATCTACCATTGTAGTATCATACAGAAGTTTCATTATCCTGGCCAGGTGAGGTGGCTCATGCCTGTAATACTAGCACTTTGGAAGACTGAGGCAGGTGGATTGATTGAGCCCAGGAGTTCAAGACCAGCCTGGCCAACATGGTGAAACCCCTGTCAGGAAATCAGCTGGGCAGGGTGGTGGGCACCTGTAGTTCAGCTACTCGGGAGGCTGAGGTAGGAGGATGTCTTGAGCCCAGGAGATGGAGGTTGCAGTGAGCTGAGATTGTGCCACTGCACTCCGGCCTGGGCGACAGAGCAAGATTCCATCCCCCCCCAAAAAAGAAAAGTTTCACTACCTTAAAAGTCCCCTGGGCTCCACCTATTCAAGCCTGTCTCCTTCTAGACCCTGGCAACCACTGATCTTTTTAGTGCCTCTATAATTTTGTTCTTTCCAGAATGTCACATTGAGATCATACAATATGTAGTCTTTTCAGAATGGTTTCTTTTCTTTTCTTTTCTTTTGGAGACAGAGTCTCACTCTGTCACCAACGCTGGAGTGGTGCAACTGCGCGATCTCGGCTCACTGCAGCCTCCACCTGCCAGGTTCAAGCAATTCTCCATCTTCAGCCTCCCGAGTATCTGGGACTACAGGCACATACCTCCATACTCTGCTAAATTTTTTGTATTTTTGTAGAGACAGGGTTTCACCATGTTGGCCAGGCTGGTCTTGAACTCCTGAGCTCATGATCCGCCCGCCTTGGCCTCCCAAAGTGCTGGGATTACAGGTGTGAGCCACTGTAATCCAGCTTTAGACTTTTTAGACTCTGTCTCAAAAAAAAAAACAAAAAAAATTAAGGGAACTGGCGATTGTCGGTACTCTCACAGTTGATCCATATTGTGTTCCTTTTTTTGCAGAGATGAAGTCTTGCTATGTTTCCCATCCTAGTCTTGAATTCTGGCTCTCAAGAAAGCCTCTTGCCTTGGCCTCCCAAAGTGTTGGGATTACAGGCATGAGCCACTGCACTGGGCCTATATTATGTTCTTATTGACTAAATCCTTCTGAGTTGATATTTAGTATATTTTAACAGAGGATTCTAGCTTCCTCCATTTTATTAGTATTATTGTAGTATAACTGTAGTATTACTGTAGTATAATTATAGACCAGATTGTCTGCCATACTTGCCGAAAATCAACTACAGCCATTAAGTTTTATTAACCACAAGAGACCTCTGAGTTTTTCTCCTTATATTTGCCTATATGCTCCAGTGACAAGTGACAGATCCAATTGCCTTCTGGAAGAAACATCACAAAGCTTCAAAGGTATGTTGTCAAACTCTTGAAGAGCAAGAAAAAGGAAAAAAAGAAAAAGCTTCAAAAGGTTAGTCTTAGTTGTTGCTGTTACTGAGAATACAGCTATGGGCACAGGCTTCTCAATTTAAGCTCACATTATGACCCATTATATACACATTTGTCAGAACTCAGGCAATTGAGTCAGGAATCCCAGGAACTTTTTGATTTTAGGAGAAGTTGACTTTATGGAAGCAGGTTGCTTTATTCAAGACATTCCTATCGAGATTGGTTCTTATGAAATTGGGCTACAGGTTTACATTCAATTTGATTGGGCTAACTGCATATTTGGTTTAAATGACTCTCAGACACTTGGAAGCATACCTACAAAATTCACCAGAATTACAGGTTGTGTTTCTTATGCTAATGTAATGTTACTATTAATGTAGGTCTTGACGAGAAGGAATGAGGCCTCTGGAAGTGGTTTATGTGCCATTTTGGGAATTTAATAATATTGTTAGTCTCTCAGATGACCTAATGTTCTGTCAGCCCTATGCCTGTTGAAATACAAATCTTCAATTAGCACTCAGACACACCGGTTTCCATCACTTCATGTACAAGTCCCAACCTTGCATTGGAGGTGCCTAGTTTAGAATGCTGTGTTAGAAACTGCCCTTTCCAATGGTGATTGGCAATTGAAATTGTCTAGACAAGATTGTCTGCTACACTTGCTGAACAAAAAAAGCTTTAACTCTACCTGGGCTTGAGAAAGTATCTTTTATTAAGAAAAAGAAAAAGAAAGAAAATAAAAGAAAAAAACTTTAACTCAGGCGCGGCAGCTCATGTCTGTAATCCCAGCACTTAGGGAGGCTGAGGTAGGCGGATAACCTGAGGTTGGGAGTTCAAGACCAGCCTGACCAACACGAAAAACACTGTCTCTTCTAAAAATACAAAATTAGCCAGGTGTGGTGGTGTATACTTGTAATCCCAGCTACTCTGGGGGCTGAGGCAGGAGAATTGCTTGAACCTGGGAGGCGGAGGTTTCGGTGAGCTGAGATTGAGCCATTGCACTCCAGCCTGGGCAACAAGAGCTAAACTCCATCTCAGAAAAACAAAAACAAAAACAAAAACCAAAAAACCAAAAAACCAAAAAGCTGTAACTCATTTGCTGCAATCATGCTGAACAATAGAATCACTTTAGGTTATTTGCTGACTAAACAAGGTGGCTCTTATTACCAACTCTTAATAGCTGTTGCATTTGGCGAAGTGCTTCAGACTAAATCAAGAGATCTTAGTCTAAAATCCAAGAATAGGCTGGGCATGGTGCTTCATGCCTGTAATCTCAGCACTTTGGTAGGCCAAGGTGGAGGATTGCTTGAGCCCAGGAGTTGCAGACCAGCCTGGACAATGTAGTGAGACCCTATCTCTACAAAAAATAAAAAATTAGCTGGGCATGGTGGCACAATGCCTGTAGTCCCAGCTACTCAGAAGGCTGAGGTGGGAGGATTAAATTAAATAAAATCCAAGAACTAAGCCAATCTAAGTCAAGGTGGGGAAAAACAATCTGTGGAATCTTTTTTCTTTTCTTTTGTTTCTTTTTTCTTTTTTTTTAGACAGGGTCTCTCTCTGTCACCCAGGCTGGAGTGCAGTGGTACAGTCACAGCTCACTGCAGCTTGTATATCCCAGGCTCAAACAGTCCTCCTGCCTCAGCCTCCCAAGTAGCTGGTACTGCAGGCTTGGAGTGCAGTGGTGCAGCCATGGCTCACTGCAGCCTGTACCTCCCAGGCTAAGCAATCCTCCTGCCTCAGCCTCTCAAGTAGCCGGTACTGTAAGTGTGCAACAACATGACCCGCTAATTTTTAAATTTTTTGTGGAGAGGGGGTTGCCCAGGCTAATCTGTGGAATCTTTTAGTAGGATTTCGGCTTTTTCAAATAGGATGCTGATTTAGGGCATACTGTAAACATTATTTAAGTTGATGCTAATGGTTGCTATTGTCAAGTTATTGTTAGCAAGTCTTTTTTTTTTTTTTTTTTTTTAGTTTAAGTCTTGCTCTTGTCACCCAGACTGGAGTGCAATGGTGCGATCTCAGCTCACTGCAACCTCCGCCTCCCAGGTTCAAGTGATTCTCCTGCCTCAGCCTCCTGAGCAGCTGGGACTATAGATGCCAGCCACCACACCTGGCTAATTTTGTATTTTTAGTAGAGACAGGGTTTCTCTATGTTGATCAGGCTGGTCTCAAACTCCCAGCCTCAGGTGATCTGCCCACCTCGGCCTCCCAAAGTGCTGGGATTATAGGCGTGGGCCACTGCACCCGGCCTGTTCACAGGTTTTTAAGTGCCAGTTGTTGTGCATCCCACCATCCCGTTTTATGCATCCAGCAATTCTACAACAAAAGATTAAGGTTGCTCTGAAAAACAAAATGGAATGTGAGAATGGCATCTGAAAGAAACTAAGATGGTAGCAAAGATCTCAGAACCTGATCATGTGTTGACTGTGAGGGAGGGTATCCTATTGTCTCAGAAAGAGGGACTGTAAAAATTAATTTTTCACTTACAATAGCACTTGCTTAGGAATTATCTCAACTATTGTTTCATTGCCATAGGCTCTAAATACCATCAACTTTGATAAAATACCATCAACTTTGAATGATGCTAGGATGCCAGGCTTTTACCAGACCAAAGTGAAGACTCATTTTTGACTGATGCACAGTGGAACATATTTTATTTTATTTTTTTGAGATGGAGTCTCACTTTGTTGCCCAGGCTGGAGTGCAATGGCACAATCTCGGCTCACTGTAACCTCTACCTTCCGGGTTCAAGCCATTCTCTTGCCTCAGCCTCCCGAGTAGCTGGGACTACAGGCACCTACTACCATGCCCAGTTAATTTTTGTATTTTTAGTAGAGACGGGTTTTGGCCTTTTTGGCCACACTGGTCTCAAACTCCTGACCTCAGGTGATCCACCCACCTCGGCCTCCCAAAGTGCTGGGATTACAGGTGTGAGCCACCACGCCCAGCTGGAACATCTTTTAATCAAGTCGTTCTCAAATGGGGGAAAGTTTTGTCCCATGAAACACATTTGGTTATGTCTAGAAACATTTTGAGTTTTCCCAACTGTGATGGTATCTAGTGGGTAGAAATTAGAGATGCTGTTACACATCTTATGATGCACAGGACAGCCCTCACCACCACCCTACCATACACAAAGAATTATCCAGCCCAAGACGTCAATAGTGCCAATAGTGCCGAGCTTGAGAAATACCGCCAACTATGTACATATTCATACATAGACTCATTTCTACTCAGAATGCTAGTTATCAATGCTTAATTATCATAACCACTATGGATTACCTGCTCTCTTTATAACACTTAAAACTCCTGGCCAGGTGCAGTGGCTTACACCTGTAATCCCAGTACTTTGGGAGGCCAAGGCAGGCAGATCACTTGAGGTCAAGAGTTTGAGACCAGCCTGGCCAATATGGTGAAACCCCATCTCTACTAAAATACCAAAATTAGCTGGGTGTGGTGGTGAGTGCCTGTAATCCCAGCTACTCAGGAGGCTGAGGCAGGAGAATTGTTTGAACCTGGGAGGCAGAGGTTGCAGTGAGCCGAGATCGCACCAATGCACTCTAGCCTGGGTGACAGAGCAAGACTCCATCTCTAAAACAACAACAAACAAACAAACAACAATAAAAAAAACTCCTGACTTTTCTCTTCGGTGAACTATTAATATTCAGTTCTTCTAAGTTAATCATGTCAACTTCATACCAGTTACTGCTCTAGATTCTAAGGCTATTGCTCTGAACAAAACAGATTAGATTTCTGCTCTCATGAAGCTTACACTCCAGTCGGAGAGAAGCTAAACAAATGAATAAGTAAGTGGAGAGAACAAAACACATAAGACTAGGTAGTAGGCAGAAAATTAAAAGAAAGTGACACAAATAGAGTGGTTTGGTAGCTACTT
Organism: Ateles fusciceps; assembly: GCA_036589455.1. Lineage (NCBI taxonomy): Eukaryota > Metazoa > Chordata > Mammalia > Primates > Atelidae > Ateles > Ateles fusciceps. The sequence goes on along the minus strand of JAZHEH010000800.1, from coordinate 685,103 downwards.
TAGACTTTGGTCGGGAATTGTCTCTTTGAGGAGGTGACGTTTAAATTGAGGCTTAACTGACAATAAGGAGAACATCCAAGGTAAAGGAAGTAGTCTGTGAAAAACACAAAGATAGAAATGAACTTGCCATCTTCAGAAAAGCCAGTGCGGCTAGAGTATAGAGGGGGAATAGTAGAGACGAGGTTGAAGATGTTGGAAATGGTAGGAAGATAAGGAATCTGGGCTGTGATGAGTGCACTGGAAGCCTTTGGAGGGCTTAAGCCAAGGTGGGACATGATCTGATTTATTTTTCAATAAGAAACTTCAGTATCATGCAGTATACCTGTGTAACAAATCTGTACATGTACTCCTAATTCTAAAATAAAAGTTGAAAAAGAAAAAAAAAAATAAGATAACTATGAAAAAAGAAAAGAACAGTTAAAAGTAATATAAGAATGGTAAAGTAGGCCGGGCGCAGTGACGCATGCCTGTAATCCCAGCACTTTGGGAGGCCAAGGCGGGCGGATCACGAGGTCAAGAGATCCAGACCATCCTGGCCAAGGCGGCGAAACCCCGTCTCTATTATTAAAAAAAAATTAAAAAAAAAAAAAAAGAACGGTAAAATAAAGCTAGGCGCAGTGACTCACGCCTGTAATCACAACACTTTGGGAGGTTGAGGCAGGTGAATGTCTTGAGCCCAGTAGTTCAAAGTTTGCCTGGGCAACATGGTGAAACCCTGTCTCTACAAAAATAACAAAAATTAGCTGGGTATAGTAGTGCACACCTGTAATCCCAGCTACTCAAGGCTGCAGTGAGCCATGATCACACCCCTGCACTCCAACACGCCAGCTTCGGTGACAGAACAAGACCTTGTCTCAAAAAATAAAAAAAAGATTAAAAAATGGCAAAAGGCAAAGTATATGAAAATAAGGCAAAAATAATAACAAACAAACAAACAGATTACCTTAGCTACTATGGGGAGAATATATAGGGTAGGGGAAGGATGAAGGAGAAGTGGGAGGAGAGAAGCAAAGGGGCCAGAAAGAGGCTATTGTAGGAGACCAGGAAAAACGATCCCTTGCGTGGACTCTTAGAGATGGACAGAAACGGGCGGGGTCAGCATATGTTGTGGAAGTGGAGTTGCTAGGTCTTAATGGTTTGCGTACTTGAGAGAAATAGGAATCAAGGATGACTCCTGGATTTTGGCTTGAGTAACTAAAATAGAGAAGACCAAGAGACAACCAGCGTTTAGGGAGTAGCGGGTTTTGGATAGGATATTAACAATTCTGAGGCTCAGACTTGTAACCCCAGCACTTTGGGAGGCCGAGGCAGGAGGATCACCTGAGGTCAGGAGTTCAAGACCAGCCTGGCCAACATGGTGAAACCCCCATCTCTACTAAAAAAAAAATAGCCGGGCGTGGTGGCAGGTGCCTGTAATCCCAGTTACTTGGGAGGCTGAGGCAGGAGAATTGCTTGAAACTGGGATGTGGAGGTTGCAGTGAGCCAAGATCGTGCCACTGCCAGCCTGGGTGACAGAACAAGACTCCCTCTCAAAAAAAAAAAAAAAAAAAAAAGAATTTTACTATTTTGCTGTATTTGGAATACTTAGAGATATACAGGACCCAGGCAGGGCAATATAGTGAGACCTCATCTTGACAAAAAAATCTTTAAAAAATTAACCTGGTGTGAAGGTATGCACCTGTGATGCTAACTATTTGGGAAGCTGAGGCAGAAGGCTCATTTGAGCCCAGGCAGTAGAGGTTGCAGTGAGCCATGATCACACCACTATACTCCAGCCTGAGCGAGAGTGAGACCCTGTCTCAAAAAAGAGATATAGAGGCTAGCAGAGGTCGGGATGGAGACATAGTCTCCTTTTGCTCTAGAGGGTATTTAAAGACTGACATGCATGAGATCATCTAGGGAAGGAACACACCGAAGAATAGATGTCCAGAAGCAAGGTCTGGGCCTTCCGTATTTAAAGATGCAGCAAAGGAAGAAAAGCCAGCTTAGGATATTGGGCAAGAACATCAGAGAGGCAGGAGACCTGATAGTGGTATCTGAGAAAAGAGAAGGCAGTGTTTCACTGAGGGAAGAGTGATTTAACATGACCAACTGAATACACATGTATCTCAGTTACTTCCTCAAGCTCTGCCAAGCAATCTATATATATATATGGTTTTTAAAAGATGCATGATGGCCAGGTATGGTGGCTTATGCCTGTAATCCCAGATCTTTGGGAGAGTGTGGAGGGAGGATTGCTTGAGCCCAAGAGTTTAAGACCCTGTTTCAAAAAAAAAAAAAAAAATTAGCTGAGCATGGTGGTGGGTGCCTGTAGTCCCAGCTATTCAGGAGGCTGATGTGGGAGGATCACTTGAGCCTGGGTGTTTGAGGCTATAGTGAGCTATGATCATGCCACTGTACTCCAGCCTGGGTGAAAGAATGATGAGACCCTATCTCAAAGAAAAAGAAAAACACCAAAACAAAACAAAAACAACAACAACAACAAAAAAAAAAAACAAAAAGAAAAGAAAAGAAAAAGAATTGGTTGTTGACATTTTGAGCTGGATTAAAATGTTTTTAAAATATAAAAAAGAATTTAAAAAAGAAAAGAATTGGTTGATTCCATCTTCCTTAGCTGAGTGCAGTGAGAGTACAGCCTCTCCCCCGATCCTGGCAGATGAGTGGAGGTTTATGTTCTGAAGTGGCTGAACTAGAGGGGTTATGGATTTCAGGAGGCCAGGCAAGCTAAGAGGGGCGTCAAGTGAAATTCTGCATACCAGATGGTAAGACCTCCAGTCACCTTCTCACACCCAGTCCCCAAAAGGCTGGCAGCTGGATTTACACCCTCCTAAGTGAGGTAAGAGAATGGTCTCTGGGAATGGATCAGCCCAAAAGAAAAGTTCTAAAAATACTGATGCTCAGGAAAGGTCCCCATGAAATGACTGGGGCAGCACTTGGTTACCCTTACACTAAAGCTCACCACTTGACATGCTTGCACACTGACACAGAGCTTCCTATCATCTATCTATCTATCTATCATCTATCTATCCATCCATCTATCTATCTATCTATCTATCTATATCTATCTTGCAAGAGAGAGAGACAGGATCTTGCTATACTGCCCAGGCTGGTCTTAAACTCCTGGGTTTAAGTGATCCTCCCGTTTTAGCCTCCCCAATAGCTGGGATTACAGGCATGAGTCACTATGCGGGGCCTAATCTATATATACGTATATCTTAGTCTCTCAAATAGCTGGAATTACAAGCACGAGTCACTATACCTGCCCTTATCTATCTATCTATCTATCTAGATAATATATGTGGATGTATATGTGTCTACGTCTATCTATAAATGATTAGCTTGTGGTGAAAACTACCAGGCCTGGGACTCACCCTTTAGGGCAGTGGGCTCCCCTCTGGCCAGGGGTAGGTCCAAAAATGCTCTTTAAACGCCAAGGCCTGGAATCAAGGACCCCAAGAGCCCACTCAGTTGCTCTTCCCCCACTGTGGCTGAGCTCATACTTAAAGCTGATTTTTGGTTCTTATGAAGGCTATTTTTGTGTAGACAGTTGTTAAATTTGGTGTTCCTTTGAGAAGGACAAGGGGTGGATACTTCTATTCAGTCATAAGCTGATTGAAGAGTCCTTGGCCTTAAGTGAACTTTGTCAGTACCCTGGCAGTATTCCCTGTGGGCCTGTGGACATGGGGAGAGACTCCTCTCCCTGGAGAAAGGGAGGGAAGAGTGGGAAGAGCTTTGTTTTGTGGTTTCAGTGCCAGCTTAGCTGCAGTCGAATAGAGTACCAGGTAGATTTTGAACGTTTCCAACTCTAGCCCTGCTACCAGATGGCATCTCTGGACCTGCCTGGGGCCTGTGATAACTCATTGCCCTGAAGGGAAGGATACAAGCCTGTCTGGCTTCACTATCTGCTGATTGCAGAGCCCTCGGGCCTTGAGCGAACATAGGTGGAAATCAGGTAGTGGTTGCAGCGGGCTTTGGGCAAGACCCAGTATTGTGCTGGCTTCAGATGTGACCCAGAGCAGTCCTAGTGGTGGTGGCCACAGGGGTGCTTGTGTCACTTATCCCTCAACTCTACGCAGCTCAGTAGAGAGGGAGAGATTCCATTTATTTGGGAGAAAGTAAGGGAAGAGAACAAGAATCTCTTCCCGGTAATGCAGAGAATTCTTCTGGATCTTAACCAAGACCACCAATGTGGTACCTTTATGATTCTACAAGATCTACAGCGTTACTGGGTTTGGGGTGTCCTCTAAGGCAGATATGGCTGCAGTAACCAAACAGTTAGATCACAACACCCAAGGCCCTTTGAATACCTGGGAAGCCTTTCCAAGAAGGACAGGTACAAACAAGCCCAGACTGTGACGACTACAAAAATACGTAGCTCATCAGTACATAGACACTGACAAACATCCACAAGCTTCTAGACCATTTAGGAAAACATACCCTCACCAAATAAACTAAATAAGGCCAGTCCCAGAGAAGACAGAGATAAGTGAACTTTCAGACAGAATTTAAAGTAGCTGTTTTGAGGAAATTCAAAGAAACTCAACAAACAGAAGGAATTCATAATCCTATTAGATACATTTATTTATTTATTTTTATTTTTTGGAGACAGAGTCTCACTCTATCCCCCAAGCTAGAGTTCAGTGGTGTGATCGCTCACTGCAAACTCTGCCTCCCGTGTTCAAGTGATTCTCATGCCTCAGCCTCCCCTGAGCAGCTGGAATTTGTGCTTGCCACCATGCCTGGCTTTTTAGTAGAGACAGGGTTTAGCCACGTTGGCCAGGCTGGTCTCAAACTCCTGACCTCAGGTGATCTGCCTGCCTCAGCCTCCCAAAGTGCTGTGATTACAGGCATAAACCACTGGGCCTGGCCCTATTAGATACATTTAACAGAAAGATTGAATTTAAAATAATCAAGCAGAAATTCTGGAGTTGAAAAATACAATTGACATACTTAAGAATGCATCATTCCTTCAGTGCTGCCTTAAAATTCTAAAAAAAAAAAAAAAAAAAGAATGCATCAGAGTTGCTTAACAGCAAAATTGATCAAGCAGAAGACAGAAATAGTGAGATTGAAGACAGGCTATTTGAAAATGCCCAGTCAGAGAAGACAAAAGAAAAAGGAATTTTAAAAAGTAAAGCATGCCTGCAAGATCTAGAAGACAGCCTCAAAAGGGCAAATCTAAGCTTTCTTGGCCTTAAAGAGGAGGTAGAGAGAGAGATAGAGGTAGAAAGTTTATTCAAAGGGATGTGTTATATTTGAGGCGAGATTAAGGGACCAGCACCAAGACAAAAGTATGCCAAATAGCAGGGTTTATTAAGCCGGCGACCACGAGGGACTTGCGTCTCTCCAACCCGTGGCCCCGAATGGAGGGTATTAAGACATTTTATACCCGTAAGAATCACTTTGGGAGTCAGGGCGAGAGGCGGGGGTGGGGGTGAAGGGACACAGACATTTAGGGGTTTTCATAAATTATCTCTTGGACAGAGAGAGGGAGCGGGGCTCCGGACATTCCAAGGGCTTGAGGACATCTTGCCCCCTCGATTGTTACCTAAGTGGCTTACAGAAGTTAAGATAAGCGTTAGTTTGCACATCTTCTGGGCCGTAGTGGAAATAACAAGATCTTGGTTACTTATTACAAGGCACAGGGACCAGGATGGAATTAGCTTGGGCTGCTATTCTAGTCACAAAGGCTGACAATTCTGGCTGTTACTGATAAGAAAGGTAGATAGTTTGCAGAGCAAACTAGCAGGTTTATGTACAGAAGCCAAAGGCCAGCAGTTATTGTGAGGAGAGTGGGCACGCCGTTACAACTTATTTTAAAACATAGCTTTAAGATGGTGTTGTTCAGGTTCTAACTCTAGGCCAGCTATAGCACAGATGATAGCAGAGAAATTCTCAAATCCAGAGAAAGATATCAATATTTAAGTATAAGAAGATTGTAGAAAGAGAAAAATTTTAAAAAAACCACACAAAAAAGAAGGTTGTGGAACACCAAGAATTTAACTCAAGAAGACTACCTCAAGGCATTAAATGAACTCTCGAAGGTCAAGGACAAAGAAAGAATCCTAAAAGCAGCAAGAGAAAAGAAACCAATATTAATAACATACAATGGATCTCCAATTCATTGGCAGAATTTTCAGTGGAAACTTTCCAGGTCAGGAGAAATTGGCATGACATATTTAAGTGCAGAAGGAAAAAACCTTTTACCCTAGAAATAGTATATCCAGCAAAAGACATCCTTCAAAAATGAAAGAGAAATAGCCTTTCCCAAATAAACAAAAGCTGAGGGATTTCGTCAACACCAGACCTGTCCTACAAGAAATGCTAAAGGCAGTTCTTCGGTCTGAAAGAAAAGGATGTTAATGAGCAATAAGAAATCATCTGATGGAGGCCGGTGGCTCACGCCTGTAATCCCACTGAGGTGGTTGGATCATCTGAGGTTGGGAGTTCGAGACCACCTAGACCAACGTGGAGAAACCCCACCTCTAGTAAAAATAGAAAATTAGCTAGGCGTGGTGGTGCATGCCTGTAATCCCACCTACTCAGGAGGCTGAGGCAGGAGAATCATTGAACCCAGGAGATGGAGGTTGCAGTGAGCCCAGATCGTGCCATTGCACTGTAGGCTGGGCAACAAGAGTGAAACTCCAAAAAAAAAAAAAAAATAATAATAATAATAATCTGAAGGAACTGGGCGCAGTGGCTTATGCCTGTAATCCCAGCACTGTGAGAGGCCGAATTGGGAGGATCGCTTGAGCCCAAGAGTTTGAGAACAACCTGGGCAACATAGCGAGACCTCGTCTGTACAAAAAAGTTAAAAGAGTTAGCTGAGCATGGGGGCGCATGACTGTAGTTCCAGCTACTCCGGAGGCTGAGGTGGGAGGATTGCTTGAAACTTAGAGTTCAAGGCTGCAGTGAGCTATGATCGTGCCACTGCTCTGCAGCCTGGGTGACAAAGCAAGACCCTGTCTCAGCAGTAGCAGCAACAACAACAACAAAATAAATAATCTGAAGTTACAAAACTCACTGGTAATAGTAAGTAAACAGAAAAATACAGAATAATATAACACTGCAATTGTGGTGTGTAAACTATTCAAATCTCATGTAGAAAGATGAAAAAATGAACACATCAAAAATAATAGCTGCAACAACTTTTCAAGATAAAGACAGCATGATAAGATATGAATATAAATAGCAACAAGTTACAAGGTGGAGAGACAAAGCTAGAGTATAGAGTTTTCATTCGTTTTCTTTTTGCTTGTTAGTTTATATTCTGTGTTATAATCAGTTTCAAATAATGGGTTTTTAAGGTATTATTTGCACCTCTCAGGCTAACCTCAAATCTGAAATCATACAACACAAACATGAAAAGCAAAAAGCAAGAAATTCAACATATGACTAGAGAAAATCACCTTCATTAAAAGGGAGACAGGAGAGGAAAAATGAAGAGAAGACCACAAAACAATCAGAAAACAAATAACGAAATGGAAGGCATAAGTCCTTACTTATACGTAACATTGAATGTAAAATGGACTAGACTCTCCAATCAAGACATAGAGTGGCTGAATGGATTAAAAAATCAAGACCCAAATATCTACTGCCGACAAGAAACACAATTCACCTATAAAGACATCCATAGACTCGAAAATAAATGGATGGAAAAAGATATTCCATGCCAATGGAAACCAAGAAAGAGTAGGAGTAGCTGTACTAATATGAGACATACCAGATTTCAAGGCATAAACTATAAAAAGAGACAAAGGGCCAGACACAGTGGCTCACGCCTGTATTCCCAGCACTTTCGGAGGCCGAGGTGGGAAGATCACCTGGGTCAAGAGTTTGAGACCAGCCTGGCCAACATGGCGAAACCTCATCTCTACTAAAAAAAATACAAAAATTAACTGAGTATACTGGTGGCAGGCACCTGTAATCTCAGCTACTGAGGCAGGAGAATCACTTGAACCTGGGAGGCTGGAGTGAGCCGAGATTGTGCCACTGCACTCCAGCGTGGGCAACAGAGCGAGACTCTGTCTCAAATAAAATAAAAATAAAATAAAAAAAATAATAAAAAGAGACAAAGAAGGTCATTATATAATGATAAAGGGGTCATTTCAGCAAAATATATAATAATTGTAAATATATATGTACCCAACACTGGAACACCCAGATATATATAAAGCAATGGAATGGAAAAGAGAGGTAGACCCCAATACAGTAGTAGCTGGAGACTTCAGCACCCCACTTTCAGCATTGGACAGATCATCCAGACAAAAACACAACAAAGAAATTTTGGATTGAATCTACACCATAGACAGTGGATCTAACAATATTTACCTAACATTTCATCTAACAGCTGCAGAATATACATTCTCCTCCTCAGCAAATGTATCATTTTCAAGGACAGACCATACATTAGGCTACAAACCAAATCTTAAAACATTCAAAAAATTGACATAATATCAAGTATCTTCTCTGACCACACTGGAATGAAACTAGAAATCAATAATAAGATTTTTGGAAACTATACAAATACATGAAAGTTAAGCAATATGCTCCCGAATGACCACTGGGTCAATGAAGATGTTAAGAAAGAAATTGAGAAATTTCTTGAAAGAAATGATAATGGAAACACAACATACCAAAACCTATGAAATACAGAAAAGCAGTACTAGGAGGGAATTTTGTAGCTGTAAGTACCTTTATCAAAAAAGAAGAAAAACTTCAAATAAATAACCTAATGATGAATCTTAAAGAACTAGAAAAGCAAGAGGAAACCAAACCCCAAAGTTAGTAGAAGAAAAGAAGTAATAAAGATCAGAGCAGAAATAAATGGACTTGAAACGAAGAAAATATAAAAGATCAATGAAACAAAAGTTGTTTTTTTAAAAGATAAAGAAAAATGACAAACCATTAGCCAGACTAAGAAAAAAGAGAGAAGACCCAAAGAAATAAAATCAGAGATGAAAAGGGAGACATTACAACCAATACTGCAGAAATTCAAAGGATCATTAGAGCAACTATATGCTGTGAGCAACTATATTTCAGTGAATTGGAAAATCTAGAAGATATGGATAAATTCCCAGACACTCATGCAACCTACCAAGATTGAACCATGAAGAAATTCAAAACCTGAAGAGGCCAATAACAAGTAACGAGATTGAAGCTGTAACAAAAAGTCTCCCAGCAAAGAAAAGTCTGGGACCCAAAGGCTTCACTGCTGAATTTTACCAAACATTTAAGGAACTAATTCCAACTTTATTCAAACTATTCTGAAAAGTAGAGAAGCAAGGAAACTTCCAAACTCATTCTTCGAGGCCAGTACTATACTGATACCAAAACCAGGCAAAGATACATCAAAAAAGAAAACTACAGGCCAATATGTCTGATGAACATTGCTGCAAAAATCCTAAACAAAATACTAGCAAACTTAATTCAACAATACATTAAAAAGATCAATTATGGCTGGGCACAGTGGCTCACGCCTGTAATCCTAGCACTTTCAGAGGCCGAGGTGAGCGGATCACAAAGTCATGAGATTGAGATCATCCTGGCCAACATGGTGAAACCCCATCTCTACTAAGATTACAAAAATTAGCTGGGTGTGGTGGTGTGTGCCTATAGTCCCTATACTCTGGAGGCTGAGGCAAGAGAATCGCTTGAACCTGGGAGTTGGAGGTTGCAGTGAGCTGAGATCGTGCCACTGCACTTTAGCCTGGTGACGGAGCAAAAAAAAAAAAAGATCAAGATCAATCATCATGACCAAGTGGGATTTATCTCAGGGATGCAAAGATGGCTCAACATATACAAATCAATGAATGTGATACATCATATCAACAGAATAAGAATGAACCACACAACCACATGATCATTTCTATTGATGCTGAAAAGCATTTGATAAAATTCAACATCCCTTCATGATTAAAAAAAACCTTTAAAAAACTGGGTATAGAAGGAACATAACTCATCATAATAAAAGCCATATATAGGCCGGGTATGGTGGCTCATGCTTGTAATCCCAGCAGTTTGGGAGGCTGAGGTGGGTGGATCACCTGAGGTCAGGAGTTCAAGACCAGCCTGGCTAACATGGTGAAACCCTGTTTCTACTAAAAATAAAAAAAATCAGCTGGGTGTGGTGGCGTGTGCTTGTTAATCCTAGCTGCTCTGGGAGGCTGAGGCAGGAGAATCGCTTGAACCTGGGAGGTGGAGGTTGCAGTGAGCCGAGATTGCGCCATTGCCCTCCAGCTTGGGCAACAGTAGTGAAATTCCATCTCAAAAAAAAAAAAAAGCCATATATGACAGACCCACAGCTACTATCATACTGAATGAGGAAAAACTGAAAGCCTTTCCTTAGATATGGAACACACCAAGGAGTTCTACTTTCACCACTTTTATTCAACATAGTACTGAGAGTCCTAGGCACAACAATCAGACAAAAGGAAGAAATAAAGGGCATTCAAATTGGAAAGGGAGAAGTCAAATTGTTGTTTGTAGATGATATGATCTTATATTTGGAAAAACCTAAAGACTCCACCAAAAAACTATTAGAACTGATTAATCAATTCAGTAAAGCTGCAGGATATAAAATTATTACACGAGGCTGGGCATGGTGGCTCATACTTGTAATCCCAGCAATTTGGTAGGCCAAGACTGGAGGATCGACTGAGTTCAGGAGTTTGAGACCAGCCTGGCCAACATGGAGAAACCTTTTTTTTTTTTCATTAAAAAAAATTTTTTTTTTTAAAGACGGGGTTTCACCATGTTGGTCAGGCTGGTCTTGAACTCCTGACCTCAGGTGATCCACCTGCCTTGGCCTCCGAAGTGCTTGGATCACAGGCGTGAGCCACCACGCCTGGCCGAAACCCGTCTTTTATGAAAATTTAAAAAAAAAATTGTCATATGAAAATAGGTAGTATTTTTGTTTGAACAGTGTCTCACTCTATCATCCAGGCTGGAGTGCAGTGACACAATCTTGGCTCACTGAAACCTCCGTCTCCCGGGTTAAAGTGATTCTTGTGCGTCAGCCTTCCAAATAGCTGGGATTACAGGTGTGAGCCACTGTGCCCAGCCATTTTTTTTTTTCGAGACAGAGTCTTGCTTTGTTGCCCAGGCTGAAGTGCAGTGGCCCAATCTTGGCTCACTGCATCCTCTGTCTCCCAGGTTCAAGAAATTCTCCTGCCTCAGCCTCCTGAGTAGCTGGGACTACAGATATGCATGCCAGCTAATTTTTGCATGTTTAGTAGAGATGGGGTTTCACCATGTTGGCCAGTATGTTCTCGAACTCCTGGCCTCATGTGATCTCCTGCCTTGGCCTCCCAAAGTGCTGAAAGTACAGGCGTAAGCCACTGTGCCCAGCTGAAAATCAGTAGTATTTCTATATGCCAAGAAAACGTAAAAAAAAAAAAAAATACTTATATGTTTATTGCAGCACTGTTTACTATAGCAAAGTCATGGAATCAATCTCAGTGTCCATCAATGGTGGATTGAATAAAGAAAATGTGGTACACATACACCATGAAATACTATGCAGCTATAAAAAAGAATAATATCCTTTGCAGCAACATGAAGTTGAAGGCCATTATCCTAAGTGAACTAATGCAAGAATAGAAAACCAAATACTGCATGTTCTCACTTATAAGTGGGAGCTAAACAATAAATAAATGTGAACGTAAAGATAAGAAATACAGACACTGGGGATCACTAGATGGGGAGGGAGTGGGATAGTTGGGTGCCTGAGTGATGGGATAGTTGGGACCCCAAACCTCAGCATCACACAACTTACTCATGTAACCAACCTGCACCGTACCATTTAATCTGTTATAAAAGTTGAAATTTTTAAAAATTTAGGTTTTAGATGCTGTCTGTAATGATCAAGGAGGATATACAATAAAAAGTCCTTCTCCACAAAGGAAAATACATTAAAAGTTTCTTGGGGGCTGGGCACAGTGCTTCATGCCTGTAATCCCAGCACTTTGGGAGGCTGAGGCAGGAGGATCGCTTAGGGACAGGAGTTCAAGACCAGCCTGGGCAACATAGTGAGACCCCCTTTCTCTGTTTTAATCACAAGAAGAAAAAAGTTTCTTGAGTATCATTTAAGAATATTCTGTGGGCTGCAAGCAGTGGCTCATGCTTGTAATCCTAGCACTTTGGGAGGATCATAGAGCTCAGGAGTTTGAGACCAGCCTGGGCAACACAGTGAGACCCCGTCTCTATTACAAAAAAAATTAATTTAAAAATAAATAAATAGGCTGGGCATGGTGGCTCACGCCTGTAATCCCAGCATTTTGGAAGGCCAAGGTGGGTGGATCACAAGGTCAGGAGTTACAGACCCGCCTGGCCAACATGGTGAAACCTGTCTCTACTAAAAATACAAAAATTAGCTGGGCATGATGGCAGGTGCCTGTAATCCCAGCTACTTGGGAGGCTGAGGCAGGAGAATCACTTGAACCTGGGAGGCGGAGGTTGCAGTGAGCTGAGACTGCGCCCCTGCACACTCCAGCCTGGGCGACAGGTGAGACTGTCTCAAAAAGAAAAGAAAAGAAAAGAATATTCTATGAACATATGAAGGAACATAGATTTTAAAAGAATTTTTAAATATTTTTTAAATTTTTTAAAAAAATTATTTTCTATTTTTTAATAGATCTCAGTATGTTGCCCAGGCTGGTCTTGAACTCCTGGAAACAAGGGATCCTCCTTCTTCAGTCTCCCAAAATGTTGGGATTACAGGCATAAGCCACCATGCTTGGCCAAGAATCTCTCAATCTTTAGAGAAAAAACAAGTAACAGAATATTGTATTGAGGCAAGAAGCTTCATGACACATATGCCCCTACTCCCATCCCAGTGTGCACCCGTGTGTGGGCATGCAGAATATGCAAACTGGCTTAGAGGTAAGAGTGTTTTGGAATCAGTATTTGAGAAGGTAGTGAAAAACTGTTTTTGTTATATTTAGAATGTGGCCTGTATGTATTTAAATTTTTCTTGAATTGGTTCTTATGTAAAAAAAGTCTCCTTTGCATGGAGGCTCTGCTTATTGTGATTAATTATAGTGCTCCAGCAAGGGGAACTTGTTGCTCTTTCTACAGAGACTCCTCTGGGACATAAGTTATGTCCCCTGGGGTGAAGTATTTCACACGTAAATATCTTACATATTTGAGAAATCTTCCATTACAAGGCTTAACTTTAATCCTCACAGGGCCTTCAAGTTGCTCAGTTAAGTGATGGCAGCTAAAAGGAAATGAAGGGGGAGGGCAAATAATAAAGAGAAAGCCTGAAAGAAAAGTGGTGGAGACCGAGGGCCTTCCACTGGACATGGAAATTGAGTCAGGATTTTCTTCCACAGTCTACTCCTTGTGTATCTGACGCTACTCTATTTGCACAGTGAGCAGTCTTTCGAGAAGGCATAGTAGCCTGAGGCTCTAAGGTTGGGGCTGAGTAACATGGGATTCGGTAACAGAGAGGAGACTTGCAAGCACAATTTAATAGCCTTACATTGGTGCTCACCTGTGCTTTACAATCTGCTATTTGGTGGGGTTAAGGGTGGGAAGAGGTGAATGATGCCTAAAACTAGTGTGCATAGTTGAGGAACTTCATGCTATGAGTTTAAGTTGAATTGCCATGGAGCCAGGATATGGTTGAGCCAATCTTCATAATCATAGCTTAATCCATTGTTTTTTCTGATTATCAACAGTGTATGCCCTCTCATCCATAAAGGTTTTTCTTTTTTTTTTGAGAGGGAGTCTTGCTCTGTCATCAGGCTGGAGTGCAGTGGCGTGATCTCGGCTCACTGCAACCTCCGACTCCTGGGTTCAAGCCATTCCCCTGTCTCAGCCTCCCGAGTAGCTGGGATTACAAGCAAACACTGCCATGTCTGGCTAATTTTTGTATTTTAGTAGAGATGGGGTTTCATCTTGTTGGCCAGGATGGTCTTGATCTTCTGACCTCATAATCTGCCTTCTTGGCCTCTCAAAGTGCTGGGATTAAAGGCGTGAGCCACAGCGCCCAGCCCCATAAAGGTTTTTCTAATCTCTCAGGAGAAGTAGTTCTTGTCCTCTTCTGAACATAAAACAATATTATTTTTGCTTTTCTCCCAGCATGCATCTCTTCGTGCCCTCTATTTTTACAAATTTTTATATGCTCAATAAACAGTGCCTTCCTGTGAAGGCAGAAACTGTATCACACCTCTTTTGCATTATACACACTGCTTTACATATATTAGGCCTTTAATGCATCTGTTGGCTAAATAGATACCTTTACCAAAACTGTTTCTATAGATTAATTTGGGACTATTCCCTTGATTTCATAGGACCATCAGGGATCTACCTTATATTTACTGAATCCAAACCCCATCACTTAAAATTAGGGAATAAGACACTGGCAGCTAGATTACTACTATGGTGGGGGAGTCTTATTGCTAGGTTAGCCCATCCCACTGTATCAAGTTGCAGTCTTTCATATTAGGCAAGTCTATCCTGTTCCTAGGGAAAATCAAGACAACTAACAACAGGAAAGTCTACTTGAAGTAAGGCATTTGTCAAATGTAACTTAGTAAAATTTACCTGATGCTTGTTTACAAGGTTAGACAACTAACCCCCTTATAGTTACCTAACAGGTCTATGGTTAACTTGTAACAATCTGTTAAAGAGAGGAAGAGTAACAGATCTTATTTTATTTTTTGAGGTGGAGTTTCACTCTTTGCCCAGGCTAGAGTACAGTGGCACAATCTTGGCTCAAAGTAACGTTCGTGAGAGTGATTTTTTTTTTTTAGACAGAAGTCTCACTTCTTGGCTCACTGCAACCTCTGCCTCCTGTGTTCAAGCGATTCTCCTGCCTCACACTCCCGCCCTTCATCCCCCTCACTGCCCCCTGAGTAGCTGTCCCTTAGATCCTGTAATCCTGCCACCATGCCTGGCTAATTTTTGTATTTTTAGTAGAGATAGGGTTTCACCATTGTGGCCAGGCTGCTCTTGAACTCCTGACCTCAGGTGATCTGCACGCCTCGGCCTCCCATAGTGCTTAGGATTACAGGCGTGAACTGCCATGCTCAGCCAGAGAGTAATAGATCTTTAACCTGGTATTCAAATACCCTCAAATCCCTGCTCCTAAGCTTCCTAACTGTAGGCCTATTATCCCATGTCTGAAGGCCAAGATTATGCAAAACTGAACTGCCAATGGGTTTACACAGTTCACTCCAGGTGGAATGAATTCCTTTACCATCATACTTCCAAAGCTTACCAGTCCCTCTAGGTCTATCAAATACCACTTCCTCTGTGAAGCCTTGCCCTCTTCCCTTCAGCTAAAAGTAACTCCCGCCTGGCTCAATGGCCCATTCCTGTAATCCCAGCTCTTTGGAAGGCTGAGGTGGGAGGATCCCTTGAGCCTGCAAGTTTGAGACCAAGGGCAACACAGAACCTGTCTCTACAAAAAACAAAAAATTAGCTGGGCATGGTGGCACGCATCTACAGTCCCAGCTACTATAGGGAGGTGGAAGCCAGGAGGATCACTTGAGCCCAAGAGTTCAAGGCTGCAACGAGCCATAATCGTGCCACTATATTCCAGCCTGGCAACAGAGCAAGATTCAACTCATAAAATAAAAGTAACCTCCACATTCTAAAGTTTGCTATTTGCTTATGGCATCAAATCTCTCTAATACTTTGAGTTACTTATGTCTTCTCTTCCCTACTGTAATAAGCATATTGAAGGCAGGGTTTGTGTCTGATTGTCTTTTTATCTTAAAGAGCAAGCTTGCAAATTAGAGGCCATGAATATGTTACCTACTTCAAGTTACCATCCTCTCTCACTTGAGCTTCAGCAAAAGCCTTCCAACTGTCCCCTAGATTCTACTCTTGCTTTTACCTTGATCCTTTTGCAACACATTGGCTCAAGTTAGTGCCTTATTTGGGCCATCCACAGACTTTCCAAGTTCTTAACATACCGTCTGTCTAAGTTTGCGACTAACACTGGCCTCTTGCTGCTTTTTTTTTTTTTTTTAAATCATGCTAAGCACCTCCTGCCTCAAATGTTCTTGCATTTCATTTGATGTTCTCTCAGTCTAGAATAGTAGCTGTTAGTAGAAGATGGTTTAGAATACTGGAGATTGTTTGCTTCCTGACTTCAATGAGGTGCTGAAGTCTTCTTCCGTAGAAATCCTCTTCAACCACTCTCTAGCACCCCTGTAACTCTGTCCTGGAATCCTGCTTTAGTTGAGTCTCAACCCTGAATCCGGAGTGCCTAGTTTAGAAAGTTGGCTTTCCCATTTACAACATGTATGATTTGGGGCAAGTTAATTAACCTTCTCTGCCTCAGTTTCCTCATCAGTAAAATGGGAATAATAATTACACATATTTTAAAACAGTGTCCATCTGGAACACAGCAAGAGTTCACTAAATTATTGCTTTTCTTCACAGTACTTCATTTTATTACATACTGGTCTTGTCTTCTCCACTAGAAGTAAGTTCCATTAGGGCAGGACTTTATATTACTGATGACTTTACCCCTAGCTCCTAGGGCAGTGCATTTAGTATAAAGGCCTTCGATATTTGTTATGATTTATTGAATGTTTAAAAAGTTGCTGGGTGCAGTGGTTCAGCACTTTGGGAGGCCGAGGTGGGCAGATCACCTGAGGTTGGGAGTTCAAGACCAGCCTTACTAACATGGAGAAACCCTGTCTCTACTAAAAATACAAAATTAGCTGGGTGTGGTGGCTCATGCCTGTAATCCCAGCTACTCGGGAGGCTGAGGCAGGAAATTCCCTTGACCTTAGGAGGCGGAGGTTGCCATGAGCTGAGATCATGCCATTGCACTCCAGCCTGGGCAAAAAGAGCAAAACCCTGTCTAAAAAAGAAAAGCCATAAATTGTTGTAACAGAAGAAAATAATCATAATAATCATAATTTAAAAATAAAACACAGCCTGGGTGCGGTGGCTCACGCCTGTAATCCCGGCACAAAGGTCAAGAGATCGAGACCATCCTGGCCAACATGGTGAAACCCTGTCTCTACTAAAAAAAAATATATAAAAATTAGCTGGGCATGGTGGGGTGTGCCTCAGCTACTCGCGAGGCTGAGGCAGGAGAATTGCCTGAATCCAGGAAGCAGAGGTTGCAGTGAGCCAAGATTGTGCCACTGCACTCCAGTCAGGCAACAGAGCGAGACTCCGTCTCAAAACAAAACAAACAAACCCAACTCATTTATAAATATTCATGTACATGTACACAATTTTAAAAGAAATCTTAATAAAATATCAGGAAAGGCTGGACATGGTGGCTCATGCCCGTAATCCCAGCACTTTGGGAGGCTGAAGTGGGCGGATCACTTGAGATCAGGAGTTCGAGACCAGCCTAGCCAACACAGTGAAACCCCATCTCTACTAAAAATACAAAACATTAGCCAGGCGTGGTGGTGCATGCCAATAATCTCAGATACAAGGGAGGTTGAGGCAGGAAAATCGCTTGAATCCAGGAGGCTGGAGGTTGCAGCAAACCGAGATCGTGCCACTGCACACCAGCCAGGTGACAGTGTGAGACTCTGCCTCAAAAAAAAAAAAAAAAATCGGGGAGTGAAAATATGTAACAGAACACTGTTTCTATATGCACTGAATAGGATAACCATCTTTGAACATCTGTGTCAGAAATGTGCTGTGGATACAAGGAAGAAGAGAAAAAGGGTCAGGTGCGGTGACTCACACCTGTAATCCCAGCACTCTGGGACGCCGAGGCAGGTGGATTGCCTGGGGTCAGGAGTTCCAGACCAGCCTGACCAAAACGGTGAAACCCTCTCTCTACTAAAAACACAAAATTAGCTGGGCATGGTGGGCACGCGCCTGTAGTCCCAGCTAGTTGGGAGGCTGAGGCAGGAGAATGGTTTTAACCCGAAGGTGGAGGTTGTGGTGAGCCAAGATTGCGCCATTGCACTCCAGCCTGGGCAACGACAGAAAAAGAAAAGAAAAAGAAAAAAATCCATAAATTGCTGTAACAGAAGAAAAGAATCATAATTAAAAAATAAAACACAGGCCAGGCACGGTGGCTCATGCCTGTAAATCCAGAACTTTGGGAGGCCGAGGCAGGCGGATTGCTTGAGGTCGAGATTCAGACCATCCTGGCCAACATGGTGAAACCCCATCTCTACTAAAAAAAAATACAAAAATTAGCTGGGCGTGGTGGCGTGAGCCTGTAGTCCCAGCTACTAGGGAGGCTGAGGCAGAAGAATTGCTTGAACCCAGGAGACAGAGGTTGCAGTGAGCCAAGATTGCGCACTGCATTCCAGCCTGGCAACAGAGGGAGACTCCATCTCAAAAAAAAAAAAAACATAAAATACTCATTTATAAATATTCATGTACACAATTTTAAAAGAAATCTTAATAAAAGTATCAGGAAAGGCCAGGCATGGTGGCTCATGCCTGTAATCCCAGCACTTTCGGAGGCCGAAGCAGGCGGATCACTTGAAGTTAGGAGTTCAAGACAAGCCTAGCCAACATAGTGAAACCCTGTCTCAACTAAAAGTACAAAAAATTAGCCGGACGTGGTGGCACATGCCTATAATCCCAGCTACTCCTGAGTCTGAGGCAAGAGAATTGCTTGAACCCCGGAGGCTGGACAGTGAGCTGAGATAGCACTACTGCATACCAGCCAGGGCAACAGTACTAGACTCCGTCTCAAAAAAAACATATCAGGAATGAAAATATGTAACAGAACACTGTTTCTATATGCACTGAATAGGATAACCATCTTTGAACATCTGTGTCAGAAATGTGCTGTGGATACAAGGAATAAGATAGAAAAAGGGCTGGGTGTGGTGACTCATGCCTGTAATCCCAGCACTTTGAGAGGCTGAGGCAGGCAGATTGCCTGAGGTCAGAAGTTCCAGACCAGCCTAGCCAACATGGTGAAACCCCATCTCTACTAAAAATACAAAATTAGCTGGGCATGGTGGGCACGTGCCTGTAGTCCCAGCTATTCGGGAGGCTGAGGCAGAACTGAGGTCAGGAATTTGAGACAAGCCAAGCCAACACAGTGAAACCCCATCTCTAGTAAAAATACAAAAAATTAGCTGGGTATGGTGGCGCATACCTATAATCCCAGCTACTCGGAGTCTGAGGCAGGAGAATCGCTTGAACCCTGAAGGCTGGAGGTTCGACCTGGGAGGCAGAGGCTGCAATGAGCAGAGATTGTGACACTGCACTCCAGCCTGTGTGACAGAGCAAGATTCTGTCTCAAAAAGACAGAAAAAGTTTGGTAATTTTTTTTTTTTTTGAGTCAGAGTCTAGCTCTGTCACCCAGGCTGGAGTGCAGTGGCGCCATCTCGGCTCATTGCAGCCTCTGCCTCCTGGGTTCAAGTGATTCTCCTGCCTCAGCCTCCCAAGTAGCTGGGACTACAGGCGCATGTCATTGCCTGACAAATTTTTTATATTTTTAGTAGAGATGGAGTTTCACCGTGTTAGCCATGATTGTCTCGATCTCCTGACCTCGTGATCTGCCCGCCTCAGCTTCCTAAAGTGCTGAGATTACATGTGTGAGCCACTGAGGCCGGCTGGTAATTTACCATTTTAATTAAATAATTTACCAGAAAATTTTCCTTCTGAAAAATCACTCTAAAATAAAATGAACTTTAGTGTCTTTATAACTGAACTCAGCTCAACCATCTAAATATAATCTCCCTGCATATTTAACTTGCTACTAATTAAGGCCCTAAGAAATGTTTGCCTATTTCCATTTTAAGACATCTAACACTGCTGGCAGGAGGCTAAGCTGTTACAATCTCAGTGAATAACATTTAGTAATATTTTCCAAATGTATAAATGTTCCAAACTCTTTCACTCTGAACCACTTGTAAAAACTTATCCTAAGTATTTATTTGCACACATTCAAAATGATGTCTGTATAAGGCTATTCATATTAGTATTGTCTAGAAGAGCAAAATATTAGAATTAATCTTAAAAAAAAATCCATCAATGGGGTTATTAGGCAGCTAAAAAAAGAATGATGATGCTTTTTACTGTTTTAATTATGGAATAATTTCTTTAATTTTTTTAAGATGAGGTTTCACCATGATGGCCAGGCTGGTCTTGAACTCCTGACCTCAGGTGATCCACCCACGTCGGCCTCCCAAAGTGCTAGGATTACAGGCGTGAGCCACCGCGCCCGGCCATTATGGAATAATTTCTAAGTGAAAAATAATACAGATGTATTTTCTTGTATATGGACATAGTATCTCGAAAGATAGTCTAGAAACTGACAAGAATGGTCGTTTCTAGAGAGGAGAGCTGTGTACGTGAGTGAAAGAGGTGGAAGTCTTTATGCCATTTACACTTACGAACTTTGGATCATATGACTATTTTTTTTTTTTGAGACAGTCTTGCTCTGTCACCCAGGCTGGTATGCAGGGGCGTGATCTCAGCTCACTGCAACCTCCATGTCCTGGGTTCAAGCAATTCTCCTGCCTCAGCCTCCCAAGAAGATGGGATTACAGGTGCCTGCCACAATGCACAACTAATTTTTGCATATTTAGTAGAGATGGGGTTTCACCATGTTGGCCAGGCGGGTTTCAAACTCCTGATCTCAGGTGATTCACCTACCTCAGCCTCCCAAAGTGCTGGGATTACAGGCGTGAGCCACCATGCCCGGCCTCATGAGACTATTAACTAGTAAAAACACACATCTCTGCATTACTAGAGTAGACATTTTAGGGGATAATCATAATATAAAGTAAAACCAGGATTCTTTGGTTAGAGATATCTAATTATGTAGGTAGCTTCATTATTTTTCTGATGAAATTAGGTAAGTTTACAGTTTGATCAGTTACTTCTGATTTTTTTTAAGAGATGGGGGGCTCTCTCTGTTGCTCAGGCTGGTCTCGAACTCCTGGGCTCAGGTGATCCTGCTGCCTAAGCTTCCCAAAGTGCTGGGATTATAGGTGTAAGCCACTGTGCTTGGCCTTGATCAGTTATCATGTTAAAGAAACAATAAATTTATATTATAAAAGATGTAAAATTTATTCTAAGTCTACATCATGAGCTCCCAAACTGGTAATAATAGAAAACAATGGTTGGAGAGAAGGGAAAGAAAGATAAATTAATGGGTGTGGTAAATAACCACCATCACCTTTCTTGGGGTAAATGAACTATTAAGACAGGCTTCTGGGCCAAGTGCAGTGGCTCATGCCTATAATCCTAACACTTAGGGAAGAAGAGGCGGGAGGATCATTTGTGCTTGGGAGTTCGAGACTTGCATGGGCAACATGGTGAGACCCTATGTCTACAAACAAATAATAAATTAACTGGGCGTGGTGGTGTGCATCTGCAGTCCTACCTACTGGAAAGGTTGAGGTAGGAGGATTTCTTGAGCTCAGGAGTTCAAGGCTACAGTGAGCTACGATCATGTCACTGCACTCCAGCCTGGGTGAAAGAGTGAGACCCTGTCTCTAAAAAAAACCTAAACTCTTCTCTTTCACAACAGGTTTCTGTTTGGGCATTATTTTAAACTTACTTATACATTAAACATCTATTAATCTCTTGAGATGCTGATTTATAGAAAAAAAAGAGACAAATTAATGATGGCTACCTTTGAAGTCAGGCTTAAAATAATAACAATTCTTAAACTTTAGACTTTTTCATCTTCCAGTGCATTTTCACATACATTATACCTTGTGTTCCCAAATCCTGTAAAGTAGATTTGAGCAGGTTTTATTTAGTTTATGTATGAGGAAAAATAAAAGATACCTCAGAGAGGCTGATTTGCCTAAAGTTGCATGAATTTTTTTTTTTTTTTTTTGAGATAGGATCTTGCTGTCACTCCGGCTGGAGAGCAGTGGTGTCATCACGGCTCACTGCAGCCTTGGCCTCCCAGGCTCAAGCAACCCTCCTGCCTTAGCCTCACAAGAGGTGTGTGCCACCACGTCCCAGCTAATTAAAAAAAATTTTGTAGAGATGGAGTCTTGCTATGTTGCTCAGGCTGTTCTCAAACTCCTAGGCTCAAGCTATCCTTTCGCTTTAGCTTCCCAAAGTGCCAGATTTCAGGCATGAGACACTGCACCTGGTTTAGTTGCATGGTTGGCATGAGCTGAAACACAGTACCCTGGTGCTTTCAATATTAGAGTTTCCATACTTTCTAACTGCACCTCCCTAACCTTAGCCCCACCCTCTCTCTCACTCTAGTATCTCATAATCATATTATTTTTTTTTGCTGTTATATGTCTTCTAAGGGAAATGACAATTTTAACTTTGGTATAATATTTATTGCACCTATCTACTTAAAATTTTTTTAATGTAGAAAAATTGCATTAAAACATCAATATGCAATTATTTTCCCACCACTCAAAAATTTTAATATGTATTGAAGATTCTGGCCAAAAAAATGTGCAAAGAGAAGACAAGAAATATAAAAATAACTTAAAACAAATTTGTAAAACCCCTCATATATTAAAACTGGTAAGACAAAAATATGATTTATAATACATGTTTGCCATTGTGGTATATATAAGAAAACAGTACTCATACTAAATTCAACCTACTTCTCAAAATTCTTAATATAAGAATGAACATATTCAGGTGGCTATAAATAGAAAGGTATTAAAAAGTTTCTTTTGGACAACATTCTTTGGTGCTCATAAAACTGCATGTTATTATCTATTTATCATAAAGTCTTTTCAGACTTTACTACATACCCAGTTACAACTGGAAATGAAAAAAATATAAATCAGATATGACTATAAAAAGTAGTTATAAGGTATTTTGATTTCATGGTGCTCAAATGTTTATGGACAAGTTTTACTTACTAAACTTTGAAATAACTACCTATTCTTTGATATTTCTTATACATCTATGTGTTCCAGAAATTAGAAAAAGTTACCTCCATAGGCAGATAATTCAACTGTGAGTTGACAATTATTTACAATTCTCTTAACTGGCTGTGTCACAACATTATGGAGCTAAGAAAAGATGAAAGTTTACCACTGCTTGGATACCAGCCTGATAAGCAGCTTGAAATGCCAAATGTATAACAAGAAATGAAATATTCTATCTTAATATAAGTGAATGAATAACGTGGACACAACTTAGTATAGTCATTTACCATAATAAATTAAGTATTCATTTGCAAATATTACCAAAAGTAAAAAAAAAAAATTTATTTTAGAGAGTGGTTTTTGTAATACATCAAAAACTGTGATGTTATACACTTCCCTATTCTCACTGCTTACCTCATATCAGTGGTTGAAGTTTCTCCCAAATAATTTAGTTTACATTTAAAGTGGCAATACAGATATTACTTAACGGACGAGTTATAATTAGAAACCAGTTGTATATACAGAAAATCCATAAATATAGAACTTTTATTCCTATTTTATCCTTAGGCTATGCAAAAAATGGACTAAAATTTTTCATTTGGGTCTTTGTAATAAACATGTAAATACATATTTACAATGGAGATGCTTTCTGATAGAAAGTAAACAGAAGTAATTTTGGTCTTCACCAGAATCCATCATATCTATTTTTGAAGATGATGTGATATATCATGTTTACTCAAACTCTGATTCCTTTTATACACATAATTCAAATAATTATCTCCACTTGTACCATTAATACTTCATTCTATATTTAAATTTCCTTTAAGAAAGATTTCTTGATCAGTAGTAGGGAACTCTGTTTCTGTACAGTTATGTGTAATTTTTATCCTTCTGGCAATATTACAAATACTGAGTCATTTAATCTTGATTGTTCAGACTCCAGCGGCAATTCTTGAGTTATCTCACATGATGTAAGTACCATCTTTGCAGTATTTCATGGACTCCATTTGTTTCGTCATAGCCAGAACATCATGAAATCCAGTACTTAGGCCAGACATATGTTGGAAGTATGCCTCCTTTTCCACTTGAATTGTTAAATTGTTTACTCCAGCATCTTTAAGTATTCCTGTAACCTGTTATAAAAATCCAGACACTGTGAAGCATTTAGTACACGTCTTAATATGTTGTACATAGTTGATATGGGTTGAGTATCTTTAATCTGAAAACATGAAATCTGAAATGCTCTAAAATCTGAAACTTTTTGAGTGCCAAGATGATGCTAAAAGGAAATGCTCATTGGAGCATTTTGGATTTGGATGTTCAGATTAGGGATGTTCAACTGGTAAGTGTAATGTGAGTATTAAAAAAAATCCAAAATCGAAAACATTTCTGATTCCAAGCATTTTGGATGAGGAATATTAAACCTGTATCACATTTTAAAAATAGTTACAGTCTGGGTGCAGTGGCCCAGGGAGGCTAAGGTGGGAGGATCGCTTGAGCCCAGGAATTTGAGACCAGCCAGGGCAATATAGTGAGACCCTGTCTCTATAATGAATGAGTAAACAAATAAACGAACAGTTACAGTAGTCCAAGATAAATCCTCAAAGTAATGTTTATCATTTAGTTAGTTAAAATGTTAGACTCTTTTTTTTTTTTTTTTGAGACAGAGTCTCGCTCTGTCACCCAGGCTGGAGTGCAGTGGCATGATCCCGGCTCACTGCAACCTCTGCTTCCCGGGTTCAAGCGATTCTCCTGCCTCAGCCACCCAAGTAGCTGGGATTACAGGTGTGTGACACCACACCCAGCTAATTTTGTATTTTTAGTCGAGATGGGGTTTCTCCACGTTGGTCAGGCTGGTCTCGAACTCCCGACTTCAGGTGATCTGACTGCCTCGGCCTCCCAAAGTGCTGGGATTACAGGTGTGAGCCACAGTGCCCGGCAAATGTTAGACTCCTTTAGGTCAGTAAATTACTGATTTGACATTCACAGTAGAAAAGGAAAACAGCCATTGTTTCCAATTTGGCACATCCAGAATAGGGCTTTAGTAACTGTTCTGACATCTATCTCCAAACATAGCATATACTCTGCCAAGTTGATTATTACTAATTTAGGAATATATAAATAATAACTTATTTTTTGATAATCTACTGTAAACCAATATGAACCAAATTCATAAATGAATTTTTTTTTTACATTAACTTAAGCTTATCCTCTAAACACAAAACTTCATTTATTTTAGCAATTTTTAGATATAAAACAAATCTAGATGTGAAAAGTAAGTTATATTACCCTTAGAGAGTTGGAAGATTAGGCCAGGCATGGTGGCTCACCTGTAAACCCAGCACTTTGGGAGGCTGAGGCGGGGGATCACCTGAGGTCAGGAGTTTGAGACTAGCCTGGTCAACATGGCGAAACCCTGTCTCTACTAAAAACAAACAAACAAAAAAACACCGGTGTGGTGACAGGTGCCTGTAATCCCAGCTACTTGGGAGGGTGAGGCAGGGAGAACTGCTTGAACCTGGGAGGCAGAGGTTACAGTGAGCCGAGATCACACCACTGCACTCCAGCCTGGGCAACAGAGTGATAATCTGTCTCAAAAACAAACAAACAAACAAACAAAAAAAAGAAGAGTTGGAAGATTGATATTTTTGAATAATAAATGACTACTGAGCCATATAACTATGATATGTACAATCTTTGTGTATGAATTACCTCAACTGAAATTACTTCAAAAACAAAAGATCATTACCTGTTGTACTATTCTTTGTTCTAGCACATCAGATGTCACCTGTATATGAATTGTTCCTGCCACAATACTAGCAGAATGACGCCAAAAATGAGGGTCTCGATATGATATTAATCCTTCAATTTTCTGTATCTGTCAAATAAAAGAGGTGATATAAATGGTCATACAGGCTACTTTACCCAACACAATGGAGATGCTTTCTGATAGAAAGTAAACACACAGATTCCTTGGCCCGGGATCACTATTAAGCTCATTAAAACAAACAAACAAAAAAACCAGCCATAATGAGGAGAAGTCAGAAGCAGGAAGAAAGAGGAGAGGGGAAATTAGCTTAAAGTAAAGCTGCCTAAAATATTCTGATCTAAGGCCAAGGCAAGGCTATAGATGTGTTGGGGGGGAAATCTCACCCAGGAATGACGCTAGTATGGCAGTTCTGAGTAGGAAGGCGAATGGGTGGTACAGGTATCCTTATACCCCAGATGGGCTCTTATCAACAGCAGTACCCTTATTTTCACTGATACAGCACAACTCTGCCTATTCTAACATTTCCTAGACATAATGAACTACAAGGTTTCCTTTACATGGATACATTCATACACACATTATTTGTTATACAGAGATAACACATTCAAAAGATATCCTCAATGTTCAACAACAGAGGATTGGTTAAGTAAATTATTGACTACCCATACAATGTAATACTGCAGTCATTAACAATGTATTAGGATTTAATCAACATGATATTACTAAGTGGGAAGAAAATTTATAAAACGCTACAGGAAAGTTTTTTTGCCATTTTTTTATTTTCAAAAATTTAATATGGAAAAACAACTTGTAAAAGTGTTTCTTTACATGGCTTTTTATAGAACAGGGAGGAAACAAAAAGTGTTTCTTTCCAGGTGGTAAATAATGTGATTTTTTTTTTCTTTTTTTGCACTTTTCTGTATAAGTTTTCTGCAATGGACATATATTATTATTGAAATAAAAAATACTTTAGGCCAGGCCAGGTGGCTCAGGCCCATAATCCCATCACTCTGGAAGGCCGAGGCTTGAGCTCAGGATTTCAAGACCAGCCTGAGTAACATGGAGAAACCCCTGGCTCTATTTAAAAACAAAACAAAAACCAAAGAAACAAAAACTTAAAAAAAGGCCATGATGTACTATTCACTAATTATGAGATAAGAGAACTTTACTAATTTTACTTACAGAAACAACAGGTTAAGATGATAGAGCTTAAATATTCGAGATGACATCTTTCCATCAGCAGATCCCAATTACTTCAATATGTTATAGTAAACCACAAGGTGAAATAGTTTATTTTATATTTGCATATTTCTAGGAATTGCTGGTTTATATTCTCACCTTCATTTTCTACATGACTGTCTGGTTTTTTCCTTTGAGACAGTCTTGCTCTGTCACCCAGGCTGAAGAACAGTGGTGTGATCTTGGCGCACTGCAACTTTTGCCTCCTGGGTTCAAGCGATTCTCATGCTTCAGCCACCCAGGTAGCTAGGATTATGGGTGTGCACTACTACATGCAGCTAATTTTTTTTTTTTTTGAGATGGAGTTTCACTCTTGTTGTCCAGGCTGGAGTGCAATGGTGCGATCTTGGATCACTGCAACCTTCACCTCCTGGGTTGAAGTGATTCTCCTGTCTTAGTCTCTTGCATAGCTGTGATTACAGGCGCCTGCTACCATACCTGGCTAATTTTTGTATTTTTAGTAGAGATGGGGTTTCACCACATTGGCCAGGCTGGTCTCGAACTCCTGACCTCATGTGATACGCCCGCCTGGGGATCCCAAAGTGTTGGGATTACAGACCAGGGCCACCACACCCCACCACCCAGCTATTTTTTTTTTTTTTGAGACAGAGTCTTGCTTGCTCTGTCACTCAGGCTGGAGTGCAGTGGCGCCATCTTGGCTCACTGCAAACTCTGCCTCCTGGGTTCAAGCCATTCTCCTGCCTCAGCCTCTCGAGTAGCTGGGATTACAGGCACGCACCACCACACCTTGCAAAATTTTTTGTATTTTTAGTAGATGTCGGGTTTCACCATGTTAGCCAGGATGGTCTCAATCTCCTGACTTCATGATCCAGCCACCTTGGCCTCCCAAAGTGCTGGTATTACAGGCGTGAGCCACTGTACCCGAACCTAATTTTTGTATTTTTAGTAGAGATGGGCTTTCACCATGTTGGCCAGGCTGACTTTGAACTCCTGGCCTGAAATGATTTGCAGGCCTCAGCCTCTGAAAGTGCTGGATTACAGGCACGAGTCACCATGCCAGGCTAAGACTGTGTTTTTCCTGGCTTAAAGGATTATGGATAGTAAGCCTTTGCCTATTTATATGTGCTGCAAATATTTTCTCCTGGTCTGCCTTCTGTGTTTTATATTTGTTAGTGAAATCTTCCACCAACTGGCACTGGTCAAATTTGTAAATTTTATCCTCCCTTTTTGGCTTCTGGTTTCAAGTATATTAAAAGACTTTCCCTACCTCTGTGATTATAAAAATATTTTTCTGGCCAGGTGTGGTGTCTCACACCTGTAATCCCAGCACTTTGGGAGGCTGAGGTGGGTGGATTACTTGAGGTCAGGAGTTCAAGACCAGCCTGGCCAACATGGCAAAACCCCATCTCTACTAAAATACAAAAATTAGCTGGGTGTGGTATGCCTATAATCCCAGCAATCTGGGAGGCTGAGGCAGGAGAATTGCTTGAACCCAGGAGGTGGAGGTTGCAGTGAGCCGGGATCATGGCACTACACTTAAGCCTGGGCAACAGAGGAAGACTCCATCTCAAAAAACAAACAAAAAATATTTTTCTATTTAGTAGTATCATTTTTTTTGTCATTTACATATTTAATCCACTGGAAATGTATTTTATATAATATGGTATAGAGATAATAGCTTTCCCCCCCCCCCCCCACCAATTAGAGAAGTAATTAACTGAAAGCTTTAGGTCAACTATTTTCTCCCCAGTGATCTAAAATACCATCTTTGCTATATACTGAATTCCATAAATTCCTGGGTCTATTTCTGGACAACCTATTACTTTTGATTTTTTCTTTAACGCTAATATCATAATTCTTCATTTCTTCTTTTACAGATAACCTATTATCTTTTTTTTTGTGCTGCCCCGGTAACAATCTCAGGTCACAAGAATGGGAATGTATTATTTTTTTAAAAAGTTAATTTATGTCTTTATTCTTGTGTAAGGACCAAACTGTTAGTTTTGTGACTTAATTCTGTTACTTTAACATTGCAGAGTAGGATCCCATTAATTAATTCTGTAAGTTTATGTATGTTTTCTTATTTATTCTCAAACACTATCTCCTCCAAGTAAGTTCCAAATAATTTTGGAACATCAGAAACCATAAACAAAAATATCCAATGAAGGCAACTAAATTGAAATCTAAATAAAATAAAATCAACATCATTATAATAAAGAGTCTTCTCATCCAAGAAAATATCTCTTTCCATCTATTCAGTCACTGTTTTATGTCTTTAAAGTAAAACTGTATTTTTCTCATTCATATCTTGCACATTTCTTGTTAGGTCAACTTATTAAATTTTAAATGCTACTATATATTTTTTTGGCCTTTTCTTGTTTTATTATTTATTTGGTTGTTTTATTTCCAGCAAAGACTTCAAAAATGTTATTTTCAAGGAAAAAAGTAGTAAAGAAATTACATACAGTACCTTTTCTAAAGCAATATGTAGTTCTTTTTCATATTCTGGTGGCAATCTTAGGAGTAGAACCTGGCAGGCATCTTTAATCAGTGGGACAACACTGAGAGATATTAATATAGCAATAAACAGAGAACAGAGGGGGTCAGCGATGAACCATCCAAACTGCTCTATCAGAATTGTGGATACAATCACACCAATACTGCCAAGTGTATCTGCCAAAACATGTAGAAATACACCTACAAATAAAATATATAAGGACATTAAAAATTAAGGCACATCTAATTTAGTTTTTAAATACATTCTACCAATATTACTGGATATCTACTGTGCACCACATACTTTCCTACTGGCTAGTACTTCAAAATACCTAAAATATGTTCACTGCCCTCAAGGAATTCAGAATACAGTTGTAAAAAGATAAGGACATGGGCACTCATGACACAGTGTGATGAATTTTATGGTGTACTTTGTCTGGAAAGGCTTCCCAAAAATCATGCTTGAGCCAAGTTTTGACATTACCCAAATTACTAATATTAAATAATTCAGCATAATAAATGATTAGTATTTCCTCCATTTTTTTATAGTGCAATAAAAATTTCCAAAAAAGGAGTAAGAATTTCCTTTTTGTAGTGAAGGTTCATAATAGTACACTCAGTATTTACCTTGCAACTAATATCTATTCAGCTGTCACTATGAAAAGAACTCTATAATCATTTAAAAATTGACATTTAAGAAGAAATATATTTTCATTTTCTTTTTTTTTTGGATACAGAGCCTCACTCTGTTGCCCAGGCTGGAGTAAAGTGGCACAATCTCGGCTCACTGCAACCTCTGCCTCCTGGGTTCAAGTGATTCTTGTGCCTCAGCCTCCCGAGTGGCTGAGACTACAGGTACCTACCACCATGCCTGGCTACTTTTTGTATTTTTAGTAGAGATGGGGTTTTGCCATGTTGGACAGACTGGTCTCAAACTCCTGACCTCAGGTGATCCATCCACCTAGGCCTCCCAAAGTGCTGGGATTATAGACGTGAGACACTGTGCCTGGCCTCATTTTCTTTTTTAAAAAATTTGTGATGTCGGAATGCCTACCATATTTTTATTTTCATTTTTAATCTTTTTTCTCTGTCCTACAGCAAGGATTCATTTTCATTAAAAATTTTTAAATTTTATTGTGGTAAGAACAATTGACAAGAAAATTTTAAGTGTACAGAACATTATCAATGACTCTAGGTACAATGTGGTAAAGCAGATCTCTAGAACTTGTTCGTCTTGCTTAATACTTTATACCTGTTGATTAGTGACCTCCTTTCCCCCTCATCCTAGCCATCATCATTCTACCCTTTGGTTCTATGAATTTCATCCCGTTTAAGTGGAATCATGCAATATCTGTCTTTCCAGGACTGGCTTATTTCACTTAGCATAATGTCCTTCAAGTTAATCTATGTTGTCATATATTATAGAACTTTGCTTTTTTTTTTTTTAAATTAGGTGCCACGCTAATCTTCGCTGTACTGTTCTAATTTTGTATATGTGCTGCCAAAACAAGCACTAAAATGTCCCTTTTTATTTTTTTGAGATGGAATCTCACTCTCTCTTCCAGGCTGGAGGGCATCTTGGCTCACTGCAGCCTCCGCCTCCCGGGTTCAAGTGATTCTCCTGCCTCAGCCTCCCAAGTAGCTGGGATTATAGGTGCCCACCACCACGCCCGGCTAATTTTTGTATTTTTAGTAGAGACAGGGCTTCACCATATTGGCCAGGCTGGCCTTGAACTCCTGTCCTCAGGTGGTACACTTGCCTCAGCCTCCTAAAGTGCTGCGATTACAGGTGTGAACCACTGCACCCCTGGCCAGAATGTCCCTCTTTTTAATAGGATGAATAATATTTCATTTTATGTGTATACAGGTAAAAGTATTTTCTATAGCAGATAGCTTCAGACCTTTTAGTCCCAGATTGCTTTTTAAAAATCGTATCTATAGGAAGAAAATGAGTATAAAAGAAAAAGAAAAAAAAATCATATCATACCAGAAGCCCCAAACTTAATACAAATAAACACAGAGGGCCGATGTAGAACACAGTCGAAAGGCAGGACAATATGTTGCAAGGACTCACCCCTCATGTTAGCATTCATGCCTCCGCCTGCAGGTCCGTGGCTGTGACCATGCCCATGGTCACTGTGTCCATGCATATGATGTGAATGGCTGTGATCAGATGAGTGACAGCTTCCTTGAGAAGTTCCATGGGCATGGCTATGGGCATGGCTAAAGGCACAGATACCAATAAGGTTTACTATGAGCCCTCCAACTGAGACTGGCTAGCAAAAGGGAGAAAAAAAAGTCCTTAAATTAGTAATTTAAAAATAAACTTGTTATTTAAAAGTTACTATATAGCTATATATGTTTTTCTGTTTACAGTTTTGAATGTATTCATAGTAAACCTTACTAAGTTTCAGTAAGTCCAAAATTTTAAAAACGTGAATTTTAGAACATTTTAGAAGAAACATTTTAACTTTCAAATATCAAGCAAAATTGGTAAGTAGAGGAATTTGGACTTACTTCAATTAAGAATGGTATGTACTTGGTTTGTGGTTTATGTATACATAAACGATGCAATGTTTTGTTTTGTTTATTTAAATAGAGTTTGAAAGTACTGCTTACTAGGGCAAGTATACACTGTACCTGAAATCTTGTTTATATTACTAGTAAATTTGAACATTTATATGCCGATGATTATAATTCATTAATGAGTGGATTCCAAATATGGTCTTATTATGTCTTAAATATAGTAAAATTTCCAAAGTAAAACAAGTATATGAAAAAGCAAACATACAATAGTAATTTCTCATTTATTTAAATTAAAAAAAATTTTTTTTTCTTTGGTAGGACAGGGTCTCACTATGTTGCCCAGACTGTCCTCAAACTCCTAGGCTCAAGTGATCTTTCTGCCTTGGCTTCCAAAAGTGTTGGGATTACAGACATGAGCCACCGTGCCTGGCCTCCCATTTTTTTCTTAACGAAGTGAATGAAATTACCTTAATTTAATGGTGCCACAATAACACTTCAAAGGATAAACAAAGTTACTTATCCTTGATCATCTGCTCTTACAAAATGATCTTGAACAGTAGCTCAGGGTGTTATTTAATTTGCCTATGTCTACAATGTAGAGCAATCCATTTGTTTAACAAAAGGAAAATATAAAAGTGAGAAGGAAAAATACTTTTAGTTACTTTTCAGAAGTAGTAAGAGATTTACTTCAGTAAATGTGTGGGGAGGTTATTTACTTATTCCTATGATTCAGACCATTTGTCTCCAGATTTTAAAATGTCATTAGGCTTTATAAGCTTGTAGATGGTTAAAGACTTTGAATGAAACTAAGTACTGCTTACAGAAACTCCATCATCTCATAAGTATTCCTTCTCCCCTAATGAAAAATACTTCATCATTGTGTATTTCATCAGGAAAAATAAAAATGTAGAAGGTTAAAGTCCTCTATAATTCTACCACTGAGGGTTAGTCACTCTTAAAAGGGTGTATTTTCCATCTATGTACTAACATACATACACGTAACACCCTTTAAAATCAATGTAATCATAACACTATTTCACAATTTTTTTTTAAAGATGGGGTTTCACCATGATGGCCAGGCTGGTCTTGAACTCCTGACCTCAGGTGATCCACCCATCTCGGCCTCCCAAAGTGCTAGGATTACAGGTGTGAGCCACTGCGCCCAGCCTATTCCACAATTTTTAAAAAAATTTTGAGACAGAGTTTTGCTCTGTCTCCCAGGCTGGACTGCAGTGGTACAATCTTGGCTCACTGCAACCTCTGCCTCCCGGGTTCAAGCGATTCCCCTGCCTCAGCTCCCAAGTAGCTGGGACTACAGGCGCCTGCCACCACGCCTGGCCTACAACTTGTTTTTCATTAGTACATCTTGTAAATATTTTCATGCCAGTATATACAGATATATTTCACTCTTTTCAGTAGCTCCATAGTATTCTATTACATAGATAACAAATTTTATTTAATTACTTTTTTCACTGGTGGACAGTGAATTCTTTCCATTTTTTCACTATTATAAATAAGGGTACTTTTTTTTTGAGATAGATTCTCCCTCTGTCACCCAGGCTGGAGTGCAGTGACACAATCTCGGGCTCACTGCAGCCTCTGCCTCCTGGTTCAAGTGATTCTCCTGCCTCAGCCTCCCAAGTAGCTGGGATTACAGGTATGTGCCACCATGCCTGGCTAATTTTTGTATTTTTGGTAGAGACGAGGTTTCATCATATTGACCACGCTGGTCTCAAACTCCTGACCTCAAGTAATCCAACCGCCTTGGTCTCCCAAAGTGCTGGGATTACAGGAATGAGTGACCATATACGGCATGAATCATGTTCTTCTATATATTTGTGTGAATGCTTGTGTATGATAAATATTAAATGTCAAAGGATACAAGCATTTAAAAATCCAAAAAAGTCTATTTTTTCCAAACTGTATTCTAGAAACATTTTACGAATGTATGCTTCTGCTAGCAAGCCTCAGAGCTGCTTTTAGTCATTCAACAACTAACAGATTTCCTACTACAAGCTAGAACTTAAAAGTTAATAATACATAATTCAAGTCCTGAAGATAACTTATATCTTAATTGTGAAAGAATAACAAATTAAACAACTACAACTCAATGTTTCTAAAAGAATGCACAAAACATAATGAGAATACTGAGAAGAGGAATCTAACAAACTTTGAGGAGAAAAGAGAGGGATTAAAAGTAAGTATTTCAAAAAATTAGCCGGGCGTGGTGGGCCTCTAGTCCGAGCTACTTGTCAGGCTGAGATAGGAGAATTGCTTGATCCCATGAGGCAGAGGCTGCAGTAAGCCGAGATCGCGCCACTGCACTCCAGCCTGGGTGACAGAGCAAGACTCCATCTCAAAAGAAAAAAAAAAATAATTCCACTAGAGGAGATACATAAGCAAAATCTTGACAGAGGTTGAAGGCAAAAGTAAGGAAAGGACATGCCAACTACAAGAAATAGCACATGTAAAGCTTTGGTAGTATAAGGAGAACATAAAAAGTTGCTATAGCTGGCTGGGCACAGTGGCTCATGCCTATAGTCCCAGTACTTTGGGATGCCAAGGAGGGAGGATTGCTTGAGGTCAGTAGTTTGAGACCAGCCTGGCCAACATGGCGAAACCCTGTCTCTACAAAATATACAAAAATTAGCTGGGCTTGGTGGCACAATGCCTGTAATCCTAGCTACTTGGGAGGCTGCAGCATGAGAATTGCTTGAGCCTGGGAGGTGGAGGTTGTAGTGAGCCAAGATTGTGCCATTGCACTCTAGCCTAGAAAACAAGAGACTCTGTCGCACAAAAAAAAAGAGAATTTCTAAGAGGAAGCAGTATAAACATAAACTGCAAGATAGGAAGTTATGTTGATATAAGTAAAAAATAAAACCTTAGAGCAATAACTGCAAACAGTTAAACTTTAGGTCAGAAAAAAACTATGTAAGTATGACTAGAAATCCAAATAGGAAAATAAAAAGACTTACTGTTAACATGTGAGTGTCTAATTCTGGAGGATCAATCAATCTAGCCACTGACTCCATAAACACAAAAAAAGCTATTACTATTAGAAAAAGTCCATTAATAAATCCAGACAGAATTTCTATTCGGCCATACCTAAAAATAAAAAAAAAAAAAGACAAATATTTTTAAAGTATAAACTTTATAAATGAGGAACCAAGTCCAAATTTTCAAGCTACTAAGTAATTAATATTAGAAAATTAGCAATATTTTAAATATAATATTAGTGCTAGAAGGTCCTACATATATATGTTTGTTAAAATTTTATATATTCATCAAAATCCTTCTTTACTTACTGTCTTTTTTTTTTTTTAGACAGAGTCTTGCTCTGTTACCCAGGCTGGAGTAGAGTGGCATGATCTCGGCTCACTGCAACCTCCACCGCCCAGGTTCAAGCACTTCTCTTGCCTCAGCCTCCTGAGTAGCTGGGACTACAGGTGTGTGCCACACCTTGCTAATTTTTTAATTTTTAGTAGAGACGGGGTTTCACCATGTTGGGCAAGCTGATCTCGAACTTCTGACCTCAGGTGATCCGCCCACCTCAGCCTCCCAAAGTTCTGGGATTACAGGTGTGAGCCACCGTGCCTGGCCTACTTGGCTCTCTTATACAAAGCCTTTCCTAATTTCCTAGCAGGAAGTCATTTAATCCTCCTTTACACCTTTGATGTGCTCTGTATTTCTGTCATGGCATACAGATTCTGCTCTGTACCAAAATTATTTGTATTTTTGGCTCATACAAACAGTTGAGAATAAGAGCCAAATTTATTAATTTAGAGTAGGTTTTACACAAAAAGATTCTAATTGTTGAATTATTTGTTTAATGAAAGGATATTTTCAAGTATAGCAACTTCAAATTTTGAATACTCTTTTTAACAAAGAAGATGTGGACTATAGATATTCCATGACCTCAAAGAAACACGCTGAACAAAGATCGGAAGATTTTACTTGATGTTTGCTCCCTGGGAGCATATATATATATGGTTTTTTTGAGACAGCGTTTTGCTCTGTTGCCCAGGTTGGAGTGTGATGGCCCAACTCGGCTCACTGCAACTTCCACCACACAGGTTCAAATGATTCTCCTGCCTCAGCTTCCAAGTAGCTGGGATTATAGGTGCTGACCGCCACACCCGGCTAATTTTTGTATTTTTAGTAGAGATGATGTCTCACCATGTTGGCCAGGCTGGTCTTGAACTCCTG
This sequence comes from Ateles fusciceps, assembly GCA_036589455.1. Lineage (NCBI taxonomy): Eukaryota > Metazoa > Chordata > Mammalia > Primates > Atelidae > Ateles > Ateles fusciceps. The sequence continues at coordinate 649,136 of JAZHEH010000800.1, read as the reverse complement.
ACCTCAGGTGATCCACCTGCCTCAGCCTACCAAAGTGCTAGGATTACAGGCATGAGCTACCATGCCTGGCCAAGGGAGCATAATCTTGAGTTTACTTCCATTCAGTATTTATCAAATGCCTGGTTCATATCCCCTTATTTACTTCACATTTTTTTAAAATGAAGATTTGGAAATTATTTGTATTAAAAGTAATATAATTTTATTCCTTAAGGTGAAATTTGCACTTAAGATATATCAGCTCCATAGTCAATGTACCTACCCATAGGAGAAAATCCGAGTGGCTTTCCACCTACTCATCAGGGCAGCAAAAAGACCCATGACCAAAGCAGAGCAGTCAAAGAGCATGTGAAATCCATCTGAGATCAGGCCCAGACTATTGGTTAACACGCCGTAGAATAATTCCACAAAGGTAAAAAGCTAAAAATGTTTCAAAAAAACAAAAAAAAAACAAAAAAAATGGGAGGAGTATGTTGTGAACTATGTTTCAATTAGGAGGATTTTAACCCTAAATTATCCAAACCTACTTGAAGATCTGCTATAATAGTTATTTAACTGTTACTTATATTAGAAATACTATTACACACAAATTGTAAGAAACTAAGATAAATCCACTTTACAAACTATTTAAAAAGAGTTACTTATATGTCTATAAAAAATAATAAACGAGGTTATAAAATGTTAGCAGTCAGTGGTTTGTAACACTGATTGCTAATAGTGAGAAACTCTAAGTTATTAGAACTCTTTAAATGCTACTATATTTACTGATTTGAAAGAACACAGTAAATCAATACTTCTAAAATGTCTCACAAATTGTTTGCTTAAGTGGCTGGACATGGTGTCACATGCCTTAAGGACTGCCTAAGTAGTCTGAGGATGATCCCATAATCTTGCTATTATACTTAGAAAAATTTAAATGTTAGCCCATCTTATTACCAGAAATTTGGGAAGTACTAAACTTACACCAGAACTGTCAAAATTAAAATATTATGCTTTTAGGATATGCCAATTAACATTTAAAAATCTTACCAGATTCAAGCACAAGAAGTAAAAGATCTGCCTAGAGTCACTCTCCTCAAGAATTTGTTTTAGTGATTCCTTAATAAACCTAGGGATTGATTGAGAACTATGCTGAAAAGCATCACCCATGAAGTTATAAAGAGGTGTTCCTTCAGGTGAATATCCAATCAGGGGTACCTTTTTGCCCTCTCTTAGAGGGAGATGATAAGATGCTGGCAGCTACAGAGAGAAAAAAGAATATTGTTTAAATTTTAGAAGCTTAAGCTACCAAAACCAACACAGTTAACTGTCAGCACTAAATGCAAGCACGGAGAATTTCCCAAATTCTTCCAATCCATCTTTTGATGGATTTGACCATCAAAATCCATAAATAGAAATCTGTTAAAACAAGAACAAGGGGGGGGGGGAAAATGCTTACACAAAATGAAGAATATAGCACTCACTACCACTCCTCCAGACAGGACGTGTTCAGTGCTCTCCTGGTGTGCTGCTTTGTTCATAGCCCGAAGCTGGTCTGTTATTGGATGTGTCCAAAAATTTCCAAAAAGGAGAGCACTAATAAAAATGGGAAAGGATCCATAACGAGCACATTTGGAAACTTCCATTTTGACTGAACATATGGAATCCACATAGAAATCCAGGATCATGACAAAAAAGATAACCGTTGCAAAAGGCATAATGAGAGAAAACCAAGACTCGACTTTACTCTAGAAATTAAAAAAAAGAATAGTCAAGACTATATATGTATAAAGTTCACATCTTACAAGATGTTTCTGTTAACCTTTTAATATATAAACATGATTCAATATGATTCATAATATGCCAACATATAAAAGCTATAAGATATTGGTACATTTTCTCAGTATCCTCCAAAGTTTTAAAAAACAAAAGCATTATTGTGTAATAGTTCGATAAACACTAGGTGACATACAATCCTTAAGTCTAGCACTGCTGTTTCTTCAAATGATTCCTTTGGGCCATGGGAATGTGAGGGATATGTAAATGTAATAGCATTTGATTTGTATTTCTTATAAACAATAAAATTAACTCCACATTAAAAAAAAAATTACAAAGAAAAAGCAAGACAATTTAAGCCTCTTTCAACCTCAAATTAAAATACAATTTACTGAATATAGTAAATTAAAAATTTAATAGCAGTTTAATAGCAATAAATTCTTGCTCTTACCTCAGTTGTCACAGAAAGAACAATGACCCATGGGCACAAGATAAGTACAGAAACAAGATGAGATAATGCGTGAAGACGTTTGCCTCCACCGACATCGATAGAGAGCTTTCTGGAAGCTGTATGAAAACCAACTTTACAACACAAAGCCAGTACTAGCAATAATACTCCACCCTGTGAGTAAAATTAGATTAAGTCTCATTAGAAACACATACAGTCCAGTATTCAATCCTTAAATACATGTTTTTTTTCCCTCCTGAGATGGGGTCTTGCTCTGTCATCCAGGCTGAAGTACAGTGTCATGATCACAGCTCACTGCAGCCTCAAACTCCTGTGCTCAAGGAGATCCTTCTGTCTTAGCCTCCCAAGTAGCTGGGACTACTGGCACACACCACCACATCTGGCTAACATAATATTTAAAGAAATGAAACTAGTATATTTTTCCCATATACTTAATTACTTAACTACTTAAATGGCAGGCAATATTATACATTGCTGAAAAAAATTTTTTTTTTTTGAGACAGTTTCGCTTTTGTTGCCTGGGCAGGAGTGCAATGGCATGATTTCGGATCACCACAACCTCTGCCTCCCAGGTTCAAGAGATTCTTCTGCCTCAGCCTCCTGAGTAGCTGGGATTACAGGCATACAACACCATGCCTGGCTAATTTTGTAATTTTAGTAGAGACGGGGTTTCTCCATGTTGGTCAGGGTAGTCTTGAACTCCTGACCTCAGGTGATCCGCCTGCCTTGGCCTCCCAAAGTGCTGGGATTACAGGCTTGAGCCACCGCACCCGGCCAATAATTTATTTTAAATGTACTTTTATAGTTATAGTTGCTACAACTTTTCAGAATCTTTTGATTCCTGTTAGCAATAAAGAAAACATACCTTGTGATCTGCCACACCTAAGAAGGCAATGGCTGTGTAAAGCATATGAGTTAGAGCACTGTCATGATGTCCTTCAGCTAAGTGAGGTGAAGTAAAGGAAAAAGTTCCAAAAAGTCACTCTTTGAAACCCCAAGTTCTCCTGAAATTTTAGTTACATTATTCTGGATTGCATATAGACTAATCTGGAGGCCCCAAATCTAATTACCTTCAATAATGTGTTTCACTTAAAAACAAAACAAAATAAAGCAATCTAACATTTAATTCCAGAACCTCATTTATAAATTGGAATGCCTGTATTTCTTTTGTTGTCTCCAAAACAATTATAACAGTGCTTAAGATAAAGTTGCCAGATTTTAGTAGTTAACCTCTAAAAGACATATTGCATACATACAAGTACAACAAAGGGACAAGAGCAAGGAATCTCCTTGGACCACTCCTGTCCAGTGGAATTAAGGTTGCCCTTTAAGACTGACATGTAAAATGAGTCCTAAATCTGTCTTCTAAGTCACTGACCACATAATTCTCAGCAAAGTAAGTGGGAAGCCAAAGAGGGTGGGGTGGGGAATAAAGGTTGTATCACAAGCAATCTGGAGCTCTTCTAAAGTCATGCTCTTCTCCCCTCATTGTAACAAAGAAAATTATTATTAGTTTACTAATAAGTTTTAGGGCAGTGAGTATCAGTAACAGAACAATAAAAACTGGTGCTTGGAGTTCTGCTGGACAGAATGGGAAAAGATGTATGAATAGAAAATAGAAAAAAAGGCATGTTTGTAGAGTAAAATGAGTAGACATATTTGACTGGAAAGTTGGGTTTCTACAAGAGAAGAGTTGGGGCTGAGCTAGAGATAATAATTTAGAGCAAGACAGTGAATACTAGGTAAGGGTTTGAACCTTTTCTTTCAGGCAAGAAGATGCCAAAGGTTTTTCATTTACAAGCATTTAAATTGTTAAATTATAAGGGAGCAAACACATTGACAGAGTGGCAGATTACTTTTTTTTTTCAGCACCAATACATTCAAAATACTCTTTTAATGTCTTTACATTTCTGAAAATTTAGGGTACTGTAGATGATACTGAGATGCTGTAAAATATTTAACTTAGAATGAGTTTGTTCATCATTTGAATACTGATTTAGAATATCTGCATTAATCTATGACATAAAGTTGCATTCATCATTGATAGTTTAATTCACTTATCTTTTCTCTTTCCACTGTTTCAGTCTTCTACTTTTCTGCAAGGCTTTAAATAACTCTCATCTATTCCAAAAGGATACGGTGTTCAGCCATTTTAGCCATGAGATCATCATTGTCAAAAAGCAATAAACAGATAACAGCAATAATGAAAAAAGCAGCTCCCCCTTGTCTGAAAATAAAGAAAATAACATCAAGGATGACTTTTTCAAGGGTTGATTTTTAAGATGGTAACTACATAAATGCTAAAGAAAGACATTTTCTTAAGTAAGCATTTACAAAAATGCATTAAAAAACTGAAAGAACATCTGACATTAAAGCTCTTATATAAGCTTACAGTATTAACAGTAAGATATCAAAGAGATATAAACTAATGATAATGTCAATTATCTCCTTGCTAACATGGCTAGGCATATTACTTTGCACAAATTGTTTCTGTTCACAGAATCAATCTTCCTAAATGCTACTTTATTTCTGGTTGAAAAGTCCAAGTAACTAAAGAAAAATTAGTAGAAACTTATTTTACTCTACAATGTGCAAGAAATAGAGAAAATTCTAGCTACTACTCCTCTAGAGAAAAATAATCCAGAGAGCACATTAAAATCAGCAAAGTCATTTCTAAGATCTAGTAAAGGTATAAAGTACTTACAAAGCTGATAAACTTAAAATTTATGTTCTCACCCCAGGGAAAAGGTTTTTTTTTTTTCTTTTTCTAGACAAGTCTTGCTGTCGCCCAGGCTGGAGTACAGTGGCGTGAACAAAGCTCACTGCAGTCAGCAACTCCTGGGCTCAAGAGGAGTAAATAGCTGGGACCACAGGCATGTGCCACCCATGCTGGGTCAATTTTTTATTTGTAGCGATGGGGTCTAGCCATGTTGTCCAGGCTGAGGAAAAAGGTTTTGATAAAAGAAAATTATAGAAAGGACATAATAGTTTAGTTTATGTAAAATATTTCATAATGGTAGGTACAAAGCCATCTAAATAGCATTACCATATATTCTTTTTTTTTTTTTTTTTTTTGAGAAGAGTCTCACTCTGTCGCTCAGGCTGGAGTGGAGTAGTGCGATCTTGGCTCACTGCAACCTGTGTCTCCCAGGTTCAAGTGATTATCCTGTCTCAGCCTACCAAGTAGCTGGATTACAGGCGCGTGTCACCATGCTCAGCTAATTTTTGTATTTTTAGTAGAGACGGGGTTTCACCATGTTGACCAGGCTGGTCTCAAGCTCCTGATCTCAGATGATCTGCCTGTCTTGGCCTCCCAAAGTGCTGGGATTACAGTCATAAGCCACTGCTCTTGGCTAAATAGCATTACTATACATTCTATATTTACAAATTTACAGGTATAATATGTCTTGTATGATACACATACCTGTAAAATACCTATTATTGGCCTGGTGCGGTGGCTCACACCTTTAATCCCAGCCAAAGCAGGCGGATCATGAGGTCAGGAATTTGAGACCAGCCTGACCAACATGGTGAAACCCCCCTCTCTACTAAAAATACAAAAATTACCTGGGTGTGGTGGAGCACAGCTGTAATCCTAGCTACTCAGGAGGCTGAGGCAGGAGAATCACTGGAACCTGGGAGGTGGAGGTTGCAGTGAGCCAAGATTGCGCCACTGCACTCCAGCCTGGGTGACAGCAAGACTCCGTCTCAAAACAAAACAAAACAAAAAAAACACCAATTATATATAGATACATAAGTATATGATATACACCTATAATGGAAGTATAACACAATACTTCTATAAAAGTTCAGAATACAAAGTGAGGATATTCTTCTATTCATAATGTGATTACCACTGCAATGGATAAATTCTGTTAGTGTGGTGGGTATTACAACACATAAGAAAAATCATGCAATTTAAAATTTCTTAAATTTTCATTGAGTTAAAATATGGCAACATCAACAACAATCAAACACAGAAAACATAGTTTAATTTTTTGTTAACAAAGAAGGCAACTGAGAATTTTATAGTGCTTCAGTCTCATAATTAAGAAAAAAAAATCATCAAGTCCTGGACTGATGCCCTGATCATTTCTCACATTAATGAGAGGATATGCAAGATTTATACTCTCATTTCTAGTTACTTAAGCAGGAAAACTTTTTTTTTTTAATGTTTTCAAGTTATTTTTATTTCTTTTGTGAGTTGTCTTTCCCTGTTTTTTGCTCATTTCCTGCCAAGGATCTTAAGCATTTTTTAAAATGAAATGGGTGATTCATACTTTGAAAGAAATGTAAAACTTTTTGTGGCAATTTTTGTTGTTTTTTGTTTACACACTGATTTCTGTTATACATAAGTTTATAAACATTATGAAGCCAAACATAGTGAGTTTTCTCTTTGTGATTTTTTTCCCCTGCTTTTATGCTCAGAATTGTCCCCATCTACATATTTTATTCTGTGTTTTTACAAATATCTATTTTTGTAAACTCACAAAACTCTTCAATCCACCTGAAATGTATTTGGGAGTGAGGGGAAGGATTATTAGTGAGGGGAAGGATTAAATAGTGGCCCATCCTTTAATACTAATGATTCAGTTTGAAATTACAGGTGGGGGGGGGGTATTCTTTTACTCTGCTCTACTTGGCATGTTACTGTCTTCACTTCATTCATCTCCCTCCATTACTTTGATTGAAAGTCCCTTTCAGAACAGGGACTATTACACCTTATTTGTCTTTATTTCTCCTTTCCACTGTGTCTAGGAAAATGCACCATGCACTGGAAGTATTTAATTCTGTAAATGGAAACACTATATAGTCCTAACAGTTGGGAATTGTAGGTTGGTAACTCATGTGACAAAAGGATAATACTTGAATCACTTAGGATGAATAGGAATACTTACGTGGCAAAATGTTGGATAAATAACTGTTCATCGTAATTTAAATTTAACAAGCTTTTAGTTATTTTCCAAAAATGATTTACAGGGGTTAAGAATGAGCAGTGGGGTTGGGGGAAAGGTGCATGAGTACAACATGAAAGAGACTGTTGTGGTGATGCATCAGTTCTCTATCTTGCTTGTAATGATGGTTACACAAATCTATACACATGACAAAATTTCATAGACCTACATGCATACATACTCACACACAATCATATGTAGAACTGGTAAAATATGAATAAGGTCTATGGATTGCACCAATGTCAAGTTCCTGTTTTTTTTTTTTAATTTTTGATTTTAATTTTTGTGGGCACATAGTAGGTATATATGTACATCAGATGTTTTGATATAGACATGCAATGTGTATAATCACATCACGTAAAATGGGGTATCCATCCCCCTCAAGCATTTAGCCTTTGTGTTACAAATAATTCAATTATACTCTTAGTTATTTTAAATGTACAATTAAATTATTATTGACTACAGTCACCCTGTTGTGATGTGAAATACTAGGTCTAATTGCTTGGTTTTGATAGTGTACTTGAGTTGGTTAAGAAGTTACCTTTGGGGTTTCTTAGCTTTGGTCTAGCCTTGAGCTGCCTATCCCAGATCCTACAGTTTGCCTTAAAATAAAAAAATAAAAAAAATAAAAAAAAGAAGTTACCTTTGGGGGAAACTAAATGAAGGGTAAGGGTCCTCTCTGTAGTATTTTTGCAACTTCCTAGGAATCTATAATCATTTCAAAATCACTTTCCACTGTTTTTATGTTGAGAAATTTCTCCATCTACAGATTATTGTATTATGTTTTTACAAATATCTATTTTTGTAAACTTACAGAATTCTTCAAAAACAAAACAAAAAACATTGTAAGAAAAATATAAAACCAGCAGAAAAGTCCCGGCATTTTTTTTTTTTTTTTTTGAGACCGAGTCTCACTCTCTTGCCCAGGCTAGAGTGCAGTGGCATGATCTTGGCTCACTATAACCTCTGCCTCCTGGGTTCAAGCGATTCTCATGCCTCAGCCTCCCAACTAGCTGGCATTACAGGTGCCCGCCACTACGCCCAGCTAATATCTGCATTTTTTGTAGAGATGGGGTTTCACTATGTTGGCCAGGCTGGTCTCAAACTCCTGACCTTATGTGATCCACCAACCTCGGCTTCCCAAAGTGCTGGGATTACAGGCGTGAGCCATCATGCTCGGCCTCCCTGCATTCTTTTAAATGGTGAAAGGTAAGATTTTATTCCTTTGGATAATATTTGACATACATACTTTCCATTTCCAAGTAGAAATGATAATGGAAATGATAATGGGAAATTCTACCTTTGCTGGTCCTCCTCCAGAACTGGTGAACAAAACACTGAGTAGTGAAATGACAACAATGTCACTGTGTTCAAATAGCAGCAACGTCCTACAAAAATAAAACATTATCATCTGTGACAAGTATTTCATCTTTATCAAGATGCATGAATTCAACTAGAGTTGGAGAAAGGAAAACATTTCCCCTTGATTTCACAAAACATTATAAGAAAAATAAACTGGTACAACTGCTTTAGAAAATAGTTTGGCATTACCTATCTTAAAAGGTTGAAGCTAAAAATATCCAATCATATCACTCATAGAATTACATCACACAGATTTCTTATTCTTATATATATATGCATCAGGTAACACTTACAAGGTTGCTCATATCAGCACTGTTTGCAGTAAGCCAAAAAACACAGGCAATATAGAGCCACGTGCTGTAGAATATTATTTTGGTCAATGATGGACCGCATATATATGATGGTGGTCCTTTAACATTATAATGGAGCTGAAAAATTTCAATCACCTAGTGTAATGCATTACTCATGTGTTTCTGGTGATGCTGGTGTAAACAAACCTACTGCACTATCAGTCATATAATAAAGTACATACAATTATGTACAGAACATGTACTTATAAATGACTATGCAACTGGTTTACGTATTTACTATACCATACATTTAATTATTTTAGAATGTACTTTTACTTTTCATTTATTATTATTTTTTTAAGACTCAGTCTCGCTCTTGTCTGCCAGGCTGGAGTGCAATGGCGTGATCTCGGTTCACTGCAACCTCTGCCTCCCAGGTTCAAGCAATTCTCCTGCCTCAGCCTCCCAAGTAGCTAAGATTACAGGAGCCTGCCACCATGCCCTGTTAATTTTTGTATTTTTAGTAGAGATGGGATTTCACCATGTTGGCTAAGCTGTTCTCAAACTCTTGACCTCAGGTGATCTGCCTGCCTCAGCCTCCCAAAGTGTTGGGATAAACACGCGTGAGCCACTGTGCCTGGTCACTTTTACTTATTAGAAAGAAAAAAGGTTGTTACTGGATGGCAAGTAAAAATAAAAAAAAAGAAAAAAAAGAAAAAAAAGAAAAGGTAACTATATCCTTTGACCTCAAATAGTGGTGTCAAAAAAAAAAAAGTTAACTAAAATACCCTCAGGCAGGTCCTTCAGGAGGTATCCCAGAAGAAGGCATTGTTAGCATAGATGACAACTCCTTGTATGGTACTGTCCTTGAAAACTTCCTAGTGGGACAAGATGTGGAGGTGGAAGACAGTAATATTGATAATCTTGACTCTGTGTATGCATAGGCTAATGTGTGTGTGTCTTAGTTTTTAACAAAAAAGTGCTAGGAGCAGTAGCCCACGCCTGAAATCCTAGCACTTTGGGAGGGCAAGAAGGGTGGATCCTTGAGCCCAGGAGTTTGAAACCAGCCTGGGCAACATGGCAAAACCTGCTCTCTATCAAAAAAAGATACAAAAGTCAGCCAGGTGTGGTGGTAGGCTCCTGTAGTCCCAGCTACTCGTGAGGCTGAAGAGTGGGAGGATTCCTTGAACCAAGGAGGTGGAGGTTGCAGAGAGCCAAGATCGTGTAAACTCCAGCCTGGGTGATAGAGGAAGATCCTGTCTCCAAAAAAAAAAAAGTTGAAAAAAATTAAAAATAGAAAAAAATCTTATAGAATAAGGATATAAAGAAAGAAAATATTTTTGTACAGTCGTACAATGTGTTTGTGTTTTAAGCTGTTTATACAAAAGAGTAAAATACATTAAGGTTAAGCTTCTACCTCCTGAGGTCGGGTGATCTCTTTTACCTCAGTCTCCTGGGTAGCTGGGATTACAGGTAGGCACCACCACACCAGGCTAATATTTTGTATTCTAGAGACACGATTTTGCCATGTTGCCCAGGCTGGTCTCGAACTTCTGGGCTCAAGCGATCTGCCCACCTCGGCCTCGCAAAGTGCTAGGATTGAAGTTTTTGCAATTGAGAAACTCCATGACGGTTTTAGTAGAAGAATGAGGGGGCAGTGTTGGTAGTGATAAGGTCAGGAGTAGATGACTAAATAAGGAGCCAAGTAAAAATGTAAGTACTTCCTCTTTCCCTCCTTATCCCAACACAAAACGACAGTGATTTAGTAACACAGGAACCGAAACATAATTTCATGAATAACAAATTTAAAAATTGCAGATGATAAGCAATGCTCTTCCCAAGCTAGGAAATCAGCTAGCTTTCCCATCCCTCCAAGCTGCAGCTGCTACTGTGGCTGGAGATACGACATTTCCAATTACACCTACTCTGTATCTGACAAAGTACATGGCAAACAAGCCAAAGGGATCCCAATGCAGAAGCTATTCTATTGGCCACGAGAAAGGAAAGAACTTTTCACAAAGCATTTCCACATTGCTAACCCTTCACTTTCACTCTGTCCACCCCAATATTCTGAGTGAGATCCTTTAGAACAGTGGTCCCTAACCTTTTTGGCACCAGGGTCTGGTTTCCTGGAGGACAATTTTTCCAGATAGCAGCAGTAGGGGGGATATTTCAGGACGAAACTGTTCCACCTCAGATCATCAGGCATTAAATCCTCATAAGGAGCATGCAACCTAGGTCCCTCCCATGCACAGTTCACAATAGGGTTCATGCTTCTATGAGAATCTAATGCCACCGCTGATCTGACAGGAGGCATAGCTCAGGTGGTAATGTTTGCCCCACCCCCACCCGCACCTCCTGCTCAGTGGCCTGGTTCCTAATGGGTTATGAACCCATACCAGCCTATAGCCAGGGGGGTGGGGAAATCCCTGCTTTAGAACATTCTTTTTTTTTTCTTTTGAGACAGGAGTCTCAAAAAATACTCAAAAACTGTTGCCCAGGCTGGAGTGCAGTGGCGTGATCTCGGCTCACTGCAACCTTCACCTCCCAAGTTCAGGTGATTTCTGGCTAATTTTTGTAGTAGAGGCGGGGTTTCACAATATTTGACAGGCTGGTCTCCAGCTCCTAATGTCAAATTATCCATCAAAGTGCTAGCATTACAGGCGTGAGCCACTGTGCCAGCTAAGACATTCTTCATTCCACTCTTTACCTCTCATTCTCATGGCAAGGCATTTTTTCTTATACTTATTTACTAAGTGAAATCCTTTACAGATGGAAAAATGTTAAAAGAATGCTCACACACAGATGCACAATACAATTCCTATGAAGTGGTCCCTAAGCATTTCCTCCTTTAACCAGCCCACTTGCAGAAAAAGATTAATCTATATAGAGCTAGGGAAATATGAAATGGGAGTAGTTTACTTAATCCACCACATGTAGGCTGGACGAAGTGGCTCACGCCTGTAATCCCAGCACTTTGGGAGGCCAAGGTGGGTGGATTACCTGAGGTCAGGAGTTTGAGACCAGCCTGGCAAACATGGTGAAACATCGTCTCTACTAAAAATACAAAAATTAGCCAGGTGTGGTGGCAGGTGCCTGTAATCCCAGCTACTCCGGAGGCTGAGGCAGGAGAATTGCTTGAACCTGGAGGCAGAGGCTGCAGTGAGCCAAGATCATGCCCCTGCACTCCAGCCTGGAAGACAGAGGGAGACTGTCTCAAAAAAAAAAAAAAAAAAAAAAAAAAAAAAATCTACCACATGTTTAATTTGTTAACTGATATACTACTTCTGAGACATTTATTTATGAGAATACTTTCAAAATTGTACAAAAAAAAAATGAGTGCTTTTAGAGATTTTGCTCTCCTTCTTACTAGCTGATTTTATTTACCATTTCGGGCCTTTTAGTACAGCTTCTAAGTTAGCTGTTAACAGGGATCATAAATAAATGATTAAAAAGCCATTTATGCTAAAAATTTTCTGAAACTTGGAATTCTAACTAGTAAAATATCTATGACAAATCATGAATACATATATTAATGGTATTCACTAAAGCACTAGTCCAGAAACTAAACAGGTTCCTTCTTTCTATTTGCTGAATTCTCTCTGATGCTATAAAAGTGACAGACACATTTGTACAGGTAAATATTTGACATAAAACACAGTGGAACAAAAATAATAATTCAAAATGAAGAAATATAAACACATATTCAAAATATGCATTTTTATTTACCTTAGTGGTCCACAAAGAGTGAGGCCAAAAAACCACAAGAGTGAAATAATACACCCAGCAACTGCATGTTTAAATATTTTGATCCACTATAAATGGAAACAAAGAAATTAAAAATTCAGTCACATATACTTTGCCATATATCCCAATTTTAAATAAAATACACATAGAAAGATAATAACAAATATTTTAAAGGTGAATTATTTATTTTGAAATTAAATAGAAAATGTAAGATCCCTTGACTAATTCTAGTTTGCAAGACAGTATTCTGGGTCAGGTGCAGTGGCCCATGCCTGTAATCCCAGCACTTTGGAAGGCTGAGGTGGGCAGATTACTTGAGGTCAGGAGTTCAAGACCAGCCTGGCCAACATGGTGAAACCCCATCTCTACTAAAAACATAAAAATTAGCTGAGTGTGGTGGCAGGCGCCTGTAATCCCAGCTACTCGGGAGGCTGAGGCAAGAGAATCGCTCGAAGCTGGGAGGTGGAAGTTACAGTGAGCCAAGATCATGCCACTGCAATGCAGCCTGGGCAACAGGGCAAGACCCTGCCTCAAAAAAAAAAAAAAAAAAAAAAAAGACAGTATTCTGTTTTCCATTACCTATATTATTGTCTGCTGGTAGGTTTTGAAATCTTTTTCTTCAGAGTACAATTTTCTGTTTACTCAGTAGTTTCCTAGACTCATTTAACTTTTTGTCTTTAAATTATTTTCCACGAGGAATTTTTAGTGATCCAATTATTTGAAAGGAGAGAAAAAAGTTAAGATGGGGTTTAGACTACTAATCCTATTTTTTAAAATGTTCTTGGTCTCTGAAACAGAAGTACTTAAATTTGTCTTTCTAATAAAAAAAATTATGACACAGGTTTCTAAGTCATGGCATAAAGCAAACATGTAGTGAGGTATAACTGCTGCCCAAAGAAGTGATAGATGTGATGATGTGAGATGCTTATGCAAAATGTAGGACATTTCTAATTTGAACCACAGCTGCCTAAAGAGAATAGTGACAATGAGGATGAGGATGTCACATTGTTACAATGATGATGAGGCATTATTCTTAGAACTTCTTAAGTATTAATTCATTTCTTCCTCACAGTTCCATTAGGAAGTTACTATTACCTCCATTTTACAGGTGAGCAAATTAAGGTAGAGAGAAATCAAGTAACTTGCCCAAAGTAAGGGTCAGTAAGGACAGACAGAAAGAACATGACTTTGTCTGATTCCAGAAACATCACTCTTAACTCCTATGCTTTGTCAGCTTTCCAGTGACATCTGTACTAGGCTCTTAGGCATACTTGCATGTCCAATTTGTAAATCTTTCAGAATAAGAAGGATGTATTAAAGAAAATAATTACATGAATGCTTTATAACTTTTTTTTACCCTCTTCTGTTTTTTAAAGCCATTCCATGATCTTAGTATTTTACAGTTTACTCTTGAAGTCTCTATTCTGAAAAGACAAGAGCAAGTAAACTCTAAAATTGTTCTTCGGCAAACTTAAATCATTCACTAAGTACCCATCATCAAAAAATAAGCATTGCATCCTGGCCCACTAAATGAGAAGCTGCTAGAATAAAAGATTCTGCAAAAACCTTACCTGGTGTTTGGTAATAGTTTTCCCAGAAGAAAACGGCTTTTGAAACAAAACCATAAAAAATGCAGTCCTGTAAATATTGAAACATTAATATATTAATATTAATATTAAACACAAGATATGTTTTTAAGTAAAGACATTTATTTTAAACAAATATATCAGAACTTGAAAAGTGTGTTATCCTCTAAATAAATCATACTGGAAAACTATACTTATTTTAGTAAGAATCCTATTGCAACTTGAGAACTCTTATTTTCTGCCTTCAGAACCAGTTAACAAGCCACAAAAGGAGTCACAATTTTTTTTTAATATCTTAAAATACCAAAGAAAATAATTCTTATTTTCTGTAAAATCCAGTAACAATAAATCTTGAAATAGTATAATGAAAATGAAGAAATTACTAATTATACGTCCCTACCTTTGACATTGCTAAAACAGTTATATAAAAATGCACACAACTTGGCCGTGCGTGGTGGCTCAAGCCTGTAATCCCAGCACTTTGGGTAGCTGAGGTGGGCAGATCACCTGAGGAGTTGGAGACCAGCCTGGCCAACATGGCAAAGCCCCATGCGTACTAAAAAAAACAAAACAAAAATTAGCCAGCCATGATGGTGACACGCCTGTAATCCTATAAAATTGGGAGGCTAAGGTAGAATTGCTTGAACCCAGGAGGAAGAGGTTGCAGTGAGCTGAGACTGAGCCACTGCACTCCAGCCTGGGCAACTGAGCCACTGTTTCAAAAAAACAAAAACAAAAACAAAACGTTCTGGTGCAGTGGCTTATGCTGGTAATCCCAGCACTTTTGGAGGTGGAGGCAGAGGCAGGTGGATCACCTGAGGTCAGGAGTTTGAGACCAGCCTGGCCAACATGGTGAAACCCTGTCTCTACGAAAAATATAAAAAATTAGCCAGGTGTGGTGGCGGACACCTGTAATCCCACCTACTTGGGAGGCTGAGGCAGGAGAATCGCTTGAACCTGGGAGGCAGAGGTTGCAGTGAGCCGAGATTACGCCATTGCACTCTAGCCTGGGCAACAAGAGCAAAACTCCGTCTCAAACAACAAGAACAAACAAACAAACAATTTCCTAGTCAAGAATCTCTTTCACAGCCAGGTGTGGTGGCTAGATCACTTGAGGTCAGGAGTTCAAGACCAGCCTGACCAACATGGTGAAACCCTGTCTCTACTAAATACAAAAAAAATTAGCTGGGTGTGGTGACACGTGCCTGTAATCCCAGCTACTTGTATGGCTGAGGAAGGAGAACTGGTTGAACCTGGGAGGTGGAGGTTGCACTGAGCCAAGATTGTGCCATTGCACTCCAGCCTGGGCAACAAGAGTGAAACTCCATCTCAAAACAAACAAACAAACAAACAGACAAACAAACAATTTCTGTCCCAAATTACCAAAATTATACTCCCAAGAGTCTTTTTTTTTTTGAGACAGAGTCTCGTTCTGTTGCCCAGGCTGGAGTACAGTGGCACGATCTCAGCTCACTGCAACCTCCACCTCCCAGGTTCAAGTGATCCTCCTGCCTCAGCCCCCGTCTAGGTAGCTGGGATTACAGGCATGTGCCACCATGCCCAGCTAATTTTTGTATTTTTAGTAGAGACGGGGTTTCATTATGTTATCTAGGCTGGTCCTGAACTCCTGACCTCAGGTGATCCACCCGTCTCAGCCTCCCAAAATTTGGGATTACAGGCATGAGCCACCACCCTGACTCCAAGAGTCTTTAACAGGTTTTTATTAACACAGAGGGTGGTCACTAACAATCCTGAGGTCCAAGAAATCTTTATTTAGAATTTCTCACATGTAGAATAATTTGACATTCATACTGTATGAGGACTCTGTATTAAGAAAGGATTATGTAGTGAACACATCCCAGCATGGTTTAACTTAGAAAATAAGGAATATTTGTACCAAGACAGGCCTCAGGTAACATCCTGTGCCTGTCTGAAGATTGGGCTATGTTAGTCAAATGGTCTAGGAATCCCTAGCGTCCCTGAGACCCTTTCAGGGAGTCATCAAGGTTAAAACACTTTCATAAAAACATCAAGACATTATCTGTCCCTTTCACTCTTATTCTCCCAGGAGTGCGGAGCGAAGTTGCTAATACTACAGCAGGTTGAACGCTGAAGCAGTTATGAGAATCTGGCTATCCTCTATTAAGCCAGATATTAAAATAAATTTGCAAAAATCTCATCAAAGTCTTTGTTTAGGCAAGTGTTAGAGCACAACAATCCCTTTTCTTTTCAGTCTCTTTGTACCCCTAATCTTAAGTATTCTCCCAGTTAAAAACATTTATCGAATACTTGTCAGGAGGAACAAACAAAACAAAATATTCTATGTAAAGTTTCTTAAAGATACTCTGTTAAAACAGGATTTTTAAAGAAATAAAAAATATCAAGAAAAAAAACCCCACATACTCACCCAAGTTTTAATATAAAAATGAACTGAACAATGTGAACAGCTTTTAGAAGATCATATGATTCGAAAAGTCCCACAGCCTTCAAAAATTTAGTGAAACATAGTAGCACAATATATTTTGTTAATCTAAAAAATAAAAGCAGAAACAATTTTTAGTATCACTGAAATTAGAAGCAACTTATCAATCTGGTTTTCTTAATTATAACAAGAGGTCATTACTGAACCCATAGAAATATACACAAACAATAAATGAAACAAAACAAAGTCCCCAAACAACTTACCATCCACATGATAATTACCGTTGACTTTTTTTTTAAAATTAGAGATGGGGTCTCACTATGTTGCCCAGGTTAATCTCGAACTCCTTGGCTCAAGTGATCCTCCAGTCCTGGCCTCCCGAAATGCTGGGATTATAGGTGTGAGCCACCGTGCCCAGCCTACTGTTAACATTTTGAGGCCAGGTGCAGTAGCTTGAGACCAGCCTGGGCAACATGGCAAAAGCCTCTCTACAAAAAATACAAAGAATTAGCCAGGCATGGTGGCGCATGGCAGCAGTCTCAGCTACTTAGGAGGCTGAGGTGGGAGGATCACCTGAGCCTGGAAGGTTGAGGTTGCAGTGAGCTGTGATTGTGCCACTGCACTTCACCCTGGGCGCTGGAATGAGACCCTGTCTCAAAAAACAAACAGGCTAGGCACTCACGCCTGTAATCCCAGCACTTTGGGAGGCCGAGACAGGTGGATCACCTGAAGTCTGGAGTTCGAGACCAGCCTGGCCAACATGGTGAAAACTCATCTCTACTAAAACACAAAAATTAGCTGGGCATGGTGGTGCATGCCTGTAGTCCCAGATACTCAGGAGGCTGAGGCAGGAGAATCTCTTGAACCTAGAGGCAGAAGTTGCACTTCAGCCTGGGTAACAGAGCGAGACTCCGTCTCAAAACCAACCAACCAACTAACCAACCAACCAACCACAACATTTTGGTATATATACTTCTGGTTTATTTTCAATGTTTATGAATGATTATGTATAGATATAGTCTACTTTAACAAAAAATGCCAGACTAAAAATGAAAATTTTCTTGATTGAGTTGCTGGACTATTTTGTTACCTGCTTTCTAACTTAGTAACTCCTCCAAACAAGTAAGAACAAAATAAAAACTAAATTCTGTTATGAAACAAAACAACCACAATACAGGAAGAAACAGAAGAATGATAAATGACTTTTTTTGGTTTGCACCTCCTCTGCCCTGCTAAGTGACCACAGTGAGAGTTGTGGCTGAAAGGTCAATTGACTGAACTTAGAGTCCTAAAAAGGCTAAGGAACTGGAAACACCTCAGTAGGGGAATGAGAAGCTGAAAAGGGGAGAATCTCTAGGAAGTCTTCCAAGTAATCAGATCCTCAGGTTCCTGCCCAGCAGGCAGGCAACCATCTCTCCTCAACCACTATAGGAGTCAGTAGAGTCTTAGCCTCTGGCGAGGTCACTTAAATTTCCTGAAGTAGACCACTCTGCTGGTTTTATAAGAGAATGTCCATGTTCTTAGGAAAAACAAGTATTTAAAGATAAAAATCATGAAGTATGTAACTTACTCTCAAATAGTCCAGGGGAAAAAAATACCTGTGTGTGTGCATTTAGAAAGAGAGAATAATAAATCACATGGGATGATACATTAACAATCAGGGAATCTAGGTAAATATATTACTCAACTGTTGTATAGGTAAATATACTAACAACTTTTACCTAAACTTGAAATTATTTTTAACTGAGTAGTTTAAAAGCGTTATATATTCAAGAGTGTGGTGTCTCAGGCAGGGAAACATGGTACACAATCCTTTGCTATTTTATTTGCACTATTTACTTAGTAGAGTTGCCCTTCTATTATAGTTTATTGCAGAATCAAATTCAACTCAGGACTGGTTGAATGTTGATGGATTCCAGGTTGCAAGAGTTTTATATTTAGACTAAAAATCAAATACTAGTTTTAATCTGCAACAAAAACTAGTTGACAAGTCCTTTAATTGTGGATATTTTTATGCTGTCATTCACAAATATGGATTATTTTAAGCAAATGTTTTTATTTTGGTTTAAGTCCTCTTGGCTGGGAAGGGCAGAGGGTCACAGCTAACATTTCTTGAGCACCTATGTTCCAAGTGGTTTGAATGTATCATCTCATTTAATTCTTAAAACAATTCTGCAAACTAAGAAGTGGTATCCTTGTTTCACAAAACTGAATCATAGAAAAGTACTTTGCCCAAGGTCATACAACTAATAAATGAGCTGGGAGTTTGAGTTGTTTCAAACCCCATGTATAGTGTCTTCTACGTAGTAGATACTTGAATATTTATTGAATAAACTGAACCTCAATTACATTTTTATTTTTTAGCCAGAGAACTGTTGAGCTACTGAAGTAGGCAAAGCCCAAGAGGCAGGTTTGAACCTAAATCCAAATTTCAGTAGAACTAGGGTATTTTCTTTCCTTTTTTTTTTTTCTTTTTGAGATGGAGTTTTACTCTTTCACCAGGCTGGAGTAAAGTGGCAGTACTTCGGCTCACGGAAACCTCTGCCTTCTGGGTTCAAGTGATTCTCTTGCCTCAGCCTCCCAAGTAGCTGGGATTACAGGCACCCACCACCACACCTGGTCAATTTTTGTATTTTTAGTAGAGATGGGTTTTCACCATGTTGGCCAGGCTGGTCTCGAACTCCTGATCTCAGGTGATCTGCCTGCCTTGGCCTCCCAAAGTGCTAGGATTACAGGTGTGAGCCATCTGCCCAGCACAGAAGCAGGGAATTTTCTAAACCTTCACAGAAAACACCAGTGATAACCTTTGATGAGACTAGTTAACGGCAAATAATGGTTTATAAATTAGTTGGGGGAGGAGGGTGGAGTGGGCCAGGCACAGTGGCTCATCCCTGTAATCCTAATGCTGGGAAGTCTAGGCAGAAGGAGTTCAAGACCAATCTGGGCAATACAGCGAGACCTCGTCTCCAAAAAGTTTTTAAAAATTAGTCTCCCTTTCTTCTCCTCTCCCATCTTCACCTCCCGATAAACTGAAGCTTTTAATTGTTTTTCCTTCATAAAATGAACTAGGAGTGTCTGCTTATCCATATGTGCTTACTTAGCCTGGTTTTTCCATCTTTAGCCCGACAGTTCATTAATTGCAACTTTAAAAATCAAAGAATCCAGGCCAGGCATGGTAGCTCATGGCTCTTCTAATACCAGCACTTTGGGAGGCTGACGAGGGAGAACTGCTTGAGCCCAGGAGTTTGAGATCAACCCGGACAACATAGCAAGACCTCATCTCTACTAAAAATTAAAAAAAGAACTGGGCATGATGGTACATACCTGTAGACTCACATACTGGGAAGCCTGAGGTGGGAGGATTGCTTAAGCCCAGGAGTTTGAGGTTGCAGTGAGCCATGAAGGTTCTATTGCACTCCATCCTGTGCAACAGAGGAAGTAACCTTGTCAGAAAGAAAAGAAAGGGAAGGAGAAGAAAGGAAGAAATGAAGGAAGGGAGGGAAGGAAAAAAAAGGGAAGAAAGGAAGGAAGAAACCACTAAAATCTCTAAGAGTGTTTTTCATGTTCTATTTTTTTCTAGTACATATACATTTACTTTTTGTTGTCTTTTTTTTTTGGACTTTTTTTAGGGGGAAGGGAGGTGGGATAGGGTCTTGCACCGTCACCCCGGCTACAGTGCAGTGGTGGGATCATAGCTCTCTGTAGCCTTGACCTCCCAAGCTCAAGTGATCCTCTGCCTTACTCTCCCAAGTAGCTAGAACTACAGGCACTGCCACTGTGCCTGGCTAATTTTTGTATTTTTTGTGGAGATGGGGGTCTCGTTATGTTACCAGGGCTCATCTCAAATTGTAGGGCTCAAGTGATCCTCCTGCTTCAGCCTATATTTACTTTATACCTACACAATTGCTGGAGGTTTAGTAAGTTTTCCAGAAGGGTCCTCCCAGAAGGTTGAAGCCTGGCTTTTGAGATATTGGAGTTAAATGAGAGAATGGGAGGCAGAGTTAAGAGGGGGAAACTTTTTTTAATCTCCACATTTTCAATCCAGGATCTCATCCTTCCTTTACTCTTGTAACCTGGAATTCATCAAAATTCAACCAGGCTTGGGCTGAATTTGATTCTGCAATAAACTACAATAGAAGGGCAACTCTGCTAAGTAAACAGTACAAGTAAAATAGCAAAGGATTGTGTACCACATTTCCCTATCTGAGACAGTACACTCTTGAATAAATAAAGCTTTTAAACTACTCATTTAAAAATAATTTCAAGTTTAGGTAAAAGTCATAAGAGTAGTATATTCTTTACCTGGATTCCCTGATTGTTAATGTATCATCCTATGTGATTTATTATTCTCTCTCTCTCTGGACATTCTCTTATAAAACCAGCAGAGTTGTCTACTTCAGGAAATTTAAATGATATGATACTTTTTTTTTTTTTAAGATGGAGTTTCCCTCTTGTTGGCTAGGCTGGAGTGCAATGGTGCAATCTCAGCTCATCACAACCTCTGCCTCCTGGGTTCAAGCCATTCTCCTGCCTCAGCCTCCTGAGTAGCTGAGATTACAGGGGCACTCCACACCCGACTATTTTTTTTTGGGTATTTTTAGTAGAGACGGGGTTGCGCCATGTTGGCCACCTCAGCCCACCTCAGCCTCCCAAAGTGCTGGGATTACTGGTGTGAGCCACAGAGCCCGGCCTGATAATAATGATACTTTTATCTAATCTATTGTCCATAGTCCAATTTTGTCAACCGACTCAGTAACGTCCTTTAAAGCACATTTCCCCTACTACCAAATCAGACCAGAATTGACTATTGCATTTAGTTGTCATGTCTCAATAGATTAGAAAATTAAATTTATGCTACAAAAATGCAGTTGGTTTAAGTTCTATTCCATTATATGCGGCGTTCTTCTCTTTTCATAAAAATTGGTTATGTTATAATGCTATTACTACAGTTCTAAAGAATTCATCAAAATTTATCACTTTCTTTAAATGTCAAAGAAAGTATTCCAGAATGAGAAAAACCCATTAGAAATGGAGGCAATGAACACCAGTTCGAACCAAGTTGCAGGGCTTTATTTTGCGCATTTTGGACACTCTTTCAGAACTTATTTTTGACACTATTTTCGAAGGACACAAAGTGGTCACTGCACCACTTGCTCCCTTATTTTTGGGGTTGGTGGAGGAATTGGAGAGAGTAAGTGGGAATTTTTATTTTTTACTCTATGAATTGCTGTGCTGTTTAAATTTGACAACGAGGACACATTTCCTAAGAATAAAATACAAAAAGAAAATGGGGCTGGACTGTATGCGCTGAGTTAACCCGAACATCCAAGTTCACGTATGTACTTTGGTTTCGTCGCCTGAAAAGAGCTGATGGTGACACCTTCCCCTAATTTATGCAGGGAAACGTCAGAACGGCTAAGTAGTCACCAGACTATTTCATGGAGAAACAGCCAAGAGAAAGGCTTCTCATGGATCAGAAAAACCTCGCACGTGAACTGGCGGGCAGTTCTAAGACTGACTGCCTTGAAACCCAGAAATTCAAGCAGAAGCTTTCTGGCTTTCGCGCCTTCATTCTGCAGCGGGCACCCGAAGGAGCCCGGGGGAGCCCGGAGGCAGCCTGCGCGCAGGGAGGGAGGCAGAGAGAGAGGGGCGCGCCGACCCCGGGACTCCCGGGCTGTCATCAGGGACCGGAGGGAGGCCGGGAAAGGTGTATCCGGAGCGGTCCGGCCGGTCGCTGCCTTCCGGATCAGTCCCTTACCGAGCGCTGGGTACGTCCACCGGCCCGAGGCCGCCGCCGCCGCCGCCGCCGTGGCCGGCCCGCACGTCCCCGCCGTATTTCTCCTCCATCCCGGGGCTCAGGAGCCGCCGCCGCTGCCACTGCCGCGGGGTCTCCTCATGTCTCGCCGCTGTCGCGGAACAGCGGGTGCAGGCTCGTCACTCCCCCATGGCAGCGGCCCCGTCGGGTTCTTGCAGACCGGGCCGCCGCTGCCGCTGCCGCTGCCGCTGTCCCTGGCTCCGGCTCACAAGCACACGCGCGTCGTGACTAGGCCGCGGGCAGTTCCGGTGGCGCCCGGTTCCCGGGAGGCAGCGCCGGTAGGGACGTTGCCAAACCACGTCATCAGGCCCAGCAACCCTCACTCCCGGGGGGAGTGCCCAGCACGGCGCCTGCGCAAGCAGAACACTCGCCTTTCCTCGCCCCTCCTTAGGCTCCTCCGCCACGTTGTGACGCATGAAGCTCCGCCTCCTATGGGCCTCGCCGGTTGGCGCTCCCGGTGCACTTACCTGTCCCTGCATTGCCGCCTATGGGCCGTCAGAGGTACAGCGGATTCCTGTAGCGCAGAGGGAGGGGGCGTGGAAAGTGCGCAGCGCGTGTGATTTAAACGAAGCTCACCAGTCTTTTCCTCTGCGGTAGGGATTCTTAATCTGGGTTAACATACCTTCTGCCTCTAAGTTTTTGTGAGTGTGGATCATTTTCGTTATGAGAAGGCCCAAAGTCTTAAAAGTTCACGTGCCCCCCCCCCCCCCGTCCCCCCTACTCCCCCGCCAAGAGATAAACTGTAGAGAATTGATTCAAACAGTGGTACAGCCATTTCTTTTCAACAACGCCTTTGATGGACTTTGGAAAGGAGAAACTAGTGTTTTTGGCCTTCTCTGCAACCTATCCCAGTGCAATTTTCTAGGAGTGACTATGTGCGAATCTTTATGGCCTTCTCTCCCACTCCCAAGGGAACCTAAAGGCAATTTCCAGATTTCTAAAGAAAAAATTCTTATCCTGGGCAACATGGCAAAACCCTGTCTCTACAAAAGCAATTAGCCAGGCATGGTGCATGCCTGTGGTCCCAGCCACTCAGGAGGCTGAGGCGGGAGGATAGCTTCAACCCGGGAGGTCAAGGTTGCGGTGAGGCATGATCATGCTACTGCACTCCACCGTGGGTGACAAAGCGAGACCCTGTCTTTTGGAGGGGAAAAACAGAAAGAAAGAAAGTATTCTTCAGACCGGCCGTGGTGGCTCATGCCTGTAATCCCAGCACTTTGGGAGGCCAAGGCGGGTGGATCACGAGGTCAAGAGATGGAGACCATCCTGGTCAACATGGTGAAACCCTCTCTCTACTAAAAATACAAAAATTAGCTGGGCGTGGTGGCGCACGCCTGTAATCCCAGCTACTCGGGAGGCTGAGGCAGAAGAATCACTTGAACCTGGGATGCGGAGGTTGCAGTGAGCAGAGGTCGAGCCACTCCACTCCAGCCTGGCGACAGAGCGAGAGTCTGT
This sequence comes from Ateles fusciceps, assembly GCA_036589455.1. Taxonomy (NCBI): domain Eukaryota; kingdom Metazoa; phylum Chordata; class Mammalia; order Primates; family Atelidae; genus Ateles; species Ateles fusciceps. The sequence continues at coordinate 625,283 of JAZHEH010000800.1, read as the reverse complement.
CTCAAAAAAAAAAAAAAAAATTATGCGTTGCCACAGGGAACCTGGGGTCATCTATCAAATAAAAGAACGTTGGCAGGTAACTGCTTTTGTGGCTTTTTGTGTGAGGGCTGTAGCACTGGTAACCGTCGTTGTTAGAGGCCCTGGAATCCAAGTGTGTGAGGACAGAACATAGGAGAAGGAAGAGGATTTTGTTCAGGGTTGTGTGTAAACTGTTTTGTCTCCTTTATGAAAAGTAAAGAATTGGTGTTCCTTAAATGCTAGCTGTGAAACTGTAATCCAGGCACATCTGTAAAAACAGATATAGATAGTGTTACCCAAAAAGGGATCCTCATCAAGACCCCAAGAGAGCTTGGAGTTCACGAAAGAAAGAACTTGGGGCAAGTCCATACAGTAAAGTGAAAGCAAGTTTATTCAGAAAGTAAAGGAGGCCAGGCACGGTGGCTCATGCCTCTAATCCCAACACTTTGGGAGGCTGAGGCAGGAGGATCACGAGGTCAGGAGTTCAAGACCAGCCTGGCCAACATGGTGAAACCCCATCTCTACTAAAAATACAAAAGTTAGCCTGGGGTGGTAGTGTGTGTCTGTAATCCCAGCTATTTGGGAGGCTGAGGGAGGAGAATTGCTTGAACCTGGGAGGTGGAGCTTGCAGTGATGCAGTGAGCTGAGATCACGCCATTGTACTCCAGCCTGGGTGACAAGAACAAGACTCCATCTCAAAAAAAAAAAAAAGGAAAGGAGTAAAAGAATGGGCTACTCCATAGGCAAAGCAGCTGCTGTGGGCTGCTCTGCTAGTACTTATTACTTCTTAATTCTTTGCTAAACATGGGGTGGATTATTCATGAGTTTTCTGGGAAAGGGGTGGCCAATTCCCAAAACCGAGGGCTCCTCCCCTTTTTCGACCCTATAAGGTAACTTCCTGATGTTGCCATGGCATTTATAAACTGTCATGGCACTGGTGGGAGTGTCTTCTAGCAGCTAATGCATTGAGTTAGTGTATAATCAACAGTGAGCATAACCAGAGGTCACTTTCGTGGCCATCTTGTTTTTGGTGGGTTTTAGTCAGCTTCTTTACCACAGCCTGTTTTTATCAGCAAGGTCTTTGAGACCTGTATCTGTGCTGACCTGTTATGTCATCCTGTGACTTAGAATAAGTAACCTCTGGCAGGGCACAGTGGCTCATGCCTGTATTCCCAGCACTTGGCAGGCCAAGGCAGGTGGATCACCCGAGGTCAGGAGTTCGAGACCAGCCTGACCAACATGGCAAAACCCTGTCTCTTAAAAATACAAAATTAGCCAGGCATGGTGGTGTATGCTTGTAATCCCAGCTACTTGGGAGGCTGAGGCAGGAGAATCGCTTGAACCCAGGAGGTGGAGGTTGCAGTGAGCTGAGACTGTGCCATTGCACTCCAGCCTGGGCAACAGAGTGAGACTTTGTCTCAAAAAAAAAAAAAAAAAAAGAAAAAAGAAAAAAAGACATAAAGAGTCTGTTCTATCAGTCTTAAGGTCTGTGTGTTGATGTTAAAGCTGGTCAGCTGTGCCTGAATTCCAAAAGGGAAGAGGGTATAATGAGGTATGTCTGGCTGTCCCTTCTCATCATGGCCTAGTTTTTCAGGTTAACTTTGGAATGCCCTTGGTCAAGAGGAGGGGTCCATTTGGATGGTTGGAGGGCCTCAGAATTTTATTTTTGGTTTACAATACAATACTCCATCAGCTCTATTGGGATTTTAAACTCAGGATGTTTTATAGTATTATGTTTATTTATTGAATTTCTATGAAACATCCATGTCTTTTGCCTGCATCCAGTGATAACAATTGGCTCAGAGTGGGGTGGGCCAGATAAGACCCAGAAAAAAGTGATAATCTTGCTTCACCTTCTTGAAGTGACTTTTCTTTTTTTTGAGACAAGGTCTTACTCTGTCACCCAGGCTTGAGTGCAGTGGCAGGATCATGGTTCATGATCCTAATAGGCTTAAGTGATCCTCCCATTTCAGCCACCTGAGTGCTGAACTACAGGTGTGTGTCACCATACCTGGCTAATTATTTATTTCTTTTGTAGAAATGAGATCTCAGTATGTTGCCCAGGCTGGTCTCAAACTCCTGAGCTCAAGCAATCCTCTTGCCTCAGCCTCCCAAAATGTTAGGATCATAGTTGTGAACCACCATGCCCAGCAAAGTAACTTCTGTAGCAGTTTTTGGGTAGCAGTTTCTTTGTAAAATTGCTTTTTTCTAATTAGAATGGCAGCAGTAATAACTATTTTTTCCAGGGCTAGTTTAGTTCCTTTGGAGCTCAGTGAACTAGGTGAAATGACATGTATGAATTGAGATGAAGTTTTATCCTAAATGGAACTTGAATACAGCTGATATTTTTGATTTGGTTAGAATCACGTTTTTCTTTCTTTCTTTTTCTTCTCTTTTCCTTTTTTTTTTTTTTTTTTTTTTTTGAGACAGGATCTCATTCTGTTGCCCAGGCTGGAGTGCAGTCATGTGATCTTGGCTCACTGCAACCTCCGCCTCCTGAGCTCAAGCAATATTCACACCTCAGCCTCCTGAGTAGCTGGGACTATGGGTGCATACCACCATGCCTAGCTAATTTTTGTAGTTTTTGGAAAGATGGGGTTTGTACCATCTTTGCCATGTTTCCCAGGCTGGTCTTGAACTCCTGGGCTCAAGCAATTCTCACCATCTTGGCCTCTCAAAGTTCTGGGATTATAGGCGTGAGCCATCAGGCCTGGTACCTTTTTCTTTTAGGCCAAATATAAGTACATTTCTTACAATTGTTTTTGTGGTAGAAGGAAAATTGCCTCTTTTTTCTTTCTTCCTGTTCATCTCTGAACCCATTCCAGGCTGGCCTCTGTACTCATCACTCCCTTGAAGCAGCTCTTCCCCACTTATCTGTGGGGCAAATGTTCCAAGCCCCTAGTGGATGTCTGAAACCACGAATAGCACCAAACCCTACAGATACTATATTTTTCCTATATCTACATCCCTATGATAAAGTTTATAAATTAGGCACAGTAAGAGATTAACAACAATATCTAATAATAAGAACAATTATAATGATATACCATTCACAATTTCACAGAGAGATTTGTTCTTACTGTAGATCTTAGCAACCTTGGCATACAGTTTTTTTCTTTCCTTATTGAGAACTTTCAGCTTTTCACTTAAAGGATGCACTTTACAGCTTCTCTTTGGCATTTCTAAATTGCCAGCACCACTACTTTTGTGCAATGGGGTCGTTATTAAGTAAAATAAAGGTGACTTGAATGAAAGTACTGCAATGCAGTGATAGTAAAACTGATAACGGATAGGGCTAATAAGTGTCTCACGGACAGGAAGTGTGTACAGCTACGCTGGACAAATGGAGAATTCATGTCTCAGCTGGGCTGGAGTGGGACAGCATCAGATTTCATCATACTACTTGGAACTGTGCTCAATTTAAAACTTATGAATTGCCCTGGCACAATGGCTCATGCCTGTAATCCCAGCACTCTTGGAGGCTGAGGCAGGCAGATCACTTGAGCCCAGGAGTTTGAGACCAGCCTGAGCAACATGGCAAAACCTTGACTTTACAAAAAATACAAAAATTAGTCAGGGCGGTGGTGGTGTGCACCTGTAGTCCCAGTTACCTGGGAGGCTGGCTGAGGTGGGAGGATCACCTGAACCCAGGAGGCAGAGGCTGAGTGAGCTGAGGTCATGATGCTGCACTCCAGCCCGGGTGACACAGCAAGACTTTTTTTTTTTTTTTTTTTTTTGAGACAGAGTTTTGCTCTTGTTGCCTAGGCTGGAGTGCAGTGGCGCAGTCTCTGCTCACTGCAACCTCTGTCTCCTGGGTTCAAGCGATTCTCCTGGGTTCAAGCGATTCTCCTGCCTCAGCCTCCTGAGTAGCTGGGATTACAGGCGTGAGCCACTGCGCCCAGCCAAGACTCTGTCTTTAAAAAAAAAACAACAAAAAACAGGCTGGGCCTGGTGGCTCACGCCTGTAATCCCAGCACTTTGGGAGGCTGAGAGGAGTGGATCACCTGAGGTCGGGACTTCAAGACCAGCCTGACTGACATGGAGAAACCCCATCTCTACTAAAAATACAAAATTAGCCTGGTGTGGTGGTGCATACCTGTAATCCCAGATATTCGGGAGGCTGAAGTAGAAGAATCACTTGAACTTGGGAGGCGGAGATTGTGGTGAGCCGAGATCGTGCCATTGCACTCCAGCCTGGGCAACAATAGCAAAACTCCATCTAAAAAAAAATTTAGCCATGTTTGGTGTCAATTCCTGTAATCCCAGCTATTTAGGAGGCTGAGGCAGGGGAACTGCTTGAACCTGGGAGGTGGAAGTTACAGTGAGCTGAGATGGGGTTGCACTCCAGCCTGGGCAACAGAGTGAGACTGTCGCAAAAACAAACAAAACCAAACAAGCAAACAAACAAAAAACCCTTATGAATTTCTGGAATTTTTCATTTAATATTTTCAGACTGTGATTGATCACAGGTGACTGAAATTGTGGAATGCAAAATGGTAGCTAAGGGGCCTACATACTTTTCAGCTGTATGTTATCTCATTTCTCTACAGCTTTCAACATAGTTGATCTCCCCTGTCCTTGAAACATTCTCTTCCCTTGGCTTCCAGAATATTGCATTTGATTGTCTCAAAGGAAGCTTGAGTTCTTTGTGTCCTAAAATAAACTTACAATCTTTCTCCCAAGCCTGATCCTCTTCTGTCTCATTGGATGGCAACATTTATCCAGTTTAGCAAATCAAAAACTTAGTTATCACCCTTAACACCTCCCCTTTCTTGTGATCTATTACCAGGTTGCATCATTTTTTACCTTCTGTTTCTCGAATCAATTCAAAAATGTTCATCTCCATCACTGTCAAGTCTAGGCGGCCATCATCTTTAACGCTACAATCATCTCCTAACTAACCCTTCCAAGTTTACACTTTTCTTTATCCAATCTAGTTTCCACATTCTGCCATAGTAATAGTAATATTTTCCAAATGCAAATCTTACAATGCATTGCCCACCCCATCACACTCCACCCCAGCCTTCTAGTGTCTTTCCATTATCATTATAACAAACTCAAATCATTATCATGGCCAGTAACATCCTGGATGGTTTTGCCCCAACGCACCTGTTCAGCTTCATTTCACATTAAGCTGTTTCCTGCGCGCTGGGTTCCACTAGCCCTTTTTGTACCTTCCTCAATTGTGCTATTTTGTTTTCTGATACAAGACATTGCTCAGTTTTCTATGCCCTAGAACACTCCTGTTAAATCAAGTTGAGCCTAAAGCTGCCTCCTTACATATATATATATATATATATATATTTTTTTTTTTTTTTTTAAAGACGAGGTTTCACCATGTTGGTCAGGCTGGTTTTGAACTCCCGACCTCAGGTGATCCGCCCACCTTGGCCTCCAAAGTGCTTGGATTACAGGCGTGAGCCACTGCGCCCGGCCCTCCTTACATATTTTAAGTTCAGCCTAAAGGTTTATCTGTACGTCATGAACTATTAACTCAATGGAGTTGTAAACAGATTGTAGCCTACTCTTGTGTCAATCACCAAGTTTTGACCAATCAAAGGTGGTCAACTGTTCAAACTGTTTTCAAATAAGGCAAACACAGAGCTGTAACCAATTTGGCTTTTTCCATACCTCACTTCCATTTTCTGTATGCCACTTTCCATTTTCTGTTCATAAATCTTCTTCCACCACGTGGCTGTGCTGGAGTCTCTGAGGCTAATTTGGCTCGAGAGGCTGAACAATTCATGAATCATTCTTTGCTCAATTAAATTATTTTAAAGTTAATTTGGCTAAAGCCTTTCTTTTAACACTCCCTACCTTAACATTTTCTCATTAAGACCCTCCTTATCCTTTTTCTTGTAGGCTGAGTTCTCCAGAAGCAGACTCACGTGTTTAGTGTGGAGAAAGGTGGTTTTGGGACTAACAACTGGGAAAGAGAGGGGAAGAAAGCATACTTTGGCAGAGGGAGAAGTCAAAAAGTAGTGCAGTCCAACAAAAGCCTCATGGAGATCTTTGGAGCTAAAATGATCTTTCAGAGATACCTTACATTCTGTTGAAATGACTAGGCCTTTAATTAGGCTTGCAGACACTTTGAAGGGTGAGAAAAGCAGAATTTATTGGATACAAAGGAAAAAAAAGGGAAACAGGGACTCTCATAAGAGGGAGAATCCTGCTAGTATATAGGGTTCCCACCTTACAGATTGAATCCCAGTTTCCACCCAGGAAGAGGAGGGGCTGGGCTCCTCCTGCTGTAAAGGATGTGAACTTCTGTGGCTCCACCCCAGTGCGCAAAGGCTGGTCAGACTTTCTCCAGGGACCTCTTTACACTTGGCTCTCTCAGTAGTATGTTGGTAAATGTTTAACAACCAGCTGTTTGGGAGAAAAAGTCCCATTTTATAGTGCTTGCCAGTTTCCATGGTATGCATACTCCCACCATGGCCGGTTTCAAGTTACCAATTGTGACATTGGTGAATGTGGAGTTGGAAAAGATGCACAATAGATAACCTCAAAAGCACAGGTTTGGCTGTGAACTGAATCTGTGGTCAGAAAAGCAAAAAAAAAAAAAGCACAGGTAATAGTAAAATGTAGTAAAAAATAATTAGGAAGTGATGAGTTTTGAGTATTTATGATATAATTTAATTATAAGTTTACATAATTTAATATTTGATAATGGCTGTTTAAAACCTGTCTCAAAATTCTTAACAATTAAACTATTAGCTCCCATGAGGCAGTATAATCTGGCTCCAGCACCACGGGTGGTCACACATCACAACATCCAGCACCCTTCTGACCCAGCTCAGTAATCACTTTCTCAAGGAGCCTTTCTAAAACCCTCCGTGAAGATAAAATGTTACTATCATATGTTATTAAGCCACTGTGTACTTCTTTATCACAGGATAGTTTTTATTTATTTTGCTGTTAGATAGTTGATTATGCTCCATGAGAGTAGGGACAAACACTATTTTACTTCTTCTATCTCCTCTATTAAAAATAGCTGGGCGAGATGGCTCATGCCTGTAATCTCAGCACTTCGGGGGGCTGAGGCAGGCAGATCCCCTGGAGGTCAGGGGTTCGAGACCAGGTTGGTCAACATGGAGAAACCCCATCTCTACTAAAAATACAAAATTATCCTCTAATCACAGCTACTTGGGAGGCCGAGGCCGGAGATCGCTTGAACCTGGGAGGTAGAAGTTGCAGTGAGCCGAGATTGCACCACTGCACTCCAGCCTGGGCAACAGAGTGAGACTCCATCTCAAAAAAAAAAAAAAATTGCAGATACAGTATTTGTTGAAAGAGTAAGTGAATGATGAAAACAGAAAGTGTATATATCTTTATATATTTCTGAAATCTGTTCCTTCTAAAAAAGAGGGTTTCTTCTATTATAAATGAACTATGTACAATGGAGTCTCATCACATACAAATTTACCATATGCAAACTCAACCATATTAACTCAACCCCACAAAAATAAGAGAGGGAGAAAGTGACAATGTAAATGGTGCATGATTCTACCTAGCATTCTACTCAGTGAACTCTAGGCTGAGCATGAGATGGGATGTGTAAATCTGCTTTTCCTGCAGTTGGTCCTAGTTCCTGGGTGCCTCTGATAACATCATCTTTACCAGAATTAAGTGTGATTCTAAAAAGAAATACATGTAGACAGTCGCTTTTCTGTTGTTCCACCTGGTGCTCAACTAAACAAATAGCAACAATTCTAATGATAGGAGAAAAAATAGGCCATGTTGCAAAATTATCCTGAACATTTATTAAATCACTATTGGACTTCCATTTTTTTTTTTTTTGAGATGGAGTCTGACTCTGTCACCCAGGTTGGAGTGTAGTGGCGTGATCTAGGCTCACTGCAACCTCCATCTCCTGGGTTTGAGTGATTCTTCAGCCTCAGCCTCCCGAGTAGCTGGGATTACAGGCCTGCACCACTGGCTAATTTTATAATTTTAGTAGAGACGGTATTCACCATTTTGTCCAGGCTGGTCTATAACTCCTGACCTCAGGTGATTTGCCTGCCTTGGCTTCCCAAAGTGGTGGGATTACAGGCATGAGCCACCATGTCTGGCTGAGATGGCCCAATTTAAAGGATGTTAGGGGTAATATTGTGTACATGATTTTTGTTTTATGTATTGGCTTGGCACTGACTCTCCATGGAATATGAAACTTCATTGTTTTATAAAGGAACTGAAAATATAAGAAATTGGAAGAAAGTTTACACACTTAAAGCCATAAAATAAGAAACCTATCTCTAAACTGCTCATGCAATAATAGTATATTTCCTTTTAGTCTCTTTTCTAAGGATAGTGTTTTGGAATTTTAGTTTGTATATTGTAGTACATGCACAACTTTGTATTCTTTTTTCTCCTACTATAACTGAGAAAGAAAAAAGCATCTTTTTGGCCGGGCGTGGTGGCTCACGCCTGTAATCCTAGCACTTTGGGAGGCCGAGGTGGGTGGATCACCTGAGGTCAGGAGTTCAAGACCAGCCTGGCCATCATGGTGAAACCCCATCTTAGAAAAAAAAAAAGAAAAAAGCATCTTTTTATCTTAGGAAGGCAAGCCCCTTTAAATTATCCAGGCCCAGAGAGGCATTTAAAATGTAATAGCAGTCACTCCCCCTTGCGCTAAATAATTACCTCTTGAAGGCACTTGCTATGCAGGGTGCTAGACTGTAGTTCAACAATGGTTAGCCAATCACTAACCAATGTTATTTCTGTAAACCAAGGAGACTTCCTGACAAGCTACTTTAGTAATTGTCCCCTCCTGCTTCGTGGATCTGAGCCTCTCCTTTGTTCCCCAGAGCACTCTGCAAAGCAAGCCGGAAGTGTGTCCCATGCTGCAGTCCTCAACTTTGGCCCAAATTAACTTTCTATATTAAGTTTGCTTCAGCTTCACCCTTTTAGGATAACAGAACACAGACATTTCTGTATTATAGTAAATTCTGTATAAATATATGTCTTGAATTTTCTGAAAAATGTGCTAGAATGCATTTTCCTCATTATGTGCTAAAGATAATGGTTTAGTAACTATAACTCCATAAGTGTTAAGTAAGGTTTATAAGGAGGCTATTGTTTTGGGATAGCCTCCTGCCCCAGGCCCCAGAAGACCAGACCAAACCAGAATGGAGTGACTTATGCTAAGTGCCATGTAATCAAACCGAACTTTGAAATGGGCCAATTTTCCAAAACACAGGAGTTCTAGTCAACCTTAGTCAGCATAATAAGGAAGTCCCCCTCTGTTTTTTTTTTTTTTTTTTTTTTTTGAGATGGAGTCTCGCTCTGTCACCAGTCTGGAGTGCAGTGGCGCAATTTTAGCTCACTGCAACCTCCACTTCTCCGGTTCAAGTAATTCTCCTGCCTCAGCCTCGCTAGTAGTTCAAGTAATTCTCCTGCCTCAGCCTCACTAGTGTGTGACTACAGGCACACACCACCACACCCTGCTAATTTTTGTATTTTTAGTAGAGATGGGGTTTCACCATGTTGGCCAGGATGTCCTCGATCTCCTGACCTTGTGATCCACCTGCCTCAGCCTCCCAAAGTGCTGGGATTACAGGCATGAGCCACCGCGCCCCACCAGTCCCCTCTGTTTTTAACCCTAGAAGGAAGGTAACAATGAAATGGCCAATTTACCTTTTGGTCTCTGTTTCTGTTTTCTTCAGCCCTTTTCAGTCTACAAAGCCAACCTCCTCTGCTCTGTCTACCAGAATACCCATTCTGTTTCATACGTTGCCTGATTCTAGAATCACAAATAAAAGCCAATTGGATTTTTAAACTAAATTTGTTGTAATTTTGACTTGTTTTGTTTATTTGTTTTGAGACAGAGTTTCACTGTCACCCAGGCTGGAGTGAAGTGGTGCAATCTTGGCTCACTGCAACCTCCATCCCCACCGGGTTCAAGCAATTCTCCTGCCTCCGCCTCCCACTTGCTGGGAATATAGGTGCCTGCCACCACACTTGGCTAATTTTTGTATTTTTAGTAGAGATGGAGTTTCACCATGTTGGCCAGGCTGGTCTCAAACTCCTGACCTCAGGTGATCTACCTGCCTTGGCCTCCCAAAGTGCTAGGATTACAGGTGTGAGCCACCGAGCCCAGCCTGTAATTCTGTCTTTTGATATAAATTAAAGTCAAACACCCTCATAGCGAATACGCAAAGGAATGAACAGATAAGAGACAGTATAATTTAGCCTGAATGGCTATAGCCATTTAAAAAGATACTCAATCCCATTAGTAACAGGGAACTTCAAATGAAAACCATGGTGAAATGCAATTCCATATTCTTTGGATTGGCAAAACTTTTGAAGTGTTATGACATCACAGGTGGTGTGGACCTTGCCTGTTGCTTAGACAGAGCCGATTTCTCAAGACAGGGGAACTGCAATAGAGAAAGAGTAATTTATGCAGAACTGATTGTGCGGGAGACTGGAGTTTTATTATTAACTCAAATCTGGCTTCCTGAGCATTTCAGGAGCAGAATTTTTAAGGACAACTTGCTGGGGGGAAGCCAGTGAGCTAGGAATGCTGATTGGTCAGGGATGAAATCACAGGGAGTCAAAGTTGTCATCTTGAGCTGAGTCAGTTCCTGGGTCGGGGCCACAAGATCAGATAAACCAGTTTATTGATCCGGGTGGTGCCAGCTGATCCATCAAGTGCAGGGTCTGCAAAATATCTCAAGCACTGATCTTAGGAGCAGTCTAGGGGAGGGTCAGAATCTTGTAGCCTCCAGCTGCATGACTCCTAAACCATAATTTCTAATCTCGTGGCTAATGTCAGTCCTACAAAGGCAATCTAGTCCCCAGGCAAGAAGGAGGTCTGCTTTGGGAAAGGGCTGTTATCATCCTTGTTCCAAACTATAAACTATAAACTAAGTTTCTCCCAAAGTTAGTTCAGCTTATGCCCAGGAATGAACGAGGACAGCTTGGAGGTTAGAAGCAAGATGGAGTTTATTAAGCTAGATCTCTTTCACTGTCTCAGTCACAATTTTGCAAAGGTGTTTCAGATGTGAGAAGAGAACTGACTTCTTTGAGAGAGCACATCATTAAAATTCCTTTGCAGAGCAATTCGGCATCATTTAGTAAAGTTGAAGATGCACAATTATTTGATAGCAATTTTACTCCAGGATGAACATCCTAGGGCGGTGGTTCTAAAAGTGAGGTCTTTAGGCTCGGGGGCGCGGCGCCCCCATTCCACATTTTGGGAGGCTGAGGCATGAGTACCACCTGAGGTTGGGAATTCGAGACCAGGCTGGCCAACATGGTGAAACCCCATCTCTATTAAAAATACAAAAATTAGCCTGGCGTGGTAGTGTGCATCTGTAATACCAGCTATTTGGGAGGCTGAGGGAGGAGAATTGCTTGAACCTGGGAGACAGAGGTTGCAGTGAGCCAAGATCACACTACTGCACTCTAGCCTGGGCGACAGAGCGAGACTCCGTCTCCAAAAAAAAGAAAAAAAAGTGTGGTATTCAGGCCAGCAGCAGCAATATCACTTAAGTACTTGTTAGAAATGAATTAGAAACTCCAGGGGGTGGGATGCAACAGTCTATTGTTTAGTGAACTCTCAGGTGATTCTAATGCTTTCTAAAATTTGAGGACCACTGGCCTAGAGAAATACTTGCAAGGGGTCAGATTTGGGGTTCATTTTGGCATTGATGGTAATAGAATAGATGGGGTAACAATTTAAATGCTCATCAATATGATACACAATGAAAAATTATATATTCATATCATGGACCACTATATAGCAGATAAAATTAGTGAATTAAAATGTGTATTAAGCTAAATAAATATTTAAACTTGAGAGATAATACTTAGGAATTTTCAGAAAGCAAATTAACAAGCCCCCCCAAAAAATGAATGAGAAAAGTAAGGTTGGAAGGACGTATACAGTATTATACAATTTCTGTAAAGTCAAAAATCATGACAAACAATATTATATTTTGTTAAGAAATATATACTTGTCAGCCAGGCAAGGTGGCTCACGCCTATAATCTCAGCATTTTGGGAGGCCGAGGAGGGGGAGATCACTTGAGCTTGGGAGTTCAAGACCAGACTGAGCAACATGGAAAAACTCTGTCTCTACTAAAAATACAAGATTAGCCGAGCATGGTGGTGCATGCCTGTAATCCCAGCTACTCGGGAGGCTGAGGCAGGAGAATCATTTGAACCCAGGAGGCAGAGGCTGTGGTGAGCTGAGATGGCACCATTGCACTCCAGCCTGGGCAACAAGAGTGAAACTTCGTCTCAAAAAAAAAAAAAAAAAAAAAAAAAAAAATATATATATATATATATATATACACTTGTGTAGTAAAAATACAAATACATAAAAAAGAATAACATAAATGCTAAATTAAAGGTATTGTACTGGAAATGTGGTGGGGAGAAGAGTCTATTGTGTTTAGAAATGTTTTATTTTAGACTGAGTGGGTGTTCATTATATTACATAGTGTATTTTCTAGACTTTTTTTTGCTTGACTTGTTTTATAAAGAGTTGAAATAAAACGGAAAGTTTATGTACATGAACTCCAGAAAAACTCTGATACATAATCCTCTTGGGATCATAGTACTTTATTTATTTTTATTTTTTATTTTTTTAAGATGGACTCTCACTTTGTCGCCCAGGCTGGAGTGCAGTGACGCTATCTCACCTCACTGCAACCTCTGCTTCTGGAGTTCAGGTGATTCTCCTGCCTCAGCCTCCTGAGTAGTTGAGACTACAGATGCATGCCACCATGCATGATTAATTTTTGTTTTTTTAGTGGAAATGGGGTTTTGCCATGTTGGCCCAGCTGGTCTCAAACTCCTGACCTCAGGTGATCCACCTGCCTCAGTCTCCCAAAGTGCTGGGATACAGGTGTGAGCCACTATACCCAGCCCATAGTACTTTATTCTTGATCCTTTTTTCCTCCTTCATAAAGATGACTTTATTGATTTCTCCAGTGATGTTCTGGGGTCTACCCGCTTCCCCCAGCTCTCTCCAGTCATCCCACCCCAGCTCAGTCATAGAGGAGACCACCTTTTCCACACAGGAAGGACCTCGGGAACCCCATCAGTGCATAAAGGAGGGCACAGAGAGATAAGGAGTCTCTGGAGAAGGAAGCGGGGGAGTCTGAGCTGGAAGGTCTCCAACAGAGGGCAGGAAGAGAGAGGCAAGAAGCAAGGACGAGGCTCTCAGTAGAGGTAAAGGGAGAAGAGAAGGGGAGCCCACAGTGTCCTTTTAAATTTGGCCGCACCCGACTTTGGACCCCACCTCCAACTTGGTCTCACCAAGTGGGGGATGAAGTTAAAAGTGTAGAGTTTTTATTAGTTTTCTCTTGGCTTCTTGGTGAGTTTATGCAATTAGTTTTAAGTTGCCGTTACTTTAAAATAATGGGTTATAAGATATTACCTGCAAGCCTTCTGGTAACCTTAAATTAAAAATGCATACACACAATGCATACACAAAAAGTAAAAAGAAAAAATTAAGATACACCACCAGAGAAAATCACCTTCACTAAAAGGAAGACAGGAAGGAAAGAAAGAAAGGACAGAAGATCACAAAACAACTAGAAAACAAATAACAAAATGGCAGGAGTAAATCTTTACTCATCAATAATAACATTGAATATAAATGGACTAAACTCTCCAATCAAAAGACAGAAAGTGGCTGAATGGCTACATAACAAGACCCAGTGATTTGTGATCTTTAAGAAACATACTTCATTTAAAAAGACACACAGAGACTGAACACAAAGGGATATAAAAACGTATTCCATGCAAATGGAAATAAAAAAAGCAGGAGTAGTATATTTATATCAGACAAAATAGATTTCCAGACAAAAACTATAAAGAGAGACAAAGAAGGTCATCATATAATGACAAAGGGTCAATTAAGCAGGAACATATAACAATTACAAATATATTAGCATCAAACACTGGAGCACCCAAATACAAAAAGCAAATAATATGAGCTAAAGAGTCAAACAGACCCAAAACAATAATACTTGGAGACTTCAATACACTTTCAGCATTGAACAGATTATCCAGACAGAAATTTAACAAAGAAACATCAGACTTAGTCTGCACCATAGACCAAATGGACCTAATAGATATTCACCTAACATTTCATCCAGTGATCTTCTCAGCACATGGATTGTTCTCAAAGATAGACCATATATTAGGCCACAAAACAAGTCTGCAAAAAATTGAAATCATATCAAGTATCTTTTCTGACTGCAATGGAATAAAACTAGAAATCAATAACAGGAGGAACTTTGGAAACTACACAAACACATGAAAATTAAACAATATGCTCCTGAATGGCCAGTGGGTCAATGAAGAAATTAAAAAATTTCTTGAAACAAGTGAAAATGGAAACACAACATAGTAAACCATGTGGGGTACAGTGTTAGGAAATTTTGTAGCAATGAGCACCTATATCAAAAAAGTAGCAAAACTTTTAGTAATAACCTAGTAATGCATCTTAAAGCCGGGGCCCTCAACCCCCTGGCCATGGACTGGTACTGGTCTGTGGCCTGTTAGGAACCAGGCTGCAGAGCAGGAGGTAAGTGGCACCTGAACTCCGCCTCCTGTCAGATTGGTGGTGGCATTAGATTCTCATAGAAGCACGAACCCTATTGTGAACTGCACATGCAAGGGATCTAGATTGTGTGCTCTTTATGAGAATATAATGCCTGATGTTCTGAGGTGGAATAGTTTCAACCCAAAACCATCCCCCCTCACCCCCTGCTATCCATGAAAAAATTGTCTTCCGTGAAACTGGTCACTGGTGCCAAAAAGGTTGGGAACCACTCTCTTAAATAATTAGAAAAGCAAGAGCAAACCAAACCCAAAATTAGTAGAAGGAAAGAAGTAATAAAGATCAGAGCAGAAATAAATGAAATGAAGAAAATACAAAAGATCAATGAAACAAAAAGTTGGCTTTTTGAAAAGATCGGTAAGATCAACAAACCATTAGCCAGACTAAGAAAAAAAGAGAGACCTAAATAAATAAAATCAGAGATGAAAAGAGACATTAGAACTGATTACTGCAGAAATTCAAAGGATCATTAGAAGCTATTACACACAACTATATGCCATTAAATTGGAAAACAAAGATGAAATGGATAAATTCCTAGATGCATACAACCTACCGAGACTCAACTATGAAGAAATCTCAAACTTGAAGAGACCAGTAACAAGTAATGGGATTGAAGCTGTAACTAAAAGTTTCCCAGCAAAGTAAAACCTGGGATCCAATGGCTTTACTAATGAATTTTGCTAAACATTTAAAGAAGGACTAATACCAATCCTACTCAAACTATTCTGAAAAATATAGGGCGAGGAAATACACCCATACTCATTCTATGAGGCCGATACTACCCTGATACCAACATCAGACAAAGATGCATCCAAGAAAGAAAACTACAGTCCAATATCCTTGATGAACATTGATATAAAAATCCTCAACAAAATACCAGAAAATTAAATTTTACAACACATTTAAAAGATCATTTACCATGACCGAAAGGGATTTGTTGTAGAGATGCAAGGATGATTCAATGTATGCAAATCAATCAATGTGATATACCAATTGAATTAAAGCTAAAAATCATATGATCATTTCAATTGATGCTGCAAAAGCATTTGATAAAATCTAACGTCTCTAAAAAAACAACAACTGGGTATAGAAGGAACATACCTTAACACAATAAAAGCCATATATGACAGACCCATAGCTAGTATAATACTGAATGGGGAAAAACGGAAAGCCTTTTCTCTAAGATCTGGAATGAGACAAGGGTACCCACTTTCACTACTGTTATTCAACATAGTACTGGAAATCCTACCTAGACCAATGAGATAAGAGAAATAAAAGGCATCCAAATTGGAAAAAAGAAGTCAAATTATCCTTGTTTGCTGATGTAATCTTGTATTTGGAAAAATCTAAAGACTTCACCACAAAATTACTGGAACTAATAAATTAGTAAAATTGTAGGATACAAAATCAATGCAAAAGTAAGTAGCATTTCTTTTCTTTTCTTTTTTTTTTTTGAGATGGGGTCTTGGTCTGTAGCCCAGGCTGGAGTGCAGTGGCGTGATTTCAGCTCACTGCTACCTCCACCTCCTGGGTCCTGGTTCAAGCAATTCTCCTGCCTTAGCCTCCCGAGTAGCTGGGATTACAGGAACGCGCCACTGTAGCCAGCTAAGTTTTGTATTTTCAGTAGAGGCGGGGTTTCACCATGTTGGCCAGGCTGGTCTTGAACTCCTGACCTCGTGATCTACCCACCTTGGCCTCCCAAAGTGCTGGGATTACAGGTGTGAGCCACCATGCCTGGCCAATAAGTAGCATTTCTATATGTGAACAGTGAACAATCTGAAAAAGAAATCAAGAAAGTAATCCCATTTGCAATAGCTAAAAATAAAATAAGATGCCTACACATAAGTTTAATGAAAGCAGAGAAAGATATCTGCAATGAAAACTATAATACATTCATGCAAGAAATTGAATGGTACACAAAAAAATGGAATGACATTCCATGTTCATGAATTGGAAGAATCAATGTTGTTAAAACATCCATACTACCCAAAGCAATCTACAGATTTGATACAATCTCTATCAAAATACCAGTGACATTCTTCACAGAAATAGAAAAAATAATCCTAAAATTTATGTGGAACTGCAAAAGACCCAGAATAGCCAAAGCCATCCTGAGCAAAACTGGAAGACTCACATTATCTGACTTCAAATTATACTACAGAGCTACAGTAATAAAAACATCATGGTAGTGGCATAAAAACAGACACACAGACCAACGGAACCAATAGAGAGAACCCAGAAACAAATCCCTGCATCTACAGTGAACTCATTTTTGACAAAGGTGCCAAGACCATACGTTGGGGAAAGGACAGTCATTTTAATAAATGATGCTAGGAAAACTGGATATCCATATGCAGAAGAATGAAACTAGACCCCTATCTCTTACCATATAAAAAAAATCAAATCAAAATGGATTAGAGACCTAAATCTAAGACTTCAAACAATGAAACTATTAAGAGAAAACACTAGGTAAACTGCAGGACATTGGTCTGAGCAAAGATTTCTTGAGTAATATCCCACAAGCACAGGCAACCAAAGCCAAAATGGACAAATGGGATCATATCAAGTTAAAAACCTTCTGTACAGCAAAGGACACAATCAACAAAGTTAAGAGACAACCCATAGAATGGGAGAAAATATTTGCAGACTATCCATCTGATAAGGTATTAATAACCAGAATATATAAGGAGCTCAAACAACTCTACAGGAAAAAAAATCTATTAATCTGAAAAAGGGCAAAAGATCTGAGTAGACATTTCTCAAAAGAAGACACACAAATGGCAAACAGGTATATGAAAAGATGCTCAACATCACTGATCATCAGAGAAGTGCAAATCAAAACTACAATGAGATATCATCTCACCCCAGAAAAAATTGCTTTTAAGCAATATACAGGCAATAATGAAAGCTGGTGAGGATGTGGAAAAAAGGAACTGTTGGTGGGAATGTAAATTAGTGCAGCCATTATGGAGAACAGTTTGGAGGGTCAACAAAAAACTAAAAGAGAGCTACCATATGATCCAAGAGTCCCACTACTGGGTATTTATCCAAAGGAAATAAAATCAGCATGTTGAAGAGGTATCTGCACTCCATGTTTATTGCAGCATTGTTTACAATAGCCAAGATTTGGAAGCAACCTAAGTATTCATCAGTGGATGAATGGATAAAGAAAATGTGAGACATATACACAACTGAGTACCATTATTTTTTTGCTTGTTTGAGATGGAGTCTTGCTCTGTCACCCAGGCTGGAGTACAGTGGCCTGATCTTGGTTCACTGCAACCTCTGCCTCCTGGGTTCAAGCAATTCTCTGACTCAGCCTCCCAAGTAGCTGGGATTACCACCACGCTCGGCTACTGTTTTGTATTTTTAGTAGAGATGGGGGTTCACCATATTGGCCAGGCTGGCCTTGAACTCCTGACCTTGTGATCCACCCGCCTCGGCCTCCCAAAGTGTTGGGATTACAGGCGTGAGCCACTTCACCAGGCCATAGTGGAGTACTATTTAGCCATAAAAAGAATGAGATCTAGTCATTTGCAACAACATGGATGGAACTGGAGGACTTTATGTTAAGTGAAATAAGCCAGGAACAGAAAGACAAACTGCATGTTCTCACTTAATTGTGGGACCTCAAAATTAAAACAATTGCACTCATGGAGACAGAGAGTAGAAGGATGGTTACTAGAGGGTGGGAAGGGTAGTTGGGAGTGGGCAGAAGTGGAGATTGTTAGTGGACACAAAAATATAGTTACATAGAATGAATATAATATTTAGTATTTGATAGCACAACAGGGTGTCTATAGTCAGCAGTAATTTATTGTTTTTTTTTTTTTTTTTGGCGGGGGAGGGGGATGGAGTTTCATTCTTGTTGCCCAGGCTGGAGTGCAATAGCGTGACCTTGGCTCACAGCAACCTCCTCCTCCTGGGTTCAGGAGATTCTCCTGCTACAGCCTCCTGAGTAGTTGGGATTACAGGCACATGCCACCACACCCAGCTAGTTTTGTACTTTTAGTGGAGACAGATTTGCCATGTTGGTCAGGCTGGTCTCGAACTCCTGACCTCAGGTGACCCACCTGCGTTGGCCTCCCAAAGTGCTGGGATTATAGGTGTGAGCCACTGTGACCAGCCTGCACATTTAAAAATAACTAAAAACCGGGCTGGATGTGGTGGCTCACTCCTGTAATCCCAGCACTTTGGGAGGCTGAGGTGGGCAGATCACCTGAGGTCAGGAGTTCGAGATCAGCCTGACCAACATGGTGAAACCCTGTCTCTACTAAAAATACAAAAAAGTTAGCTGGACATGGTGGTGCATGCCTATAACCCCAGCTACTTGGGAGGCTGAGGCAGGAAAATTGCTTGAACCTGGGAGGCGGAGGTTGCAATGAGCTGAGATCTTGCCACTGTACTCTAGCCTGGGCAACAAGAGCAAAACTCCATCTCAAAAAACAAAACAAAACAAAACAAAACAAAAAAACAAAATAAAAATAAAATAACTAAAAACCTATCATTGAAATGTTTGTAACATACAGAAATCATAAATGTTCAAGCTGATGGATACCCCATTTACGTTAATGCGATTATTACTCATTTTATACCTGTATCAAAATATCTCATGTACCCCATAAACGTATATATACCTACTATGTACCTATAATAATTAATAAATTTTTTTTTTTTGAGACAGAGTCTTGCTCAGTCACCTAGGCTGAGTGCAATGGTGCAATGTCAGCTCATTGCAACCTCTGCCTCCTGGGTTCACGTGATTCTCCTGCCTCAGCCTCCCGAGTAGCTGGGATTACAGGCACCCATCATCATGCCCAGCTAATTTTTGTATTTTTGTAGAGACGGGGTTTCACTACGTCCCCGCTGCCTCTTTCCTTTCTTATAAGGGCATTAATCCCCTGATAGGGGCTCCATCCTCCTGACCTCATCTAAACCTAATCACCTCCCAAAATCCCCTCCTCCAAATGCCATCACATTTGATGATAGGACTTCAGCATATGAATTTTGCAGGGACACAGGGGCAATGACAAATTGTCTATTAAATTAAATTAAATTAAATTATTTATTTGAGACGGAGTCTTGCTCTGTTACCTAAGCTGGAGGGCAGTGGCGTGATCTTGACTCACTGCAACCTCCGCCTCCCAGTTTTAAGTGATTCTCCTGCTTCAGCCTCCTGAGTAGATGGAACTACAGGTGCGCACCACCACATCTGGCTAATTTTTTGTAGTTTTAGTAGAGATGGGGGTTTCACCATGTTGGCCAGGCTGGCCTTGAACCCCTGACCTCAGGTTATCCCCCCTGCCCCGCCTTGGCCTCCCAAAGTGCTGGGATTATAGGCATGAGCCACTGCACTTGGCCTCATTGTCTATTTTTAAGGATAATCAATGACAGCATAAGTAGCTTGAGCCTAAAATACTTGTATGCTCATTCTCCTAGTGAAGCTGACATAGGTAGTCACTCAGTCTCAGTCTTCGAGTATGATGTGGGGCCTATGTCATCCATCAGTTCATTTAACAGATATTCATTACACAGCAAGTGTCTGTGTGGCTCTGTGATAAGCACTGCCTGAGAGAAGGGAGACAAGAAAATCTTGAAACCACTAGAGGACGATATAATACAACACAATCCACCCTGAATTTAGGCAGGGCAAATGCCAAAATTCAGAGACAGGAAGGATGGGCACTGAAACTTGAATGACTTAGGGATGGAAGCAGATTTTTAGCCTTTACCAAAAAATCAGTATAAATTTGACTTATTTCCTTCTTCTAGCAGACCTGCCGAATACCTCTTCCCTTTCAGAAATGCTGGCTTGACTTATTGCCATGAATCTGGATTTTGAGAGCACTGAGGCTAGTTTGTTTTCAACATAATATACATTGGTTTGCTCTGTGTTAAACATTCTGAGTAGTTCATAACTAATTCTTTTAACGGAATGATTTTTTGAATGTGCTTTTTAAACTTATGCACCCCTCACACTTCTGTTTTTTTCACAACATGATTTGAGTGGAAACTTCTGAGAATTTCTGTAGTTATCTTATGATGTGTATTTCTATTTAAAAGGAAACCAAAACATTTGTCTTAATTTTTACAAGTCATTAAAATTTATCTAGCGAAGTCCTCCGTGTTTACAAGTTACAATGGCTGAGTTTTGTATCTCCAGTGCTTAGCACAATGAAAGCCTGGCATGTAATAGGCACTCAGTGAAAGCCTGGTGGACTTCTCTTAGTAAAAGACAGAACAGGAAAATGTCAGAGGACAGCTTGCCTGTCCACAGGCCGTATTAAATTTTTATGTCCAGGCCAGGCGTGGTGGCTCATGCCTGTAACCCTGCTACTTTGGGAGGCCGAGGCAGGTGGATCACAGGTTAGGAGTTCGAGACCAGTCTGACCAACATGGTGAAACCCCGTCTCTACTAAAAATACAAAAATTAGCCAGGTGTGGTGGCAAGTGCCTGTAATCCCAGCTACTTGGGAGGCTGAGACAGGAGAATTGCTTGAACCCGGGAGGCAGAGGTTGTAGTGAGCTGAGATCCTGCCATTGCACTCCAGCCTGGGCAACAGAGTGAGACCCTGTCTCAAAAAACAAAACAAAACAAAACACTTTTTTTTTAAATGTCCAGAGCCTTTTGTTGAGGGAAATGGACACTTCTACAGCCTTCTGCATTTGTGTACTGTATCTCTGGAGAGCCAGCTCTGCTTCCATGACCAATTGCTGCCTCTTGTCCTTTATTGATCACCAGTGCAAATTCTTGAGACAGAAAACTTGATAGAGTTAGCAAGTAACTATAGGCTTCCTCACAGGCCTCCAGCCCAGTGGTTCTCAAACGTGAGCATGGAATCTCCTGGAAGGCTTATTATCCTTATCCATAGGTGGCCACATCCTCAACCACATCACATATTCCCCAGCCTACAGCTGATGGACATCTCACCGGAGGACTATCCACCTACAGGCTATAGCAGTGGTTTTTAAAGTGTGATCTCAAGATCAGAAACATGAGCATCACCTGGAATTTTATAGCAATATGGGTGATTGGACTCTGCTGGAGATCTGCTGAATTAGAAGTTCTGAGGGTAGTGCACAGCAATCTCTGTGTTTTTTCTTTTATTTATTTTTTTGAGACAGAGTCTTACTCTGTCGTCCAGGCTGGAGTGCTGCCATGGTGCACTCTCAGCTTACTGCAACCTCTGCCTCCCTGGGTTCAAACTATTCTCCTGCATCAGCCTCCTGAGTAATTGGGATTATAGGTGCATGACACCACGCCTGGCTACTTTTTGTATTTTTAGTAAAGACGGGATTTCACCATCTTGGCCAGGCTGGTCTTGAGCTCTTGACCTCAAGTGATCTGCCTGCCTTGGCCTCCCAAAGTGCTGGGATTACAGGTGTGAGCCACTGCACTCGGCCACAATCGGTGTTTTAATAAGCCTTCCAGGTGATTCCACGCTCACATTGCGACCCATTGGGCTGGAGGCCTATGAGGAAGCCTATAGTTATCTGCTAACTTAATCAGGTTTTCTCTCTCAAGAATTTGTACTGGTGATCAATAAAGGACAAGAGGCAGGCAACTGGTAATGGAAGCAGATCTGGGCTCTCCAGAGATGCAGTACACAGATGCAAGAGGCTGTAAAAGCCATGGACTAGCAGAAGTTATGTTGTGAGGCAGAGATAAAATACTCAAAGTTGATATCAAAAAGGTTGGTGGCGGTGGAGCTGGAGGAGCAGAGAAAGAAAGTTGTTGAGTCACCATGATGGTGGTGGGTCAATGAACCCAGCTGCTGAAGAGTCAGCATGGTGACCTGGGTTTATTTGTTGCCGCGGCAGGATTGCACCTTCCAGTTCTGGGAAACGTGTCCAGAACTGTGAAAGAATAGATTTCCGTTGTTTCTGTTCAGCCTATGATATTTTGTTAAGGCAGCCTGAGCTAAGGCATACTTCAGGTGATATAATCTCATAGCAGTATAGTCAGTTGTTTTTTTTTTTGAAATGAGGTTTTGCTCTTGTCCCCCAGGCTGGAGTGCAATGTCGTGATCTTGGCTCACTGCAACTCCTGCCTCCTGGGTTCAAGTGATTCTCCTGCTTCAGTCTCCCGAGTAGCTGGGAATATAGGCGTGCGCCACCATGCCCACCTAATATTTGTATTTTTAGTAGAGAGGGGGTTTCACCATGTTGGCCATGCTGGTCCCAAACTCCTGACTTCAAGTGATCCGCCTGCCTTGGTCTCCCGAATTTCTAGGATTACAGGCGTGAGCCACTGCACCTGGCCAAGTCAGTATCTTCATATAACTGGCCATATTTTTACTAGAAGCATCAGAAGAGGAATATCACAACTGTAACAATTTGGGGAAATTTTCCTAGACTTCTCTGAGTCGATTATTGGAGAGACTTATGCTGGACTGTTTGATTCCCTAATGAGAAATTAATTCTGTGGCATCTGTTATGAGTTTTTTGTTTGTTGTTATTTGTTTTAAATCTCATTGAAAATTTTCTTGAAGCAAGTATAGGCTCAAGTTGATTATTATTATTTGCTTTAGAAACCAAAAACTACAACAACAATAAAAAAATAGAAACCAAAAACTTTATGCTTTTTTTTTTTTGAGCTGGGGTTTCACTCTTGTCTCCCAGGCTGGAGTGCAGTGGCATGATCTTGGCTCACTGAAACCTCTGTCTCCCAGATCAAACAACCTCTATCTCTCAGATTCAAGTGATTCGTCTGTCTCAGCCTCTCTGGGATTACAGATACGCAACACCACACCCGACTAATTTTGTATTTTAAGTAGAGACGGGGCTTCACCATGTTGGACAGCCTGGTCTCAAACCCTCAACCTCAAGTGATCCGCCCACCTTGGCCTCCTAAAGTGCTGGCATTACAGGCGTGAGCCAGTGCGCCTGGCCTTTTATGTTTTCTCGAGCAGCTCTTTCATTGGCTTTAGAAACTTCCCCTTTGTCCCGATGGGAGGCAACCACATCTATATTTAAGATGCTTGAGTTACAGAGACACT
Organism: Ateles fusciceps; assembly: GCA_036589455.1. Classification (NCBI taxonomy): domain Eukaryota; kingdom Metazoa; phylum Chordata; class Mammalia; order Primates; family Atelidae; genus Ateles; species Ateles fusciceps. The sequence goes on along the minus strand of JAZHEH010000800.1, from coordinate 601,685 downwards.
GGTGTGCCTCATCCTTAGGGTTGAAACTGCCTTTGCAAAATTATGACTGATACAGTGAAAGAAATCTAACTGGCTCTATCTTGGTTCTAACCTTTAAGCTGTCCTTTTTCCCTCCTGGGCATAGGCTGAACTAACTTTGGGGGGGAACTTATAGTTTAAAACAAAGACAATAATAGCTCTTTCCCAAAACAAACCTCTTTCTTGTGTGGGGACTAGACTGCCTTTTTAGGACTAAGAAATTAGCCACAAGATTAGAAATTATGGTTTAGGAGTCATGCACCTGGGGGCTACAAGATTCCAATCCTCCCTAAACTGCTCCTAAGATCAATGCTTGAGATACTTTGCAGACCCTGCACTTGATGGATCAGCTGGCACCACCCAGATTGATAAACTGGCTCATCTGATCTTGTGGCCCCGACCAGGAGCTGACTCAGTGCAAAAGGACAGCTTCAATTCCCTATGATTTCATCTCCCACCCAACCAATCAGCACTCCTGACTCACTGACTTCCCCCAACCCATGAAGTTGTCCTTAAAAACTCTGATACCCAAATGCTCAGGGCGACTGATTTGAGTAATTATAAAACTCTGGTGTCCTGCACAGCTGGCTCTGTGTGAATTATTCTTTATTGCAATTCCTCTGTCTTGATAAATCTACTCTGTCTAGGCAGTGGGCAAGGTGAACCCAATGGATGGTTACAGGGTCTCCCAGCACACAGCTTCATCACAGCATAAATGAACGTGGCTTGAGTAGGGGCTTGTATGTTGAATTCAAACCCACAAAGTTGAAATTTTTTCCTTTTCCATAGGCTTTGCAATTTGCCTGATAGCAGATTACAAGGACTGCTAGAGCACTACTTCTAACCCAACCTTAGAAGCTACTCAACAGACTAAATCTTATGAAGATGATACATTTTTTTTTAACTTGAATGAATGACCTGGTGTCTGGGTAGAAGATGATGCATTTAAAATAAACATGAGAATCTGTATGACAAATGCATAATATTTCTTTGAAAGTTTTTTTACTTTGTGATTTGGGGTGGGGTGGGTGTTTACTTATAACAATGACGTTGGAAATGTGAGAACGTTTTGAAACTATAGTAGTGAAGTAGCTGGAGGACTAATTAGCCAGGTGTAACTCCTCCTTCTGTGAGACAGAGGTTTCCACAAGTGCTTATTCACTGCTCTAAATATTTCTGTCCTTTCCAGAGAACAACAGAAAGATTAAGTCTAGAAAGTTGGTATAAGAATCAGAACTGGGCTGGGCATGGTGGCTCACACCTGTAATCCCAGCACTATGGGAAGCTGAGGTGAGTGGATCACTTGAGGTCAGGATTTTGAGACCAGCCTGGCCAACAATGGTGAAACCCCGTCTCTACTAAAAATACAAAAAAATTAGCCAGGTGTGGTAGTGAATGCCTGTAATTCCAGATACTTGGGAGACTGAGGCAGGAGAATCTCTTGGGTTCAAGAGGTGGAGGTTGCAGTGAGCTGAGATCGCGCCGTTGCACTCCAGCCTGGGCAACAAGAGAAAAAGAATCAGAACTGATGGAAAATATGAGTTCAGATCAAATGAGTACAGAGGACATTTTAGAAAACCAAAGGAAACAACCAGAGTCAATCAGCTATTGGGGGCCCATGCCTATAACTGAGCAAGGCTGCTAGATACGTATATACAACAAGGTGCAAGGATGCAATTGCTATTGAAAATCTGGCCATGGAAAGAATGTTGGTTTTTGTCATTGTTGTTGTTTGGGGTTTGTTACTGTTTTGGATTGTGAATATGGGCCTTTTTTTCCCCCATTCAACTCACTAACATTTCTTGTCATTTATTTTTTATTTGTTTATTTATTTTTCCTTTTGTTCCTCAGCTGGAACATTTCTTGTCGTTTAGACTAGACTCAAGTATTAAAAAAAAGGCAGTCTGGGCCAGGCATGTTGGCTCATGTCTGTAATCCCAGCACTTTGGGAGGTCAAGGCCGGCAGATCATTTGAGATCAGGAGTCTGAGACCAGCCTGGCCAAGACGCAACATGGTGAAACCCTGTCTTTACTGAAAACACAAAAATTAGCCATGCGTGGTGGTATGTGCCTGTAATCCCAGCTACTTGGGAGGCTATCGCTCGAAGCTGGGAGGTGGAGGTTACAGTGAGTCGAGATGAAGCCACTGCACTCCAGCCTGGGCGACAAGAGTGAAGCTCCACCAAAAAAAAAAAAAAAAAAAAAAATGAAGAAAAAAAAACGCAGTCTTGCTTTTTGGGTGGACTAATGGCATTTAGCTAAAATGAAAACAAAAAAATTCAGTAAGCTGAAAAACCCTGAGAGACAGGTTTTGCCAAGAGAGTGAATTTGACAGCTTTACAGATGCCTCATGTTAGGAAATTTTCCTAGATTTGAATGTAGAGCAGAGTTATCTGAATCTATGGAGTTGATGGAGGCATTCCTTGATGAGGAGGAGAAATTCCCCAGGGACTTTGTAAATCTGAAGCAGATAGGCTGGGAGAGGTGGCTCACACCTGTAATCCTAGCACTTTGGGAGGCCAAGGTGGGTGGATCACCTGAGGTCAGGAGTTCAAGACCAGCCTGGCCATCATGGTGAAACCCCATCTTTATTTAAAAAAAAAAAAAAATCTGAAGCAGATAAAGGGAAATGAAGAAACCAAATTTTACAGCTTTGATGCATGGCAACATTTGTCAAGAAGAGCTAGATATTAAGTAATTTTTCTCTTTAAAAATTTTTTTTGTTAAGTGATTAGCTTTTAAGAAGCAAATCGTGGCCGGGCACGGTGGCTCACGCCTGTAATCCCAGCACTTTGGGAGGCCGAGGCGGGCGGATCACGAGGTCAAGAAATCGAGACCATCCTGGTCAACATGGTGAAACCCCGTCTCTACTAAAAATACAAAAAAATTAGCTGGGCGTGGTGGCGCGTGCCTGTAGTCCCAGCTACTCGGGAGGCTGAGGCAGGAGAATTGCTTGAACCCGGGTGGCAGAGGTTGCAGTGAGCTGAGGTCACGCCACTGCACTCCAGCCTGGCGCCTGGTGATGGAGTGAGACTCTGTCTCAAAAAAAAAAAAAAAAAAAAAAAAAGAAGCAAATCGTGTTGAACTTGGCTGTGATAGGAAGGAATTCATTTAATAAATCAAAACAAAAACAAAAACAAGGAATCGAAGCATGAATCTCCTAATCAGCAGAAAAGGGAGGACAGCCGGAGACAATCGTCCAGATACTGATCTAAACTTGAGCTGGAACAGTCACTTCTTTGTCTTGTTTTTATTTATTATTGTTTTTAAATAAAGGGACATAACGCTTGTAGAGCCCCAGACACCCAGAGCCCTGAGATAAAGGGTATACGCGATGAGGCAGGGCACCCGGGATGTGAAGGGGGAGTTGTTTCGTGTTTGATTTACTTTGCTGTACAAGAAGGACAAATACGTTGAAGTGCCACAGCTTAGATAAGAGTAAGACAGAAGCACAGAGAAGGATGACAAACTAAAGCACACAAAGGCTCATGAGCCACGATAACTATGAAACCTAGGTGTTCTGAATCTCTGGGTTTAGAATTCTGATTAAAGAAAAAATCAAACATTCTAGCCATTATCTAGACAAGTAAGGGCAGCCGTTAACTGAGTCTCATTTTATACCACAGCGCCACCTATGGGACGGTCATAGAAACACATCCGGAAGTACCCAAAACCTGTCGAAGTCCTGTCTACACGATTTTATAAGTAACTAAATTCTAGAATCATAGGATTTCAGAGTGGTGGGAATTTAAAAGTCACTGGAGTCAGGTTTGTGCCCAAAATTTGAATCACCTTCATCACATATTTGATTAGTGTTTAATTCTGCTCAAACATCTTCAGTGAATGAAAACACACCCTCACCAAGCAGCTCATTCTATTAATATTAATACTTTCACACACTATTACTTTTCACTCAGTGCTTCACCACTCCCTTCTGCAGTACCTGGGCAGACCTGCAGTACCTGGTGCTAGGTCTTTCCAGGGTTCTTGGGAGTAAATTGGCTTCATTTTCATTGGAATTCCTCTTTGCAGATCCATTGAGGGTAGGCTCTGCTAAATCAAGTTACTATGTACTTTCTGTCTTTCAAATTATTGCTCACATCTTCTGTCCTCTATTTCTCCTCTCTCATTCTCTTTTTTTTGGATTTCTACTTTTTGTCAAAAATTCATCTATTATCATTTTGATAGATTTTGGAGAAGAAATAAAAGCAAGCAAGCAAGAAGCCCCACCATATTTAATTAGTGGCCTAGTCATGTTTTTCTGGTGCTGTTCTTATGATGAAAAAAATGTAAGCATAGGGCTTTACATTTATTTCAGTTAAAATTTTATTAAGTTTGGCTTGTTGTTAAAACCTTTGGATCTTCACTCTGCTGTATTCAATATATTGGCTACCTTTCCCAGCAGTCACATAAATGCATTAGCAAGCTGACTGTACACTCAGCTATTTACTCAACGAGCAGGGCAAGACTGCAAACAGAATTCCTTGACACTGGAAACTCTGGGCTGACATTGATTCACAATTAGCACCTATCTTTGTGATCATCTGGGCCACATTCTTCTGTCTTGTTCGCAAGGTGAAAGTCTCTGTCAAATGCTGAGTTCAAATGCTGAAGCTGAGTATTGACAGCTTCTTCTGATTTGTCAGTCTGGCAGAGTTTGGATAAAAAGGGAAGTGCTGTTAATTCGTTAAATAATAACTTTTCCTATCTGAATCTTATGCACAATCAAATGCTCCCCATTCTTGGTGTTCAAGGTGATGTTGGATAACTTGTCTGAGAATTGCACTATTCATTCCTGCCCCCAGTTTCTAGAATTCTTCTATGACAATGAATAACAGCTCATTTTATCACCAATGTCTTCTAGGTGTAGGCTAGGATGTAGTTTGCTAGGGCCAGGTTTACACTGATGTAAAGAACCTGGATGCTTTCTTAGGTTCTTTCCACCAGTTTGGATTTTTAGGTCTCTCATCTGGATGCTTGTTGATTTTCTGGCCAGTAATCTTTCTCCTTGGCAGAAATGAAAGATAGAAAATAGGAGATAAAGTGGTATCTGCCCCTATTATCCGTCTTTCATTTTCCTTTTTCTTATTACTCTTGTATAATTCCAGAAAGTGCTTTTTTTTTTTTTTTTTTTATGGAGTCTCGCTCTATTGCCCAGGCTGGAGTGCAGTGGCATGATCTTGGCTCACTGCAACCTCCACTTCTCGAATTCAAGCGATTTTCCTGCCTCAGACCCCTGAGTAGCATGAATCACCATGCAGGGCTAATTTTTATATATATATTTTTAATTAGAGATGAGGTTTCACCATGTTGGCCAAGCTGGTCTCAAACTACTGACCTCAGGTGATCCACACACCTCAGCCTCCCAAACTGCTGGGACTGTGTCCAGCCCAGAAAGTGCTTTAAGTCACTCTTAACATTTAAAAGTTTATCTGCCTTTCCTTTGTGTGGTATAGAATCTGAAGTTATTTGGCTTGGCAAGCTTGTTGGATTTCTTCAATTTGACCTTTTAGATTCATTTTCCACCTTTCTCCATCATTTTCTTTTCTTTTTTTTTTTAAAGACGGGGTTTCACCACTGTTGGTCAGGCTGGTCTCGAGCTCCTGACTTCAGGTGATCTGCCCACCTCAGCCTCCCAAAGTGCTGGGATTACAGGCGTGAGCCACCGCGCCCGGCTCTCCATCATTTTCTACCCTGGGAGGCTGTCCTGTATGGATCACAGCAAAGTACCTATGCCTTCTGGGTTTCTGCAGGAGATGGGAGGAAGCGAGAGGGGAACATGGGGTCGGTACATATATTTCCCTGGTTCCTTCCTGTGAAGTTGATACAAGCTGCTATGTCTCTCAAGAGAATGTCACTGCTTTTGTCTAGGTGGCCTGCTCTATACCGCCCTCTTTTGGGGGAGTTCTGTCAAGCTCTCATTCACTATATTCCTCTGGGGGATGGTGACAGCTCCATCACTGTCTCTTATTTCTCTGCTACCCCCAGTCACCCCTTTGTGATTAGTCCCTCTGTAAATAAAACCTCCTCCAATTTCCCTAATTCCATCTGTTTTCGTTCTTTGAGGTGGAGAGAACTGGACTGATACAGGAAGTTTAAAACAAGTGTGAGAGAAAGATCTTCTATTGCATCGAGTTTTTTTGGACCACGTGATAAACTATTCTTGGACGGTCCGGTAACTGACCCTTTGTAAATTGTTGGTCCATCAGGGTCAAGTATAGAAAATAGTTTATGAATTTTTTAGATTGGAAAACCAAGTGGTATTTTATTTCATAATAATGCTGATATAACTGAAAGCTCTATTCCAGACATGATAACTGATATTTTGGTTTCCAAACTGTTGGACAAAAAACAGGTATATGAAACACAGGAATGATTTCCAGAATATGTAAGGAACTCCTACAAATCAATATGGAACAGACAAAAAATAAAGCAGAAAAATGGGCAAAGGGTATAAATAGACAAGTCATAGATGGAAACCGTATATGAAAAGATGCACAACCTCACTAGTAATCTGGAAAATGTGAACTAAAACAAGATAGCACTTCCTGTGCATTATAAGGACAAAAGTAAAAAAAGTCATAGAGTAGTCTTTGGGGAGTGGGTACAGGTGTAAATTGATACATCCACTTATTTACATATATTTTATATTTTTATTATTTTTAAAATTGAGATGGGGTCTTGCTATGTAGCCCAGGTAAGTCTCAAACTCCAGGCCTCAAGTGGCCTTCCCACCTTGGCCTCCCAAAAAGCTGGGATTACAGGTGTGAACCACTGTGCCTAGATGGTACAACCACTTTGGAAAATAATTTAGCAATATTTTGTAAAGTTGCAAGTAAGCAAGCTACACGGTCCAACAATTCCAACTCTAGTTATTCATTGGTCTACAGCTTTTTGTACATATACACTAGGAGACATGTAGAAGAATGTACATTGTGACACTGCAAAATATGAAAATTGGAAATAAATTAATGTCCATCAAAAAGGGAATGTATAAATAATCAAGGTATGTTTATATAATGAAATGATACAAAGTGTTGAATGAACTCAATATATATTAGGAGGTAATAAGTTTTTTTTTTTTAAAGCAAGTTAAAGAAAGTTACTAGATGCTACTATTTTTTCCAACTTGGGTAGAAATTAACACATAAAGAAGAGTATCTTTTGTTTGCAGATAGGTATATATGCAGCAAAATACAGGCTGAATGATTAAGCCTAATTCATGATAACAGTTCCCCATAGGGCATGGGTTCCGAACCCCTGGGCCATGGATTGGTATGGTGGAAATAGGCTAATTTAGAAACCGCACTGGGCAGCAGGATGTGAGTGTCTGGTGAGTAGGCGAGCATCATCCGTCTGTACTTACAGCCGCCCCCCACTGCGCACATGACCTCCTGTGCTCTGCCTCCTGTCAGATCAGTGGTGGCATTAGATTCTCATAGGAGCTCGAACCCTAGTGTTGCGTGCTCCTTATAAGAATGCCTGATGATTTGTCACTGTCTCCCATCACCCCAGATGGGACCATCTAGTTGCAGGAAAACAAGCTCAGGGTTCCCACTGAGTCTACATTACGGTGAGTTGTATAATTATTCCATTATATGTTACAATGTAATAATAATAGAAATAAAGTGCACAATAAATGTAATGTGCTTGAATCATCCCAAAACCATCCCCTTGCCTTTCATCTGTGGAAAAATTGTCTTCTACAAAACCGGTCCCTGGCGCCAAAAACGTTGGGGACTGCTGCCGTAGGGAATCTGAGGGGACTGAGACTGGTGAGGGAAAAAAAATGGCCATCTTGCTGCTGGGTCCCCCTTCTCACATGCTGGGTGCTGGTTCTTCAAATGCTCTCTCTCAGGCCCCAGCCCCATCAAGGCTTGCCTGTTCTTCTCTAGCACAAAGTCCTGCTTCAGGGGATTCCTCATTAAGCAGCCCAAAGAGTGGGCACATAGCAAATTTTTCTCGTACTGAATTCATTCATTCGTTTTCCTTTTTTTTTTTTTTTTTTTTTGAGATGGAGTCTCTCTGTTGCCCAGGCTAGAGTGCAGTGTCATGGTCTTGGCTCACTGCAACCTGCGCCTCCTGGGTTCCAGCAATTCTCCTGCCTCAACCTCCCAAGTAGTTGGGGTTACAGGCGCCTGCCACCATGCATGGCTAATTTTTTGTATTTTTAGTAGAGACAAGGTTTCACCATGTTGGCCAGGCTGGTCTCAAACTCCTGACCTCATGATCTGCCTGCCTTGGACTCCTAAAGCACTGGGATTATAGACGTGTGCCACCGTGCCCATCCTTGTTTTCCTTTGTCTCTTACCTTTTTCATCCTATTTCTTCTTGTTCCCATATTCCACCAAAATTGTTACCAAACCCTAAAATCTTGCATTTTATTTTTATTTTTAAAAATTTATTATTATTATTATTTTTTGAGACAGAGTCTTGCTCTGTCACCCAGGCTGGAGTGCAGTGGCATGATCTTGGGTCACTGCAACCTCTGCCTCCAGGGTTCAAGTGATTCTCCTGCCTCAGCCTCCCGAGTAGCTGGGACTACAGGCATGTGCCACCATGCCTGGTTAATTTTTTTTGTATTTTTTAGTAGAGATGGGGTATCACTATGTTGGCCAGGTGGGTCTTGAACTCCTGACCTTGTGATCCACCTGACTCGGCCTCCCAAAGTGCTAGGATCATAGATGTGAGCCATCATGCCTGGCCTCGTCTGGCTAATTTTTGTATTTTTAGTAGAGACAGGGTTTCACCATGTTGGTCAAGTTGGTTTCAAACTCCTGACCTTGTGATCCACCCACCTTGGCTTCTCAAAGGGGTGGGAATACAGGTGTGAGCCAAAGCGCCCAGCTGCATCTTATTTTTAATAAACATTTATCTCCTACCTCTTTAAGAGAAAGTGCATTTTAAAATTCACACTTGAAATCCCACCCTCTTTTTCTGCTTACTTAGGGTACCACATTCCCTGCCCTTGCTTCAGCCCATCATTATTGGGACTATATCCTTGCCGCTGTCTGTGTTGCCAGGGAGAGTTTATGATTTGTTAAATTCTCTTAGATTTGACTGTCTGCCTTGGTTCTAAGATTGAGAGGGCAAAAACGGTTTATTTGGGTGTGAAAAGTTCTTGAGAGCCAGGAACACAAAGTCTTTGCAACATTATTTTCAAAGGGTCTGGAGAGTTAACACCCAAGCCCACGGAAGTAAGGAAGGAAAGAAAAGAGTTTTCTACCAGGTGACACAGTGCTAAGAGCTCTGCTCCTTGTCACATCAGCACATTCTTATCTAATTGGCTTTGCCTGAAAATGGATTTTACATTTACCATTTTATAACTCAACATGTGTGCTACTTCCTGTCAGTGTAACTCATCCCAAACTTTTAACAACAATGAGTTCCTGTTCTTAATTCTCAGAAATAAGAGGACACTTTGGGAGGCTGGGGCGGGTGGATCACTTGAGCCCAGGAGTTTGAGACCAGCCTGGGCAAATTGGTGAACCTCCACCTCTACAAAAAATACAAAATTAGTCAGGCAGGGTGGTGTGCCTGTGATCCCAGCTACTCAGGAGGCTGAGGTGGGAGGATCACCTGAGCCAGGGGAGGTTGAGCCTGTGGTGAGCTGTGATCTTGCCACTACACTCCAGCCTGGGCAACAGAGTGATACCCTGTGTCAAAAAAAAAAAAAAAAAAGAAAAAAGAAAAAAGAAAAAAGGAAAAAAAAAAGGAGAATAGTGCAACACTGCTTTTCCTTGTTATTGTCCTGTCATCTCGCCTGGAGTTCCTGAAACAATACACATGATGGCTCTTAGCAGAGGCCAGAAGTCAGGTCAGGGCAGGGGACTCTCCCTGAAAGGCCCCTCTCACCCGGTCTTTTCATTTCTTTGTCCCACTGGCCTTCATGAGTCTATTATTTGACTCTATTTGTGTATCCCTCTTTATGAGTGACATTTCCTAAACTTTTTCCTACCGAGTGTGTTCTCTACCCAGTGGTAGCTCAAAAATGTTGCCTAGTTGACCATCACTGGGTCAGCTGGGCCGAGGACAGAAGAGGTGGTGTTCTTGGAGGAAGGCAGCCTTTCTCCGCCTCCAGGTCCGACTTGATGTCTAAGTCCAAACATGTCTTTTATTTTCTTTTTGGACTTGGAGATCACTTTCTTGAGATAAGCAAAAAGAGTCCTCACTGGCTTACCAAGTTTATGATTTTGCCTGATTTCTTATAAATAACAATTTTGTTTATTGACAGAATCATGCATTTTAGAGTCAAAAGGCTCATTTTTCCAACTTTCTGATTTTGCAGATCAAGAAATAGGCCCAGAGGCATTGAGATTTCTCCAATAACAGTAATATTATTTTATATAACATAGCTCACAAGTACTGCTGCCTCCATTTCACAGAGGACAAAAGGGATGATCAGAGAGATGAGGTGGCTGTCCCGGGCAGCGCAGAGAGTGGGTAACAGCCTGGGCTTGAAGCTGGGTCTCCCAATTCCCACTATGATGCTTTCTGACGAATTCCACGTGGCCTCTGGGCATAGGAGAGGACTTTGGAAATAGATAGTCTGCTGTTCAGAGCCCCAATTTATTTTATATCTATACATGGTAATCTAAAACACTACTGCAACATATGCATTTAAAACATTAAGTTGTATTTATTTGTCATTCACTGGTAAAACACATGGTATAAAATTCAAAAGGCACAATAGGGCATAGTGAAAAAAAAGCTTTCATGCTCCTGTCCCCCAGCCATCCAGTTCCCCTCCCCAATCTCTTTGTCCTTCAGATACATGCTATGCTTAGATGAGCAAATATGTACATATAAATTTTCAATAAAAATGGAGGCATACTGTACCCTGTTCTATACTTGCTTTTAAAAAAAGTTGATGTATTTTGAATACCAACCCTTATAAATGCACATAGAGCTATCTCCTTTTTAGTGACAGCAAGTATTCCATTGAATAGAGGTGCCATTGTTTACTTGTCTAGTCCTCTCTTAATGGACATCAACATGGTTGCTGTTCTTAGGCTGTTGCTGGGATAAATACAATAATTATATGCACATATGTTTTTGTTTATATGTGATAGAATACCTAGCAGAGGTTGGCAAAGTATAGCCTGTGGATCAAATTCAACCTGCCATGTATTTTTTATTTGTTTTTATTTATTTTGCACACAGAAAATAATTTGGTTCCAACACACAAGCTGCCATTTAAAAACAATAAAGTTTTATTGGAACACAGCTATGCCCATTTGTTTGCCTGTTGTCTATGGCTCTTTTCATGCTACGATAGCAGGGTTGAATAGTTGTGATAGTGATATATGTGGAAGCCTAAAATATTTACTATTTGGTCCTTTTAAAAAAGTTTGCTTGCCTCTGAGCTATAGGATACATTTTTGTTTGTTTGTTTGTTTGAGACAGAGTCTCACTCTGTTGCCCAGGCTGGAGTGCAGTGACGCAATCTTGACTCACTGCAATCTCCACCTCCAGGGTTCAAGCAGTTCTCCTGCCTCAGCCTCCCAAGTAGCTGGGATTACAGGTGCCTGCCACCATGCCTGGCTATTTTTTTTTTTTTTTTTTTTTTTTGTATGTTTAGTGGAGATGAGGTTTCACCATGTTGGCCATGCTGGTCTCAAACTCCTGACCTCAGCTGATCCACTTGCCTCGTCCTCCCAAAGTTCTGTGATTACAGGCATGAGCCACTGCTCCCAGCTGATAAATTCTTATTAGTAGAATTGATGGGTCATGGATTTTGCATTTCTTACTTGATTGTTATGGCCAAATTCTTTTTGTAGAGGTTGTACTACTTTATTCTTCCACTAGTAGTATACTTTACCATGTTCTCACCATTGTAGTGCATCACATTTTTTTTATTGGTTTATGATTTAGATAAGTTTTAAATAATTTATTTTAATTTTTGTGGGTATGTAGTAAGTGTGTATATTTATGAGGTATATGAGATGTTTTGATACAGGCATGTAATACATAATAATCACATTGTGGAAAATGGATTATCCATCCCCCTCAAGCATTTACCCTTTGTGTTGAAACAATCCAGTTATGCTCTTTCAGCTGTTTTAAAATGTACAATTAAATTATCATTACCCATATCATCCTGTTGTGCTATCAAATACTAGGCCTTATTCATTCATTTGAACTATTTTTTAGTACCCATTAATCATCCACACCTGTACCCCAATCACTACATCAAATGTTTTCATTTTCGACAATCTATTGGTAGAAAATGATATTTCTCTTGATTTCTTTTGCATTTCTCTGATTTTGATTGAATTTGAGTATCTTTTTATGGTTGGAGGAGAGTGGAGCCTGTGAGGGAAAGAGAAATGAATGTGTAGGAAGTTAACAGTCTGAGTTCTCTGATGCAAGTAACAGAACTTATACCAGCACACCAATCCGGTGGACACCCTACCTTCAGCCCAGGCGTCTGTGGCTCCCTTGGTCACTCTCTTCCTTCTTGGCCATAAAATGAATTCCAAGCAGCACCTGCCTATTTGTGTTGCTCAATTCTTTTTTTTTTTTTTTTTTAAGATGGAGTTTTGGTCTTGTTGGCCAGGCTGGAGTGCAATGGAGTGAACTCGACTCACTGCAACCTTCGCCTCCCAGGTTCAAGTGATTCTCCTGCCTCAGCCTCCCGAGTAGCTGGGATTACAGGCATGCGCCACCACACCAGGCTAATTTTGTATATGTAGTAGAGATGGGGTTTCTCCATGTTGGTCAGGTTGGTCTCCAACTCCTGACCTCAGGCAATCTGCCTGCCTCGGCCTCCCAAAGTGCTGGGATTACAGACATGAGCCACTGAGCCAGCCGCTCTATTCTTGTTAATTGTGCTAAGTGTGAGTCAGCTGCAAGACAGGGGAGGTGAGTGCTGATTTCAGTATTGGGGAAGTGGACTTTGAACTTTGGAAAGTTCTTAAACATAGGAAGCCTTTCCAAAGGTGTAGGGCAGCCTCAAACAAATGCCCTTGGTAAGTACTATACTGTGGGGTGAAACTGCTTTTCTTTTTTGTTTTTATTTTGAAAATTTATTTATTTATTTATTTTTTTGAGATGGCGTTTTGCTCTTGTTGCTCGGGCTGGAGTGCAATGGCGCCATCTTGGCTTATTGCAACCTCCGCCTCCTGTGTTCCAGTGATTCTCCTGCCTCAGCCTCCCGAGTAGCTGGGATTACAGGTGTGTGCCACCACGCCCAGCTAATTTTTTGTATTTTTAGTAGAGACGGGGTTTCACCATGTTGGCCAGGCTAGTCTTGAACTCCTGACCTCACCACTTTGGCCTGGGGAGAGGTTGCTCCCAGGAAATGGGGGTAGGAACAGGATAGAGCAGGGGAAAACAGGTAAGCAAGAGCCAGGCGTGGTGGTTTACGCCTGTAATCCCAGCACTTTGGGAGGCCGAGGTGGGTGGATCACCAGGTCAGGAGTTCAAGATCAGCTTGGCCAACATGGTGAAACCCCGTCTCTACTAAAAATACAAAAAATTAGCTGGGAGTGGTGGCACTTGCCTGTTGTCCCAGCTACTTGGGAGGCTGAGGCAGGAGAATTGATTGAACCCGAGAGGCGGAGGTTTCGGTGAGCCGAGATCATGCCACTGCACACTCCAGCCAGGGCGATAGAGCAAAACTCCGTCTCGGAAAAAAAAAAGGTAAGCAAGAGATGATCTCAGTGGAGATCAGCGTTAGCCTGCATGAATTGTACCATAAAGCTGTTCGATTTTTTGTATCCCTGTGCTGACTACAATGTGCCGCAGGATGGAGAATTCTCTGTAGAAGGGGGCAACTGTGAACCGTTAGTTGCTAGTACTCACAGCGGCCAAGAGATGAGTGCACTGGCTTCTACAGGGGGATCTAGGCAGAGCTGCAGCAGCACCCACTGCAGAAGGCGTACTGCAGGATGGATACTGTACTATACATGCTTGTATATATATGGGAATCTAAGAGTAGATGCTCTTATCCTGGAGTCCATGGATCCCTAAGGGATTCATAGATAGAATCATATTACAGCCAAGTTGGTTTCTTTTGCAATCCTCTGTACTTTAGCTTACATATTTTCAAATATTATTCTGAGCTGGGGATCCATAAGCTTCATCAGATATTGAAGGGGTCTCTGGTACACACACAAAAATGAAGAGAACAAGAAAGTGGTAACAGTGTTTGCCTTTGGCGGGGGATGAAATTTAGGGGTCTGGGGTCGGGAGTGGGAAAGAGATTTCTATTCTTTGTATATCCTTTTGTGCTATTGGAATTCTTGCCATGTGAATGGATTACATTCTAAAAAGATTAAAACATAAGAAAATGTACTTTAAAAAACTGCCTGCTGCTTCAAAGGGGAAGGTATCCTTCAAATGAACTCCGACCCCTCCCCCACCTTTTTTTTTTTTCTTTTTTTAGGGACAGAATCTTGCTCTGTTGCCCAGGCTGGAGTGCAGTGGTATGATCATGGCTCACTGCAGCCTTGAACTCCTGGGCTCAAGCCATCCTCCTGCCTCAGCCTCCTGAGTAGCTGGGACCACAGGTGTATGCCACCACACCTGGTTAATTTTTAAACTTTTTGTGGAGATGACATTTCACTATGTTGCTCAGGCTGGTCTTGAACTCTTGGCCTCAAGCAATCCTCTTGCCTCAGTCTCCAAAAGTGTTGGGATTATGACTGTGAGCCACTGTACCCAGCCCGATTTTTCCTGGATTTTCTCTTCAGTCTTATGCCTACGTTGCCTTTTCTGTTTTATACCATTTCTGCAATTGCTTGTCTCTCTTCCAAAGGTCTCTTCCTATGTCTAATGCTTGCACTTGATTTTAAAGCTGTTTTAGCACACTTGGATGGAATCCTGCATAATAATCTTTCACTAATTTTTGCTCTGAATCCTTATCAAATGTTCACTAAAGTGTAAAGTTATTTCTTAGCGTATATGCACATACTTGCAAAATAGACCACTTTGATCTGCACAGTTCTTTTAAATTCAGCATTTAAAACATGCCTTTAAATGAAGAAAATATTGTATAATGAGAATCAATTTTGAGAGTTGTTCCACATTCAAGATTCTTTGAGATTTTTAATCAGAACAGGTTTGAGGACAACAATTGATGCCACCTTTATTCACAATACATTTTTAAAAAGTCAAGATTTACTAAAATCTACCTTTCAGGATTTTAAAATGGATGCGTACTCCCCACCACTTTTGTTGCCAAGGGAGCACACATCTGCCCTGGAAAACCTTCCCGTGGAGCAATGTCAGCAGAGATAAATGAGAGTACATGAGGTTCTGGAATAATAGTGCAATTTGGCTAAAGGGTGACATCATCTTTTCACTGTTGTATCTGCCATTCTAAGTAGCAGTAAGTCCAACTGAGCTAGAGAATGAATTATAAGGAAAGTACATTGGCAAGGTGGAATGAACTTGCCAATTCTAAAAAATAGAAAGTAAAATTGAAAGAAAAGGTAGCTTTGAATAGATCCAGTTCACAATATATTTTTTTGTATGAAAGGTCTTGATTTAATCACCACATCATAATTTTCCATTATTTTGGATGACACAGAAAGATGCAAAGCTTCTTTCCCAATGGCTGGTATGCTATATAGTCACGTGTACCACCACAGTATAAATAGGGGACGTTGGCATTGATTTCAGTCTTTAAAGGGTACATTTAAATGCTGGAAAATAAAATGTCTTTATCAGTGAAATCCCCTTACTGTGATTCTACATGCCTCATTGGTAACACTTGAAGAAGGGTTTGCTGGGTTTTATTTGGGTACCAAGAAAAGAATGCCATCATCCTTCATGCTGATGAACCCTGAAAAATGGTTTGTTTCAGGGGAGGACCAGTTTGTGACTCCGCATGGGTTCTTGAGGGGTGGGCCAGTATTAACTCATTGCTTTTTTTCTCTTTAAGCAACAGCTTTATTGAGATAGGATTCACATACCAATATATTGCCTCTGTTCCCTAATTTTTTAGGGTACAACTCAAACCCCTAATATCTTCCTGTCTTCTAATTCCTCAGGCAACAGATGACTTTCTGCAAAGGCACTGATAATAGCTATGAGGAATAAATATTGCAGATGGATTAAATCAAAGAATCAAATTTCAAAGACAAATTAAAAAGCCATGAAAAGGAGGGAGAAGCAGAAATGAAGAAAAAGAACCACAGAAGTAAAGTGAGTTGCAGATTATTGAAAAGAAAATCTTCTGCTGTTTGAATAAAGACCCAAGATCTTTCATTGTCGGCTCTCCAAAGGCAGTGTCTTTTTTGAGCAGCAATTCCCAAGATCAAGAAATCAGAAGGAATTAAGAATTTAACTAATTAGTAGCAATGAAAATTTACTAGACATCAACAACAAATTTACAAGGCAAATTTATTTTCAAAGTACATTCACATATATCACAGGTAAAATGAGGTTTTCACAAACACCATTTTTAACATAGGGTTATTTGCAAAAGCTATTTTTGCAGCTTAGGGAACAAATCGTTCATTGAAACAGAACTTTGTTGGTCTGGTTTCAAAGAATTCTATTATGTAAAAAATTCTGTGGAACAAATGGGATCAAAAGTCCCTGAACACAGAACAGGAATATCAGGTAATAAAAATGTTCTTTTGGTGTGGTATTATGTTTTATACTTTAAAAGTATTAGTATGCAAGGAACTCAGGCAAGAACATAAAAGAGGAATTAGGAATAATACTTTATATTTGATTAGGCTTTAGACTTTCCAAAATACTCACATCCTACCGAAGCTTGGTAGCAAGTATTATCCTCATTTTATTGATGAGAAACATGCTTTCAAGAAAGATGCATTTAAGACACTCAAAGTGGATTGCACAATAAAAGGTATGTGTATCTCTGTCTGTCTGTCTCTGTCTCTGTGTTTTGGCTCACAAAATTGAAAAGTTCAGGACTAGAATGAGCTTTCAGTGTGCCTTGAACAAGAATCAGGGTCCAGATTCCCTCAGCATCTCTCAATTTTGTTTTCCTAGTATGTGGTTAACTCTGATTGGCCAGGATGGAGACAATAACTCCCGAGCTAAATGCATGGAGCAGGGCAGGGATGATCCTCCACAGGTGAAGGTGGGGGTGCATGTCAATCTGAGTATGGGGAATGTATATTGAAGAGGTGTAAACAGATGACCAACAAGATGTTAACAAGATGACACAATTGAAAAGATTTTAATCAAGGCTAGAACACAACTCCTCTGAATCCTGACAAGACATAGGTAGGAACAAAACTGGGAAACAAGGCCAGGCACGGTGGCTCACGCCTATGATCCCAGCACTTTTGGAGGCAGAGGCAGGTGAATCACATGAGATCAGGAGTTGCAGATCCACCTGGACAACCTGGTGAAACCCTGTCTCTACTAAAAATACAAAAATTAGCTGAATGTGGTGGCCCATGCCTATAATCCCAGTTACTCGGGAGGCTGAGGCAGGAGACTCGCTTGATCCCGGGAGGCGGAGGTTCAGTGAGCTAAGATCGCACCACTGCACTCCAGCCTGGGCAACAAGAGTGAAACTCAGTTTCAAAAGCAAAAACCAAACCAAACCAAACCAAACCAAACCAAACCAAACCAAACCAAATCTGTGAAACAAGACAAGGGATGTCTCAGGAGCTGAAGTTTCAATAACAGCATAGTTAGAAGAGAGAGAAGAAAACGATAGTTAACAGAGGTCAGTGCATTTAGAAAGAAGCCTTTACTTTGAACAAGACTTGACCCTAGTTGAGACTTTGCTGAAGGAATCCCTAATAGACAGACCTGAGCCACCTCCTTCCTTTGTCATATATATGCATCTCATATGCACCTTACATATATGATGATTGCTCTTTAACTCAGAAATCCTCGTTTCTGGATCTTACCCTGGTCCAATTCCAAATGATCTTCTTTGGTTTTAGCTGGATCTTTAGGAAGACTGGTCTGTCTAACTTTGTTGCATCTCATTGTACCCTATTTGCCAGACCACTTTGATAAGGAGATCCTCATATAATTCCTTTCTGTGTTGCTGCCCTGATTGTCTTCCATGTTTAGAGTTCGATTTCTCCTTTTCTAACAGCTGAAACACATCCAGATCAAAATAAGCTTCATTAAGGCAGCATTCTACAAAGACAGTGGTTCTCCAGTGGTGGTCCTCAGATTACCTGCATTTTTTTTTTTGATACCTTGTGGAAATAAAAGAAAACCCAAACATCACCTGTTTCTTAAAGTTTTGGTGGAACTCATCGAATACAATTCTCTTAGGCCAGATACCACTTTAGAAATTACGATGTTGATTACATTTTCAGTTTTTTTTTTTTTTGCAGTGCTTGATCTAGTCACATTTTCACCTAATAATAGGTTTATTTATTCCTACGGAACTGCTTCAGATAAACATAGAAAAAGTTAAAACAAAACAAAACAAAACAAAAAGGTTTATTTAACTTAGGACTTTATAGAGTTGAGAAAAGCACTTTGTTATGGGAGAATATATAAGTTATTTGACATAGTCCCCTGTAGCAGTCAAGATACAATAAACTATATACAATAAACTATAATGATACACAGTAGTTCTAAGGTCAGCCTTGCTATTCACATTATTTTCCAGGGCCACTTCAATGAGGAACTGGGGAGAGCATTTAAGTTGTGTGACTAGCTATGGCCTGGTCTAGATCTTCTTCTGTAGGTATTGCCTTCTTCCTGTCTCAGCCTTTTCTTGCTTTCAAGGTCTTACTAGTAAATTCTAATCTTTGCTTATGCAGTCTTCGAGTATTGTGTTTTCCTCTGTTAATTTCATGGAAGGCTTCCCTCTAATGTAGCCTCCACTGGCCCTGGCTGTGCAAAGCTTCTGGTCTCTCCAACAAGCAGGAGTCTTGCGTCTTTAGCTCTTTTTCTGCAAGAGCTGTGCTCTGCCGCTCTCTGTGGCCATGGCAGATGATTTCTTGCCACCTCCCCCTCTCCCCACCAACTTCCTTTCCTCCCTCTAATTTCTTTCATAACAGGAGTTCTCTTGGTTGAAGTTAACATGAAAACAGTTAACTTTTTTTTTTTGAGGCGGAGTTTCACTCTTGTTGCCCAGGCTGGAGTGCAATGGCACCATCTCAGCTCACTGCAATCTCTCTGCCTCCCGGGTTCAAGCGATTCTCCTGCCTCAGCCTCCTGAGTAGCTGGGATTACAAACATAAGCTACCACACCCGGCTAATTTTGTATTTTTAGTAGACGGAGTCTCTCCATGTTGATCAGACTGGTCTCGAACTCCCGACCTCAGGTGATCCACCCGCCTCGGCCTCCCATAGTGCTGGGATTACAGGCGTGAGCCACTGCACCCGGCCAACAGTTAACTTTTACCTGAAGCTGAAGTTAAAACAGTTTCTTCATGGGCAGGCATATGATTGCTATAATTTCCTTTTAATAATATTCGGTATACTCTCTCCTCATATCACCAAGCAGTAATTTTGAGCCTACTGTTTTGTCCTTTGTGCCAGGGTTCTCAAGGTGTCTTACATGAAAAGAGCTCTGTGGCATGTTACATTTGGGAGCTGCTGGATTAAAGTTATATAGGCTCTTTTGCTGACCGTATTTCCAGAACCTTGACTGGAATGTTAATATCCACTGTAAATCTCCAAGTGGGTACCAGTGTTCTGCAAAACACTCTGGGAAATTTTCCCCTTCCTTGTTCTTTTTAGCCCGTCTCTATTATAACTTGAGTGAAACAGGGCTGTCCTATACACCGGTCTCAGCATACTGAGACATCCAAAGGAAATCCAAGTCTGGCTAAAAAAAAACTCACCTTGAAAAACAATGTATGTTGGTCAAGACAGATGACTCTTGAAGAGGGAGCAAAAGGATAACTGCACCACCCACCATCATCTTTACACATTTCTCCTCCCCGAAGTCCACCTCAGCTCCCTAGCTGCTTCTCAGCGTCTCTCTGCAGCCTCTTTCTGTAAACTCTAGCCTTTTGATTTTTCCTCTCGCCTCTGAGATCTATTATATTCTTTCCAGATGAGCTCCATACTCTTTTTCATGAGTAAATTAATTTGACCTTTCTGGAGCTCTTCCATCTTTTCCTTTTACCCAGCACTGAGATCATTGCAACAGTTTCTTGAAGCTAGACAGAGCAAAGACAGATTCTTTCTCAGAAGTCAGGGGAGGGCAGAAAGGTCATTCTGGGGGCTTTGGAAGGAGCACACACAACACCCCTCTTTCCTGGGTAATAAAACATGGAATAGATGGTTGCAGATGAGAATAACAGTTTTGTTCCTAATGCAGGTAACTGGAGAATGAAACTTACACTTACTCAAAGAGTCATAGGCAGATCTGGGCCAGCACCACAGGGTGGCAACTTACTGTGTGTGGAAAACAATGCCTACTTCTTAAAAGAGGCCACTCTGAAAGAAAGATTCAGTCCCTAGAAGGGGCTCAGCCATACAGGCTTGGTTCTCTCTTCCCATTTCATTTCTTCCAGGGGGGTGTCCTGGTCACAACTCTGTGCCTAACACAACAACTTTCTCTAAAATATTTATTTGTAATACCTCAGGCCTGGCCACATTTGTCTGGGACAAATAATAAATACATTTTAAATAAATATTTCACGTTTGTGAAGTATCCAAATTGCACAGGGCCCGCCTTCTACCACCCACTCCTTCCACTCTAGATTCATGAACACTGTAGAAATTGGTCCATGGCATTTGCACAAAATGTCATCCATGGCTGAGTTGTACTATTGGTCTTAGACCAACAGAAAGTTATGCTTGTTTTTCCTTCTGAGGGACTTGTTGGTTTTGTAGGAAGGTTCTGTAAACCCATGAGTCAATAAGGTACCCCTGCTTCAGATCTTCCCCTACTTAACAGTCCAGCCACGGATATGACGTGGTAGCAGTCTATATCAGCCGGCTCACAGAGGGCTCATATTGTGGAATATATTTTATAGTTTAATTTGCATACTTTCCTGAAGCACACATTTCTTCGGACCTGTGCCTGAGCAGCCTCTCAAATCAGCATGGAAGCATTAGGTTTTGCCACTCAGTGCTGGGGGCTCCAACTATAGTTGTGTGACCGTCCTTGTGCTTCCTGCTTCAAACACATGTCTTCTTCAGACTTCGCTTGGCTTCTCCGCCACCTGAAGTCCTCTACAGACTCTGATGATATCAGAAGATGAAGAATTAGAATTAGTCTCATTTTTGGGAGCTCCCATTCAGATACAGCAGAGATACAATGAGACGGAGACACAGCTCAGTATTGCAGCTCTGTGGTTCTTGTCACTCCAATTTAAAGAGCTGTAAAGAGAGCCCTTGGGCTCCCCTGCTCTGTGATTCTAGAGAAGGATGTCACTCAAAGCAGGAGATAGACCCTTCCATGTGGGGTGTTGTTATGGTGGCAGCACATACCTTCTTCCTCTTTGTATCTTACCTGAGGTGCATGCAGATGACTGGAATTGAGGAAGGCGGTTTTAAAGACTTCTGGGTAAGCATGAATCCAGCGGTATTTGCTGACCAGTGTATTCATCTAGTTCCACATTGAAGATTTCTTCTTCATTGAAGGGAAGAGATGCTTGATTAGGCCTGTTTAGCTCCTATGATGTCTCTTTCACTGCACCCCTTTCCCCAGTGTCCGACTTCAGTTTCCTCTCCTCCTTCAGTCTCCTCTCCTCTCCTTCATGAAGGCTTCCTTGACCACCAGAGCCCATAGAAATTTTGTCACCTCAGGGGTGTTCACTGACTTAGCTTTATTGAGTACCCGTGTTGTGCCAGGTGCTGGGCGGAGAATGTGAATTGACAAAGATGAACGACAAGGTTCCAACTCTTGAAGGATATGCAGGAATAGTCATAGCCATTTTTAACTTTGCTATTGAACGCAGTCTGTTAAAACAGCTCTAGGGAGGCATCGTTCATGTGGTTTTCTTTGAGAATGGTGCCCCCTAGAGTTAGGCAACTTGAAGGGCAGGCTGAGGATGCAACCTGAAGGGCGGGTTGACTGAATGTTAATCAGATATTGCCATGCATTTTTTTTTGCAATCTAATTATAAACTTTTTGAGGGTAAGGGTTTTATTTTGATAGTTTTTGTATATTTATGCATAGGGTTTAGCATGCTGGTTTTTCCTTTAATCAAAATTCAGTAAATACTTAATTGAGTTATTGAAATAGCTTTCTTGGTGAGATTATCAAATTAACTTGTACACTGTCACGGGAGCAGCTGGATACCAGTTCCTTATCCATCATGGTGAGGGTGTGGAGGGGAGAATGGAGAATCAGTTTTTATAAAGCTTTCCAGGCGATTCTTTTCAGACCATTTAAAAAATATTGTCCCAAGATTTCAGCATATGAATATCAGGAAGCAGACTGACATAAAACTCTTCAATGTACACAAACAGCCAAGAAAGTGATGTTAAATTTAGAGTCCATTAGAAATCTCCATAGAATGAAATACAACTATAAAAACTAAACAAGAACATAATTAAGAATTAAGGGAAAGAGAAAGACTTCGGTGAAATCATGATGTTTCAGTTACCAATTGCTGCATAACAAACCACAAGAAAACCAAAACTGGCCAGGTGTGGTGGCTTATGCCTGTAATCCCAGAACTTTGGGAGCCTGAGGCAGGAGGATCACCTGAGGTCAGGAGTTCAAGACCAGCCTGACCAACATGGAGAAATCCTATCTTAACTAAAAATACAAAATTAGCCAGGCGTGGTGGCCCATGCCCATAATCCCAGCTACCCAGGAGGCTGAGGCAGGAGAGTCGCTTGAACCTGGGAGGCAGAGCTTGCCGTGAGCCGAGATCGCACCATTGCACTCCAGCCTGGGCAACAAGAGTGAAACAAAACAAAAGACAAACAAACAACAAAACTGAAAGTGAATGGCTCAAAGCAACTCTCATGCATTATTTCTCATGATTATGTGAGTTGACTGGGCTAAGCTGGGTGATTTCTCTGCTCCATGTGGTGGAGCTCTGGTCATTCATGCAGCTGTATTCAGCTGGGAGCTTGGCTGGAGCTGGAACATCCAAGATGGGCTCACCTTCTCCAGAGCTTTCTTCTTGTGATATCTTATCCAGTAGTCTACTCAACTTCTTCTTCATCTTCTTCTTCTTTTTTTTTTTTTCCAAAGAGAAGATATTTACTGATGAGACAAATATGAAGGGATTATTTATTACTTTTGGGCAGCAGGACTGAGGGAGACCAGCCAGCACTGGCTCACAGTGGGAACCAAACAGCGGGGCCCAGATGGGTGACATTTTTTGATGCACCCATATTCACTCCTGGCACCATCCAGGAATTTATCTATGGTATCTCCAGACACAGAAAGACTGTACTCATGGATGCCATAAACTTTCAGAATTGGCAAAAACTTAGATGTCATCCAAAAATCTATATGTATCCTTGAGGCCTCTTTCCTTCATCCTCCACTTCTGATCCACCGGTAAGCCCTGATGATCTGTCTCCAAAATATTTTCCAAATCTGTGCATTTTTATCAAGGCCACTGTCACTGCCTGATTATGGTCATCAACATTGTATACCTCCAGTTGGTTTCCCTGTTTTATCTGATCAGCTCTTCTTGAGACCACACACATACATTTCCCATGTGTAAATCAAATGCCACAACCCTGCTTAGAGCTCCAGGCATTTCTCTTACACCCAGAGTAAAATCCCAGCTCCTGAACAGGGGTATTAATTTATAGGGCTGCCTTAACAAAACACCACAACTGATGGTTTAAAATGACAGACATCGATTCTTTCACAATTCTGGTGGTCAGAAGTCTGAAATCAAAGTGTCAACAAGGCCATGCTCCCTCTGAAGGCTCTGGAGGAGAATTGGTTCATGCCTCTCCCAGCTTTTGGTGGTGGCCAGCAATCCTTGGCATTCCTTGGTTTGCAGCTGCGTCACTCTCATCTCTGCATCTGTCATTATGGGACATGCTTGCTGTACATCTCCGTTTTCATATGGCTTTCCTTTTCTCATAAGGATGCCAGTCAAACTGGATTAGGACCCACCCTAATGACGTCATCTTAACTTGATTCTATCTGCAAAGAGCCTATTTCCAAATAAGGTCATGTTTATAGGTACCGGAGGTTAGGACTTCAACATACCTTTTTGGGCAGCCCCAGCTTCATAACAGCATGATAGCTGGCTTCCAAGAGGAGGAAGCAGAATTTGCAGTTCTCTTAAGGTCTGGGTTTAGAAGTCCCAGAATCCCCTCCCCTCCCCTCCCCCTCCTCTTCCTTTTCCTTCCCTTTAGTGGTCTGGCTCTGTTGCTCAGGCTGGAGTGCAGTGATGCAGTCTTGGCTCCCTTCAATCTCTGCCTTCTGGGCTCAAGCCATTCTTCCACCTCAGCCTCCCAAGGAGCTGGAATTGCAGACACATGCCACCATACCTGGCTAATTTCTTTAATTTTTTTGTGGAGATGAGGTTTTGCCATGTTGCCCAGGCTGGTCTCAACTCTTGATCTCAAGCCATCTGCCTGCCTTGACGTCCCAAAGTGCTACGATTACAGACATGAGCCACCACACCCCCCTAACTGCTGCTACATCTTTTGGACAAGACAAGTGACAGGGCCAGCCCAGATTCTAGAGGAGGAGAAATGGACTCCACCTCTCAATCTGTATATACAGAGAGGGGGAAGAATTGTTGGAGGTCATATTTGATTGGTATCTGCCACACATTTGCATAGCCACATCTGGCACACAGTAAGAAGTGGCTATACTTTTGGGCCATCTAATTTTAAGCCAAAAACCAAACCAAAACAAATGAAACCTGCTACAGAGTCCATGTAATGGAATGCTATTCAGTAACAAAAAGGAACAAGATACTGATACGTGGGGTAACATGGACGCTCAACCTCAAAAACATCATGCTAAGTGAAAGAAGCCAGACAAAAAAAAGTCATTTATTGCGTAATTCCATTTGTGTGAAATGTCCAAAAACACAAATCTAAGGAGAGAAAAAGTTGATTAGTGGTTGCTTGGGGTTGGAGGAAGGAATGAGGATTAATTTTAAATGGGCATTGATAGATCTTACTGGTGTAATAAAAATGCTCTAAAATTAGACAATGTGGATGATTATACAATTCAGTAAATTTATTAAAAATCATTGAATTATACATTTAGAAGGAGTGAATCTTATGGTATATAAATTATATTTCAGTAAAGTTATTAAGAAAATATGGGATGGCCAGGCGTGGTGGCTCACGCCGGTAATCCCAGCACTGTGGGAGGCTGAGACTGGTGGATCATGAGGTCAAGAGATTGAGACCATCCTGGCCAACATGGTGAAACCCTGTCTCTACTAAAAATACAAAAATTAGTTGGGCGTGGTGGTGCCCGCCTGTAATCCCAGCTACTCGGGAGGCTGAGGCAGAAGAATCGCTTGAACCCTGGAGGCGGAGGTGGCGGTGAGCCAAGATTGAGCCACTGCACTCCAGCCCAGCAACAAAGCAAGACTCCGTCTCAAAAACAAAACAAAGCAAAACAAAACAAAACAAAACAACAAAACAAAAGAAAACAAAAAACGGGATGGTGGCCTTTAATTCAAAAGACATGCTCCTAAAGACCTTGCCTAATTCAAATCTTGCACAATTTCAAGTCAATATTCCCACAGAAATAGATGTAAAGTAGAAGGGATGTGTCTTCCAAGTACAAAACCCCACACCTATTGTGTTCTATTTTTGCTTTAACTGCCTTTGTTTTCTCAGCCTTACATCATTTACACAGTACTCACTCTTAATTTAACAATAGAGCATATCAAGGCTGATATCTGGCCTTCCTCATAACTTTTTATCACGTCTAACTTCCAGTCCACAGCTATTGATTTTCCAGCGTGTTTTTCAGCAATAGGGCCATCACTTACATGAGCTGTTTGATGACACTGTTATAGACTATTCAAAAGACTTCAATTCTTAGCCACTGTGAAATTCAAAATAAGAGCTGATGGCCACCAAGACCATTGGCTGAAGTGCGGTCCAGCGTGCACAGCAGTGCTTGTTGATTAAAGATGGCAGGTATTTCTGTAACCCATTAAAGTGACACCGTCCAATGTAGTAACACAAACACAATTTACAAACCTCTCAGCATGCCCACCTTGAAATTTTGCAAACTTTGACAAATTTCCACATTTAAAAAGATTCATATGTTTTAAATTTTGCTTACAAAGTGAAACTTTATTATTATTACTTTATGTATTGCACTATTTGAAATCATACATATTCACAGGAGCGGCAAATGTACTATGTTGCAGAGTTGGTGATGGGGGAGACCTTGCCAGCCTAGTTCTCTCTGCCTCCCTCATGTTACTGAGATGGAAAAACCTCAACATTCAGCATGTGCAGTCCAGATGGCTCGGAAGCCCTTTGTATTTGCATCTATTCAATTTGTAAGGAGTTTGTGTTCCATGAATTTGCATTAAGTTTCAGGTTAGACTCAATAATCCCAAATACCAAGTGAAATTCTGCCTGATCCATCCAGCTTCTGGAGCTTGTCAGAAACTCCGAAATTGGCTTGAATTTTCTTCAAGGATTTATGAATCTGGGCTGAATTTGAGGTTCATAAAGTGATCCAGCCAGAGTTGCTTAGTCTGGGATTTCAGAAGACGTGTTTCGCACATTTCTCTCTACACATCAAGCAAGTTGTTATCGTCTGCTGGATTTGTGTCTTGCTCTCCCTAAATGACCTCGACACCCATTTTAGATCCTCATGCCTTCATTGATGTTATGGGTTCAGTGTCCCCCACAGATTCATATATTGAAGTCCTAACCCCCCAGTACCTCAGAATATGACCTTATTTGGAGATAGGATCTTTACAGAGGTAATCAAGTTAAAACGAGGTTAATTAAAGTGGGCCATAATTCAATATGACTGGTATCCTTATAAACAAGGGACATTTGTACATAGATATGACACAGGGAAAACATCAGGTAGACGTTGAGGCAGAGGTCAGAGTGATGTGTCTACTAGTCAAAGAATGCCAAAAATGGTCACAAACCACTAGAAGAAAAGAAGGCAGGAAACAGATTCTTCTTCACAGCCTTCGGAAGGTACCAACCCTGCTAACCTTGATCTTGAACTTATAAACTCCAGAACTGTGAGGCAATCAATTTCTGTGTGTAAGCATTCGGCTCGTGGTACTTTGTTAGGCAGCCCTAGCAAACTAATACAGTTGATACAATAAGAAGATAGACAAATAGCATGTATTTTGGACTGTGACAAAATCTTTTCTTAGGCATTTATATCAGTTGATTTTCATAAGGACTCAGAAAAGTAGGCATAAACTTCATTTTTCACTTGAGGAAGTGGAGGCCAAGAGACTGGATCAAGGTCACACAGCTCTTTTCCTTACTTGACACAGGACTAAGATCTCACGCTTTCTAGTCGTCCTGTCTTCTTGTGCTTGTTGGTGGCAGGGTTTGGGAATTAAAGACAGAATTAATAGAGATAACCTCAGTCTACATTATTAGAACTTGAATTAGAGAATAACACAAGCTAACGTTTATTAATCTCTATGTGTTATTCAAATCTTCCACCTATTCAAATCTTGCACGCACCCCGCCCCCCTTTTTTTTCTGAGACACGGTCTTGCTTTGTAGCCTAGGCTGGTCTTGAACTCTTGGGCTCAAGCAATCCTCCTGCCTCAGCTTCTCGAGGAGCAAGGATTACAGGGGTGTGTCCCTACACCCAGCAAGCACTGTTTAAGGCTTTACGAGATTAACTTACTTCTCACAACAACCCTATGAAATAAGTGCTATTATTATTATCATTTTTTTTTTTTGCCAGTCAAATTTAGCAGTGGGGGGTTATATACCATCTTTAGTGACACTAATGTTAATAAGTTCTGATAACTCACTACCATCGGACCAGCCTATTATTATCATTTTATGGGGAAATAAAGTGAGGCAGAGAGGCTCCATGTAATGAAGAAAGTTGTTTCCAGTCATGTGAATGAGTTTCCAGGAGGAAAGTGAAACTTCGCCCAATTGCTTTTTCTGGTGATTTTACTTTAATATATTTTCCATTTATAATACAGAAGTTATATATCAATCGTGAGAAAAAAATTCATAAGATTTTACCATAATACCAGATTAATTATCTTAATGCTTCCATATTGGCTTCTAGACTTCTTTTCCATGTACATACATAACATTTATCCAGAGGAATCATAACATGAAAGAAAATTGGTATTCTGCTTCCTTTCCACTTAATATCATACCAGAATCCTTTTTCTTATTTTAATGTAGAATCCACCATGATTATTTTAATGAATATTTCAGAAACTCTCCATTAAGTTTTAGAGGCTCTTCTTTTGGAAGAACCTAAGAGTAACTTGGCCAAAGTTGAAATGTGAACAAGACTTTCTAGGCTATCTGCGATTTTACGTTTCTATTCTTTGGTGCTTAATTAGTAAACACCAATGATGTTTGTTGAATGCTGTTCCAGATACTATTGCTGTGTAACATATCACCAAAATTTGTTGTAAAACAACTATTTTATCATGCTCATGGATGTCGTAGGTCAGAAATTCAGAAGGATCGAGTCAGCACAGTGGATACAGCTCATCTCTGCTCCATGATGACTGGGGCCTTGGTTGGGAAGACTTGCAAATTCAGGGGCAGCTTGTTTGCTGGGGTCTAAAGCCATCCAAAAGCTGTTTCATTCATATGTCTACAGGTTGATGCTCACTATTGGCTGAAACATCAGCTGGAGATGTCAGCTAGAACATCTAGAGCTGGCTTCTTGATAGTTGAGCTTCCCCATAGTATGGTAGCTGAGTTCCAAGAGCAGCATCCCAAGAGAATGTGGTAGAAACTGTGAAACTTTTATGAACTAGTCTTAGAAGTACATAGTGTCACTTGCATTAGAGTCATAAGCCCTTCCAGATACAAGGAAGGTACACTAGACCACCATATCTTGAGGTGAGCACAGTTAAAATGACATTAAGGGCATGTCAGATAGGAAGTATGGATGTGATTCATTTTGAAAAATAAAATCTACTCCAAGGTCTTTGATATGAAGCTATTTATTTGTGATTGCTCTCAGTTTGTTGAGAGCATTGCTCTTGTGGATAATATACCTAAAAAATATAACTGCATTTCTCTTTTATTTAACCTAGATTTTTTTAAATGGCTTATTTGATACATTAGACCCCTAATATATAGTTGCTAAAGGAATGAACTAATCCTGGTTTCATCATTAACTTTATGATGTTGGACAAATTACTTCTCTTATCTTTAGTTCCCTCATATCTAATAAGGGAACCTACTTTGTCTGAATGTAGTGAAGGTTAAGTCTGATAATGTAAGTAAAGCAATTAGCATGATGCCTGGCTCATAATTAGCGCTCCATAAACAATAACCGCTACGTTTGTCATCATTGAGAAGGCATGAATGGCTTGCATGTTTTTCTAAATCAGATACAAGGGATGCTTTGACCTAGCATTTTGATTAAAAAAATCTCATTATAGCTTCAAATAATCTTTTTTTCTCTCTTTTTTTTATGCTTGCCTACATGCAGATTTTTTTTTTTTTTTTTTTTTAGATGGAGTCTCACTCTGTCACCTAGGCTGGAGTGCAGGGGCACTATCTCGGCTCACTGCAATCTCTGCCTCCTGAGTTCCAGCGATTCTTCTGCCTCAGCCTCCTGAGTAGCTGGAACTACAGGTGCACACCATCATGTCCAGCTAATTTTGTATTTTTTAGTTTCACCATATTGGCCAGGCTGGTCTCGAACTCTTGATCTCATGATTCACCTGCCTTGGACTCCCAAAGTGCTGGGATTATAGACGTGAGCCACCGTGCCCAGCCTTTTAGCTTCAAATAATCTTAAAGGAACACGTGGGATAATAAAAAGCTGATTAAAAAGGGTGGCATAATGAATTTAACTGGAATTTGAAGGGCAGTGTGTTGAATTGGTGTCATGAAGTTCTTTCAAAATCCAAATGGAAAGGAAGTCCATTGAATCTTAAATTGAGAAAATGGGGCTTTTGAGGGATTGATTTTATATTGAAATCCTGGTGGTGTCATGTGGGACTTGCATTGTCATCCCTTCACTGCCTGTCTCCTTCAGAGTCAAGCCGACTCAGCTCGCATGCCGCCAGCACCCTTCCAGGACCTCTTTGTAGATCCTTGCTCTTATACAGTTGGGATCCCTAGTTTCCACTCTCATGTATTTCCAGGGCTGTCTATATTTTATCCTCTTAGAGCAAAACATTGCCTTTTCCACTTTTTCAAGAAATTGAATTCCACAGAGGCATTTATCATAACTTTTTTTTTAGACGGAGTTTTGCTCTTGTTGCCCAGGCTGGAGTGCAATGGTAAAATCTCGGCTCACTGCAACCTCTGCCTCCCAGGTTCAAGTGATTCTCCTTCCTCAGCCTCCCGAGTAGCTGGGATTACAGGCATGCTCACCATGCCCTGCTACTTTTGTATTTTTAGTAGACGGGATTTCTCCATGTTGGTCGGGCTGATCTTGAACTCCCGACCTTAGGTGATCCACCTGCCTCTGTCTTCCAAAATGCTGGGATTACAGGCATAAGCCACCACGCCCAGGCTATCATGATTTTTATAGGACTATTAAAGACTGGGGCTGTGGGGGTAAAGGTTCACATTGTCGAGCATTTAGCAGTTTGCTCACTCTCATCTCATCACCCTTACTCTTTACCTCTTGCAGGTCTGCACTCTGCATAACTGACCCTCCCAGACTTGATTTGCCTCCTAGGAAGTGTGGTTCAATTTACTAGCTATTGAGAAGAGTAAGTATTGGAAAGAATTTAAACAGAGAATTTGGGAGCATCAAAATAAAATTTCACACATAGGTAATTTAATGCTGTTTTTAATCGTGGAAATGCAGTTTGACTGGAGTATGCTGAAACACGATCGCCTATCATCCCCAGAACAGCACTCTAAAGTATTATTATTTTATCCCTATTTTACAGACGAGATGACTGAGGCACAATCAAGTAAAGTAGCCAAAGTTATTTGAAGCCCTGATATCTAACTATAAGATGTATGCCCTTAATTCTTATTCTGTATTACATTATCTGATAATTCTGTGTGGCCTTTTTCCATATTGGGCTACAAGGTTTCCAGACTCAAATAGTTTTAAGGAAGAGTTATTTGTACTCTATGATGTTCAGGAGTCGTTTTTACCTTTTGCATGGAGGTGCCTATGATTCCCTCCATCGATAAATTGATGTGCTCCCAATTTTGCCTTTTTGAAATGCTATTTATGTATGTATTTAAAATATTTTAATAGAGAAATCACCAATGTGCAAAAGTTACAAATGAATCAATATACTGTGAAAGATGTTCATTAGGAAGATAAGACCTCCCTAGTTTTTTTTGGCAATCATTTTATGGTATTTCTGATTAATGATTTCATTTGGGCCATTTCAATGTTCTGTGGTCTCCATTTGTTAGTGTTGATTATAGGATGCCATGCCTCACTGGAGAATGACTCATTTTGACCAACAAATGTGAATTAAAATCAATAGAAATGTCATTAGCATCCCAATATCATGAAAGATAATATAACCATTTCTTATGCATTCCGTTTATTAAAATTTGCTAAAGTGTGAAATATGTAGGACAAGTAACGATGTTTTAATCTTTCACCAAGGTAACAATTGAAAGCTGATTGATTCCATTCAGTAATTATAAAATCAGAATGATGGAAGATTGTAATCAAGTAGGATTCATTCTCCTACTTTGTCACTCCTCCATGCAAGATAAAATTCTCATTTGCATCATCCCTTTTATCTGAAAAGAAATCAAACTTCTATTTGCTTCACTAAATCCATGAGGTAGATAATAGCCTTTCCCAACTCTGGAAGGGATGGCGAGGCGGCTGCTGCCTACTAATAACTGAGAAGAGAAGGACAGCCCTTCTTTAAGTCTGGGTTGTCTCTGTGAGAACAGCCAATTCTACTTGCGTCTCTATATTCAAAGTACAACATCCCTCCAGTGTTTGTATAACCTACCCAACAAGGTAGGGGCTTGTACATTATGGTGATGCTTTTCCTTGCTTATGTAAGACAAACCTGGCTGGATGTAGCCGACCAAATATTATAGGTACGTAGTCAACTTGCTGGCCTGTAGAGACCTGTGGTGAGCTTTCCTTGTTCCAAAAAGGCTGGCAAGAACCCTAATATTTTTGTCTTTGAAGATATGGGACAATTGCCATTAGCTCATGGCTCTGCAGTTGTTAGGCTGGGTGTTAAGAGTGAGGAAGAGGAGAACAGTGGGGCAGGAGAAGGGGAGGGGTGTGGATCCATGCCATTAGGCCTAAAACCTAGAAACTCAAGCCTTGAAAGATGAGAAGGCCAGAAAAATCAGGAGATGCGCACACTTGGATGGTTTGTATCCATTATCTTATGGGGCTGGTTGGTGGCTTTGAAGTTAGAGGTGGGCTGGGTGCATCTTAGCACTTTGGGAGGCTGAGGTGGGCGGATCCCTCGAGGCCAGGAGTTTGAGACCAGCCTGGCCAACATGGAGAAATCCTGTTTATATGAAACATATAAAAATTAGCTGGGCGTGGTGGCACACACCTGTAATCCCAGTTACTCGGGAGGCTGAGGTGGGAGAATTGCTTGAACCTGGGAGGTGGAGGTTGCAGTGAGCTGAGATTGCACCACTGCACTCCAGCCTGGGTGACAGAGCGAGACTCAATCTAAAAAAAAAGAAGATAGAGGTGGGACAGTAGATCATGTCTAGCCATCATTGTTACGTAACCCAGAATGTAGCATCAGTTAACTTGGGAACAGTTAACTGATAAAAATTCCTCAGGGAAGGCTTTCTTCACTACATGTGACTGCTCCCTGCCTTCCATTTAGGTCAAGTGCTCCATTATATGCTGTCAAAAAATACTGTGCTTTTCTTTCCTAGTGCTTTTCACATAATCATGTTTATGAGATTATTTGGTTAATACCCCACCACTGGACTGAAAGCTTGGGGAGGTTAGGGACTGAGCGTATCTGGCTTTGAATGTGGCTGAATAAATATTCCTGACATATGCTCAAAATCTCCTTTCCCTCTCAGGCAGCCTGACCTGCATAGGAACTGGCATTGCCTGGTGATAATTGTCTTTCCTACTTGACTGTAAATATGTCCATCTGTCTCTTGGACCTTCCGGTTCCCACTCTGCTGGTCATAATGATTCAATATCTATAGGACCTGATTACACAACAATTTGGAAGTGACTTTATAACACACCCTACAAATTAACCAGGAAGTATTTCCGTTCTCAAAGGACTTGGATGCTTTACAGACTTTTCTTTGATGTGACTGAGGATGTGAAGGCTGGGACTTAAAAATGCCTTTCTTTGACTCAGGGTAGGAAAGAACACTGGGGTGATGCTGTTATTTGCTATACAAATATTTACTTTCATTGTTGTATTACTGACCTTCCAACAGATTTTCTGTGGGCAGGAGAGCATTGTGAAAAGATTGTTGTTTTTGGAGCCAGGCAGGTTTGAATTTAAATCCCAGCTCTAACAGTTACCAGCCATGAGGTCTCTCATCTGAAAACCTGGACAAATGGTGCTGTTTTGTGGGGTTATTCTGTCTCTAGATACTAGAGCTTAGAGTGCCTGATATGGTGCTTGATACATTGTAAGAGCCAAATATGTAGTTGGTAGGTTACAGTGAGGATTATCATTGCCAAATTTCAAAAAGTGAAAATGGATAGCCACAGAAGCCAGATAATTTGCTTTAAAAATTCACAACAAACTGTAAGATAGTGCTCAGGAGAAATGGATATAACTTTTTTTTTTTTTTTTTGAGATGGAGTTTTGCTCTTGTTACCCAGGCTGGAGTGCAATGGAGCGATCTCGGCTCACCGCAACCTCTGTCTCCTGGGTTCAAGCAATTCTCCTGCCTCAGCCTCCCGAGTAGCTGGGACTACAGGCGTCCACCACCATGCCCAGCTAATTTTTGTATTTTTAGTAGAGACGGGGTTTCACCACGTTGACCAGGATGGTCTCGATCTCTTGACCTCGTGATCCACCCGTCTCGGCCTCCCAAAGTGCTGGGATTATAGGCATGAGCCACCTTGCCCGGCCAACTTTTTTTTTTTTTTTTTTTTTTTTTGAGACGGTCTCACTCTATTGCCCAGGCTGGAGTGCGGTGGTGTGGTCTTGGCTCACTGCAACCTCCACCTCCCAAGTTCAAGCGATTCTCCTGCCTCAGCCTCCCAAGTAGCTGGGATTACAGGCGTGTGCCACCATACCCGGCTAATTTTTGTATTTTTAGTAGAGACAGGGTTTCTCCATGTTGGCCAGACTGGTCTCGAATTCCTGATCTCAGGTGATCCGCCCACCTTGGCCTCCCAAAGTACTGGGATTACAGGAATTAGCCACCATACTTGGCTGGATATAGCTCTTTTAAACTTCACAGAGAGTCAGACTTTTAGGAATGCTGGAGAAAGTGTAATATCCAGGAACATATGGGCATTGACTCTACTTTCTCTACTACCCTAAGATGTAGCTTTGTCGATGAATATGTTACAGAACTAGAAGAGCTTGGCGTTGAAATACATTTCCTTACATGGAGGTACGTACGTTATTAGTGTAAGTTCTGATGTGGCGATGTTAGCTCTAAGTTTAAAATGGCACTGGTTTAGCAAGAACTGGGTAGCTTTCTAGGACCTCTGCTTGCTTGGGGAATGTCTGTACCAGCTGCAGGTTTTATGGGGGATAGAGAAGTCAGACCAAAGTATACAGCATCTACTGCTGTTGTGGGTGGAATTTCCATTCTGCTAAGCGTGGTTAGTTTTTAACAGTGGCAATGTAAAGCAGGTGTGTCTGAGGCTGTCCCTGCTACTTAGAACCCCCTGGAAACACTGCAATCCCTCTGCTGAGTGGATCTCATGCTAGCCTCGTATTAGAATCACCTGGGTAGGTTAAAAAGGCTGATGCCTGAATGCCCCGTCAGACCAATTGAATAAGGTGACTAGATGTCTATATTAAAAAACAACAACAAAACCAACTCTCTAGCTGAGCTAAATGTCTCAGGGTTGAAAATCACTGCTAGCCCAAATATCTCAATACTCAATACGTTATAAAATTTGAGGAGCTTACATGTAGGGTGAGAGCAAATAGAAGAGAGAATAAGTTATAGAAGAGCTTACATCTCTGCTTTGGTGTATTTGGTTGAGGGCATTGATCTGGGAATTAGGTCTTGTTACTACCATCACCTGGAATAGGGAGCTCACTGTTTTTTAAACGGTTAAACCCCAGGGGAGGTGAGGTGATGGGTTCTGGGAATGGGATGTCAAGATGTGTCATTTACAATGCTGTGTTTTTAGGAAATACTCCTCTTAGAGTGCCTCCCTTGAGCCTGCTGGTTTGGCAACTTTACATCCAGCACTTAGCTACCCATCAGACCTGCCTCTGATCGCAGCAGAAGGCAGCTCTATCAGCAAAGGCAGCATGAAAGCCAGCCCCTACAGTGGGCTGCTCGATCGTCATCTCCACACAGGTGGTGCCCATCCTGGGTAAGCACCTGCCATGTGAGTGTTAACTGAGTGGGTGGCTCCCATCTCTTCCATAGCCCTTGTGGAAGACTCAAGATCACAGCGTCTTGGAACTGGAGGGGCTCAGGAGATGTGTTGGATCACTCCACCCAGTGGGGGAGACTGAGGCCCAGAGAGGTGAATAAAAGAACTATATCCACCCAGACAGGTGCACAGGGTTGGGGTGAAGCAGCTGCCCACAGTGCAGGTCCTCATGCCTAGGTTAGGGCTTTTCCCATCTTTTTTTATTCCCTCCACTTAAAAAAATTTATTTTAAATGTTTCTGAGTCATATCCACTTTTTAAAAAATTCCTTGGTTTCCCTGGCTTTCTCTTTCTCTTTCCTAGCTTCCTTCTGACTCCATCCTCTCCCATTTTCCCCTATTTTTCTTCTCGATTTTGTCATCTTAGCTTTTATGTTCTTTGTTTTGCTTCGATCGAAATGCTATGAGAGGAAAAGATGGTTAATTTTTCTTAGGCTCAAGCAATCTGTTCCAGTGAATAAGGTGACTGTTAAAGTTTGTGATCTGTAGTTCAAAAACATAAAAAATTAGGTTAAAAACAGAAAAAAAATAATAGGAAAATGGGTGAAAGGAAAACCAAAATTTCACCATTTCTGAACTCTTTCACAGAGGCAGATACTGTCAGGTGGAGAGGGGGAACCAGGCCATTGTTTTCCAAACTCTTCACAGATGGCAAGAGATGATGCTGGACAATGAGATTGCAGTGTGAAAGCTCATTTGAAGAAAACTTCTTGTGGCATCTCAGCAGGAGAGCGTTTTTATGAACAGGATGGTTATTGCCTGCCTGGCTGGAATTTTTTATTTTCTGCGTCATTCTATTTGAAATCATGGGGCTTTGACCAGGGGATATTTCCCTCCATGTGTGTGAGATTTTGTATTTGGGATAATAAGTACCTTCTCTCCAAACATTTTAGGATGCAAAAATGTACTAAAGTGACATGTACTTTTCCCTCAGATATTACCAGAATAATCTCTATAAAAGCAGAAAAAGGATAACATGTAGATCTGAATGTATTTTTTGTTCAATGTCTTTTCTGCTTTCTGAAACTTCCTGGAAGGAAGAGATTATTATAAAATTCTCTAGAAGGACAAAAGCTATGTTCCAAGCTTGGGGAGAAAATGACCCCTCTTAAAGTATTTTCTAACAGGCAGCAGTAGAGGATGTTCATTTAGTTTTGGTGTTCAGTATCCATTCATTCACCCTGTGTGGGATCCTCTCTTCTCCACGCTCAGGTCATTTAGTGAAATAAAGCTGGTCTTATGCCCAGCTCTATCTAGGGAGCATATAACCCAGGCTCAAGTCACGTGAGTGCAGTCTGCTCCTGCCTGCAATGACTGGTTGGAGATTGGCATGTGATGAGACTACAGAGGGGGAAACATGTCCTGTTTTTCCACTTAAACCTAAAAGGAGATGTGCTATAGTTGTAGTCAATTATAAAGAGAAAGCCCATTTGAGAGTGAAGTGACACAGAGGATGAAACCTGACTGATGGAAAACAGATAATATACTCAGAGGAGACTTAGACAGTTGGGCAGAGTTGGGGGATAAATT
Organism: Ateles fusciceps; assembly: GCA_036589455.1. Lineage (NCBI taxonomy): Eukaryota > Metazoa > Chordata > Mammalia > Primates > Atelidae > Ateles > Ateles fusciceps. Next base: position 564,642 of record JAZHEH010000800.1, on the reverse strand, counting down.
AGTGAAGATCAATGTGGGCTGAATTGTGCTCTCCCCCGCCACCTCCAACTAAAGATACGTGGACGTCCTAACTCTGGGTACCTGGGAATGTGACTTATTGGAAATAGGGTCTTTGTAGTCATAATTAAGTAGTCAGTTAAAAATGAGGTTATGCAAGGGTAGAGTAGGCCCTTAATCCAAGATGACTTGTGTCTTTATAACAAGAGAAGAGACACAGGGACAGACACACACAGAGACGGGAGGCCATGCGAAGACAGAAACACACATGGAAAAAGGCTGCATAGGCCAGGTGCAGTGGCTCATGACTGTAAACCCAGCACTTTGTGGGGCTGAGGTGAGAGGATTGCTTGAGGCCAGGAGTTTGAGACCAGCCTGGACAGCATAGTGAGACCCTGTCTTTACAAAAACTAAAAATTAGTCGGAAGTGGTGGCATGTTCCTGTACTCCTAGCTACTTGGGAGGCTGAGGTGAGAGGAGGATGGCTGGAGCCCAGGAAGTTGAGGCTGCAGTGAGCCATGATTGTGCCATTGTACTGCAGCCTGGGTGACAGAGTGAGACCCTGTTAGAAAAAAAAGGAAAAAAGAAATAAAGGAAAAGTGACATATGACAAGTGACAATCAGGGCAGAGGTTGGAGTGACACATCTGCAAGCCAAGGCATGCTGAGGATTGCTGGCAAATGCCGAAAGCTGGAGGGGACAGGAAGAGCCTGCAGAGAGAGCACGGCCTTGCCATGCTCATTAGTTAAAACATTAATTTTAGACTTTAGTCTCCAGAACTACAGAAAATATACTTCTGTTCTTTAAAGCCACCCAGTTTGTGGTACTTGGTTATGGCGGTCCTAGGAAACTAATACAAAAAATACATAGAAAATGTAGCATGCGAAGAAAATACTTTTTTATTTTTATTTATTTATTTATTTTATTGAGATGGAGTCTTGCTCCATTGCCTAGGCTGGAGTGCAGTGGCACGATCTTGGCTCACTGCAACCTCCACCTCTCGGGTTCAAGCAATTCCCCTGCCTCGGCCTCCTGAGTAGCTGGGATTACAGGCACACACAATGCCTGGATGATTTTTTTTGTATTTTTAGTAGAGACAGGTTTCACCGTGTTGGCCAGGCTGGTCTTGAACTCCTGACCTCAAGTGATCTGCCCATCTCAGCTTCCCAAAGTGCTGGGATTACAGGTGTGAGCCACCGTGCCCTATGACTTTTTTTTTTTTTTTTTTAAATTCTGGGGAAAACATAAACTTGTTCAGGAAAGGAAAGGTGAACAGGATACACCACATGGCTTTGTTGTCAAGAATTTAATAGTCATAGTTCTATAAATATTGATTACTGCTCTTACCAAAATTATAACATATTGGGAAGTATATACGTGTGGTGGGGCTGTGTGTGTGTGCGGGTACTTATGATGTCATCTTCCATAGCGCAGAGTCAATATATGATGCTTAAACTAAAAAATCAAGAGGCAGCAACATGAACATGTTATTTAGAGATACAGAGGTAAAAAGTAAATGGTTCATTTAAAACAGCTGGAAGTGTCTGCTGTCTGGGAGCAGGAAACAGGAGGTAGGGACTTCTTGGACTGCTTTAGAACGATTTGACTCTTTATATTATGTGCATGAATTACTTTGATATAAAGGAAAACTGCTTTAAAAAGAAGAAAATTTGAACCTATGAAACAAGCTACTTGTAGAACTAAGGCATGTGATGACTTTGGATAAAAGTGTGACATTAGATACATTTATTTTGGGGCTAGTTGCTAGTACCTCTGTTTTCTGGGCAGTGAGGGGGTAGGGGTGGCAGAGAGGGGTCAAAATTCCTCCATATAGCCTTTATATCTCCCCTTCTCCTATATTCAAGTCCAACTCTTAAAAAAGAATAAAAACCTCCATTACCTTAAGTTTATAATTACTGTTTAAAACCATAAAGTTCATTTTTACAAGGATCTTTCCGTAAGACTGAAGGAGGTTCTAAAGATGAAATTTCCTCCTATGTGTATTTCCTTGGAGTAGAAGTCACAGGCACTTTCTTTTCCCACTGGAATTTTGAGTTGCATAAGTTTGTTTCTGACTAGTAACTAAGAACTCAGTGTCCTTGGCCTCTCACACTGACCTTAAGGCAAATGTCTTTGAACCGTCCACTCCAGTCTGTCAATCCTTCTGAGGAAGAATGGTCTAGCCTGCACTGCTGCTTTTTACCATTAGGGGGCAGTGGGGCCATGAGTGCCTAGGGAGACGGGGGAAGAATGCTTAGCACCTGGCGAGTGGAGGAAGTGTCTCTCAGTGTTTGCACTTAAAGCATTTCAGTAGCTAGATATTTCATTGGTACAAATGGTGTATTTTCTTCTAAATTTTGTGCAATCCAAAAAGGCAGGAAGTTCGATCTTAATACATTTGCCGTGGCCATCTATTTCACTATGAGCCAGGAATTTATTAGGAAAACGAAGAGAATTGCAAGAATAACTTTAGATGGACATTTCCCCATTTTCCTACTTGTAGAATAGGTTTGGTACATGTTCTGAAAGAACACGGTGTCAGTTGAAACAGTGCTCTGCTTTCTTCCCCTGTTATTCCAAAATAGATGTGCTTCTCACACACATGGATAGACCATTTACTCCTGATTTGTATCTCAGGGACAAATCTGACTTATTAGCACCGTTATTTGTAAACTGCTAACCCGGTTCCCTGTGCTGTTGTAACGCTGTCTCTGATGGGTTGCTGTGAAAATGTGAAGATGTCTGTCAGGCAGGAAAAATTATGTAAAAATGATGTGGGTATAGAAAATGGGATCGACAAAATGTAATAAACTCCTCCTGGGCTGAAGAGCAGAGCTGCATATGTAATGAAGCACTTTAGGATTACGTCACCTTTTATATAACATCTGGCAGTGACTTTTATTTCAGCGCTAATTTGAGAAGCCAGGGCGCTTTTCTCTTCCCCTCCCCAAGACTGCCTTTATCTGAAAGAAGAAAGAAGGCACTGTTAAATTTTGCATGCAAAGAAAGCCAGAGTGGCTAGATTACTCCCTTAGGGTAATGGAGAAAGGAAAAAGAAAATCGAAAAAGGTCAGGTGAACAAAGCAGAAGGAATGAAGAGGTTTGTGTGATTCTTAGTGAAATTGGACCAGTCTAAGCAACCAGACAGGTAATCTGGGTGACTCTACCCCCTCCTTCTTCCCTCCTGTGCCCCTCCCTGGACTTTGGCTGTATAGATATGACCCAAGAATACTATGGAAATAGCATTTCCTTAAATATTTTGTCTGAAGTGAAGGGTTGAAAAAATTATTGAGATAATTTGGGAAAATCCTAAAATTTGTTCCTTTAGCCTTTGAGAAAAAGCTTAAAGCCAAACACCTCTCTCCCCCAGTACTATCCATACACTGATCTATCACAACAGATTATTCAGATGGTCAACTTGCTGCTTTAATTTGTCTGTATAGGCAATGGTGAAAAGCCTTTTATGAAATTGAATGGGAATTTACTCCTTCAAAGCCAGGGACACAGGAGGGGTGAAGACCCTCTTTGCACTTTCCCTTTTCCTTCCCTCATAGCTTCTGGGTCCATGTTTGCCTTGGCACAACCTGGACCTTGCTGGACCATGTTTGCTGACCTCCTTGTTCTCTTCCATCATGTGTCTTTTGAATCTTCCATTATTGTGTCAACCCTGGAAATGCTCTTGTCTGAATTTCAAGGCCATGTCTACAGTTCAGAAGAGGTAGTGTCTTACTTTTGTATCTAATGGGTTCCCAAAAATGTGTTTGAAAGTTAGTTGGATATTTGAAAGTCGAACAATAGATTTGCATGTTGTAAGGAAGAATTTGTTCTCAATTCTAGCTAAAGTATATGATGAAATCCCTAATTATGGTTTCTGCCAGTGCCACCTCCCTCAGGCCTTGGCAACCCTGTGGGTGGGTGAGAACAGGCACATGGCTGCAGTGGGTGGCAACTGCCAGTCGTTGTGGGCTGAGGAAGTTAATCCAGGAATCTCTCCTTCCAAGACTTAGCTCCCCTTCCCTCAGCCCACCCTGAAAGGGCAAGGGCTGGAGTAGAGGGTCTGGTTCTTTTTTTGAGACAAAGTTGTGTCCTCTGTCACCCAGGCTGGAGTGCAGTGGCTCAATCTCAGCTCATTGCAACCTCCACCTCCTGGGTTCAATCTATTCTCTTGCCTCAGCCTCCCAAGTACTGAGATTACAGGTGCCCATCACCATGTTCAGCTAATTTTTTTGTATTTTTAGTAGAAATGGGGTTTCACCATGTTGGCCAGGCTGGTCTTGAACTCCTGACCTCAAGTGATCTGCCCGCCTCGGCCTCCCAAAGTCCTGGGATTACAGGCGTGAGCTACCATGTCCGGCTGAGGGCCTAGTTCTTAACCTACCTCCAAGAATAATCATATGTGACACCCATGAGGTGGTGGACATGGCGTTGGTGGACATGGGCAGAGTACTATAGTGGTTGGGGGTGGTCAAAGGACGCCCTCAGGAATGGTGGTCCTGTGTGAGCTGGCAAACTCCAGTCTCCCTGGCTATGATCTCTGGAGTGCTGTCTGGTAGCACTGGCCAATGGAGACTTATCTCTGGCACTGTAGCAAGGAGGTGCTGGAAAATTCTTCTGTTGTCTTAACTTGAACCTAGCCCCTTCTTCTAGTAGCTGTGGCTGCCTGGCATGAGATCATTCTAACAATAATCTAAGATAATTTAGGAAAGATTGAATTTTGAGTATGAAAGATTTGTAGATGCTAGTGTTTAATTTTTGATAGTGTGATATATTGATTATATATTGTGGCATAGCATACTGCTCCAAAACTTAGTGTCTTAAAACCACATTTTAATTATCTCACAAGTTCCTGGGTCAGGAATTTGATCAGTGCTAGGCTGGGTGATTCTTCTGCCTCACATGGCATTAACGGTCTGGTGTGGGCTGAAGCATCCAAGACGGCTTCCCTCGCATGCCTCATGTCTTGCCAGGAATGGCTGACAGGCTTTGGGCCCCTCTCCCTCTCAATGTAGTCTTAGAGCATCTCTACATGTTCTCTTTAGAAGGCCAGTTGGACTCTTACATAGCGGGTCACTCATGACTCTGCCAGTTATTTTAGAGACTAGGGTTGGAATTGGCATGGTACCGATTCTGTCATACTCCATTGGTCAAAGCAGTCACAGGACAGCCCAGAATCAAGAATGATGGAAACAGATTCATCTCCACAGGAGAGGAGTGTCAAAGAATTGTAGCCATCTTTGATCCACCACATGGGGACTGCATAAATATAAAATGTGTGTAACTGAAGCAACAAAGAAAATATGTCCGGGAAACACATTTCCTGTCTTTCCTAGGTAGATCACAGTTTTCCCAAGGGAAATAGGGGCATCAGAAGGACTAAGCTTCTTTTTCTGCTGTCACCCAAGGCAGATGTTTTGCTAAACTAGGGCAATATTGAGGTTTGTATCCCTCGTCATGCTTTTGGTTCAAAATACAGCTCTTGTTAAAGTGCTTAGGCACTCTGCTGGTAGGTGCATTGGAAAACCATAAGTGGATAACATTGAAGGATACTTTGGAGATGATATTGGCAAATTTCCAAAGGAAGAATTGGGAACATTTCTTTTTGTCTCCATTGTATCAGGCAGCTGTGCCAATGACTAAACAAGCAATGGATCATGCAGGTTTTGAAAACTTTTCAGGTTTTTCTTTTTGTCTACAGCAGAGCGAGGAGGGGGGAGAGAACTGGTTTTTTAAGTCTAATTTAACTACGTTTAATTTTTTTTGTCTCTAAGTTTGATATGCAAGATTTCAGCAAAAGCTTTAGTAAAAATAATAGCAATATATTATGCTGCTTATTATTGTAGATATGATATAATACTGGCAGCATCATGGGGTCCTTTTTCAGGCACTCATTTAATGAATTAGTTTTTGAAGAGATAATATGAGCACATAGTACAAATGTTAAGGGAACAATAGGGCACGGAATAAAATCTTCCCCCGCCCCTGATTCCTATTCCTGAGTCCCTCATGTCCCTTTCTCAGAGACAATTGTTCTTTTTTGTATATCCTTCTGGATAAATTATTCTTTTTTTTTTGTTTGTTTGTTTGAGATGGAGTCTCACTCTGTTGCCCAGGCTGGAGTGCAGTGGCACAGTGTTGGTTCATTGCAACCTCTGTCTCCCAGGTTCAAGAGATTCTCCTGCCTCAGCCTCCCAAGTAGCTGGGATTACAGGCACATGCCACCACACCTGGCTAATTTTTCTATTTTTAGTAGAGATGGGGTTTCACCATGTTGGCCAGGCTGGTCTTGAACTCCTGACCTTAGGTGATCTGCCCATCTTGTCCTCCCAAAGTGCTAGAATTACAGGTGTGAGCCACCGTGCCCTACCCTTTCGGACAAATTCTATACATATACAAATATCCACTCTGTATGTGTGTGTGTGTGCGCGCGCGCGTGTGTATGTGTGTGTGTGTATAATTGTAGGATACCTGATTATATGTCCTTTTTGCTCATAAACAGAAGCATACTGTATACAGTTTGTACCTTGCTTTTTCATGAAATGATGTATTGGAAGTTGTTCTGTATCAGTAAATATAGATTAACTTCTTTTTTTCCCCAAGAGCTACATAGTATTTTATTGCATCATTCTCTCTCTCTTTTTAAAAACAACAACAACAACAACAACAACACACTAGTCTCCAGTTGATGGTTATCTAGGTTATTTCCAATCTGTTGCTGTTACGAATAACATCAAAATGAATAGTCTTGGGCATGCGTATTTTTGCGTATGTGCAGCTATATCTGGAATGGGATTGTGGGGTTGAGGAGTATGCACATTGTAATTTTGATATCTATTACAAATGATCCTCCATAGAGATTCTATTAGTTTACATTCTGCCACTCAGCTTTTGTTTTAGATTCTGGGGATTGCCAGCGGAATTTGTTCTGAGGGGGGTCAAAGGTTAAGAAACGAGCTGTAAGACTGAACAAGAAAAGATCCACATTTGTGTTTTAACATCAGCCTTTATTTTATGAGATTTCTAAGTAGCTTACGAAATATCCTGGCAAAATGGACCAGCATCAGGTAGTCCTTGCCAGGAGAAAGCCTGTCCCATGGAAGAATGAGAAGTCTGGACTTGGAGGGGTAAGAATCTGTTTCTAGTCTGACATTGCTAGTACTCACTGGTGGATCTTGATTAAGCCAATTATCCTGTCTTTGACCTCAGTTTTCTTATTTGTCAAATGAATATTTGTAGTAGATGATCTTAGAAGAATCACTGGATCCAAAATTTTTCGGTTCTATGAAAATCCTTTCACTTTTTATAGTGTAATAAAAAGTCCTATACAGGAATAGTTGCATAACTTGCAAATCCCTGTGCAAAATGAAAATGCAGGTCCCCTGTTCAAAAATTAGGAAGTATTTAAAGATGGCCACAGCAGAGCATTTACCCAAGTGTGGGCCCTTTTGAGCACAGGGATCCTGTGTAACTGCACAGGTGGTAAGTCTGCAAACCTGGTCCTGCTCCTATAAAATCTCTTGTCTCCAAATCAGTAGTTTATCTGTTCTTAAGTTAGGACTTTGGTGGCCACTTGACATAGATATGGCTTGAAATTCCCACCACCCTTTCCTAAGGAAAGCTGCCTTGGTACACAGCCCCTTGTGGAAGAAGTAGCCCTAAATTGTACGTCGTGCAGTAGACGCCTGATGATTGGACCAGAGGCAGCCACCTGACCCCAGGGCAACCAGTTCATAGGCTGGCAAGTAGCTTAAAGGGCGGTCTGACAGGAAAAGCTTTGACCAGTGGGAATTAGGTAATTATGTTGATGAAACAGACGCTCTGGAATTTGAGCTGAGACATAATGGAGAGGATCAGCCAGCTGGATTGGGGGTTAGGGGTTGGTAAGAGTTGGGGGCTTGTAGGTAGAGAGAAGAAGCCACATATATTGTCATGTGTAATTGAACAGTGAACCCTCATTACTTGAGGTAGCCTAAGTGCATTTATTTCTGTCCTTTGTAACCCAAAAAGCATAATTAATCCAGTGTTATGCCAGACCATAGCTTCAGCCTGTTAGTGATTAAGCCATCTAGGGAGTATGCATTAAGAATAATTAAAAGTATGGAAATAGAAAAATAGCTCCCAGATCCTGTTTTCTCCTTCATCTGCTGCCTGAGCAGCCTGCGTTGGCCAGGTGAGGGGTGATCTGAGCTGGCTGAGGGGGGCCCTTCTGTCGTTTTACTTCTTTTTACCGTGGCTTAGCCAACTTTCTTACATATCCCTAGGACAGTTTTTAAAAAACGTCTCCTAAGTTATTCTTGACATCTTGTTCTTCCAGTGGAGTAGCCCTAGGAAAATCGTAGCTGTCAAATGTGCAACGAGACACACATTTTCTGGGTATCTATCTTTTTCTTTCTGCTGGACGATGCTAATGGATCCCTGGAGTCTGCAGCAGGATGAGGCAGTAGCTCGACCAAATGACCTCCCCAGACCTTTTGCAGTTAAGCCATGCTAAGGAAAGTATTTCAATATAGTCACTTTCCAACCCCCAATTATAGAATATCTATATAATTGTTCGATGTTTTTCTCTTTCCTTCATGGCTCAATAGAGGCTGAGTTTGTTGGTCTTCAGATGAATAACCAACTAATTTGGTCAGGGATACTTATAATTTATCGTTGCCAGTAGTTTGCTTTCTAGGATGCATTAAAATCTGTGGTGTGTGGGCACATTACTTATAATAACATACGCTGCACAGAGGAGCCTTCTTCAATGAGGCATGCGTAAAGCTGCACCATGCAAAATGGATCCCGATTCTAATGAATCACTCTGTAGCCCAAGAGCCTGGGATACCACATGAGATAGGACTCAGGGTGCTCATCTGACCCACAGGTGCCTCTTGACAGGGCACAATTTAGCTGTGTTTATGGGGGTAGACTAGGTGAATAAATTGTCCAACTGGCTTTAAACATGGAAAAAAGGACATTTCTGTTTGCTTTTATGTTAATGCACTGCCTTCAGTGTTCTGCCCCGAAAGGACCCAGGTCTGGGAGAAGAAACAAAGGTGAAAGGCCTAGAGTTCTATGTTTTTCCTAGCCTGGGGCACCAGCTGTACTTTACCAACACCCAACAAATACCTTGGTGAACACCTATGTAAGGGTGCAAGGCCTGGCTTGAGCCTGTGGGCTATCTGCAGTGATTACCATGGAAATACACTTGGGGCTTGTGTGATCAACATTTCTATACATGGCAAAGGGAAGAATGAACGTGGTAAGAGTTCCAAGTTCATTTTCCTGTGAATTCCAGGAACCTAAGCCTTTCCATGTCTGTCTTCTATTCATAAAATGGAGATGCCAACACTGATATTACCCTAAATGTTGGAGCACAACCCCCCACATATATTATTGTAATACCTTTTATTTACATGAAACATATTGGGGTTTTGAAAATAGTAAAAATTGAAATACAATTTAAAAAAGAAGCATTGTCTGGGTGCGGTGGCTCACGCCTGTAATCCCAGCACTTTGGGAGGCTGAGGCGGGCAGATCACCTGAGGTCAGGAGTTCAAGACCAGCCTGACTAACATGGAGAAATCTTGTCCCTACTAAAAATGCAAAATTAGCCAGGCATGGTGGCACATGCCTGTAATCCCAGCTACTCAGGAGGCTGAGGCAGGAGAATCGCTTGAACCTGGGAGGTGGAGGTTGTGGTGAGCTGAGATCACGCCATTGCACTCCAGCCTGGGCAACAAGAGCAAAACTCCATCTCAAAACAAACAAACAAACAAACAAACAAACAAACAAACGCATTAATATTTAAGGATATCTGGCTGACTGAAAAGAGATAGTAGATCAGAAACGTTTGTCTAAGTGTCTGATCACAGGAACAAACCAGGGCAGTTATACATATATTTAAATTTATTAGGAGGCTGTAGTGTTAACTGATTAGTAGGTGGGGGTGGACCAGGACAATGTCATTTATTTAGGCATTTAAAGCATTCTCTGTGAAATGTATTCTAGGAGCCACAAACTCAACCTGGCAATACTAAGTGTGAGGGGGAAAAACTCCCATGGATTAGAAGCTGATTATCCTGAGGAAGTCCAGAGATGAAGTTCATGGCTAATTCCTAGGATGCTGAGGGGTTAATGGCAGATGACCACAGTGCTCTCCTGTGGTTTATTTTATCATTTGGTTTATTTTATCATTTCTGTTTCCCATTAGGTTATGAGAAAATTTTCATAAACATACCTGTTTCACAGCCCATATGCCAAGTCATGAATAATGCCATTTAATATACAACCCAATACAGACCTGTCGCTGACCTTTCCCATTTTTACAGAATTACAGATTCTTCTGAAAAATCCTCAAAGAGAACAACATAGATGGCAGAAGCAGGACCTCAGGCTTTCTCAGGTGTCATAGAAGTCTCCTGCTTCTTGATGAGACCGCCAGTGCAGTTGGCCAGTGATGTGACTCTCCGACCTCACGGCAGGGCTGGAGATGGGTGCCCACACTGGCCGCAGGCTCTGGTGTGAACCAAGAGAGAGCACACACAATTTGTGAATTACATGAAATGTCAGTGAACAATACAAGTTAGACAAAACTGTGAGAAACTTCAGAGGCCAGAATGAATGAAGAAATTGGTCAATATGATGTAATGTTCCCCTTAAACAATTGCTCCACCCCCATCTAGCCTGGTTGCAAAATATTCAAACATAACAGAATATAGAATAAAAAGCGAACATTTTCTGGGCCGGGTGTGGTGGCTCACGCCTGCAATCCCAGCACTTTGGGAGGCCGAGGTGGGTGGATCACTTGAGGTCAGGAATTCGAGACCAGCCTGGCCAACATGGTGAAACCCCATCTGTACTAAAAATACAAAAAATTAGCTGCGCATGGTGGTGTGTGTCTCTAATCCCCGCTACTAGGAAGGCTGAGGCAGGAGAATTGCTTGAATCTGGGAGGTGGAGGCTGCAGTGAGCCAAGATTGTGCCACTGCACTTCAGCCTGGGTGACACAGCGAGACTCTGTCTCAAAAAAAAAAAAAAAAAAGTAAACATTTTCTAATTTCTCATCTCCCCTGAATTTTATTCCCCCTCTCCAGAGGTAACCACTGTTTTCTGTTTTCTGTAGATATCGACCTTTCACATCCAAATATATGTATGCATTCAAGTGTGGAAAGTAACTGGGATGATAATGCATACATTGTCTTGTCATTTAGCAATATGTCTTAGTACAAATAGATCAACTTCATTCTTTAAACCATAGTGTTATTCTCCTTTAGGTGGAGATTTAACGTTCTCTACTGTAAATAATACTGCAGTGAAGATCCTTGTTTGTGCTTCTCTGTGCACAGGTGTAAGCATTTCTCTAGAAGAGAGGCTTGGCAGTGAAATTTCCAAGTAGAACTGTATGTATATTTACAATATTGGCAGATAACTGCCAAACTGTCATCTAAAAGAGTAGTCATTTTTATTTCTACCATCAGTGTATAGGAGTATCTATTTTTCCTACATCCTTGACAACCCTGGATATGTTTAATCTTGATAATTTTTGTCAATACAGAGGATAAGAAGAGTGACTTAATTGTTTTATATTTCCTTGATTAGTAAATGTTGAACATATTTTCCTTGCTAATTGACCATTTGCATTTGTTTGTGAAATGTCTATTCTTGTTCATTGTGCATTTTCTATTGTTTTTTATTGTATTGACTTAGAGTCACTACTTTCTAAATACAAATTACTTGGATTTTATGTACTTCACATATTTTATAAACTTAGACATTTGTCATTTTTCTCTCCCTCCCTCCCTCTCTCCCTTCCTCCTTCCCCCTCCCTTCCTCCTTCCTTCCTTATTTCTTTTCTTTCTCTTCCTTCCTTCCTCCCTCCTTCCTTCCTTCTTCTTCTTTCTCTCTCTTTCTTTCTTTCTTTCTTTCTTTCTTTTCTTTCTTTCTTTCTTTCTTTCTTTCTTTCTTTCTTTCTTTCTTCTTTCGAGACAGGGTCTTGCTCTGCTGCCCAGGCTGTAGTGCACTGTTGTGATCTTGGCTCATTGCAGTCGCCAACTCCTGGGCTCAAGCAATCCTCCTACCTCAGCCTCCCAAGTAGCTGAGACCACGGGTGTGTGCCACCATGTCTGGCTAGTTTTTGTATTTTTTTGTAAACGCTAGAGTTTCGCCACGTTGCCCAGGCTAGTCTCCAACTCCTGAGCTCAAGCAATCTAGCTCAGCCTCCCAAAGTGCTAGGATTACAGACATGAGCCATTGTGCCCAACCAGCTGAGCCATTTTTCTTTGTCCATGGTGTTTTATATTGTAAAGAAGTGTATGTAGTCAAATCTGCTAGTCTTTTTTACTTTATGGCTTAATTTTCATGCTCCCAGATTATAAAAAATATTTTCCCTATTCTTCAAGTCTTCTCATTTAATATTACTAGCGCTTTCCAGTTGATTCATTCAACAAATGTTAAGTGAGCATCTGTTACATTAGACATGGTATCGCCAAAGCTCACTAAGATCTGGAAGCTGCACTCAACTGGCTGATAGTCTAGCTGCAAAGACACACAAATAACACAACACATTAGACCATCGGTCCCCAACTTTTTTGGCACCAAGGGTTGGTTTCGTGGAAGACAATTTTTCCATGGACAAGGATCGGGGGGGGATAGTTTCGGGATGATTCAAGCACATTACATTTATTGTGCACTTTATTTCCATTATATTGCATTGTATTGTAATATATAATGTATACATGTATATATTATTACATGTAATATATACAGTGACAGATCATCAGACAATAGATTCTTATAAGGAGCGTGCAAACTGCATGTGCAGTTCACAACAGGGTTCACGTTTCTATGAATCTAATGGCCCTGCTGATCTGACAGGAGATGGAGCTCAAGTGGTAATGCTCGCTCGCCTGCTGCTCACCTCCTGCTATGTAGCCTGTGGGTTGGGGACCCCTGCAATAGACTACTGTGTAAGTGTCATAATAAAAGTATGTGCAGAGGGCTGTGAGCATTTATAGGAGAAAGCAAGTCCTAGATTGTGTGTGTGTGTGCATGTGTGTGTGTGTGTATGTGTGTGTGCAGTCATTTCAGAAAGGTAATTCTGGCACCAGTGTGAATAATAAAGACAAAACAAAGAGACCAATTGGCAAGCTGGTAGAGGAATGGGAGAAAGGTTAGGGATTGAACTGAAGCTGTGTCAGTGAAGAGGGAGTGGATGTGAAAGATTCAGGACACACCAAGAAGGTGAAACAGACTGGAATTATTTGTTGAGCTATTGACTGTGGGGATTAGTGGGGAATTAGAAGCCAGCAACACTCCTGAGATTTCTGGTTTGGGTGACTGGTTGCTGCCGTCATTGCTGAAGTGGAAACAGGCTGAGTACCAGATTTAAAGGAAAAGTTGAGTTTAGTTTTCCACATTTGCAGTACTGTGTTGATACAGGGACAGAAATGGATGTGATCACCCAGAATTAGAGTGTAGACAGGGCAATGATCTGGGAGCTACGAATGTTTAGAGGTTCCTGGAGAAAAGGAAAGGTTATTAGGTTGAGAAAGAGAAATATGAGAAAAATCAAGAGAAAATGTCATAAGACGTAGAAAGAGAATTTCAAGGAGGAGGAAGTGGTCAATAGGGGGAAATGTTGCAGATAAATCAATGAAGATAAAGACAGAAAGGGCCAGCCTGGCTAAACATGGCGAAATCCCATCTCTACTAAAAATACAAAATTTAGCTGGGCGCAGTGGCTCATGTCTGCAATCTCACCACTTTGGAAGGCCGAGGCAGGTGGATCACTTGAGGCCAGGAGTTTGAGACCAGCCTGGCCAACAAGGTGAAACCCTGTCTCCATTAAAAATACAAAAACTAGTGGGACATGGTGGCGCATGTCTGTCTGTAGTCCCAGGCTACAGGCATGAGTCCCAGCTACAGCCTGAGGCATGAGAATTGCTTGAGCCTGGGGAGGCAGAGGTTGCAGTGAGCTGAGATCATACCACTGCAGTCCAGCTTGAGCAAGAGTGAGATGCTGTCTCAAAAAAAAAAAAAAAAAAAAAAGAGACTGATTTTCCAGATTGGATTAATAGGACTTCAGGACCCCAAAGGACCACATCCTAGAAGTTTTAACTCACAAATGTATGCAAACTTCTGCTAAATTAGATTGAAGGCCACATTTTGTAATCAAGAGCCTTGGGGGGCAAAAAAGATAGAAAAGCAAACAGGAATACTGAAAAATTTTATTTTTCTCCCTGTAAAAACGAAGATAAACAGTTATGTGACAAGTTGCAGAGGAAGAACAAAATGAATGCAACATATTCTAAGTAAGAACTGTAAGGGCAAGAAAGTGTTTACTTTCAAATGGTAATTTCATTTTGAGCTGTAATGAGCAAAATGTGAGGAGCAAAATGGACTTTTTCTATAGCAGAGCACACGTGAAAGTGAGATTTCTGTTTTTGCCTGTTCAATCAGTGACCAGTGCTAGTGTGGAACTGAAGATGAGATGAGTTTGTATCCCCTTGTGTGTGCTCTGCATTTTAATGATAGCTTGGCGTGCAGGGGCAGAGGCCTACAGCTTTAAAAAGTGGATGCGCTTTATCATTTTAACTCAAGATGATTACTCATTTTTCCCCTTTGGTGAGTGTACAATCTTGCATTATTCCAGGCAATACTTTTTTCAAATAGGAAATGCAGCATATTTTTTTCTTCTTTTGACAAATGCCATACAGATAAACCTCTCAGCATAATCGTCCCTCATTCAAAGATTTTTGTGTGGAATATTTATAGCAAAATGTAAGTCTGTCTGGTATATAAACAGTGTTAATTACGGCTATTACACTCTCCTTTACACTTCTCAGTGATTGCTTAAAATGTCATGTCTCAATGTACTTTCAAGAAAATTGGAACTTAAAAGTTCATTTTGAAAAGAAGGAAAAACGAGAGATCTGTGCGATGGATAAAGTACTTAATGTTCTTTTGATGGGTAGAGTCAATAATATTACCTTTTTTTTGAGTAGAGAGAGGGAAAACTATGTTTGCTTACCTGAATTTAATGTCTGTTGTCATTTTTTTTTTTTTGGTTGAATTCTTTTATTTTAGCTGTGTGTTGCAGTTAACTAGCAAAGATAAATCAGAAGCAGACTTTCAGATAGGTTGGGAAAATAATGTTCTTACCAAGGAAGTGTAAGAAAAGGAAGAAGCTGGCTCAGTGGCTCATGTCTGTAATTCCAGCACTTTGGGAGGCTGAGTCAGGAGAATGGCTTGAGCCCAGGAGTTTGAGACCAGCTTGGGCAACATAGGGAGACCCCATCTCTCTAAAGAAAAAAAAATTAGCTGGGTGTGGTGTGCACCTGTGGCATCCCAGCTGCTCGGGAGGCTGAGGTGGGAGGATTGCTTGAGTCCAGGAGGTTGAGGCTGCAGTGAGCCATGATTGCACCACTGCACTCCAGCCTGGGTCACAGAATGAGAACCTGTCTCAAAAAAAAAAAAAAAAGAAATACCATAGTCAACATTTCTTTTCTTCTTTTTTTTTTTTTTTTTGAGACAGAGCCTCACTCTGTCGCCAGGTGCCACGCTGGAGTGCAGTGGCACGATCTCGGCTCACTGCAACCTCCGCCTTCCAGGTTCAAGCAATTCTCCTGCCTCAGCCTCCCGAGTAGCTGGGACTATAGGCGCGCGCCACCATGCCCAGCTAATTTTTGTATTTTTAGTAGAGATGGGGTTTCACCATGTTGGCCAGGATGGTCTCGATTTCTTGACCTTGTGATCCGCCCCGCCTCGGCCTCCCAAAGTGCTGGGATTACAGGCGTGAGCCACTGTGCCCTGCTCATAATCAACATTTTTATCTGCAGATATAATACTGTTACTTGGCTGGGCATAGTGGCTCATACCTGTAATCCCAACACTTTGGGAGGCCATGGCGGGCAGATCACTTGAGGAGTTTGAGACCAGTCTGGCCAACATGGTGAAACCCTGTCTCTACTAAAAATTCAAAAATTAGCCAGGTGTGGTGGCACACATCTGTAATATCAGCCACTCGGGAGGCTGAGGCAGGAGAATCACTTGAACCTGAGAGGTGGAGGTTGCAGTGAGCCAAGATCATGCTACTGCACTCCAGCCTGGGCAGCAAGAGCAAAACTCTGTCTCAAAAAAAAAAAAAAAAAAAAATACTGTTACTTGATAATGTTTCTACCTTGCTTTTTCCAAGTCACACCAATCTGAGGGAACAGGGTTGGAAAGCCAAGGTGAGGGTGATGGCCACAAACGGTTTTGACCTTGATCACTTACCAGTTAGAATGTTTGAGATACCAGTCCTTCTCTTTCCTGTCCACGTCCTAGGCTGTTTCCCTTCCTCTGGCCTCGTCCTGGGTGATGCACATATTCTCCCCGGAGACTTTGCCTCTCAAACATCTGTCCTGCTATTGCCAATGCTGCTCTTTGCTTTGGGGATTGGTGGCCACAGTGGGAGTTCGTGCCTATCACCTTGAAGGCCTTGTAGTGCCTGTGTCCTGAACCCCCTCACTCTCCTCCAGTGTTACTGTTCTCTAAATTTAGAACACCCCAAACAATAGTCTGGATCTTTGTGTCCTTCTAAGACTTTTGGGAAGCTTTAGATGACCAGTCCTAGGGCTGAGGGTATTTAAATGGCTTTCCCATTTATCAACACCAAACCACTGTCTGAGGAAGATATCTGGTGTTCAATAGTCTCATACTTCAGTAAGGGTTTTCTATATATATCTAAAGATGCTTCTAGGAGACACTGGGGTAGAGTTTTAGAGACATTGCCAATTGGTCCTCTTACCTATAAATACCTCAGGTACAAAGACTCCCTGAGAATGAATTCTGTTCTGATGCTGCTCAGAAGATGATGATGCAAATTAAACCCCAATTCTGAAGACCTTTTAAAGCATTTTCAAAAGGGAAGTTTTTTCATAAATGTTCTGACCTGATATTTCACCGAAATGCTTTCAGACTTAAGCCAATTTTCATTCATTCTCTAAAGCAATTCTCTAGGTGTATCAATAGCTCTCTCAAATTTCTGTGAATGGTAATGAGATTATAGAAATTAGACTTCATTGGATGCCTGACCATACTGCTTTTCTCACCATAATCTCTCCCCCATCCAGACCTTTTACTTTGCATCACCAGAGTTTGCATTAGGCACTCATAGCTGTATAAGTTGATTCTCATTATGGCTTTGCTCAGTCAAGGGCATTTATTGAGTGCTCACATGGCTAGCACCAGATACCATGAGAAACTATGAGTCTCTGTTCTTAAAACCTTTGTACTGTAGTTACAGAAGCTAGGGTGTGAACTCCAGGCCATCAGAGGTCATATGCTTTGTTAGTCCTGGAGGCAATAGAGACCTGAAAATTAGGCTGCAGGACTCCAGCATTTCAGGAGGAGGAAGTATAGTGTCATTTTTGAGAGCATGGGCTTTTAAGTCAGATCTTGGTCCAAATTTTGGCTCTACCATCTGTTGGCTGGGTGCCCTTAGGAAAATTTCTTAAACTTTTTGTACCTTAGTTTCCTCTTCTGTAAAATATGAGTGATGATATCATATCTACTTTTTATAGACTATTCTTGAGGATTAAATGAAAAAAAGCACATGAACAGATACTTTTCAAAAGAAGACATATATGAGGCCAACAAACATATGAAAAAGTGCTCGTCATCACTGGTCATTAGAGAAATGCAAATCAAAACAACATTGAGATATCATCTCATGCCAGTTAGAATGGGGATCATTAAAAAATCTGGAGACAACAGATGCTGGAGAGGATGTGGAGAAATAGGAACACTTTTACACTGTTGGTGGGAGTATAAATTAGTTCAACCATTGTGGAAGACAGTGTGATGCTTCCTTAAGGATCTAGAAATAGAAATTCCATTTGACCCAGCAATCCCATTACTGGTTACATATTGAAAGGATTATAAATCGTTCTATTATAAAGACACATGCACACGTATGTTCATTGTGGCACTGTTTACAATAGCAAAGACCTGGAACCAACCCAAATGCTCATCAATGATAGACTGGACAAGGAAAATGTGTCACATATACACCATGGAATACTATGCAGCCATAAAAAATGATGAGTTCGTGTCCTTTGTAGGGACATGGATGAATCTGGAAAACATCATTCTCAGCAAACTGACACAAGAACAGAAAATCAAACACTACATGTTGTCACTCATAGGCGGGTGTTGAACAATGAGAACACATGGACACAGGGAGGGGAGCATCACACATTGAGGTCTGTTGCGGGGGACTAAGGGAGGGACAGTGGGGGTAGGGAGGTTGGGGGAGGGATAACATGGGGAGAGATGCCAGATATAGGTGATGGGGGGATGGAGGGAGCAAATCACATTGCCATGTAGGTACCTATGCAACGATCCTGCATGATCTGCACATGTACCCCAGAACCTAAAGTGCAATAAAAAAATACATAAAAATTAATAATTGAAAAAAAAGCCTTAGCACAGAGCCTGGAACGCAAAAAAAATGCCCAATATAAATGATAGCCTTCATACTAAGTGGCCCATTGGCCTCTTCTTGGAAACTGCTTGTTCCAAAAGGGCCCAAAGATAGAAATAACTACAGAGGTATTGAATATTCAGACTATACCAAGGGAAAGGTGTATTTTTTCTATTGAGAGCCGCTGACCCCTGATAGAAAAGGATCAATTAAAGGCCTTGTAAAAAAAACTAATTTGCTTTTGTCCTTCAGGGAAATACAAAATATTGAATTTACCCACTTTAAAGAACAAGGAACATAGCCCTTTACTCAATAAATACCTTGAATAGATTTCTAGATCTTTAAGGGACCTCAGAGGCCATCCAGTATAATTTCTTTATTTAATGAGACAGCTGAGGGCCAGAAATAGAAACTGACTTCATCAAAATTACCCTCCTTGACCATAACAGCCCACAGGAAGAAACCTTTTACTTCTAAATCTAACTCCTAGCATTTTTCTGCTCTATGATGTACCTAGTTGGTCAGTAAAACAACAGGGAGAGGAAGAGAGAAAGAGGGAACCAAGAAGAGGGAGAGAGAAAGAGGAGTTGGGAAGAGAATAAAAATGATAGAGAGGAAAGTAGAGAGAAAGAATGAGAAAAAGAAGAAACAAGGTGTTCATTTCCAACAGCAATGGGTTTCATTAAATGTACATCATGCTAAGCTAACCTGCTTTTTGAGAGGTCCTATTGTTCTGACTGAACGTCTGAATGAATGACAGGACCTCATCACCAGTTGGGAATCTATTGCAATAATCTGGGAGAGAAATGTAATGAATTGGACTATGGTAACAGCAATAGGTTGAATTTGGGATATATTTCAGAGAGATAGAGTGATATATTGTTGGAATGGATGTTGGGAGATAAGTGAATGGAAGGGCAAAAAAGGAATCCAAACTTTTAAATTAATTGAGTGGATGGTTCCCCATGTACTGAGATGTGGAAATCTTTGGATATGCTGTGTTTGACATGCCCAGGAAAAATTCTGAGTGTGCAGTTGGATATTTGAGTCTGGAGCTCAGGAAAGAGAGCAAGCCTGGAGATGTAAATTTGGGAGTTATCAGTATAAAGATATTTATGGGACTGGATGAGCTCATCTAGGGATGGGATGAAAATAGAAAGGAGAAGAAGGCTGAGTCCTGAGTCTAGAGTACTCCATCTTTTTGAGGGCTGGCAGATGAGAGGGTACCTGCGAATGAGACCCAGAAGTTATTACAGGGAGTATTCTGAAGATGTGGGTCATTGAGGTTTTAGCAAGTAATTTGATAGAATATTTATAATGGAAGAACAGAATATAGAAGAATATGGGTTGGATAGCAGGGCAGGCAGGTTAGAACTGTGTGTACCAAAGTAGTGTCAAAGAATGAATTGGTGGAAACTTGAAGATCCGCAGGAGAGTACCTCAAGTATTACATCTGTCCCATGAACTTGGTTAAAAATATTCTGAGTAGAAAGTATTTGGTCAGATTTGCGGTGATACAAAGGTGGAGAGATAGTTCTTATGTCAGATTGACTAGTAGATTTTGAAAGACCTGACAAGCCATAGTAGATGCTATATGTAGAAGTCTGTTGTACTAAACCATGCTTGGTGTGATGAGGGCCTGGTCTAGAAGGGTGGCTGTGGGAGTGGAGGATTGGATTCTAGAAACACTTGAGAAGGAAGAGCTGGCATAATTTTGTGACCGGATTGGATATAGGTGATGACAGAGAGGAAAGAGGCCCAAGTACACTATATTAGTTTATGTTTTTAGTGTGTGAATAATAATAATTTAAAAAACCATGAATAAATAATTCATTATGTGCCAGAACCATTCAAACTCTGATAGTTTCAATGTATATACTTTGTTCTGTATGTGGAAGGGATAATAAAAATTTAGTAAAAATAATTATAGTTGAGTTGGCTCTTCCAACCGTAAAAGATTACGAATTAACCAACAAATGTGTTTCTGTTTGTATAAAAGCTGATAGCTGAAGCCAAATCGTATAAGATCGGTTCATACTTCACATTTTGATGGTTTGCCAGTTGAATATTGATATGACTGCATTTATTTATGAGGTTGTTGATTATTTGAATTGCCCTGTGAGGGCTTGAGTTAATTTACAGAACCATTCTCTCCTGCTTAACTAAATGACATTAATTTTACCCTTCAGAAAGCAGTGACTTTCAGCCAAGTAGAGAGTTCTTCCCTGTATCAAAGATGCTCTTAGTGATTGGGATGTGTGAGTGCCTTGCTTGAAAAGTCTGGGGCTTTTTCCACGCCTCAGAGACTTTGCTAAGCTTCTTAATGGGGTTGACCAGTTGGAGTAGCCACGTTCACCTTTCTTAAGGGAAGAAAAGCATTTCAAGCAGTTGTTTATGTAGGCACTTATTTTCATAGAGTTGTTTTCCTACTCTAGTTTAAACGCAGGTATTCCTTTGAAAGAAATTATTATTATTGCTTTTAAAACTCTTAAATTTTGACTTTTCCAATAGTCCTTATGAAATTAGGGATTTTTTATTTTTGCCATTTAAACTATTCAAGTTTGAAAGTTTTACTGTGTTGTCATTTTGTGCAATTTCCACCTAATTTGCTTATATAAGAACATCAACCTCTTAAGCTGAGAGAAAGGTTTCTACCTCCCCCTGCCAAGTTCCGAACATGAAGACATATATTTAGATGAGTTTAATAGGTGTTAGAATAGTAGAAATTTAGAGCTGGAGAGGATTTTAGATATTATCTATTCTACTTAATTACTTTTTCAGATGAAGGAACAGAAGTCTAAAGAGGTGAATTATTTGCCCAAGTTCATACACCTGATTGATGGCAGAGATGCTATGTTCTCACTGCAGCCTGTCAAGTGGTACACGATTTTGGTTTGTCCTATTACTGATGATCTTAAGTTTGATCACTTGATTAAGGTGGTGTCTGTCAAGTATTTTTCCTATAAAGTTATTCTGTTTCCTTTCGTAATTATAAAATGTTTTGTGACTTTCAGCCAAGTAGAGAGTTCTTCCCCTGTATTGAAGATGCTCTTGGTGATTGGGATGCGTGAGTGCCTTGCTTGAAAGGTCTGGGGCTTTTTCTGTGCCTTGGAGACTTTGCTAAGCTTTGAGACTATGTACACTTCTTTCCTCATCAAACTTTTATTGACTCTTATCCATTGATGCTTCTTGGTTGAATTAATTTTTACTATGATGTTTACCGAATGGTGAGTTTCATCATTCCTTTTACAAAGATTATTTTGAATTGTACTGTAAGGAAAATTTTTCTCTTTCCTCTTTTGGACTCTTATATTGAATTTCATGGATTTCTATTTTATTCAATGGGTCTATTTCTATTACTACTTATTGATGTTCAAATTTTCCCAGACAGGCCAGTGGGAAGTGCTTCAAGCTGGTTCCTATGTACTTTGACATGTCTCCATAATTTTATTTCGATCATTTAATTTTTTTCATTGTGGCAAAATACATATAACATAAAATTTACTATTATAATCATTCTATTTTTTAAATTAGAAGTTTTGTTATTTAAACTATTTCGACAGCTCAGTGGCATTAAGTGCCTTCATGATATTGTGAAATCATCACTACTAATATCTAGTTTGAGAAATTTTTGTCAGCCCGTTGGAAACCCCATACTATTAATAATTAAGCATTCATTCCCCACTTCTGCCCTTCTGGCAACCACAAATCTGCTTTCTGTCTCAATGGATTTGCCTATTCTGGATATTTCATATAAATAGAGTAATACAATATATGGTCTTTTGTGTCTTCCTTTACTTAGTGTAATGCCTTCTGCGTTCATCCATGTTGCAGTATGTACCAGTACTTCATTGCTTTTTATAGTTCAATAATATTCCATTGCATGGATACGCCACAATTTGTTTATCCATTCATCTATTGATGGATATTTGGGCTGTTTCCATCTTTTGGCTATTGTGGATAGTGCTGCTATAAAAATTCATACACATGTTTTTGTTTGAATGCTGTTTCCAATTATTTTTGATATATAACTAGGAGTGGGATTGCTGGATCATATAATAATTCTGTGTTTAACCCATTGAGGAACATCCAAACTGTTTTCCACAGTGGCTGCACTATTTTACATTCCCACCAGCAATACACGAGGGCTCCAATCCAGTGTCTTCACTTCCTCACAAACACTGGTTCCCCGCCCCACCGTCTTTAATTGCTATCCTAGTGAGTGTGAAGTGGTATCTCATTGTGGTTTTGATTTGCATTTCTCTAATAACTAAAGATGTTGAGACTGTTTTCGTGTGCTTTTTGGCCGTTTATATATCTTTGAAGAAATGAAAACTCATTTTAAATAGGGTTGTTTCTTTTTTGTTGTTAAATGGCATGAATTCCTTATGTATTCTGGATACTAGATCCTTGTCAGATAGATGGCTTGCAAATATTTTGTCCTGTTCTGAAGGTTGTATTTCCACTCTTGATTCTTTCTTTGATGCACAAAACATTTTAAATTTTGATGAAGTCCAATTTATCTATTTTTTCTTTTGTTGTTGTGCTTTTGGTGTCATATCTAAGAAACCATTGACAAATCCAAAGTCATAAAGATTTACTTTTATGTGTCTTTCTACAGTTTTATTTTTATTTTTATATTTTTTAGACTGAATCTAGCTCTGTCACCTAGGCTGGAGTGCAGTGGCGTGATCTCAGCTCACTGCAACCTCCGCCTCCTGGGTTCAAGTGAATCTCCTGCCTCGGCCTCCCGAGTAGCTGGGACTGCAGGTGTGTGCCACCAAACCAGGCTAATTTTTTGTATTTTTCGTAGAGATGAGGTTTTGCCGTGTTAGCCAGAATGGTCTTGATCTCCTGACCTTGTGATCCGCCCACCTCGGCCTCCCAAAGTGCTGGGATTACAGGAATAAGCCAGTGTGTCCAGCCGAGTTTTAAAGTTTTAGTGCATACATTTTGATATTTGATCCATTTTAAGTTAATTTTTTGAAAATGGTGTGAAGTAGGAATCCAACTTCATTCTTTAGCCTGCCCTTCTCATTACTTTTTGATCACTTATGAAATGTAGACTAAAGCAATATTCTGAGCTTCCCCCCTGCCATCTTTGGAAATAGGCATTTTCCCAAGAAACCCTGATTCTTTTTTAGCAAATAGTGATATTCAGAAATGAAGATTTGGGCACTAGGTGTGCTAAAACCCTTTGGGTGTTGATCCTCTCAGCCTCTCTGAATTGACAAAGTTCTATACACAATATACCTGCATACACATATTGGAAACCATGAGTTCCCCACCCATGCTTCCAATTCCAAGCCAACATTGAGTTCATTCTATTTTTCTCCTTTTATTTATAACTCATCTCTGAAGTGAAAACCTAGCTTTTATTATTCTCAACATATTTATTTATTACAGATTGAGTATCTCTTACCTGAAATGCTTGGGACTGAGAAGTATTTTGTTTTAATTTTTTTCATTTTTTTGGATTTTCGAATATTTTCATTATACTTACCGCTTGAGCTTTCTGAATCCAAAAATCCAAACTCTGAAATGCTCCCATTAGCATTTCATCCACCACCACTGTTCCCCCTGCACAGATGATCTCACTCTACTTGGCTTTTGACATTTTGTGCTAGGCTATGACCACCTTTCTCCTGAGTAGACATTCTCTTCCTTTGATTTAGCTTGGACAACCCATGCTAAATTTGGGTTGTTCAAATTTAGCATGGTGCTAAATGGGTGCACAGATGATCTCATTTTGTTCTAGCTTTGATACCCCATGCTGAGCTGCTGCTGCTACTTTTCTCCCGACAGCCTGCAGATACCTACCTTGCTTGGCCCTACCTAATTGATTTTGGACTGAATTATTCATGAAGGAAGGAGGAGAGAAAGGAAGACAGGAATCAGTTTCTAGGCTAGTCATTTTTTTTGTAGTCTTACAACTTTTCATTGTGTTTGAGGCACTTCTTGCTTTTCTATATTCTCATATAATTATTTTCATGTCTTTGGCAGATGGATTAGCTGGCTATAAAATTCTAGCTTCACTGTTTTTTTTCTTT
This sequence comes from Ateles fusciceps, assembly GCA_036589455.1. Taxonomy (NCBI): domain Eukaryota; kingdom Metazoa; phylum Chordata; class Mammalia; order Primates; family Atelidae; genus Ateles; species Ateles fusciceps. The sequence goes on along the minus strand of JAZHEH010000800.1, from coordinate 540,150 downwards.
TCACTACATTAAAAAAAATAAACATTTTAAAGGGAATTATTTTAGCTTTACAGAAAAGCAGCGAAGATAATACAGAGTTTTTGTGTACTCCTCACCCATATTTGTCCTTATGTTAACATCTTAGATGACCATCTCTCTGCACTTTTAAAATATCATTTCATTAACTTCTTATATCTACTTTTGCTAACAAGGAATCTGCTGTCAATACAATTGTCACACTGTTTTAGGTTGTTTGTCTTTTCTCACTGATGAATTTTAAGACTATCTCTTTACCCTTGATTTCAACATTTCACTTCAGTATGTCCAAGCTTGGTTTTATTTGTATTTATTCTACTTAGTATTTGGATTATACTGATCTGATGATTAATCAGGTTTTCTTTCTTTAATTCTGGAAAATGATCAGTAACAATTTTTTTTTTTTGAAGCAGTTTCACCGCATCCTCTGCCTCCTGGATTCAAGTGATTCTCATGCCTCAGCCTCCCAAGCAGCTGGGATTATAGGCATGTGCCACCATGCCCAGCTAATTTTTGTATTTTTAGTAGAAATAGGGTTTTGCCATATTGGCCAGGCTAGTGTCAAACTTTTGGCCTCAAGTGATCTGCCCGCCTCGGCCTCCCAAAGCACTGGGATTACAGGCATGAACCCATCCAACAACAAGTTTTTCGAATATTTATACCTTATCATTCATTTCAGTTTCTTCTTTGGAAATCCTATTCATTAAAATATTTAAATCTCTCAATCCATCTTTCACATTTCATACACTGCTATTTAAATTCTATCTATCTATCTATCATCTCTCCCCTCTCTCTCTGTCATCTCTGTCTAAAAGTTGGGGAGGACAGTATAGTTCTGTTTGTTTGTTTGTTTATTTATTTATGAGACAAGGCCTTTCTGTGTTGCCCAGGCTGGAATGCAGTGGCATGATCATAGCTCAGGGTAACCTTAAATTCCTGGACTCAAGCCATCTTCCTGTCTAAGCCTCCCAATAGCTGGACTACAGGCACATGCCAACATGTCTGGCTAATTAAAAAAAATTTTTTTTGTATAGATGGAGTCTCACTATGCTGCACAGGCTGGTCTCAAAGTCCTGGCTTCAAGTGATGCTCCCACCTCGGCCTCCCAAAGTAGTGGGATTATAGATGTGAGCCATGGTCCCCAATCCCGTTTTTGAGTTTTAAAAGTCAATCAATATATATTATTTTCTAAATTTCTAATTGTTTCTTTTAAATGTTTACTTATTTTTGTGGCATTTTAAAACCTGTTTTTGTTGAAGAATTTTGCATTCTTTTGTTTTCTCTTTTTGCAAATGCTCACTGTTTATAACTTAAAGTCTTTGTTCAGCTGTCCAATAAAATTAATTTTCCAGAGTGAATGCATGATTGTTAATTTTGTTGGCTTTCTTTTGTAGCAACCTATTTTTGTTTTTGGAAATTTTGGTTTACCAATAATTTTGAATAAGGCTTTTTTTTTGTTTTGTTTTTTCATTTGTCTCTCTTTCTCCCATCTCTACCCATTTGCCTCTCTGTTCAACATTTTTGCAGTTCTCCCTTGCAAGGTCTTTCAGAACCCTAAATCTATAATGAGGCTTTAAATTAATTGCTCGTTGGTTGGCGTTCCTACCCTATAGTGATGGTAGAGTACCCAATAACCAGTCATACGGCCAAGGAGCAGTTTGGCTCAGTTCTTAGTGGGAAGGCTGCAGGTTTTTAAGCTATAATGTATGCATTCTCCACAGGGGCAATGTTGCTCCTGACCAGTTAAAATTTGATTCTTAGAAGGTGAATAATCTTAGATATTACAATGGTTTGTGGATCTTCAAAGCACAACCCTACCTCCTAAAAATTGTATTCCTTAGCATTTAATTTCTCTCACTGGGAAAATTTTAAATAACATGTATCTTTTTAGAGGGATAATAATGAAAATAAAAGTTGAGAAACAATGCCACAGCTTTAAGCAGAAGTTGGCTATGTTTTTTTTCAGTCTATTTCCTTAAGCAGCGAGCCTGATTCTGCCCTATCTATAGAACTTTAAAAACTCCTATGGAGCTGAGCTTCTGGCCACCACGGCTCCAGCTTCAGCCTGGCTCTCAGTTTTGCAGCTCTGTTCCATGGAGATGTTTATCTTTTTTTGAATATGACACATTTTCTCCTTTTACATATTTTATCCCATATTTTCACATATTTGGATCATAAAAAGGAAATCAAAGTGTGAACTCATTGCCCTCTCTTGATGAAATCAATATCCATTATGTTATTTACCAACTACTATTCTGATGACTTTATAAGTTTTTTTTTCTCTTAACTTTTGCAACTTACAATACAGGAATATCCAGCTGTTAGATATCAATTGTTTTCAACCAGTTATTTATGCTTTAGTTTCTAGCTTTGTATTTTTGAGGTTGCTGAATAATGTAGATCCTCGTTAGTGGTGCCATCTTCAATGAGAAGTTTTGGCTTTTGCAGTTGGAAATTTATGGCTGAATTTCTTTTCTTTTTTTTTTTTTTTTTGAGATGGAGTCTCGCTCTGTTGCCCAGGCTGGAGTGCAGTGGCATGATCTTGGCTCACTACAACCTCTATGGCTGAATTTCTCTAGGGTATCATTCAACGCATTTACAATATATTGTTTGACAACATTTGTAATTGTACTTTGAGTCCTTCTTCCGTTGTTTCAATCAGGATAGCATGAACTTCGACCTTCATGTTTCATCTGGCGGTATAGCACAGCGGTTAAAGGGCAGGGTGCTCTGGTTGCAAATTCTAGCTGTGCCATTCATTTGCTAGCTGTTTGCCTTGGGCAAGTTATTAAATCTCTCCATGCCTCAGTTTTCTTATATGTAGAATGGGCTGATTATAGTAAGAGTAGCTCCTATCTCATAAAACTGTGTGAAACATTAAATGTATGAATACATGCAAAACTCTTAGAACTGACATAAGATAAGCACTCAATAAGCATCAATTATTGTATTTTTTCTCATGCTTTGCCTCTTATTTTTAAGCTTTTATATTTCTGAGAATATCTGGACTTTCTCTCCCAAACTTTATATTGAAATTTTACCTTTGGCTATTTATTTATTTATTTATTTAGGCTATTTTATTTTTAATTTCCAGGTGCTTTTTCTTAATTTTTTACTTTTCTTTTTTCATACCTCCCTGTTATGTTATTATACAACATCTTTATGAAGTCTCTATTTTTTTTGCCTTTAAAAAATTAAAAAATTTTGTTGTGAGTACATAGCAGGTATATTTATTTATGGGGTACATGAGATGTTTTGGTACAAACATACAATGTGAAATAAGCACATCATGGAGAATGGAGTATTTATTCCCTCAAGCATTTATCCTTTGAGTTACAAACAATTCAGTCATACTCTTTAAGTTATTTAAAAATGTATAATTAAGTTATTATTGGCTGGGCATGGTGGCTCACACCTGTAATCCCAGCACTTTGGGAGGCTGAGGTGGGTGGTTCATCTGAGGTCAGGAGTTTGAGACCAGCCTGGCCAACATGGTGAAACCCTGTCTTTACTAAAAATAGAAAAATTAGCTGGGTGTGGTGCCATTCACCTGTAATTGCAGCTACTTGGGAGACTGAGGCAGGAGAATTGCTAGAACCCAGGAGGCAGAGGTTGCAGTGAGCTGAGATCATGCCATTGCACTCCAGCCCAGGCAATAAGACTGCAGCTCTGTCTCAAGAGAAAAAAAAGTTATTGACCATAGTCACCCTGTTGTGCTATCAGTAGATCTTATTCATTTCTTTTCTTTTTTTTTTTTTTTTTTTTTTTACCTGGCAACCATCTCCACCTCCTTCCAGCCCCCACTACCCTTCCCAGTCTCTGGTAACCATCCTGCTCTGTACGTTCATGAGTTCAATTGTTTTGATTTTTGGATCACACAAATAAGTGAGAATGTGTGATATTTGTCTCTCTGTGCCTGGCTTATTTCACTTAACATAATGATCTCCAGTTCTATCCTTGTTGCAAATGATGGGATCTCATTACTTTTTATGGCTGAATAGTATTCCACTGAGCATATCTACTGCGTTTTCTTTATCCATTCATCTGTTGATGGACACTTAGATTGCTTCCAAATTTTAGCTAAACAGTGCTGCAACAAACATAGGAGTGCAGGTATCTCACTGATACACTGATTTCCTTTCTTTTGGTTATATACCAGTAGTGGATTGCTGCATCAAATAGTAGCTCTATTTTTAGTTTTTTGAGGAACCTCCAAAAGTTCTCCATAGTCGTTGTACCAAATTACATTCTTACCAATATTGTACAGGCATTCTCTTTCTCCACATCCTCTCTAGCATTTGTTATTGCCTATGTTTTGGATGTAAGCCATTTGACAGGGGTGAGATAATATCTCATTGTAGTTTTGATTTGCACTTCTCTGATGATAAATGATGCTGAGCACTTTTTCATATGCCTGTTTGTCATTTGTATGTCTTCTTTTGATAAATGTCTACTCAGAACTTTTGCTCATTTTAAAATCAGAGTATTAGATTTTTTCCTATAGAATTGTTTGAGCTCTTTATATATTCTGATTATTAATCCTTTGTCAGATGAGTCATTTGCAAATATTTTCTCCCATTCTGTGCGCTGTCTCTTCACTTCATTGATTACTTCACTTAGTTTGCTGTGCAGAAGCTTTTTCACTTGATATGATCTTGTTTGTCCATTTTTGCTTTGGTTGCCTGTGTTTGATGGGTATTGCTTGAGAAATCTTTGCCCAGTCCAGTATCCTGGAGACTTTTTCCAGTTTCATAGTTTGAGGTCTTAGGTTTAAGTCTTTAATCCATTTTGATTTGCTTTTTTATATGGTGAGAGATACAGGTCTAGTTTCATTCTTCTGCATATGGATATCCAGCTTTTCCAACACTATTTATTGAAGATACTGTCTTTTCCACAGTGTGCGTTTTTGGCATCTTTATTGAAATGATTTTGCTGTAGATGTATGGATTTGTTTCTGGTTCTCTATTCTATTCCATTGGTCTATGTGTCTGTTTTTATGCTGTTTTGGTTACTATAGCTCTCTAGCATAATTTGAAGTCAGGTAACGTGATTTCTCCAGTTTTTTTCTTTTTCCTTAGGATGACTTTGGCTAGTCTAGGCCTTTTGTGGTTCTTTTTTATTTTCTTTTGATCTTCTGCTGCAAAAGGCCAACAGCTTACCTTTTGTGGTTCTGTACAAATTTTAGGATTGTTTTTTCTATTTCTGTGAAGAATGTCATTGGTATTTTGATGGGGATTGCATCAAATATGTAGAGTGTAGATGGCTTTGGGTAGTATGGACATTTTTAACAATATTGATTTTTTCCTATTTGTGAACATGGAATATTTTTCCTTTTTTTTTTTGGTGTCCTGTTCAATTTCTTTCATCAGTGTTTTATAGTTTTCATTATAGAGCTATTTCACTTCGTTGATTAATTCCTAGGTATTTAATTTTATGTGTGGCTGTTGTAAATAGGATTACGTTTTTGATTTCTTTTTTACATTGTTTGCTGTTCACATATAGAAATGCTACTGATTTTTGTATGTTGGTTTTGTATCCTGCAATTTTACTGAATTTATTTATCAGTTCAATAGTTTTCTTGTGGAGTCTTTAGGGTTTTCCAAATATAAGGTTATATTATCTGCAAACAAGGATAAGTTGACATCCTCCTTTCCAATTTGGATGCTCTTTTTATCTTTCTCTTGTCTCATTGCTCTAGCTAGGACGTCCAGTACCATGCTGAATAACAGTGGTGACAGTGGGCATCTTTGTCATGTCCCAGATCTTAGAGGAAAGACTTTCAGTTTTTCCCCATTCCGTATGATTCTCACTGTGGGTTTGTCATATATGGCTTTTATTATGTTGAGGTATGTTCCTTCTATCCTGTCTTTTGGGAGTTTTTATCATGAAGGGATTTTGACTTTCATCAAATGCCTTTTCAGCACCAATTGAAATGATCATATGATTTTTATTCTTCATTCCTTTGATAGGGTGTATCACATTGATTGATTTGCATATATTGAACCATCCTTGCATCTCAGGAATAAATCCCACTTGATCATGTTGATGTCTTTCTAATGTATTCTTGAATTGTTTGCTAATATTTGATGGAGGAATTTTGCATCAATATTCATCAGAGATATTGGCCTATAGTTTCCTTTTTTTGATATGTCTTTGTCTGGTTTTGGTATCAGGGTAACACTGGCCTCATAGAATGAGTTTGAAAGTATTTCCTCCTCCTTTATTTTTTGGAATAGTTTGGGTAGGATTGATATTAGTCCTTCTTTAAATGTTTGGTAGAATTCAGCAGTGAAGCCATCAAGTCTCAGGCTTTTCTTTACGGAGAGACTTTTATTATAGCTTTAATCTTGTTGTTTGTTATTGGTCTATTCAGGTTTTGGATTTGTTTCTGATTCAATCTTGGTAGGTTGTATGTGTCTATGAATTTGTTAATTTCTTCTAGATTTTCCAGTTTATTGATATATAGTTGCTCATAGTAGCCACTAATGATCCTCTGAATTCCTGCAATATCAATTGTAATGTCTCCTTTTTAATTCCTGATTTTATTTATTTATCTTGTTTTCTTTGTTAGTCTGGCTAAAGGTTTATTATTTTTGTTTAACTTTTCAAAAAACCAATATTTTGTTTCATTGATCTTTTTCTATATATATATATTTAAGACAGAGTCTTGCTCTGTGACCCAGGCTGCAGTGCATTGGCATGATCTTGGCTCACTGCAACCTCTACCTCCCAGGTTCAAGTGATTCTCCTGCCTCAGCCTCCCAAGTAGCTGGGACTACCAGTGCATGCCACCACACCTGGCTAATTTTTGTATTTTTAGTAGGGACAGTGTTTCACTATGTTGGCCAGGCTGGTCTTAAACTCCTGACCCCAGGTGATCTGCCAGCCTTGGCCTCCCAAAGTGCTGGGGTTACAGGTGTGAGGCACCGCACCTGGCCTTGTATTGTATTTTACTTATCATTCAATTTCATTTGTTTCTGCTCTGATCTTTATTTTTTTTTCTTCTACTAATTTTGTCTTTGGTTTGCTCTTGCTTTTCTAGTTCTTTAAGATACACCATTAGATTGTTTACTTGAAGTTTTCCCTTTTTTTTGTTGTAGGCACTTATAGCTATGAACTTCCCTCTGAGTACTGCTTTTGATGTGTCCTGTAGGTTTTGGTATGTTGTGTTTCCATTAGCATTTGTTTCAAGAAAAATTTCAATCTCCTTCTAAATTTCTTCATTGATCTACTCGTCATTAAGGAGCATGCTGTTTAATTTCCATATATTTGTATGGTTTCCAAAATTCCTCTTATTATTGATTTCTAGTTCTGTTCCATTGTGGTCAGAGAATATGCCTGATATTATTTCAATTTTTTTGAGTGTTTTAAGGTGTGTTTTGTGACATAACATATGGTCTGTCTTTGAGAATGATCCATGTGGTGAGGAAAAGAATGTGTGTCCTGTAAATATCTATTAAATCCTTTAGGTCTATAGTGCCGATTAAGTCTGATATTTCTTTGTTGATTTTCTGTTTGGAAGATTTGTCCAATGCTGAAAGTAAGGTGTTAAGTCTCCAGCTATTATTGTATTGGGGCCTATCTCTCTCTTTGGCTCTAATAATATTTGCTTTATATATCTGGGTGCTCCAGTATTGGGTGCATATATAATTGTTATATCTTCTTGTTGAATTGACCCCTTATCATTATATAGTGAGCTTCTTTGTCACTTACAGTTTTTTTTTGTTTTTTTTTTTTTTTGTTTTTTTTTTTTTTTGAGATGGAGTCTCATTCTGTCTCCCAGGCTGAATTGCAGTGGTGTGATCTTGTCTCACTGAAATTTTGGCCTCCTGGGTTCAAGCAATTCTCCTGCCTCAGCCTTCTGAGTAGCTGGGACTACAGGCACCCACCACCATGCCCAGCTAATTTTTGTATTTTTAGTAGAGATGGGGTTTCACCATATTGGCCAGGCTGGTCTTGAACTCTTGACTTTGTGATCCACCTTCGTTGGCCTTCCAAAGTGCTGGGATTACAGGTATGAGCCATCGTGCCCATTCGTGTCTTATATTTTTTGTCTTGAAATCTATTTTGTCTGATATAAGTATAGCTACTCCTGCTCTTTTTTTGGTTTCTGTTGGCATGGAGTACCTTTTTCTAACCTTTTATTTTCAGTGTATGTGTGTCTTTATAGCTGAAGTGTGTTTCTTGTGGGCAACGGATCAATGGGTCTTGTTTTTTCATCCATTCATCCACTCTGTCTTTTGATTGGAGAATTTAGTCCATTTACATTCAATGTTATGTAAATGACATAGCATTATGAAGTTCTTACTTAGCTATAACAATATTGACATGATTTAGTTTCTTGCTTTTAATTTTTTTTGTATCCATTGGATGTTTTTTGGCTTGAGGTTACCAGAGGCTTGCAAATACTATTTTATAACTCATTATTTTAACCTGATAACAACTTAACACTATTTGCATAAACAAACAAATAAGCAAAAAGAAAACCAATAAAAACTATATGCCTTAACTTCATCCTCCTGCTTTTTAACTTTTTGTTGTTTGTATTTATAACTTTTTGTTATAAGTTATAAATGTCTTGAAAAGTTGTTGTGGTTATTATTTTTGGCTGGTTTATAGTTTATTCTTTCTACATAGGATAAGAGTAGTTTACATACCACAGCTACAGTGTTATCATATTTTGTGTTTTTTCTTTGTGTACTTACTATTACCAGTGAGTTTTGTACCTTCAGATGGTTCTTCTTGCTCATTAACATCCTTTTCTTTCTGATTGAATAACTCACTTTGGCATTTCTTGTAGGACAGATCTGGTGTTGATGAAATCCCTCAGCTTTTGTTTGTCTGGGAAAGTCTTAATTTCTCCTTCATGTTTGAATGATATTTTTGCCGGTTATACTCTTCTAGGTTAATTTTTTTTTTCCTTCAGCACTTTAAATATGCCATGCAACTCTCTCTTGGCCTGTAAGATTTCTACTCAAAAGTCTGCTGACAGATGTATTGGAGCTCCATTGCATGTTACTTGTTTCTTTTCTTTTGCTGCTTTTAGGATTCTTTCTTTATTCTTGACTTTTGGGAGTTTGATTATTAAATGCCTTGTGGTAGTCTGAATCTCCTTAGTATTGTATAATTCTCTTCTTGGACATTGATATCTTTCTTTAGGTTTGGGAAGTTCTTTGTTATTATCCCTTTCAATAAACTTTCTACTCCTATCTCTTTATCCCCTCTTTAAAGCCAAAACCTTTTAGATTTGCCCTTTTGAGGCTATTTTCTAGATCCTGTAGGCATGATTTATTGTTTCTTATTCTTTTTTTCTTTTGTCTCCTCTGACTGTATATTGTCAAAAAGAGCCTGTCTTCAGTTTCACTAAGTATCTCTTCTGCTTGATTAATTCTGCTATTAAAGGACTCTGATACATTCTTTGATATGTCAATGGAATTTTTCAGTGCCAGAATTTCTGCTTGATGTGTTTTGATTATTTCAATCTCTTTGTTAAATTTTATCTGATAGAATTATGAATCCTTCCAAAAAAAGAGTTATGAATTCCTTCTCTATGTTATCTTGAATTTCTTTGAGTTTCCTTAATACAGCTATTTTGAATTCTCTGTCTGAAAGATCACAGATGTCTGTTTCTCCAGGATTGGTCTGTGGTATCTTATTTAGTTCCTTTGGTGAACTAAATAAGGTTTTCCTGGATGGTGTTGAGGCGAGTAGATGTTCTTCAGTGTCTAGGCAGTAAAGAGTTAGATATTTATTGTAGACTTCACTGTCTGGGATTATTTGTACCCATCCTTTTTGGGAAGGCTCTTCAGACATTTGAAAGGACTTGGCTGTTTTGACCTAAGCTGTATCTGCTTTAGGAGATACCCTAAGCCCAGTAATGCTGTAGTTCTTATAGACTCATAGAGGTATTCTTTTGGTCTTGGACAAGATATGGGAGAAATCTCTAAATTACCAGGTAGAGACTCTTGTTCTTTTCACTTACTTTCTTCCAAACAAATAGAGTCTCTCTCTCTTCTGAGCCACCTAAAGCTGGGGGTAGGTCAAAACAGCCAAGTCTTTTCAAATATCTGAAGAGCCTTCCCAAAAAGGATGGGTACAAATAAGCCCAGACAGTGAGGTCTACAATAAATATCTAACTCTTTGCTGCCTAGACACTGAAGAACATCTACTAGCCTCAATGCCAACCAGGAAAACCTTATTTCGTTCCTTATTTTTAGTAGAGACGGGGTTTCACCAAAGGAACTAAATAAGATACCACAGACCAATCCTGGAGAAACAGACATCTGAGTGATTTCAGCACTCCCTTGGATGCCACAGCTAGTGTCTTAGTATGTCATGTGCCCCCTGATTCCACTGTTTCTGGGCCTAGTTCAGCACCTGAACTTGCCTAAGATTTTCAGTTCACATGGCCTAGACTGCCTTTCAAGTTCAGACTGCTGGGATTGGTGATTCTGCTATGTCTAGGTCTGGTTTAAATGCTTCCTCCGTGGGCGGGCATTGGCTAGGTTTGGTCTGGTTTTCCTTTCTTCTCTAATAGGACAGCAGGGTTCAGTGCCTCACAATTGCTGTGCTCTCCCTCCGGCAGTGCTCAGAATGCTCTCTGGGCTACCCAGCTGGTGCCTGGGTTGGGGGAGGGGGTGACGTCGGCGATTCAGGACTGGTTTTTCTACCTCTTCAGTGCCTCTTTCAGTGATATGAAGTTAAAACCAGGTACTATGAGTGCTCACCTGATTTTTGGTTCTAATGCAGGTATTTTTTTCTGTGTAGATAGTTGTCAAATTGGTGTCCTTGTGGGGGGTGGGAGGACAACTGATGAAGTCTTCTATTCTGCTGTCTTGCCCTGCCTCTCTGCTTTATGAAGTCTCTTTGAGGGTATTGATCAGCATTAAAAAAAGTGTCTCTATCCCATGCATCATTTTAATTTCTTCTGAGTTGCTTTTCGCTTCATTTATTTTAGGTACTACTCTTTCATTTTAGGAGTTTTCTCATAAGTCTGGTGATCCCAGGTTGCCATTTCATATTAAGAATGAGGCACTAAAAAGCAAATTGGAAGTTCATGCAGGCTTGTAAAGCTTATTGAATGATGGGTACGCTTCTACATCATTGTACCAGGAGACTCATTTGATGGGAGATTCCCCTGATGTCAGCAAGAGGAATTCCTTCCATTGGTACTTCAGAGAAGTCTTCTGATCTCCTGACTTGGGGAGATAGCCCCCCCCATTTAAAAAAAAAAAAAAAGACAAAGTCTTTGGAGTCTTGCTTTGTTGCCCAGGCTGCAGTGCTGGAATACAGTGGTGTGATCTCAGGTCACTGTAACCTCTGCCTCCTGGGTTCAAGTGATTCTTTGGCCTGAGCCTCCCAATCAGCTGGGATTACAGGTGCCTGCCACCATGCTTGGCTAATTTTTGTATTTTTAGTAGAGACAGGTTTCACCATACTGACCAGGGTAGTCTCGAATTCCTGATCCACCTGCCTCAGCTTCCCAAAGTGCTAGAATTAGAGGCGTGAGACACCACGCCCAGCCAGAGATAACCCTTTGATTGGACATGTTCTAAGGAGTGGAGGAGAAAGATTTGGAGTGAAATCATTTTCTGTGTTTACTTTCAATTAATTTCTGTGGGTTCATCCCTGAGCCTTGACTTGTACTACACAGAGTCTTATGTCCTGAGAGTGGGAAGAGAAGAGGCAGAGCAACTGCTCTTACAGAAACTTCACCTTACCCTCATTCCTCTTTTCTGTTTTGTATCTCATCCCTGCCCACAGGTGTACCTGGGACCTGAGCCTCTTTAATTTGCTTTGTTGGTGAATTGTCTCTTTTCTTATCATATTTCTGCCTGCATCCTCTCTGCACACCAATTCCAGTAGTTCTGTGCCATCACATTTGGGATTCTCCTGATGCAGATTATTGAGATCTCTGTTTCTGTCTCCTTGATTTAATGCACTTGGTTTTAAGGAGAGGCTTTCTCATACTCTAGTAAGGTTTGCAGTGACTGACAAGGCAATGGGGTTGTTTTTCTTAATCAGAGAAAATTATTTTTAAAAATATTGGTTTTTAAAAAAAATCTGTAATTGCTTAGAACAACATTAGAAAATACAGACAAGCAAAAATGAGAGGAAAATCAATCACAATTCTGTCACCTATTTTGGTGTATATTCTTCTAACTAAAAAATGCATCTCTATTTTTATAAGTAATATAGACTTCTATAAAAGTGATTATGCTGTAGTTACTGGTCTGTCTGTAAAATAAATCTTTTTCTCACTCATTAATACAAAGTGAATGTATTCTTGGGCCAATAACTATGGATGCACGGTATATTCCATTGTATTAATTACCCGTTTTAGAGGATTTAGATTCTTTTCAACATTTTGCTATTTAAACAGTGTTGCAGTGAACATGCTTATGTATATTTATGTTCATTTGTTAGGAAGAATTCTAACAACAAAGTTCTAGAGGCATTCTGATTGTCTTTAATCAAAGAGGAGACAGAAAGCTGAGGGAAGCACTGTTGGGACCATGCCCTGGGAAGCGCCAGGCACGTAGCAGGACCTGGGTAAATGTTATTAAGTGAACGAAGGTCAAAGTTAGCATGAGGAGTTTTGGTAAGATGGATTAAAAAAACAGCTCTGAAGACTCTGAGGAGACAACTTGGAAACACGACTTTATGTCTGTAAAGAAGGCATCTGTGAAACTCTGAAAACCTGGCAGTATCAGGTTTTGTAAGCAACAAGTCTCACCCTTTTATCAAGCTTAGTTACTGAAACAAAATAGAATTTTTTTAGGTCCAAGTGATTGAATGAATTAGAATATATAATGCCTACTCTTATGTCTGGAATCATCTTTATCTCTATCACAATTTCCATCATGTATTCTGGTGGTCTTCTTTACCCTCTATTGAGATTATGGAACAGGGTTGAGGTGAGGAGGTAAATATCTGAAAAATTGGAGCAACCAGCCAGCTAGGAAAAAAAAAAAAAGAAAGTATAAAAATCTTCCTCTTACTCTCTGTTTTCTTTATGTTTCTTTTTCTTTTTAAAATCTCCAACCTTTCTACAGCAGTGCGATCCTCTCAAGTTACCCACTCGTTCCTTCAGGGGTCATTGGGAGAGTTATTATTTTAAGTCTGGTTCACAGGTATGACTTCAAATGCAGTGAAAGCTTCTAATGAGACTGTCGAAAATGTCTCTTGAATCATCTGCCTAGAACACAGCAAGAACTACGAAATGAGCTGACAAGACTGAGGAAAATAGGCAGCATCAAGCTGATGAACTGAGGCGTGGGCATTTTACGCAAGGGAAAGGCTCTCGGAGCCTGCTCTGAATGTGCACTGAAAACAACAAGTGTGATCAGTGGATCCCAAACGCCCAGCAGATTCATGTGAGGGTGATCTGGCTGTGACACCTGTCACTCCGTTGATGGCCAGGGTTGATTCGGTTGATCCGGCTGGCTAGGTGGGATTCCCCCCTTACTGCTCCACGTGTGTCCCTTCTGAATCTGTGTGCTCAGTTGAAGAGGATGATCATCCTGGATAGAGGAGGACCAGTCTTTGGTCAAGGGTATACAAGTATCTGTGCCCCCTTGCTAGAATCTCCAAACAAGCTCTCAAGGTCCAAACATCGAGTAGATTATTAGCAATGGATTAGAAAAAGGAGCTGGGAAAGCTGGAAGGAAGCAGACACAATGAGCTGATGAACTGAGGTGTGGGCATTTTACTCATGGGAAAGGCCCTCATAACCTACTCTGTGTGTTCACTGAAAACAAGTGTGATCAGGCTGCAGTAAAATGTTGAAGAACTGTTATGTTCTAAAGTGGAAGCCAACCCAAAAAGAAATGAAAAGTCCATGTGTCAAATGCTGTATCTCATTCTCCCTTTTAAATGGTTTTGCGTCTAGCATAGTTGCAGGTCAGTGCTCCAGGGACACTAAATGGCTTGTTGGCAGAACAAAATCCTGGTCTCACAGTGCCTGTGCATGCTCCTGCACCGGCAGGAGATGTGCTGCGGCTTGTCCTGAGATAGATGGAAGGCTGTACCTCTTTCTGGTCAAAAATCAAATTGCAGGAAATTCTTCATTCACTGTGCAAGCAGAGAAGCTGGAAGTATAAGTAGAATGGAAAAACAATCTTTCCTTCTTAAGGTCCTGAGTAAGAGAAATCTTTGCTGTCAGGAGGAATGAAGCTGGAATTGGATAGCATGGTTCACGAATGATAGTAATCATTGTTATGAGTTCTTTGCCCAAATATGCGTGGAGCACGTTAGGAGTTAGAAGTGGTCTGTGTGGAACAGAAATATGGATGCCCATATTTTAGTCAGGAGAGGCTGATGCATGGAGAAGAGATCCTGAGGGTGGGCAAAGGGAGAGTGGGCCTGAGAGAGGCCCAGGAATCCGTGGGCTGGAGTGTACCAGGACCAGCGCTCTGGGGCTGTGCGGGGCAGGGCAGAGGAGGGGGTAGGCTGGAGCCAGAGAAGGTCATCATTGTGTGTGTGTGGGTGTGTTTGCATTGGCAGGTGGGTGTGGGAGTGGGCATGAGTGTATGTGGGGATGCATGAGTGTGTGAGATGAGGGGTGTGTGTGCGAGAAGATATGTGCAGGTGTACAAATGTGTGAGTGTGATAATGTATCAGTGTATGTGTGTGTGAGAATGTACATGTGAAGATGTGTGTGGGTGTAGAGGATCTACATGTTAGAGTGTTGCAGAATGTGTGTGTGTCAGAATGTATGCATGTGTTTGTGTGAGAGGATGTGTGTGTGAGTGTGTGAGAGGATGTGTGTGTGAGTGTGTGGGATGATGTGTATGAGTGTGTGGGAGGATGTATGACTGTGTTTGTGGGATGATGTGTGTGAGAGGATCTATGAGTGTGAATGCATGTGGGATGGTGTGTGTGAGTGTGTGGGAGGGTGTATGAGTGTGTGTGTGGGGGATGATGTGAGTGTGTGGGAGGGTGGTATGAGTGTGTGTGGGGGATGATGTGAGTGTGTGGGAGGGTGTATGAGTGTGAGTGTATGTGGGATGTGTGTGTGAGTGTGTGAGAGGATCTATGTGTGTGGGCATTGTAGGGTGTGTGTGAATGTGGGAATGTATGCGTGTTTGAGTGTGTTAGAATCTATGAGTGTATGTTTGTGAGTAATGTTGTACGTGTTTGTCTAATCAAAGAAAATCTTATGTTTGAGACCACTAGCAAAGGATTTCTCCAAACTTTAGGATGCCTGGAATTTTAGCCGACAATATTCTCTGATACCAGCTTTACTGTGTTGGAGACACTTTTTCTGGGGCAGCTGCATAGAATAGTGTTTGTTCAGAAATCCGGAGTCAGCCTGCTGAGGGGCCTTCTCTGCATGAACCTGGGCAAATAACTTAACCTCTCTGTCCCTTAGTTTCCTTGTCTCTGGAATGTGGGTGACAAGAATAGTTCCTACCTTATAGGGTAGTTGTGAGGGTTAAATAAATGAATTAGTGCATATAAGGCATTTAGCATGTTGCCTGGCACATAGTAAGTGCTAAATAAAAGTTAATTGTTATCAAAGTGTTGGGTAAAGGCAAACTTCATGCCCATTCTGGCTGTCATTTAAAAAACGACTTAATGTTTGATTAAAATAGTCACATCGAAGGTCAAAATATATAACAAAGTGAAGCGTTTCTTCTTGCCTGTGTCCTCCATTGCTATAGTTCTCACACCCCTATAAACATGTAACTACTGGTATTAGTTTTTTGTGCAAACTTTTAGAGATATTTTACTTTATGCATGTAGAAGCAAAAACAAACATATCTCCTCCTTCTTACACAAATAACAGTACATTTTGCATATTGTTTCTATACTTTTCCTTCATAAACTTAAAGATGTGGTGATCTTTCCATATTCTTATAGAATGAACCTCCTTACTGTTTTTTTTTTTTTTTTTTTTAAACTGCATAGTATTCCATTGTTTGGATGCACCAGACCTTATCTACTCGTTTTCTTTTGACGGACATTTAGGTTGTTTCTAACGTCTTCCAAACTGTCTGACACGATGTTTTTCAGCCCAAATACTGGGCAAAGCCATCTGCATGAAACATTTCTAGGAGGTTATCCATGTACTACGGAGGAGCTGAAAAAATGTTCTTGTATCCTCTTTTATCCCCCCCTTTTTGCTGTAGTAAACTGTGATCACGCCAGCCAAGAGGGTTTTATGGGATTTGGGCTTTGTACCATCAACATTCATTAAATAATGCTGGAATTGTTCCTACCACGGATGAAGACTTAGCCAGTTGGTAATAACTTACACATTTGCTGCCTGAAAAGGAGCAAACAGCTTGTAAGGGTGACTAACGTGGACAGTCCAGTCAGCCCTTCCCCCAGCACAGTGTGCACTCACCAGCAGAGGGCTCTCTCCCTTTGGGAAAAATACAGATGTCTCTGGGAAAGGTTTTAAACTTCACACGGGGCACCGAGTGTGGCGTTTCTCTTCTCTGCAGTGGATTGGTGTGTGGCTCCCGTGAATATTAGGGATTAGCTGAATACTGCATTTGTCTGTGTTTTGAGTGTGTTTGTGTGTGGGGAGTTGTGGGGGACAGAGTCCAGCATTCCCCCGGAGGTCTGAGGAGAAAGCCTGTGATTTGATGCAGAACCAGGGATTATAGTTTTCCCTTCTTTAGGGTATGAGGCAACCTGGCCTTGTCCTGTGTTTCAAGATTAGAAACCACACACATATATACCAGTTTTCTGGGATATGCTTGTTAGATGATAAGGCCCTAAACCCCTGTTTATATGACCCTGGTGAGACTGCTCTTTCTGGTTAGTGCTACCGAAAAATCCAGCAAAAATCTATCTCATTACTTTAAAGGGGAAGAGGAAAAGCAATGACAGCCCCCTACACCTTTTTTAAAAGACGGCATCTCACTCTGTCACCCAGGCTGGAGCGCAGGGGCACTATCTCAGCTTACTGCCACCTCTACCTCAAGCAGTCCTCCCACCCCAGCCTCCTGAGTAGCTGTGACTACAGGCACACGCTACCGTGCCTGGCTATTTTGTATTTTCTGTGGAGACAGGATTTCAGTATGTTGCCCAGGTTGGTCTTGAACTCCTGGGCTCAAGTGATCCACCTGCCTCAGCTTCCCAGAGTGCTGGGATTACAGCTGTGAGCCACAATGCCCGGCTGGTAGTGCTGACATTAATTTAGCATCTCCTGAGGTAATCTAGTGAAGTTAGGCCACTGAATCCTACTCCTGGCCATTCTCATTGGGTTGATATCATTCCTGCCCTTTCCATCCCAAACAGTGCAGTTCAGAAAACCAGGCTGAAGAACGTGAAGTATATTGCAGCTTTGACTTCCCCAGGTCAAGTGATCATCCCAAAGTCACACGTGGAAGAACGGCTGCTTTGGAGCTAGCAAGTTCCTTAGCTGGAATTGCACCACTGGCCAGCAGGATTGCAGAATCCAAACTGTTTTCTACCAGAACTACTCCTTCCCCGCAGGAAGCAGGGTGTGCACCGCTGAAACCTGCTCTGAGAAGGTTGAAGACATTGACTCAGCCCCAGCAAGGAAGTTATCCCTCGACCTCTGACCTCTGGCCCTGTTTGAAAACCAACTCAAATCATTTTTCGTTTTCAGGTAAAGATAAAATGATGCCATGAATTTCAATTTTCTTTTATTCAGGGCACACATAGGCTAATATTGAACAAGCTTCAAGGAAATGGAAGACACAAGAGGTTTGAGAAACTGAATGTAGAGCCTTCCTCTTGGAAAATGGTCCATTCCCAGACGTGAGTCATCAGGGCAGGTGCACGGAGCACCTGCACACTGGGATGTTGCCCAGAGGTTCTCCAGCTAGAGGGAGTGGAACCCTCAAACTGGTGGTGTCACCCAGGCCAAAGCTGGCCTCCCTGTCTTATTTTTATTTTTTATTTTTTGAGACAGGGTCTCACTCTGTCTCCCAGGCTGTAGTGGAGTGGCATGATCATGGCTCACTGCAGCTTTGACTTCCCCAGGTCAAGTGATCATCTCACCTCAGCCTCCTGAGTAGCTGGGACTACAGGCATGCAGCACCACACCTGCTAGTTTTTAATATTTTTTTTTGTAGAGGGAGAATTTCACCATGTTACCCAGGCTGGTCTTGAACTCCTGGGCTGAAGCAATCCACCTGCCTTGGCATCTCAAAGTGTTAGGATTACAGGCGTGAGCAACCGTGCCCAGCCCCTGTCTTACTTTGATTAGAGAAAGAAGCAGCACAGAGCAAAGAGAAAGGGTGAGGCAGGCTGTTTAGATGCTCATCAAATGAGCTCTACAGGTGCTTTTAATACTGTTCCTTGTAATTTTGCACAGACAGGGAGCAGACTACTGGGAACTGAGTAGGCATTATACAACCAACTTAGATAACTTCATCTTCTTTTAAAACTCAGAAACACCTGTTACACTGCTTTTAAAGTCGGTCTTTCCAGGTTACCTCACAGGATTTTGAGAAATGGTTTTGTTTTGATTACCTCTTTTCCACTCACAATGTCAAACACCTGTCAAGCATGTGGCAACAATGTTTGTTCAAATCTCTCTGGAGTTACAATAAAATTAAGTGCAAGTTTCTAACTGAAAAAGAATTATTCGAGAAATGGATGCTTAAAAAAGCAGTTATGGTTAATCCATTTCCAAAGTATTCACGGTGATGGTGATAATGGTTTGAATTTGTATCCCAGCCCATATCTCAAGTTGAATTGGAGGAAGGGCGTGATGGGAGGTGATTGAATCATGGGGGCGGATTTCTCCCTTGCTGTTCTCGGAATAGTGAGTGAGGTCTCACGAGATCTGAGGGTTTAAAAGTGTGTGGAACTTCGCCTTTCTCGCTCTCTCTCACCTGTAACCTCGAGAAGAGGGTGCTTGCCTCCGCTTCACCTTCCATCATGATTGTAAGTTTCCTGAGGCCTCCCAGTCATGCTTCCTGTTAAGCCTGTGGAACTGTGAGTCAATTAAACCCCTTTTCTTCATAAATTACCCAAGCTCAGGTAGTTCTTTATAGCAGTGTAAGAATGGACTAATACAGATGCTTAGCTTATTGGTTCTCAAACTGAGGTGTGTGTCTTAAAACACAGATTGCTGGGTTCCATCTCCAGAGTTTCTAATTTTTAAAGTCTGGGCCCTAAATTTTGCAGTTTAAACAAGTTAGCTGGGGGATGATGATGTTGCTGTTTCAGGGACCATACCTGGAGAGTCACTACCTCAGTTACTGTAAGATTGTTAAACTCCAGGTGTAGAAATATTGTTGTTTGTCCCTACCCTCCTTCCCTTAGCTGGTAGAAAAAGGTCGTAATTAAGAGGGCAGGCTCTGAATGCAGGCAGAATTGTGTTTGAATTCTTCCTCCAACACTTCAACTATGTGATCTTGGCTACATTTATTTAAATTCTCAGAACATTGGTTTTCTTGCCTGAAGAATAGAAATAGTGGCATCTAGTTCACAAGGTTTTGTGTCGTGAAACAACATATATAATTGGCTTAGTATCTATTGTATACTACATTGACATATATATATATACAATAAGTGGTAGTTATTTCTAAGAGTTCTTGCATATCTTCGAAGTAGCTTATTAGGTTAATTAAAAAATAGGCCAAAATTAAAAGAATTAAATGTAAGGCATGGTTACTTTTAAATAACTAGGGTGGTAGTATTATTTTAAAAATATTAAAAAAAAACACCCGACTGATGAAGTACAGCTCTGGCATGACCAACCACGACTATTACCCAGGTCAAAAGAACGCCCAGAGCCTCTGAACACATCAGTGCTGAGGAGATGGGGGAGAAATTTAGAAAGAAGATTCCATAGAGGCACAGGCTGGTAGCTTTTAAATAATGAAACTCAAACCCTTCCCAGCTGTAGGAACAGGCAAGGCTGTTTTAAGTTTTAAAATTTGGTCTTGAAATTCCCACCCCTTGCAAAATTCCCTTCCTTCCTCTCCTGCCAGTGTAATGGAAATTCCCACTCCTTCAGTGTAAGCCTGTGTGTCTCTAGAATGCAAATTGCATTCTCTAGGAGTAATAGCATATTAATCCAATAATACTCATTAGGTCTTTCAGATTAGATTATGTTAGATTAGCTAGGTGTTACCTTGGAAAGTACAGTGTTTTGCCCTGAGGGAACAGGACACAGAAGAAGCTGACGTGGAGGGGAAGAGAGATCCGGGGTCTCGGCTCAGGGGGCCTTTGGGCAGCCAAGGGCACTGGGGGGGGCAGGAGAGAACTGCTAGTTAACGATTTAGCCGCTGCTCGTTCTGCTGGGGAGAGTTCAGCTAGGCTTTCCAGTTCCCTGCAGCCTTTAGGTCTCACACGGTTTATTCTAAGGTTGTGCTCTCATAACTGCTTCTCTTTTGTGTTGAAACAGAGGAGGATGGTACTGGCTGAGAGTTTCGGTAGCTTCAGTCATACCACTGCGTCTTCAGGCCTCTCTCCCCATTTCAAGTTTGGAGAGCCACTCATTCTAAAAAAGAAAAAACCACTGTTCTAGTTGTTCGAGTTAAGCCGGGCCAATCAGTTGGTGACTTTGGGGGGCATTTAGTCAGAAATAACCCACTGAGTTTTCCCCCCGCTTCTTGTGATGACTAAGTCACCTGAAGCGAACATTATACAAACCTTATCCTATTATCATGGGAAATCCTCAGACGACAGAAAGATAAAAACTTACTGAGGAGCAAGCAATGACTTTGTTTCATTTTAATAGCTTGTGCTGACTGGGAACCTTAAAACAAATTCCATGCAGTGTTTTTAGTGGTATTTTCTGGCTAACCTCTCAGATGGATGAGAGCAAAAGACCTGCTCCCTACTTTAACAGCCATGCATGAAGTTTGCCTGATGCCACGACAGAGCACCGTGCTTCCCACATCACGTTGAACAGAGAGGAGCCCAGGTTTATTTTGCAGCCCCTTTCAGGTCCTCGGGCGTTGCTGCAGGCTGGTTATAACCTGCCAGGAGTCCTCGTTTCTTCACCAACATCTGGTGGCCAGGTGGCCTTCCACTCTGAATCTTAAGTAAACTGATGTCCACTTGCAATGCCTTGTGACAGAATGCTGCCAGATGACAAAGGACAGGGACAGGGCTGAGTCGGAGACTAACTGGTCTGGTTTTAGGCATCAGCCCTGCCCTGTCCTCACTTGGCAGATGGGGGGTCATGGAGGGAGGATCATCTCACGGCCAGTGTGCTCAGCTCACGCTGGGTCTGTGTTTGGAGGGTCAGCCAGGGCTGTGGCCTGTGGAGGGGACCTGGCAGAGGGGGGAGAAGGTGAAGAGGACATGCTGGGCCTATTCACCGAGGGGCTAAGCGCTGCAAGGCTGTGTGCATATCATAAGACTATATTGGGCCAGGTGCAGTGGCTCACACCTGCAATCCCAGCACTTTGGGAGACCGAGGTGAACGGATCACCTGAGGTCAGGAGTTTGAGACCAGCCTGGCCAACATGATGAAACCCCGTCTCTACTAAAAATACAAAAATTAGCCGGGCATAGTGGTGGGCACCTGTTAATACCAGCTACTCGGGAGACTGAGACAGGAGAATTGCTTGAACCTGGGAGGTGGAGGTTACAGTTAGCCGAGATCACGACATGGGACTCCAGCCTGGGCAACAAGAGCGAGACTCCATCTCAAAATAAAAAGAAAAACTATATTAATATATAGTTATTTAGAAATAATACAACACTAAAGAGGATTAGAGTGTGAGTCATTTAGTGGCTCCTGGTATTATTACTATTGCATTTATACATTTAAAAAATTGTATAACTTTAAGTTGTACAACGTGATGCTTTGGTACGTATATACATAGTGAAATGATTACTACAATTAAACAAATTGACATATCCCTTATCTCACAGGTACTTTTTTTTTTTTGTATAATAAGAGTACCTCAAATCTCTTAGGAGTTTCCAGTATACAATACAATATTATTAAGTATTGTCTTCCTGCTGTACGTTAGACCTCTAGACTTATTTATCCTGCGTAACTACAACTTTGTGCTCTTCATTTTACATCCCCTTATTTTTCCCCTCCCCTGGTAACCACTTTTCTGCTATATCTATATATTGGATGCCTTTTTCAGTTTGTACATATAAATGAGGTCATGAAGTGCTTTTCTTTCTGCTCTGGCTTGTTTCACTTAGCCTAATGTCATCTAGGTTTATCCATGTTTTTGCACATGGCAGCCTCTCTGGTACTGTTATATTCAGCTCTAGGAGTCCTCTGAGCACTTCTAGAAATAAATTCCCCAAACCCAGGTCTATACAAAGAAGCCTCATATTAGCTCTGGAAGGACACTGAACAGTGGGATTAGATTGGGGATTAGGCCCAGTGGTCTACAAGGTTCTTGCCACCTCTAAGCCTCTCTGAATTATTCCAGGCTTGTAAGATGTATCTTTCTAAGCACCTTTGCAGATAAGTGTATAAATAACATTGCTTACAATTGCTATATCTCCTTCTTGGTAACTGCTCTCTTGCTGCCTGAAGTTTCTGTAGAAATAAGCACAATGGGCTCTGTGGTTTTTGTTTTGTTTTGTTTTTTTGAGATGGAGTCCCGCTCTGTCATCCGGGATGGAGTGCAATGGCATGATCTTGGCTCACTGCAACCTCCACCTCCCAGGTTCAAGCGATTCTCCTGCCTCAGCCTCCTGAGTAGCTGGGATTACAGGTGTGTGCCACCATGCCCAGCTAATTTTTGTATTTTTAGTAGAGATGGGGTTTTACCATGTTGGCCCAGCTGGTCTTGAACTCCTGACCTCAGGTGATCCACCCACCTTGGCCTCCCAAAGTGCTGAGATTACAGGCGTGAGCCACCGTGCCCGGCCTGGCTCTGTTGGACAAATCTTTTAGAAAGACTGAGGCAGTTTGTTTGAAGTGTTCACGCACTGTTACTGGATGCAACCCTTACATGCTAAGAAGGTTGGGCAGAATGTTATTGCCCTTGATTAATTTTCCCTCTGGGAGGAATCTTTTTATTTAAAGGATAATTGTTCATGGCTTGTCAGAAGAAACATGTTCTATAAATCTTGAAGAAGGAAAAGGTCACTGAAATGGCTTTCTATGTGCTTCTTAGAATCAAGTCTTGCTAATGATGTAGGTTGAATTCATAAGGATTGGTGAAAGTAGGTTTTCAATAGAAATATTTTATTAACTGCAAAGAAGAGGATCACTCCAAGTCCAAATTCTTGCCTGTTATATTACCCTCCCTGGAGACCATCTACCTCGATATCAAAACTTCTTTCAAAAGTTTAAGAATAACAATGGGCACTCAGACTATATATTATGATGATGATGTGTATATGTAGAATCACTATAGGGTGGATTTTATTGATTCAGTTTTGCAGATGGAGCTCAGAGAAGTATATTGTCTGAGGTGTCCTAGCAAAGGAATCCAGTGTAGAGGACTCCTTTCCACTACCCTGTGCCTTCTCATATATTCCTTTGGCTCTGGTCATTCTACTTCCTTCCACCATCTCTGGCTGTCACCAATGTTAACCTAATCCTTTAGGCAAATGGCTTGCTGGTTACCATGATGCTACCATATTTCTGTGTTTTCAGACATTATACCTTCCCCTTGCTATTGCAGGAGAAAAGCAACTTCTCCCCAGCTGTTTTGTGAACTTTCCTCTCTAGGACTTGGTTTCCCCCTCTGTAAAGGGGGCTAATGGCCAGGAATAATCTTGCCTGTTACCCTCTCTCTTCCACCTGAGTCGATGGCCCTCTCACCAGGCTCTGTGAGCCCAGCCTCTGATACGCTTCAAGAGCAGGCAATGCTCTGGGCAGAAAGGACACAGACCCCAGGGCTCAGGAAGCTTTCATTCCTTATTCTCAAATGCTTATCTGGATGCTCTTACCATTGCTTCCTAAATTTATGGCTCGGTTATTCCCAGCCAGTGCCCCTAACCTTTGGTTGCTTTCTTTCCCCTAGTCCCTAAATCTCATCTGCACCACTTAGCAGATATGTGACCTTTGGCAAATAGCATAACTTCTTTGGGCCTCAGTCTTCTCATCCGTGATATGAAAGAGGTTGATAATATCTGTCTTGCATAGATTAGTTGTGTAGACTTAATCAGGTAGTATTTACTTTATAGAAAAACACCTGACACATAGTAAAATAGTAAAATGGACACTTAGTCCATTTTCGTTTCCATTTTTCTTGATTTTGGCCCTAGAAACAATAATCTTTTAAACAGTAAATAATCACTAGATCATCTCTTAAACTCAGTCTACCCAATCAGACCCTCAAGTCTCTTGATGTTTTTGTCTCCATGCGTTAATGTGCGTTTTCACTCTACAGGGACCCTGGTCCCAGACCCTCGCTGCTTTTGATGCTAGTGGTTTTGGGGCCTGCTCTCTTCCTGCTACACCCTCTCTTGCTTTCCTGTGTCTTTGAGGCTTAGCTCCATGCCATTTGTCTATGTCCTTCTTGCTACTATAGTCAGCCAGGTGCTGACTATAATAATACCTGCTTTGCATACCTCAGGGATTATTGTGAGGATCAAAGGGGATGATTTAATGATGAAAGTGCTTTGAGAAGGAAGATGGGCTGCATCACGTGGGTTATTATGATGATTATCACTCCTGGACTATCTTCAGATGACTAAAAATATCCACCTAGTGTGTACCTTCTCAGCATATTCTTATCTCTCTTGGACCTCCCTGCACTGGCTGAGAAGCCTGACAGTTTAAAGCAACTGAAGAACTTGCTGGTAGACAGCAGTGTTGGGGGGTGGAGAATACATGGGTAATGAATTATCTTCTTTAGGGCCCCAACGGGAAATCTGGTACCCTGGAAAGCGTTAATTTACCTCACTTGAGTGAGTGCTTTAGACCCAGCAAGCATTTCATTTGCCCAGGCAGCCCATTGTGATGATGACATTAAATAATCATTATCATTACGTGGAAATCCTGTCACCTTGGGGATTTAGAAAGTATTTCTCAAGCCACTTATACATAAGCAACCAAAATGAGCAGAATGTTCATCTAGAAGAAAGCATTTGTGGAGAAAGCATTTGTTTGTAATTGTCAGCATTTGGCAAAGGACGGGAATGAAAGAATGAAATGAACCACAGCTTTGGATTCCTTCCAGTGTGATTTTTTTTCCCCCAATCCCAAATTGTCAGAGACTAGGAAGGGAACTCTTCCTGTCATGGACCATGAGCTCTGGGGAGGAGAGTAGGAGCCTTCAACTTCCTTACCCTTTCCATCCAGGAAGTCATTTCAAAGGGAGCTGTCTCCAGGGAAAAGGAAGAGCCCATTGGCCAATATTTATTTATAGTAACTTGTCTTCTTTTAAAAATTAAGAGCAAAAAGTAGTTTTGGTTCTTGTTTGCTTGGACCACCTCCAGAGAGTCATATCTGTTTTTTTTTTTTTTAATTTCTGTGTTAGTTGCTCAACATTGTTGGTCTTGATTGAATTGGTTTTATTCCCAGGTCCTCCCTTATTATTAATGTTCTTATTATTGGTTAGTTCTTCTATGTTTGCAGTGCCCTTGACAATCTTTTATTAGCTGTTCTTTACAACAACTCAGCGAGGTGGATCAGCCTTACTGAATATTTATCCAACAAATTGTCCAACATTTTGTTTTGTTGGCTTTGGTTAGGATTTATTACAATCATTTTTTTTTTCTTTCTGATAGTCATCCTTCTGCAAGAAACTTATTTCATGGTCTTTCTTGCAGGGCTACATGAGCCAGGGGCTTGTGTCATCTGCTTTCAATTCCTGTTTAGTTTCTTCCTCCCCTCCCTGGCTTTCTCACCCTCCTCAAACTTATTGTTGTTTCTCCTGGTCATGCAAACGGCACTCAACTAATCTAAGGCAGGTTTGAGCAGAGGGCTTCAGTTTTGATTTATTGGCATTTGGGTGCCTCTCTAAGTGGCCACAGGCTGTCAGCTCTTCAGCACATGGTTTGTTACCAAACAGGCAGTTGCTGCTAACGTTCTGTGGTTGTTGTTGCTGTGGCTGGGTGGATATTGGCTCTGTGGTGGACCACTGGAATGTACGAAGAGAGAGGTCTCAGGAATGGTTGGGAATTGGTGCTGCAGCAAGAAAGGATACCAGTTCCAATCACCCCGTAAATATCCATGTCTTCTGAAACCCACCAACATCATCACCTTTATCACCAGCAGCCCTTCCCCTACCCTCAGCCTTGCCTCCACCATCAAAACCATTTTATTATGTTTCTATCTATGCATATATACTTAGACATTCTTGTTGCCTAGAAACTTATAAGTAAATTGGACCCCCAATACCGTTTTACACTTTGAATTCTTAATGTATCTATTTTCCTTCTTCTGCCTACCACCATACCTTTATATTTCTCAATTGTACTTATATCTGATTATAGTTATTAGTGACTTTTCTCACCCACTGGACTCTGGACTTCCTGAGGGCAGAGAATGTGTCTTGTTCTTTATTTGCCAAGTACCATGCTAGGCACTGGGGTTATCAGTGTGGGTAGGTGTAAAAAAGTATTTGTTGAATGAATATTTAATGTTCTTTTAAATAAATAAAAAATGCTTCTGTAAACTATAAAAATGTTTTATAAACCATAAGGATGGTACAAATAACAACTTCTGTATTTAATTATAATTGCATTTCTTTATCTTTACAGCAATGAAAGATAGATTTAAAGCCTATGAGGCTGGACAAGAAATCCTTGATCTATCAATTTTATAGAACAAGAATGATGGCAATTAGAGATTGAATTTGGAAGAGGCTAAAAAGCAGTCTTTTTTTTTTTTTTTTTACTTGTTTTTGATATTGGTCTTGCCTGGACACCAGTGGGGATTGAGAGAGCCCAGCAATGGGTGGGAGAATAGGCTCTAAGTATCTCTAAAATTCATTTAAAAATTCTCAGCTGGGTGCAGTGGCTCGTACTTGTAATCCCAGCACTTCAGGAGGCTGAGATGGGAGGATTGCTTGAGCTCAGGAGTTCAAGACCCAGCCTGGGCAACAGAGTGAGACCTCATCTCTACAAAAAAATAAAGATAAAAAATTAGCCTGGTGTGGTGGCACGCCTGTAGTCCCAGCTATTTGGGAGGCTGAGGTGGGAGGATCATGTGAACCCAGGAGGTCGAGACTGCAATTACTTGTGATTGTGTCTCTGCACTCTAGCCTGGGTGACTGAGCAAGACTCTGTCTCAAAATAAATACATAAATAATGAATTCTCAGCTGCATAAGTGGGTATTTTAGAAAATGTCTTAGTGAGGTTGTACTTAATGAGTTCTGGATGTAGATGGTTCTGGAAAGCCATGTATTGTGCTGTGTTGTACCAGATTTAAACCACTGAAACAGGAGTTGCCAAAGTAATCTAATGTAGTTAGCAGCTTGAAAATAGCTCAATGCTCTGGAACTCTTTCTATTATCCTTGCCCCGTGAAACTTAGAGGCTGTGAAGAAGGGAAAAAAGTAGATTCCTTTATTTTCCTCTCTGCTTTCTCAAGGTATGCTGCTCCAAAGCAATGGAGTGGTTATTTCTACAGAACAAACATCACAATTAGTGATTAAAGAGTAAGTTTTACTTATGAGTCTGGTACATTTCTGGTAATTAATAAATACTGACTGAGTGAATAAATGAATGAAGTTAGTCTCATTATCCCAGCTGTTCAAAAATATTTAACATTTGCCCATAAGAAAGGCCTAGGAATGACTTTACTGGCTTTTACCCAAGCGTACCCGAGGATCAATTGGCAACAGGGGAAGAACTTTGAGTTTGAGCCAAGTTCACTTACAAGAAGCAGCTTTTGATAAAAACTCAGTTCTGTTATCATTATTCCTTCAACTTTTTCAGCAGCCCTGGCAGACTCTTTTTGAAAAGCAAATACACTGTAGACAGAAGCTAAACTGGAAAGTCAGAAGGCAGGTTCCATCCCCAGTCGGGCAGCAAGAAATCCCAAATCAACGCTTTGATCTATTTTGTGGGGGGATGGATTTGTAGAAGACCGACCGTACTTCTGAGTCTATGCATAGAAACACTAGCCTGATTGGTGGAGGAAAACAGAAAATCAGTCTACTAGAATTTACTTGTGTTAAATGAGGTTCCCAGGAGGCTGCACTACAGGATTCTGGCTTTTCGTGAGTTTTTCTTGTTACTAGTCCCTGTTAGAACTTGACTTTTGGATTTAATTATTCTCTTAAATTGTAGATTAAAGGCCAGAGAGCCACTTTCCTTTCTCACTGCCTGCTCTTCTGTTCCTCATTTTTATTTTGTTTTGTTACCATTGATGCAGGTTTCTTTTCTGTATGTGCCATTCTCTGTGGCAGGAGCTGGCCATCAGGAGATTTTTTTCATCTACTTAGTTCTTTGGGTGCTGAAGATTTAGCTAATTGGGAATTGAATGGAAGAAAGACTCAAGCAGGGGAATGTGCGCATGAAATGGATTTTTTGTTCCTCTGAGGATTTGTCGTAAGCAGATATAAAGTGTCTTTCTCACTCAGACTACCTCCAAGCGTTTTCACAAATCAATTAGCCACTGGCAGGGCAGAGTGAGTGGAGGCGGAATGAGGCATGTCTTGACAGGCAGAGACTCTGGCTGCTCTCTCTCTCTCAGACATGCTCTCCTTGATCAGTAGATAACCTCAGTGACACTTCACCGCCTGGCGACTGTTTCCATTACAATCAGAACTTCAGAACAAGGGCACAGCTTTCAGGGTCTCGCTCCACTCCATTAATAAACAAACACCCACAGGGAGGGACTGGGGAGAAGGGAGTTTGGCCATCCCTTTGAGACATGAAGCCAAGAAAAGGAAACAAAAAGAAATCAAACTTTTATTTGCTCACTTTGACTCCAGAACACTTAATGTGTTCTCTGGATGGTTCAGTCGTTGACTAATGCGGAACCTGAGCATTTCTCTCAGTTCGTTAGACGGGACTGGTGAAGCACAGCAAAGGATCCTTAATTCCAAGAGGATGAGGCTCTCGACAGGAGCCCTTCTAAGCTTACAAAATAGGTGTGACATGCCTCCTGCCAGTTTCCTGGCAGGGAAAGCCTCCAGTGTACTATGCCTTAGGGGCCTGCAAGGTACAGACTGGGGGCAGAATCTGGAGAACACCTAAAAGTGCGTCCAACTGGGCTGTCAGAGAAATTCTCCGACAGTCACTCTGCAGGAACAAGTGAAATACACACATCATTTTGGGAACACGTTTTGAACTCTGAGTTCCAAGCCTGTCAATGATAAGATTAGAAGGGAGGGGTGGAGGTCAGAGGATGGGGGAAGAGGGTGACCCACTGCAGTAGGTTCGAGAGGGTGAGGGTGAGCCCCATCCTTCAGGAAGCTTGGAGCCTTTCAGACTACTCAGCGAGCTGAGAGTTTGGAGAGAGAAAGTGTTTCTTATGTAATAGCTGGGAGCTCTTATCTCATTCTTGAGAACAAGATGGGGGGTAGGTGGCAACTATTTTGGTCTTCTGTTTCACAGTTGGCAGAGCTGAGGTACAGGGAAAGGAATTGGTGTGTCTTAGCCCACTTAGCCAGATGTGCATGTGAAGAGAGTTCCTTTAATGCCTCTCAGCAGTTCCTGCAGGAAGGTCCCATCCTCCATCAATGCCATTTACAACTCCTACTCCAAGCCTCATGGCTGCCTCATAGAGAATGGGAATTTATAGCATCACTGAGGTTACCTGAGAGGCTTGGAGTCCATAGACTTGACCTTGAATTCTGGCTCTTCTACTTACTAGCTCTGTTGTCTTGGGCAAGTTACTTAATCTCTCTGCAGCCTCAATTTGCTTCTCTTTAGAATGAGGATGACAATAGCTACAGCACAGGTTATGAGAATTAAAAGTGTTGGAAAGCATTTCACCCAGTGCCTTGTATAACTCAGTAAATGTTAATTGGATCTGAATGTAATGAAGAAATAAAATGAACCCAGATTTCCTTCTCTGACTTCTTTTGGGCTAAGGAAAGCACAGATTCCAAAAGACTGACTGCTCATAGATTTCTCCATACCTGTGATTCTCAAAGTGTGGGTGCTGGTCCACCCAGCATCAGGCACCCGGGAGCCTGTGAGAAATGCAAATTCTTAGGCCCCATCCTAGACTTAGTGGGTGGTGAAGGGCAGCAATCTATGTTTCAAAAAGTCCTCCAGAAACCAAACCAAACACTGCATGTTCTCACTTAGAAGTGGGAACTGAACGATGAGAACACATGGACATATGGAGCGGGGACGCACACTGGGGCCTGTTGGAGTCGGAGGTGAGGGAAGGAGAGCATCAGGAATAGCTAATGGATGCTGGCCTGAATACCTAGGTGATGGGAGGATCTGCTGCAAACCACAATGACACATGTTACCTATGTAACCTGTGCATCGTGCACATGTAACCCTGAACTTAAAAGTTGAAGGAAACAAAGAGTCCTCCAGGTGATTCTGATCCACATTTAAGTTTGAGAGTCATTGTCCTAAATATTAGCTTCAAAGTGGCAGGAACAAGACAACTATGGAAACATCAGGCATAATTACTGTTATAATGTGGCGGCTACAGCTCTTTCTTTGACAGCTTGGTCTTAGGCATATACTGGTGGTACCTCTAAATCTGTCATGTCTTTGTGGGTTTGATGAGAGAAAAAGAGTATTTGCTAAAGCTGACCAGCCCTCTCAATTTTTAAGACATCCTGCTTTTCCTCCTACAGGGGATGGAATTGGCAAAAGAATATCAAAGGTGTACATGAGCATGGAGCTGATAGAAGAAACTGTCAAATACAGTCTAAAAGAACACAGTCCTTGTAATGTAGGGGTGTGCAGAGGCAGAATACATCTTGAACTAAAGCACTAAGGGAGGTATGTGCTTAGACATATAAACTCTGGGAGAAGCTGCTAAATTTATTAGATACTCAGACGGATGCTTAAAGTGTTGACAAGGATTGAAATGATTTTGAAATTACTTTGAAAGCTGAATATGCACTGCAAAGTTTGGATATTTTAGAATTGTAGAGAAGATCAACTTTTCATCCTGGTTGTGTCTCAAGACTGATTCCTCATCTATACCATGCACTTCCTCACAGGGGGTTCCAGAGATCCTCTTAGCATGACTGGCTACTGTTTCCTACTCCCTTTGTGCCTTGAATCTGCACCTTTTCCACCACATTTATTCCTCTCTGGGAAAGTCTGGAACTGCCTCCCCGCCACCTGCATTTCCCCAGGGGGAAACATTGGTTCAGTTGCCTTACCAGCACCTGACAGAATATTTAAGTCCACAAAGATTTCTTATCAGTCTGTAATTCAACACTCATTTTACTGATGACAAAATTGAAGTCCAGAGATGGAGTCTCCTGATTCCAGGTTCGATGCTTTTAAATTATTCTCTAATAGAAGTGTCTCCACACAGTCTGCATGCTTAGTAATCACGGGGTATGGCAGGGAAAGGGGGAGGCATGGACTAAGATGCCTTCCCTTCACCCCTGGTTTTTCAGATGTAATACCTGTTCAAAAAGGTCAATCTATATGTGGGTCAGTATTGTAATTTTCCACTTTCATTTAAAGAAATGAGGAATGTGGTATTTCTCCCGTTTTAAATTGGGGGCACTAGGGAATGGGTGTTAGTAAAAACCGAGCAAGTCTCAAATAGCTTTTAGGTTATCTTTTTGATGAGGAGCTCATTATTGGCAAATGATTAGCTTTCAATTGCTGCCAAAATCATGCTGTTTGCTGAAATGGGGAAGAGTGGGTGGGACCCAGTCCTTGACATCATCTTGTTTCCTCATAGCACTTGCATTTCTAGAGAAAATCGCTATTTTCTCCCTATCAGATAGCTTTAAAATAGGAACAAAATGTTTGTCTTTGGCTTTGGAACTAGGAATATCAGACGGTTGCTTAATATTCCTTAAATTTTGCTTGACATTCTTCATGCTGACATTCTGAAGTGCCTAGACAATAAGTCAAATGGTTTCTTAGATATTTCAGGGAGCAGTGCATACAGCGAGTACTCAACTTTTCAAGATAACGAGAGAAAACTCTGGCTTAGATAACTTCAAACCAGATCATCAGAATAAACAAAGTTGTGTGTGTGTGTGTGTCTGTGTGTGTATGTGTGCGCATGTGCGCATGTGAGCACATGTGTGTTTCAGCTTTGCTTTATTTCTGACTCATAAGGGGACTACTATGTGATAAGGGCATACTTGAATACTCATTGTGTATTAATAACAGTTTGAACTGTACGTATATTAGTTGACTGTTTATTGTGTGCTGGTACTTGTGTTATGCCTTTAACATCTCATTTATTGCTCAAAAAACTCTCTATGGAAAGAATGTTATCCCATTTTATAAACTTGGCAATGTTAAGTAATTTGCACAGGTCGCATAGGAATTAAGTGGGAAGAGTCAGGATTTGAATCCAGATTGTCTGAAAGAAAAGGGAAGGGAGGCTTCAGGAGGGGACGGCTGAAAGGATGGAGAAGGTTGGGGAGATGCTTGGGGTTTGCCTGTATGAGAGAGGTCTGGGACAACTACTTAACCTTGAACTACACGGGGATTTTGGAGTGAATGACACCTCCACTCTTGTGCCGCTACCCTCCCTCCAACCTTTCTCTACACAGCAGTAACAATCGTCCTACATGTATATTGGAAAGTGTTATGCCTGCTTTAACACCCTTCAGTGGCTACCTATTGCACTTAGAATACAATTCAAAGTCCTTACCTTTGTCTACAAGGCTGCTGCAAGACTGCTGATGTCCCGCCCATATCCCTCTTAGGACTCATTGTACGTGACTACTTGGCAGCTCTCTACTGTGACCACCCAAAACTCCCCATCTGAGGTTTCCTTGCTACTAACAGACAAAAAGTCTCTGGGAGTTAATGCCCCAGGAGCAAGTCTCAATCAGTGATGGACAAGAGTTGGTGGATAAATGCCCCCACTGACTTGCCCCCAGGTGGTAGAACTCTGAGGTGTGCTTGTTGCGGTCTCCACTGGGCTCCCATGGGATTGAGCCCCCGGCTGCCCACAGAGATAAACCACTCGCTAGCACACTGTGTATTGCCTTCCATCCCACCCTGCCTCACTTTCCTGTGCTTTTTCTGTACTTCCTCCAAAATAAACTACTTGTGTTCAAATCCTTGCAAGTGGTCTGATTTAGGGAACCCAACATAAGCCAAAGGTCTTGTCTGGTCTGGGCTGCCCACCTGTCCAGCTCATCTAGAGCCACTGTACCCCACAGACTGCTTCCTAGATGCACTGCTCTTCTTTATGCTTCTAAACATTCTAGGCTGCTTTGTATGTCATGCTGTTCCTTTTGACTGAATGTTCTGTTCCTATACTTCCCAGGCCTGACTCCTTATCAGTTTGTCTGCAGCTTAAATGCTGCCTCCAGAGGCCATCCCTGATATTCTGGAAAACAGAGCATGGTCTTGGAGGAGGAAATCAGGCTCCCCTTACTTTGGTCCTAAACCGAGCAGTGTGGATGGTAGAGCAACAGCTGCCTCCCGCCTTCCCCTTTGGCCTCCTGCTTTCTCCCATAACTCCTGCCTATGCTGGGTCAGGTTGGGCCCATTCACTGTGCAGTTGGGACTACTACTGAGTGCTCCCAGGTTTAAGAATAAAGCTTAAAATAGGAGGAAAGAGTGATGGCAGGGGCTGAGGGGGAGAGACGTGGAGACGGGTACTTAGAAGGTCTGACACACATCGGAGAAAGCCTTGAAATTAAGGACACATCCTCTAAATCCAATTCTCAGTATCTTCTGAGGTCCATTCAACAAATGTCCTTAAAATCCTATGTTGATTTCTCTCCTGAATCTTTGTAGGGGTATCCTTTCATTTGTTTAAAGTTAGCTTTTGTTGTTGTTGTTTAATTAAGAGAAATGAAGAAATTACAGGCCTTCTTGTACCTGTGTGTTCTATTCTCTTATCAAATAGGGTAGTACCTAAAGGTATGTTTATATTTACTTGTTTTTCTTTTTAAAGGAGCCCAGAACAATTTTTTTTTTAAGTGAATTAGGAAGAGACTGTCCTTCTGAGTGGAGGCAACTTGCCTGTGTATGTGCAAGTCCCAGATGGCAGCGCTGGCTCTTTCTCTTGTGCAGGACCAACTTGTCCAACTTAGGAGGGAATCTGAGTCCAGAGATGGAGATGTGGCATCCTGACCACTAAGAGTTCTAACCTCTGAGAAATGTGTGAATGCGGCACAAAGGTGCCATCTATGAACAGGGAAACAGGCCCTTGCTAGGCACGGAATTTGTGGTGCCTTGACCTTGGGCTTACCGGCCTCTAGAGTTGTGAGAAATTTCTGTTGTTTACAGGCTACCCAGTTTTTGACGG
Organism: Ateles fusciceps; assembly: GCA_036589455.1. Classification (NCBI taxonomy): domain Eukaryota; kingdom Metazoa; phylum Chordata; class Mammalia; order Primates; family Atelidae; genus Ateles; species Ateles fusciceps. The sequence goes on along the minus strand of JAZHEH010000800.1, from coordinate 505,928 downwards.
TTTTCTTGTAGCAGCCTGAGTGGACTAAGACAGCTCTAGAGAACAGGAGTGCCAGTCTCTCATCTGACCACTGAGCCCTACGGCCGTTTCACGGCTTACAGCCACACTGCTGATTTGTGGCACGTGTGGGATAAAACAGACTGAATATCATGCAAAAATTCTTTTAAGTCATTAAGTGTCTAAAAGGTTCTTATAATTCGCAGGAAATTTACCAAAAGGGGTGGGTGTCTGATGAAGATAATGGGAAATTAACCAAAGTAGGGGATCTGATGAAGACATTTTAGGGAATAGTGGCCTTAGAAAAAGGTACTTTTGCAAAAATTTACTTTAGGCTCTCAAAATTTAAATTTTTCCCACTGAATGTTGCTTCCTTTGCAAATGTTTTCAGAATTGTGGTGATTGATTCTAAACACAGAGCGAAGTACGTGGTAAGGATTGATGTTGACCCCAGGATCTTATTTTGTCAAGGCAGGGATGCTGCGTTCTTGATGTTTTCAGAGCTAGTGGTCTTAGATCAATGTTACTGAAGCCTTCAGCTCACTGTCATTTGAATGCTGCTTCTTTTATCTGTTAGGGCCTGAAATAACTCAGTGACTAAGGAATTTCTTTGAGAAGAAAGACAAAAACAAAACAAATACGTTGTCTTTGGAATAAATGAATCCTTGCCGAAGAGTGGGAAAATGAACACGAGTTTGGATCTGTGGAACCATTATTAAGTAATGAAGACCGAATTCACCTTCTTTGGGCTGAAGTGAAATTGAGATGAAAATCCCTTCAATAATAGATATCTACCCACTCCATGGCCTCTACACCCCCTACTACCCACATCTGCTGCACATGACGGAAACATTGTCATTCATTTGGTTAATCATCAAACTCCCATTGAACACATACTCCATTATGCACTGAATTATTACATCCTATAATTCCAAGTAGAAGAGACTCTAAGAGCTTGCATTCACAAATAACTTGTCTGAAGAAATAACATCAAAAGAATATGGCATCTCAAATGATTATGAAAATCACCCTTCATAGAAGATGGCGGATTATGTTTGTTGCATTGTTTCTGTAATGGGACTGATAGTTTGTGCTGAATAATTCATGCTATTTGCCCAAGCCCCTTGAAAGTGCTGGCATATCTCTGAGGGACAGCTGGCTGAGGTTATGGGATAGACTGTTGCCACAGACTTGAATAGTGACAAAGAGCCTCTTGGAGATTTTTTTTTGGTAGCGCAGTGTTTGAGAGTGCTGCCTGTGGAATTATGCAGACCTGGGTTCAAATTCTAACTCTACCCTTTGACTTGGACAAGGGATCTAACCTCTTTTAGTCTCAATTTCCTTGTATGTAAAATGAAGGTAATGATTCATCCTCATTGGGATTTACACATATAATGTTATAGGAACAGAAATTTCATTCTTTTAATGAAACTCCTTTTTTCAAGGAGGCTGGGTCTTGTTAAAGGGAATGCCCCTTTGCTGTTTAGTGTCTTGGGTTTGGTTGTGAAAATCTCGGGAGAGGAGTTGAGGGGTATATGGGTTCTGGGAGAGCTCCATTGTTTTTAGAAGACAAAGAAGAATGAGGTGAGAAGAAGAGGAGGGAGGAGAGGCGAGAGGGGTCAGCAAAAGGAGGGAAGCAGGGGGGGCAATGAGGCCAATGAATTGACAAGGTGGTGGTTGTGGGGCAAAGGACATTTTAAGAACCATTGTGCTCCTTGATTTATTCCTGATTTATTAAAATTGTGTGGGGTTGCCATAAGGGGAACTCACCTTCATTTTTCATGTCCTCAGAGTCTACTTGACTTCCTCTGCTCCTGATACAGTCTTTGATAAAGTCTGCTAAGCTTACCAGTATTTTGTGAAAGTTCGGTTTTGTGTGTGTATTATACGTGGAAGTGGGTGGAATTCAACTGTTGAGATGACATAGGTTGCCAGGAGACAGAGACCGTGAGGATGAAAGCCCCTGGGAATTTGCAGAAAGCAGTTAAGGACTTCAGGTTTTAATGGTCTTGGTGGTTCTGCCCAAGCTGACTAGATCTCAAGGGGGTAGGCTCTGACATCTGAATATCATTAGATCATATTTATTAAACTTCTACTCTGTGCCAGAGGCTAATGCGTGACCAGTGTGTGCATTCTTTCCTTTTATTCACTAACAAATACTTACTAAGGGTCCAGTTTAATTTTCACAAGTTGATTATCAGAGTACCACAATTAACCCCAGTTTATTTTGTATTTTTTTAGAAGCCTAACATGAAAGAACATGTTCAAATTTCTATTTCTTGTTAGAATTTGAGAAATGTGTATTATAATCCCGGATTTTAACTTTTTATTTTTTCCAACTTTTGGATTCAGGGGGTACATGTGCCAGTTTATTACCTGGGTATGTTGCATGATGCTGAGGTCTGGGGTATGAATATATGAATGAACCCATCACCCAGGTACTGAGCATGATACCCAACAGTTAGATTTTCAGTCATTTCCCCCCATCTCTCCCTTCCCCATCTAGTAGCCTCTATTGTTGCCATCTTTATATCCATGAGTACCTAATGTTTAGCTCCCTCTCATAAGTGAGAACGTGTACTATTCGGTTTTCTGTTCATGTGTTAATTCACTTAGGATAATGGTCTCCAGCTGCATCCATGTTGCTGCAGAGGGCATAATTTTGTTCTTTTTAATGGCTGCATAGTATTCTATGGCATGTATGTACCACATTTTCTTTATCCAGTTTGCTGTTGATGAGCACCTAGGTTGATTACCCATGTCTTTGCTGTTGTGAATGATGCTGTGATGAACATGCAAGAACATGTGTCTTTTGGTAGAATAATTTGTTTTCTTTTGGGCATATACTCTGTAATGGGATTGCTGGGTTGAAGGGTAGTTGTGTTTTAAATTCTTTAAGAAGTCTCTAAACTGCTTTCCACAGTGGTTGAACGAATATACATTCCCACCAACAGTGTATAAGCATCCCCTTTTCTCTGCAGCTTTGCCAACATCTGTGGTTTTTTTTGACTCTTTAATAATAGCCATTCTGACTGGTGTGAGATGGTATCTCATTGTGGTTTTGATTTGCATTTCTCTGATGATTAGTGATGTGGGACTTATTTTCATATGTTTGTTGGCTGCTTGTATGTCTTCTTTTGTATATCTTCTATTCATGTCTTTTGCCCATTTTTAAATGAGGTTATTTGTTTTTTGCTTGTTCAATTAAGTTTCTTATAGATTCTGGATATTAGACCTTTGTCAGATGCATAGTTTCTTCCATTCTGTAAGTTGTCTTTTTACTCTGTTGATAGTTTTTTTTTTCTGCTGTGCAGAAACTCTTCATTTAATTAGGTCTCATTTGTCAATGTTTGTTTTTGTTGCAATTGCTTTTGATCTCTTTGTTATAAATTCTTTTCCAAGGCTGATGTCCAGAATGGTGTTTCTTAGGTTTTCTTGTAGGATTCTTGTTGTTTGAGGTCTTACATTTAAATCTTCAATTGATCTTGCGTTAATTTTTGTATATGGTGAAAGATAGGGGTTTAATTTCATTTTACATATGGCTCACCAGCTATGTCCCAGCACCATTTATTGAATAATGAGTCCTTTCCATGTTGCTTATTTTTGTCAACTTTGTCAAAGGCTGTAGGTGTGCAGCTTTGTTTCTAGGTTCTCTATTCTGTTCCATTGGTCTATGTGTCTGTTTTTGTGTAGTTCCATGCTGTTTTGGTTCCTATAGCCTTATAATATAGTTTGAAGTCAGGTAGTGTGATGACTCTGACTTGATTCTTTTTGCTTAGGATTGTTTTGCCTATTTGGACTCTTTATTGTTTCCTATAAATTTTAGAATAGTTTTTTCCAGTTCTAAAATATGAGTGTTACTATGTGCCAGGCACTATTCTAAGTGCTTTAGTTAGCGCTTGTTTAATTCTCGAAGCAATCCTTTGAAATGGGTTCTTTTATAGGCCCATTTTGTAGATAAAGAGAGTGAAGCCCAAGGAGGTGAAGTAACTTGCTCAGGTCTTCCAGCTGGTAGGTGGCAGAGCTGGGATAAGGCCAGCCCTGGTTTGAGCTCTTGATCAGAATGTTCTATTGCCTCTTGTTAAATAATAATCTAATACCGTCTTACATGTTTGATTTTCAACAAAGTAGCCATTGCTCAAGGGAACAAGGCATAGACAAGACTAAATTAAACATAGTATTGTGGCTGAAATTCTGCAAAAGAAAAGCTAGTTGAACTGCTTTTTAAACAATCCATACATGACTCTGAGGCTGTCAGTTTTGAGGAGAAATGTTCACAAAAAAAAATTTATGGGTTTTGAACATATTTTGAGTTCCAAAGGAAGCCATAAAATTATTGATGTGGCTGCACGTTTTTCAGAACAGATGACTTAGATAATGAGAGGCTCCTGATAAAGAGATTTAAAAGCTAAAAATATCGATTCTGCATTTCACGTATCTTGAGTGGGAGGGAGATTTCTGAAAGAGCAATATCTTTCCTTAGCATTCCCTTCCAGATGGCTGCCCTGTATGGAAATGAGTAGGTAATGGTGGCTTGTTGTGGCAAGAAAAACTGTTGGGAGGAGTAAGGGAAGGCAGAAAATAGGGAACATGCATATTAAAAATAATATTAATAGTTAGTGTATAGTAATAGGGCTATTTTCTCAAAGATATGAATCTGGAAAAAGGCAAGACATTATTGCACTTTTGAGGGATTTTAAAGAACAAGAAATTAATTTAAAAAAGTTATACAGCCATTGGATCAGAAATGTTTATGTGGTCACAGCTCATGCAGGCTTGATATGTCATCTAGAAGTATAGGAATTCATCCTATTAGAATCCATTTGCAGTTTCTATGTTCTCAAAGGAAGATTTATTTCTGACAAATGAGTGATAATATCTAAGGTCATTAGTAATGACAGTCTAACACCCTGAAATGCTTCTTGGAAGAGAGGAATTTCATTAGGTGCCCTTTCTTCTGTAGTCAGACCCTGAGTTGGGATGGTGGGCTGCCAGCTCTGATATCACTTCCCTCTCTTCCTATAATGATAATGGCACTCTAGCTTTAACACATCCTAAGTATTACTAGCTCCCCTGGGGAGTTCGTTACAAGAGAAGGTCCATCTATTTTTTGATTATATGTGATTCCACCATTACCACTACCACCATTAACACCACTACCACCCTGATATGTTTACTATGGTCCAAGAACTCTGCTAAATGCCTTAGGATCTTCACATTAAAATTAAAAAATAATAAATTTTTTAGATAGACAGCTACAGAATGGAAGAAGATTTTTGCAAAATATGCATCTGACAAAGGTCTAATATCCAGCATCTATAAGGAACTTAATTCTACAAGAAAAAAAATTAACAACCTCATTAAAAAGTGGGCAAAGTGTCTACCAATGGGTCAGTCTGGCAATACCAAAAACAAAAAATGGGCAAAGGACATGAACACATGCTTTGCAAAGCAAGATATAGGTGTAGCCAACAATCATGTGAAAAAGAGCTCAATATCACTGATCATTAGAGAAATGCATATCAAAACCACAAGGAGATACCATCTCACACGTCAGAATGGTTATTATTAGAAGTCAAAAAATAACAAGCTGGTGAGGTTGTAGAGAAAAAGGAATGCTTATACATTTTTGGTGGGTCTGTAAGTTCAGTCATTGTGGAAGACAGTGTGGTGATTCCTCAAAGACCTAAAAACAGAAATGCCTTTTGACCCAGCAACCCCATTACTGGGTATATACCCAAAGGAATATAAATAATTCTATCATAAAGCATGCATGCATGTGTTCATTGCATGCATATGTATATGTTTACTGTAGCACTATTCATAATCACAAAGACATGGAATCAATCTAAATGCCCATGAATGGTAGACTGGATAAAGAAAATGTACATATGCACCATGGAATACTATGCAGCTATAAAAAAGAATGAGATGATGTCCTTTACAGGAACATGGGTGGAGCTGGAGGCCGTTATCCTTAGCAAACTAATGCAGGTACAGAAAACCAAATACTACATGTTTTCACTTATAAGTGGGAGCTAAACAGTGAGAACACATGGACACATGGTGGGGAACAACACACACTGGGGCCTGTCAGGGGGTGGGGTGGGGAAGGGGGAAAGGATCAGAAAAAATAACTAACAGGTACTAGGCTTAATACCTGGGTGATGAAATAATCTGTACAACAAAACCCCATGACACAAGCTTACCTATGTAAAAAGCCTGCATGTGTACCTCTGAACTTAACAGTTAAAAAATTAAGGATCCAAGATGGCCAAATAGGAACAGCTCTGGATTGCAGTTCCCAGTGAAACGCAGAGGCTGCTGCAGGTGATCCCCAGGCAAGCAGGGTCTGGAGTGGACCTCCAGCAGTCCTACAGCAGGGGGGGCCTGACTGTTAGAAGGAAGACTAACAGAAAGAAATAACTTCATCAGCAACAAAAGGACATCCACTCAGAGATCCCATCTGAAAGTCACCAACCACAAAGACCGCAGGTAGATAAATCCACAAAGATGGGAAGAAAGCAGCACAAAAAGGAAGAAAATACCCCAAAACAGAATGCCTCTCTTCCTCCAAGGGATCACAGCTCCTCACCAGCAAGGGAACAAGGCTGGATGGAGAATGAGTCTGATGAATTGACAGAAATAGGCTTCAGAAGGTGGGTAATAACTAACTTCTCTGAGCTAAAAGATCATGTTCTAACCCAATGCAAAGAAACTAAGAACCGTGAAAAGAGGTTGGATGAAATGCTAACGAGACTAAACAGCTTAGAGAAGAATATGAATGACCTGATGGAGCTGAAAAACACAACATGAGAACTTCGCGAAGCATACACAAGTTTCAATAGCTGAATTGACCAAGCAGAAGAAAGGATATCAGAGACTGAAGATCAACTCAATGAAATAAAATTAGAAGGCAATATTAGAGAAAAAGGGAGTAAAGGGAAATGAACAAAGCCTCCAAGAAATATGGGATTATGTGAAAAGACCTAATCTATGTTTGATAGGTGTACCTGAATGTGACGGAGAGAATGAATCCAAGCTGGAAAACACTCTTCAGGATATTATCCAGGAGAACTTCCCCAATCTAGCAAGGCAGGCCAACATTCAAGTCCAGGAAATACAGAGAACACCACAGAGATATTTCTCAAGAGAGCAACCCCAAGGCACATAATCATCAGATTCACCAGGGTTGAAATGAAGGAAAAAATGCTAAGGGCAGCCAGAGAGAAAGGTCGGGTTACCCACAAAGGGAAGCCCATCAGACTCACAGCAGATCTCTCAGCAGAAACCTTACAAGCCAGAAGAGAGTGGGGGCCAATATTCAACATCCTTAAAGAAAAGAACTTTCAACCTAGAATTTCATATCCAGCCAAACTAAGCTTCAAAGGAGAAATAAAGGCCTTTATGAACAAGCAATTGCTCAGAGATTTCATCACCACCAGGCCTGCTTTACAAGAGCTCCTGAAAGAAGTACTAAACATAGAAAGGAACAACCAGTACCAGTCACTCCAAAAAACGTACCAAATGGTAAAGAGCATTGACACAATGAAGAAACTGTGTGAACTAATGGGCAAAACAACCAGCTAGCATCAAAATGGCAGGGTCCAATTCACACATAATAATATTAACCTTAAATGTAAATGGGCTAAATGCCCCAGTCAAAAGACACAGACTGGCAAATTGGATAAAAAGTCAAAACCCATCACTGTGCTGTATCCAGGAAACCCATCTCACATGCAAGGATACACATAGGCTCAAAATAAAGGGATGGAGGAAGATCTACCAAGCAAATGGAGAGCAAAAAAAAAGCAAGAGTTGCAATCCTAGTCTCTGATAAAATAGACATTAAACCAACAAAGATCAAAAGAGACAAAGAAGGGCATTACATAATGGTAAAAGGATCAATGCAACAAGAAGAGCTAATGGTCCTAAATATATATGTGCCCAATACAGAAGCACCCAGATACATAAAGCAAGTTCTCTTTAATGACCTACAAAGAGACTGAAACTCCCACATAATAATAGTGAGAGACTTTAACACTCCACTGTCAATATTAGACAGATCAATGAGACAGAAAATTAACAAGCATATCCAGGACTTGAACTCAGACCTGGACCAAGCAAATCTAATAGACATTTACAGAACTCTCCACCCCAAATCCACAGAATATACATTCTTCTCAGCACCACATCACACCTACTCTAAAATTGACCACATAATTGGAAGTAAATCACTCCTCAGCAAATGCAAAAGAATGGAAATCATAACAGTCTCTCAGACCACAGTGCAATCAAATTAGAACTCAGAATGTAGAAACTAACTCAGAACTGCACAACTTCATGGAAACTGAACAACTGGCTCTTGAATGTTGACTGGATAAACAATGAAATGAAGGCAGAAATAAAGATGTTCTTCAAAACCAGTGAGAACGAAGACACAACGTACCAAAATCTCTGGGACACATTTAAAGCAGTGTCTAGAGGAAAATTTATAGCAATAAATGCCCACATGAGAAGCAAGGAAAGATCTAAAATCGACACTCTATTGTCAAAATTGAAAGAGCTAGAGGAGCAAGACCAAAAACCTCAAAACCTAGCAGAAGACAAGAAATACTAAGAGCAGAACTGAAGGAGATAGAGACACAAAAAAACCCTTCAAAAAATCAATACATCCAGGAGCTGTTTTTTTGAAAAGATCAACAAATAGACACAGACTGCTAGCCAGATTAATAAAAAAGAAAAGAGAGAATAATCAAATAGATGCAATAAAAAATGATAAAGAGGATATCACCACATATTCCACAGAAATACAAACCACTATCAGAGATTACTACAAACAACTCTATGCACATAAACCAGTAAACCTAGAAGAAATGGATAAATTCCCGGACACTTACACCCTCCCAAGCCTAAACCAGGAAGAAGTCGAAACCCTGAATAGACCAATAACAAGGGCTGAAGTTGAGGCAGCAATTAATAGCTTGCCAACCAACAAAAGCCCAGGTCCAGATGGATACACAGCCGAATTCTACCAGACATACAAAGAGGAGCTGGTACCACTCCTTCTGAAACTATTCCAAACAATCCAAAAGAGGGAATCCTTCCCAAATCATTTTATGAGACCAACATCATCCTGATACCAAAACCCAGCAGAGACTCAACAAGAAAAGAAAACTTCAGGCCAATATCCATGATGAACATAGATGCAAAAATCTTCAATAAAATACTGGCAAACCAATTGCAACAGCACATCAAAAAGCTTATCTATCATGGTCAAGTAGGCTTCATCCTGGGATGCAAGGCTGGTTTCACATACACAAGTCTATAAATGTAATTCACCACATAAACAACCAAAGACAAAAACCGTATGATTATCTCAATAGATGCAGAGAAGGCGTTTGACAAAATTCAACAGCCTTTTATGCTAAAAACTCTCAAGAAACTAGGTATCAACAGAATGTATCTCAAAATAATAAAAGCTGTTTATGACAAACCCACAGCCAATATCCTACTGAATGGGCAAAAACTGGAAGCATTCCCTTTGAAATCTGGCACTAGACAAGGATGCCCCCTCTCTCACCACTCCTATTCAATATAGTATTGGAAGTTCTGGCTAGAGCAATCAGGCAAGAAAAAGAAATAAAGGGTATTCAATTAGGAAAGGAGGAAGTCAAATTGTCTCTATTTGAGGACGACATAGTAGTGTATTTAGAAGACCCCATTGTCACAGCCCAAAATCTCCTTAAACTGATAAGCAACTTCAGCAAAGTCTCAGGATATAAAATCAATGTGCAAATATCACAAGCATTCCTATACACCAATAACAGACTTGAAGAGAGCCAAATCAAGAACGAACTGCCATTCACAGTTGCTATAAAGAGAATAAAATACCTAGGAATACAGCTAGCAAAGGATGTAAAGGACCTCTTCAAGGAGAACTACAAACCACTGCTCAACGAAATAAGAGAGAACACAAACAGATGGAGAAACATTCCATGCTCATGGTTAGGAAGAATCAATATTGTGAAAATGGCCATACTGCCCAAAGTAATTTATAGATTCAATGCTATCCCCATCAAGCTACCAATGACCTTCTTCACAGAACTGGAAAAAACCATCTTAAACTTCATATGGAACCAAAAGACAACCTGCATAGCCAAGTCAATTCTAAGCAAAAAGAACAAAGCTGGAGGCATCACTCTACTTGACTTCAAACTATACTACAAGTCTACAATAATCAAAACAGCATGGTACTGTTACCAAAACAGAGATATAGACTAATGGAACAGAACAGAGGCCTTGGAGGCAGCGCCACATTTCTACAACCATCTGATCTTTGACAAACCTGACAAAAACAAGCAATGGGGAAAGGATTCCCTCTTTAATAAATGGTGTTGGGAAAACTGGCTAGCCATGTACAGAAAGCAGAAACTGGACCCCTTCCTGACACTAACACTAAAATTAACTCCAGATGGATTAAACACTTCAACATAAGACCTAACACCATAAAAACCCTAGAAAAAAAATCTAGGCAAAACCATTCAGGACATAGGCGTAGGCAAGGACTTCATGACTAAAACACCAAAAGCATTGGCAACAAAAGCCAAAATAGACAAATGGGATCTAATTAAACTCCAGAGCTTCTGCACAGCAAAAGAAACAATCATTAGAGTGAACTGGCAACCAATAGAATGGGAAAAAATTTTTGCAATCTACCCATCTGACAAAGGACTTGTATCTAGAATCTACAAAGAACTAAAACAGATTTATAAGAAAAAAACAAACCCATTCAAAAGTGGGCAAAGGATATGAACAGACACTTTTTAAAAGAAGATATATGTGAGGCCAAGAAACATATGAAAATATGCTCATCTTCACTGGTCACTAGAGAAATGCAAATCAAAACTACATTGAGATACCATCTCATGCCAGTTAGAATGGCGATCATTAAAAAATCCAGAGACAACAGATGCTGGAGAGGATGTGGAGAAATAGGAACACTTTTACACTGTTGGTGGGAGTGTAAATTAGTTCAACCATTGTGGAAGACAGTGTGGCGATGCCTCAAGGACCTAGAAATAGAGATTCCATTTGACCCAGCAATCCCATTACTGGGTATATGTCCAGAGGATTATAAATCAATGTATTATAAGTACACATGCACACGTATATTCATCGCAGCACTGTTTACAATAGCAAAGACTTGGAACCAACCCAAATGCCCATTGATGATAGACTGGACAGGGAAAATGTGGCACATATACACCATGGAATACTATACAGCCATAAAAAATGATGAGTTCGTGTCCTTTGTAGGGACATGGATCAACATGTAAACCATCATTCTCAGAAAACTGACACAAGAACAGAAAATCAGACACCACATATTCTCACTCATAGGTGGGTGTTGAACAATGAGAACACATGGACACAGGGAGTGGAGCATCACACACTGAGGTCCGTGGAGTGGGGGACTAGGGAAGGGACAGTGGGTAGTAGGTAGTTTGTGAGGGACAACATGGGGAGAAATGCCAGATATAAGTGATGGTGATGGAGGCAGCAAACCACATTGCCATATATGTACCTGTGCAACAATCCTGCATGTTCTTTACATGTACCCCAGAACCTAAAATGCAATTATATATAAATATAAATAAAATATATACTTGTATATCCAGCCAAAATATATATATATAAAATAAATTGTTGTGAATATAAAAAAATTAAAATCTTATTGATAAATTATAATTGTGTATATTTATGGGATACAATTTAATGCTTAACATATATTCAATGTGGAATGATTAAATCTATTAACATATCATCTCAAATACTTATGATTTTTTTGTGGTAAGAACATTTAAAACCCATTCTTTTAGCAATTTTGAGGTATTTAATGAATTGTTATTAACCATAGTCATCACACTGTGCAATTGATGTCAAAAATATATTCCTCCTGTCTAACTGAAACTTTGTACCCTTTGGCTAACATCTCTGTATTCCCCCCATCCACCATTAGTCTCTAGCAACCACCATTCTTTTCTTTGCTTTTGTGAGTTCAACCTTTTTAGATTCCATAATACATGTAAGGGAGTGTATGTAGTATTTGTCTCTCTCTGCTTGGCTTATTTCACTTAGCGTAATGTCCTCCAGGTTTATCCATGTTGTCACAAATGACAGGATTTCCTGCTTTTCAAAGGCTGAATAGTATTTCATTGTGTACATACACCACATTTTCTTTATTTCATCTGTGGATGGACACTTAGGTTGACTCTATATCTTGGCTGTTGTGAAGAATGCTGCAATGGAAAAACAAATGGAGAGAGATTCTGTGTTACAAGATCATCAACATTCAATCTTCATATTATCAACAGCGAGGGAGGGCCACAGTTGAAAGGCCCCGGTGCATGTAGGGAGTGAGCTCTGCTCCTTGTGTGGTACTCATGGGCTTCAGCAGAGCTGGCTCAGTGGGCAGTTAGGAGGAGCCACTTTTGACCTTGATGATTCCCTTTCTTTCCAGTGTGCATCTACTTGGTGTCTTCTAGGATTTTTGTTAAAAATTTTGGCTGTTTTCTAGGCATTCAAAATTATTTCTTCAAAGAGTGGGGTCTCAGACATCACAGTTTTCATCAACACATTTCCTTGAAGGGCCTCCTGCTCTCCTTTTGGTCTTCTGGGTATTCTCTTTCTGATTTACTCAGAGAGCACAGCTTTTCTGTAGAGGCAACAGATCATGAGTCAAGAATATTGATCAGTGGTTGTCTCTTTTCAGATGGGATAATCTACCTCAGCATTTTTCTTATGTATGTTCTGCAAAAAACTAGTCCTGTGAGATAATATACAAAAAGAGGCTCCATGGACAATACTTATTGCAGATATGATTCTCAGTGCACAAACTTAATTATACAGGGAAATAACACATTCTTTTATTTTCATGAATCAACCTGATTTTAGCTCTGATCTGCCATCCCTCCAGATTGATGGGACATTTCAACTCAGATGAACTTGGGGTTCTTCCTTTTTTCCTTCCAAGGAGTTGTGTCAAGAATCTGTGGTCTTACCAACTGCCAAGGAATGGGGAAATGCTACTGACAGTGCTTGCTGTATGTGGAGATGCTCACTCTACCAACCTGCACAGTCCCTGCAGGTGGGCTTGCTGCTACCTCTGTCCTGTGCTTGGGGCACAGGGTCTTTGTTGAGGTTAGAAGCCGCAAAGATTTGACTTTGGGAAAAACTAGGGAATAGGGAGCATGTGTCCCTGCTCTGAGGACCTCTAAACCTCTCTCTCTTTCAAACTTCTTGATTTGGGAATAAGAATTGAGAAGCCCTGCTATCCCTCTCCCCCTGAGGCAAGATAGAGTAGAGCCTTCCCTTTACTCTAATGGTGAAAGAGAAAATGAAAAGCCCAGGGAGAAAATATGCACTAATATCTCACAAAATTATTTTATCCATGAGTTTGTGAAACACTGTCTATTTTATTCCTCTCTTGGACTTCCACAGTGTACATACATTGACATAGCAAAGGCTCTGAGAAGTCCTATTAGTCTGTTCTTGCATTGCCATAAAGAAGTACCTGAGACTTGGTCATTTATAAAGAAAAGAGGATTAATGGGCTTATGGTTCCACAGGTGGTAAAGGAAGTGCAGCTTCTGTTTCTGGGGAGGCCTCAGGAAGTTTCCAATTATGGCGGAAGGCAAAAGAGGAAGTGAGGCATCTCAAATGGTAGGAGCAGGAGTAAGAGAGAGAAGAGGGAGGTGTCACCCACTTTTAAGCAACCAGATCTCTCAAGAATTCATGATCATGACATGATACCAAGAGGATAGTGCTAAACCATTCATGGAAGTGCCCCCCATGATCTGATCACCTCCCACCAGGCCCCACCTCCAACAGGAATTACAACTTGGAATGAGATTTGGTGAGGACACAGATCCAAAGTATATCATCCTATAAGAAGAAAATGAGTTTAAATTTGTTTAAACCAGAGGCTCCTACGTTTATTTGATCACTGAACCTACTAACATCCCATAGAACTAGTATTTCTTATGAATGCTCTTTAGGAAATCTTTGGTAGCTGTGTGAGGACACATTACTGTCCATGCCTAGGAGACCATACGAACAGGTTTTGGTGTCTTCTCATGGAGGGACAATGCCTGTTTCTGTCCTATAAGCTGAACTCTTCTGAACCCTCTTTTGCCCTCAGTCTCACTGCCTTTCCAGTGTTCTAGGCCTGTGCTTTCCAACATTCCTAGAAAGGATATTCTTTCCTTAGGGCTTTCTGTGGACTTCTAGGTCGCAGCACTTCTTCCATTAGGCATCAAAAGCACAGGCACGTTCCTTGGCATTATCAATGACATGAAACCAGAGGCAATAGGCACTTGAAGTATATTCCTAGAACCCTGTTCATATACATGGATGGATTAACCATATAGAGAGATTTTCTACATCTGGGATAATCACAAGGATTAGCAGATGAACATGGGGACAGACCTGAGAGACCTGCTCTCAACTCAGTGCTGCTGGGACACAGGCCTGCTGAGGCCCTTTCTTTTTCAGCAAACAGGACACATATATGACTCTCTGTTGTACAGTAAGCTGAGGAGGCAGACAAGCTCAGTCTATGCAATGAAGACAAAAATCATACTCTATTACTGCTTGTGTGTACCAGTATGTGTATTCTTTTCAAGGAGTTTGTGTGTTTCGGTTCCTCTTCTACTTTTTAGTATCTTTGCTTCTCTGCTGCTAAGGCACCCGGTGACCACTTTGCCTTCACCTAGGTCCTGTTCTCTGCCACATTCCTTTCCTTCAGGATGATTTCCCACTTATGATTCATAAGCAAGAACCCCATCAGAGTTCCCACTACTGTTCTACTCCTAGCTGGTTAGGGAAACCAAGCCGAGTAAACAAAAGCACCCTGAGGTGCAAATGACTGAAGGCCCCTTTTGCACTTCCAAGTACTAGTCTGTATCCCTCCCAAACTGGAGGATTTCAGAGGAGAAACTTTAGGAAGAGCCTTTTTGTTTTGGAGTCATGTTCTTAAACAGTTTTCCCTAATGAGGGCCTGTCTTTAAGAAGGAATTGGTACCATGGAATACTCTGCAGCCATAAAAAGGAACAAGGTCATGTCCTTTGCAGGAACGTGAATGGAGCAAGCTAGAAGCTGTTATCCTCAGCAAACTAATGCAGGAACGGAAAACCAAACACTGTATATTTTCATAAGTGGGAGCTGAATGATGAGGACACTTGGACCCATGGGGTAGGGGGGAACAACATACACTGGGGCCTTTTGTGTGTGGAAGGAGAGCATTAGGAAGAATAGCTAATGGCTGCTGGGCTTTAAACCTAGGTGTGATGGGTTGATTTGTGCAGCAAACCACCATGGCACATGTTTACTTATGTAACAAACCTGCACATCCTGTGCGTGTACCTTGGAACTTAAAAGTTGGAGGAAAAAAAAAGTGGTAAAAGGAAGTTGCAGTCACAGCCCCTAGAAAACCCCCATTTGGCCCTCATAAGGCTGGAGAAAAGAATTAATCCTCTTCCTTTGCCTTCTGTCCAAGCTTCTAGTTCAAAGCCAGAGGTCTGAGTTAACCTTGTTGATCTTTTTTTCCTACATAAATAGGAGAAAACTCCACTAACTAAAGGAAACCAAGCTCAGCTGTAAACTTTGGAAGTGTCAGAGTTGGGAATCTGTGGTGGGAAGTAGTGTGGGTGCAGCCATCAGCTTAGGGATCCTGGGAAACAAGATAGTGGAAGACCTCTGTCGGGCAAGTAAAGGCACGGGCTCCTCTGTGTTAGCTGATCCAGGGGGTTTTCAATTGGACCAGCTTACTAGTTCTTACTCCACTCAGCTGACCCTAGAAATGCTTGGCTTAACTGCAGAGCTGTAACAATTACAGTAATTTACATGAATTATTTACCAATTATCCTTAATTACCAGGCTGCATGATAACAATTATGCATATCATCAAACGTGTGGCAGATCAACTTGGATGTAAGATTTATTTGATTGCAATGCTAATCAATGTGCACATCTGCTCAGTTGTCTTTGTGAGTTGCTCACATAGTATGGACATTTTCTCACACCTTGAAAACAATGGAGGTAATATTGGAAGGCGCTTGCTATTCATTGACAGGTTGAAGAAAGAGAAATGTAAGCAATGGTGGTGAATCTTTTCTCAAAACAAGTAAGTTCAGATTATTAGTTTTGAAGATAAAGTATGGCCAATTGTACTTCATTAGAATACAAGCTTCTGTTTTAGAGATTAGGGCTTGTGTTTTATTCATGTTCTGCCTTACTCTCTAACACAGTAGGAACTCAATAACCATTTTTTGAATTAAATTGAACTAAATTTGAAATGGCAGTAGGCTCCATTGTATGGCCAAAAATATTAATGGTCACTATCACAAAATAATACTCATGCTTTGCATAATGACATTTCAGTCAATGATGGGCCACATATACAGTGGTGGCTGGAGCAACAGACTGTATCATTCATAAGGGAGGTAGCCACACTTTAGTCAGGAGTAGTTCCAGGCGGCTTTCCGGCACAGTGTGACTCAGCGGGTTTGGAGCACAGGCGCACAACTGTGCACAACAAGTGACCACACCATAATTACCTGCTGACGCTGTACAAACGGCTTACACTCTTGGCTTGCTTGTACCCAGGCTTGTGCCCAGGCTTGCTCATGCCCAGAGATAGAGTAAAGCCATGTTGAAACTCTCTACAGTTCCTCGAGTGTTTTTCTAGCTATCCACCACCCCATCAACTCCCCTTGGACCTTAGTTACAACCTAACAATTGGCATCGCAAAAGGATCTCGAGCTGTGCTGATCAGACGGGCTCCAGTGGACATCTGGGCTGTAGTAGATGGGTGCCCCATGAGCATGGAGAAGGCGCTGAAGCAGCTGGATGCGCAGAGCACCAAGAAGGAGTGAGCTTTTGCTGGCAGAGTTGGATGGTGTTTTTCACTATGCTATGAGAAGTACACACCCAAGTCTCTGAGGGATGCAGCAGAAGTAAGGGTCCTTCAGGCATAAGTGGGTCCCTGGAGGCCTGGCTACCCAGCTTGGAAAAGAGTTAGGAGCTGCTGTGAATGGGGACCTTCAGGCCCAGGTGGGGTGCCTGGAGGCCCAGCTACAGAGCTTGGAAAAGGAATTAGAGGCTGCTGTGAATGCAGGCCTGGGTCTGTCTTCTTAACGAAGACCCCTACTTGGTCTGATATTGAGGAAGCCATTGGCAGGACCAAGGGGTCTGTGCCATAAAGAAGGAGAGGATGCCCCACCTGTAGGGGGCCCCCTCCATGGGAGAAAAGGGGGCCCCAACAAGTGACATGCTTACAAATGTGGATAGATTTGCTTTTGGCCAGGGTTGACTGAGAAAAAATTGATAAGCAGCCCAATGAAGTACTTTTAACTTTGTGGAGACAGTTTTCTCCGGAGCAGCAATTATAAAATGGCCAAGCAGGAGAAGGACATTGCTGCATGACCTGGTTCTGCTCAGCCGCTTCAGCTCAAAGGCTATGTGCTGCAGCCAGGCGGGGTGTAGAGCCTTTTACGTTTAATTTCTACAGCAGGTACTGTGCTGATAGGTACCAGCACAGATCATAGCCTTATCTATGGGAACCTGGATAAGTTTCCAGGCAAGGCAGCATAGACAGCTATGAAAGCTGGTCAATGAAAGTGAAACCTGTATCTTTGCAAATACATGTAAATACATTCTGGGGGTGGATATTTTATGTGGCTTGGCAGCTGTGCCATCTATCATGGACCTGATGGACAGCTTGACAGAACTGGACAGTACCACTGTGTAGTGGACTTGGCCAATGCATTCTTTTCCAGAGAGCCACGAACTGTTTGCCTTCATGGGAGGGCAACAACAGACTTTTACAGTATTATTACAGGGCTATATGTGTGACCCCACCATATGTCATGGTCTTGTTAATGATATTATGTTAACCTCGGATTCCCTTGCAGATTTAGAAGAGCAACACTCCCCTTGCCTAGAATTAAGATGGTATGGCTGAGGCTGCCTTCCTGGAAGCCAAATGGGCTATTTAGCAGGCACAAGCCTTACAGGTGGTTAACCAGGAGAGTCTGAGCTGGATGTGCATGTGACCACAGATAGTTTTGGCTGGGGCCTATAGTGCATGGAGTGCTTGAGAATGCCAGTGGGCTTTTGGTCCTAGCTGAGGAAGGGAGCTGGACTCTGGTATTCATTGATAGAGAAGGAGTTGGTAACTGCATATGCTGACCTTTAGGCTCCTGAGTGCATGGCAGGATGGGCTATAGTCATTGTGTGGATGACTTACTCAATAGCAGGTTGGGTGCATTCATGGATAACAACCCCTTGGGACTGGGAAACAGTTAGTAAATGCATATGCCCTCCTCAGGCTCATAGGAGCATGATGGGATGGGCTATAGTCATCAATAGCAAGGTAAGTGCATTCATGGATAACAACCCCCTGGACTGGGATGGTGCATTCTACTTTAGCAAAGTGGGACACCTATGTAGAGCAGTGGAGTACGTGGAGTACAAGTCCCTTAGCAGAACAATTGCAAGAGGTCTTGGGACCTGTAGTCCTAATGCAAGATAAGGCCATGGAGCCCAAGGCGCCCCTAGACCCTGAGCCTTTACCCTTTAAGAAACAGTGTTCTCTCATTCCCAATGAGGCATGGTACACAGATGGATCTAGCTGAGGTGCTATTGCTGCCTGGACCACTCTTGCAGTCCAGCCTAGTACTGACACCATATGGTTTGAAACTGGGGGTATGCAAAGTAGCCAATGGGCTAAACTTAGAGCAGTATGAATGGTGATTGCCAAGGAGGTGACACCTATGATCTTCGCTGATAGCTGGGCAGTTTATTGAAGCTTAACCTTGTGGTTAACTACCTGGAAGTTACAAAAGTGGCTAGTTGATCACTGGCCCATGTGGGGCCAAGCCATGTGGCAAAACCTATGGGAGGAAGGATGACTTCCTCTGACCAGGTATGGGAATGAACAGTAATCTGTTGTTGCCTGCTCCAATCCCTCTAAAGATAGGGAAATAAAATCCTGGCTTAATGTATAAAGCAATATTGCGGTAATGGCAACATGAAGTGGTTACCTGTCATAACCTGGAACTGTTGCTTTCTGTATTGTTGTGGGTTATGAATTCAGGACTCCACCCTATAGGCACATGTCCCTGTCTGGAGGATGCCCTGGGCCTAGGGGGTGGAGTGTAAGGGAGATGGCTGTACTTTAGTCAGGAGTAGTCTGAGGCAGCTTCCTGGCACAGCATGACTCAGTGGGTTTGGAGCGCAGGTGCACAACTCCATATATTATATAACCATGCCACGTGAGGCACATCATGTAACCACACCACATGAGGTGCATTAGGTGATCACTTACTTGAGCTTATGCTTGACTTGAAGCCACTATTGTCTGTAAAAGACATAATTACCCTGCTGACACTGTACATATGGCTTGTGCCCATGGCTTGCTTGTGCCCAGGCTTACTTGCACCCAGAGATAGAGTAAAGCCATGTCAAAACTGTCTGATTCTTTGAGTGTTTTTCCAGCCACCTGCCACCCCACTGACTCCCCCTCAAACCTTAGTTAGAACTTGACACTTGGCATGACACCATATAACCTAGATGTGTAGTAGACTATACTATCCAGGTTTGTGTAAGAACACAATGACGAAATCACCTAACGAAGCATTTCTCAGAGCATATCCCACCATTAAGTGAAACATGACTGTATACTGAAATTATTCCTTTCACTCTTCTGAAGGTTTGTAAGATCACATACTCAGGATTTTATAGAGGCAAAATATTACACATAGAATAAAACGCAGTATTAATGTGCCTTAAGTTCATGACATCTGTGGCACATATCACTCTACAGAGTTAACATCTCATTTGAAAGGAGAGTTGAACTCATTAACTGCTTAGATACATGAGGCAATGACCTAGACCACGATAAGCACAAAAGCCCTTGTGATAGTGTCAAGTGACTCCTGTTTGCTAAGCTGTTAGAAAAATTGTTATTGTTTTGAAAATAACATTTCATGTGGTGTAAATTCAAACAGTATACTTTAAACTGTGTAATAGTGAAGGGTGACTCTTTCTTCCACCCCCAAGCCCCCAGTTCACTTCCTGAGGGCAAGTATTGTCTGTAGTTTCTTTCTGATTCCTTGCAGAAATCTCCTATGCATATATTTGTTTCTATGTAAATAGTTTTGTTTGAAAATTAGATACTTAGTTATTAAGTAATATTTAAGACAAAAGTATAAAGAATAATGCCATGAGCATATGTGTTCTCACCCTTTAATTTAATAAATAAAGCCAATACATTTGAAGCCCCTTCTTGATTCCATCTTCCTCCAAGGGGTAATTGCTCTTTTGATTTGGTTCCTGTGCTCACTCCTTATGCTTTTATGATACATTTGTGTGTCCTAAACAATATATAGAAAGTCATGAGTTGCTTAACAATGGGAGTATGTTCTGAGAAATGTATCATTAGTGATTTCATATTGTGCAAATATCAGAGTGTACTTATATAGACTTGGATGGTATAGCCTACTTCACACCTAGGTTACGTGGTAGAGTCTATTGGTCCTAGGCTACACAACTGTACAGCATGTTACTGTACTGAATACTACAATTGTAACAAAATGGCAAGCATGTATGTATCAAAACATAGAAAAGTGTACAGTAAAAATAGGTATGAAGAATAAAAAATGAACACCTGTATGTGGCATTTACCATCAATGGAGCTTGCAGGAATGGAGGTTGCTCTGGGTGAGTCAGTGAGTGAGTGGTGAATGAATGTGAAGGCCTAGGGCATTATTGTACACTACTGCAGTAAACACTGTACTTAGGCTACACTAAATTTATAAAAATATTCAGTAATACATTTAACTTAGCTTACTGCAATTTTTTTACTTTATAAACTTAATTTTTAACTTTTGACTCTTTGGAATAGCACTTAGCTTGAAACACACATCGTATAACTGTACAAAAATATTTTCTTCTATCAGGTGTTTTTTTTTCTTTTTCTTTCTTTTTTTTTTTTTTTTTTAAGATGGAGTCTTGCTCTGTTGCCCAGGCTGGAGTACAGTGGTGCGATCTTGCCTCACTGCGACCTCTGCCTTCTGGGTTCAGGAGATTCTCCTGCCTCAGCCTCCCGAGTAGCTGGAACTACAGGTTTGTGCCACTACACCTGGCTAAGTTTTATATTTTTAGTAGAGAAGGGGTTTCACCATGTTAGCCAGAATGGTCTTGATCTCCTGACCTTGTGATCTGCCTGCCTTGGTCTCCCAAAGTGCTGGAATTACAGGTGTGAACTACTACACCCAGCCAACTTTTTCTCTATTTAAAAATTTTTAAGTTTTACCTTTTAAGCTTTTTATTTTTTTGGTTAAAAAGTTAGATACAGACACACACACTAGCCTAGGACTACATACGGTCAAGATTATCAAGAAGTCACTAGGTGATAGAAAATTTTTATCTCTATTACAATCTTATGAGATTATCACTATAGATGTGGTCTGCCATCGACCAAAAAAATGTCTTTGTGGTGCATAACTGTAATGTTTTAAAATAATATGTTTATGGAATCATCTTTTATATATTCTACATATTGTACATATTCTAATCATATTGTATATGGCATGAAAAATCATGCTGCATGATTTTTCATGCAGTATTATAAGAGTCATTCATGTAGATGACACAAGGATAGAGGCAGGAGGGTGGTTCCCTGGCAAGGGCCCCACCCTCAAGCCTGGAACTGTGGCCCAAAGTGAGAACTATTCCTGTTTTTCCAGCTGAATGTTGTCTTTTGGCCCACCTGCCCTGCCCCCTATCCTGTGTCAATAAGAGCCCCAGAGCCCAGACTCAGCAGACTCACACAGAAGAGAGAAATGTCTGAATGTTGAGAGAAGAAGCAGCTGGATGTTGCAGACTATGGTTGGAGAGGAGTTTTGTCAGGGACGGCTAGATCCAGGGGAAAAATTATCTTCCCACTCCACCCCATTTCCAGCTTCCCTTTCCACTGAGAGCCACTTCCACCACTCAATAAAGTCCTCCACATTCACGACTCTTCAATTCATTCATGTGACCTGATTTTTCCTGGACTCTGGACAAGAAAAGTACCAAGAGGGCAGGGTGTAAAAGGCTGTCACCCTGAACTCCACTGAGCTGGTTAACACCTAGCTGTCTGCAGACAACAAATGCTGAAAGAGCACTGATTGTTAACACATGCCCTCTGGGGCTCTGGGGGTTGCAGACACCCACTCCTGGATGGCAGAACTGAAAGAGCATCATAACATTTTTGGATGCTGCCACGGGGGCTGCATGGAGCCTGCTCTGAGCTGCTCGCACCAGAGAGAAGTGACCAGCCGTTTCCAGCATTCATTCACTCTGGTTCTTGCACTCGTCCACTTGTGTGTTCCCTCTCATATGGGATTGAGTGTGGCGGCTGAGTAAATGAGCTACCCGTTTTAAGTCCTGTGAAGGGTCAGAGAACTCTCCCATTTAATAGATATATACAGCCTCTTACTGTATTCATTTGCATAGCTATATGTTATTTCATTATATATCACAATCTATACATTAATTTTCTTTTTGATGATTATGTTGCTTTCAGTTTTTGCTACTATAAACAATAGTGTAATGAACAGTCTTATATGTGCCTCCTGATGTGTGTGTGTGTTTCTCTAAAGCATTTAGGAAGAAAATTCCTTAGTCATAGGATATGTGTATTTTAAACTTCTCTAGATATTGCCAAACTCTTCTCCAAAGTGATTGCATGTATCCTTTCAAAATTTATGTATTGATCGAGAGTGGTGTATATGTATAATAGAGTTAAGATTTTGGAATTGTATTGGATTTGGAATTGCACTGATTTATTTATCAATGTCCATTTCTTTCAAAAGGTGTGATTCTGGCAAGAGGTGGGGCTGGGATTTGAACCCAAGACTTCTACTTCAAACTCTGTGTACTTTCTGTTGCTTCATATTTTGTCTCCTCTACCTGAAGGCTTCCTACATCCTTGCATGTGAGATTTGAACCTATGTGAAACTATGAGCTTGGGTAGTACTTTGTTTATGCGATTATGGAGGAGACCCTAATCCTTGGCTCCCTTTGATTTTTGCTGGTGATGGGGTTCAGGACATACTACACCAAAATATGGCATTTTGGCATTTCAGAAAACAGCAGAAGCCAAAGGGTCACTCTCACCTTCTCCCTTCCTTCTCCTCTGAAACAAATCATAAACCTAGTAAGGATTCTCTGACCTTTCCCTGAAGCAAGTCATAAGACCCTCAGGTGAGAGGCAGCCTCCCCTATATCCAGAGGGAGGGAGCCCCTTAGTTTTAAAGACACAGGGACACAGAATAATCTAACACCTAGGTCTTGCTAAGTTTCCTCCAGTTTATTACCATTGCATCATACCCTTTGTCCAATTGTATTTCTCTACATCTGTCCATTTCATCAAACGTAGCATAAAAAACACACAGATTTACCCATTTCTTCAGGTCTTCATTTCCTTATGAAGGCCCCCATGTCATGTATGACTTACATTAAATAGATTTCTATATTTTTTTCTTGTTAATCTCTCTTTTATTATAGGAGGCTTAGCCATGAATCTAGTGATAGATGAGAAAATATATTTATTTTCCCCCCCTACATTATAACGGAGCATTTCTTTTCCTCATACTTTGTCTAAATCTTAATTCCATTTTTTTTTGAGACCCAAATAATATGTGTCCCCTGTTCAACTCTCCCCACTCCAGTCTCATTTTGTTCACTAGATGAACTACCCAGTTACTTTTTGGTGGGTCTCTTTCTTGTAGGGACATTTTTTTTTTAAGACTATGTAATACCCTATTTCTCATCCAAGTCTTACCCACTAATTTTAGTATCTGTTGACGGTTACCACTGAACAGCAGTTATTACTATGGTGGTTGTCAATTAGTGATGTATAATCTTATTTAAACCTCAGAATAACCTCAAGAAATATGCTTTATTGTCATTGTGAGTATAGACAAAGCAGCAAGGGAATTAATATGAAGGTTAGTTGTCATTATATGTTACCATATGTTAAATAGCTTGATTTAGCCATTCTATAATGTATGTCAAAACATCATATTGTGTACCATAAATATGTAAGCAATTTTTACTTGCAAATTAAAAAAGTTAAACTTGTAGAAAGAATGCTAAAGTCTCTTTATCCATCTCCAAGAACAGGATTCTATGAACTTTTCAATACATACGAATCTATACCTTTTAAAAAAGGCAGCACAAATCAGAATAAAACTGCCCTGACAACTTGTACTTCATCTAAAGGAAGCTGTTTGCTGAAGTTGCAAAACAAACAAAAAAACAAACCCAAACTTCTCTTACAAGGTGTTCTAAAGGCCTGTAGGCAACTTCTGGACCCAAACTGATGTTTTATTCTAATAGGACCTGGAGGAGGGGTCAACTTCTCTTGTAAAGGAAGGCTAAAATTTCACTCTGCATCAAGAAATGTGTTCCTGCCTCTAATCCTCATGTTTAAAAACATGTATACTGGGGGAAAGAATGCTTCACGTCCTTATCAAGTAGGGCGTAACAAAATTGGAAATTGGTTCGTGATTTATTGCCCCTCCGGCGACACACCGAAGTGTGTAGTAAAATTAAGTTTTGGTATATACAGTAGCTGCTTGCACAGCATGACTAAAGAAAGACCCTGTGAGTAGGAGAGGTTGCAGATGAATGAGGCCAGAAATGAAAAACTTCTATGGGTTCAAGCAGCACAAACGTGTGTTGTTGAAACTTGCTAGCATTTGCATTCGATCTTTGTGGCTAGCAGGAATACAGACGCAGAAGGCCCTGCAGGTCCTCCTCAAGTCTTTCCTCCAGCCACCTGGACCTGTGAAAGTCCCTTTGATAACAAGGGTCTCTTTGTTTGTAGTTTAGTCAAGGCTGCTACCAGTCGGCAAGCAGAGAGTCGAGCAGAAGTCCAGACTGCAATTGCACAAGACCATATTGTTGCAGCCTCAGGGCTGTGAGACATTTTTGGCGAGCAGGATATTTTGAACACCCACAGGAGCTCAGAGTTGTGGACATAGCCATGGACAAGGGAAATATTTGATAGCAGAGCCCCTTCTGGAAATTCCCAAGTCGCGAACAAGAATGTGCAGTGTAATTTTGGTTTCATATTAAAATCCCCTGAAGCGGGCCCTAGGACTGTATGGGGTTCTCAGATCTTTCCCTTAATGAAATTGCCAAATGCAACACTTTAGTATTAGGACCACATTGCAATAATATAAATCAAAGAGGGGCTAATTTACATTTGTGCCCACACCATTAATGTAAATTGCTTATTAGCTATTTATGCTAAAGAGCAGCAACATAAAACATAAAGGTAGTTTTATTAACTACATCTTGCCCTCTGAAATCTGCTGTTCGTGGAGTTGACAATCAGTGATTTTCTTCCGCTCTCCATGCAGTATGGCATTTACTCTGCCTAATTAACATATTTATTAACAAATTACTGTCCCCTTTCCAATTTGCATTTTATAACACATCACTACAATGAAGTTAATAAGGCAGTCCCATGCTCTGCTTTTGTGATTCTACTGGAATGTTGCATTTTTGTCTCCTCTAGCCTTCATTTCTCTTTTAGGCAGGGGTAAAGAAAAATGGCATTTACAAACAATGATAATGCGGCAATAGTGGGGGATGTAAATGAGTTTCAGTCGTCACATCCTCTTTTGAGACTATGGGCAGGTGTGAGCAGGAACGTGAGTCGGGGGAGGAACCTGTCATCCCAGATGCCCAGACTCCTATTAACTTTACTAGGGATGGCACCAGGTTCAAGAGGCCGAGGAAGAGACCTGGAGCCAGCAAACAAGACATGAGGTTTTATTTGGGGGAACTTACATACGGGGAATATATAGGATGGTCCAGAGGCAGTGAGCTGGACAGAAGAAACAACCACTTGTGAAAAGCATGTAGTTTATGTAGCACCTTCACTTAGCACCCTCTCCCTAGCAACCTCCTGGTGGCAGCCCTAATTTCTTAAATTGTTGCTGTCTGGTGCCTCGGCAATAATGGTCATTCTCACGGTATATGTAAGTTATTGCTGACAGGTGTGTCTACTATATAGGACCAAATCATACATCTCATTCTCTGCCCCTAGGTCATCTCCTGCTTCACCAATCTGGGAAGGCCCCACTTATTTTTTCTGATAATTTCAGGATGTAGACACCTGCTGTAAGGAGTTAAGAGCAAAAAGAATGTGGGATTCTGGGGATATTAAAAAAAAGTACATATGTGTTATAACAAGTTTCTAGAACTGTTTCTCAACCTTAACAATACTCATTCCTGGGTATACAGTATAAAAATTCAATAAAACCTTTTAGGCGGGAGTCCCAGGAGATTCCAATGTGCAGCCAGGGTTGTGAACTCCTTCCCTCAAGGGCTTTCTAGACCAGGAATTCTAAAATCTTTTGGTGTGGCAACACCCCCCCCCCCTTTTTTTTGTTTGTAAGGACATCATCTAACTGAAAGTATGTAAAACTTTAATATCTATTCTTATTAAAATTTAAAAAGGCATTCGCTTTTGAGAATTTGGGGCGAAATTTAATATGAGGCATTGAAATAATTGGAGTCCATACATAAGAGTCATCAATCCTGACTAGGGGACTTATCATTGATATGAGGGTATGTCTTATTCTTTCACAAGTGACTTCACTTTAAATTCAACCCTCAAAGAAACATCCACAGCAGGGCTTTCCTAATACCACCTGAACCTAAGAGGAGCAGGTTGCTTCCAGCAATCCTGTTGGTCTTACCTGCTTCCCCCGCTTTGAGCTCTCTTGTTGCTTTTTTCCTCTTGTTTTATGCTTAGACTTATGCTGTAAGAGTTAAGGAAAACTCTTCCTCCATCCTCTGAAGGTTTGCTGAAAATACTGACAATGGACAGATCAAAGTAGATAAGGGAATATCAGAGGAGAGCCTCCTCCAACATCTGCTGACCTTCAAGGACTTTTAATTTAAAATATCAGCATACCAGGGTGCCATATTTTGGAGGGGGAAATCCCTGGGTTACTTCACCTGTATATATAGTGTTTCCTTGCAAACAACTTGAAATGCCACAAGAAAGTAATGTAGATAACTAGAGTCATTTGGAGAGATCTAACAGTTAAAAAGGGAGACATAAGCAAGGTTGCAATATTAAAGAATCTTGTTGGTAGCTATGCTTGTTACGGTAGGTAGACAGACATGAGCAGGGAGGAGAAGGCCCTCACCCCAGCAGGAATGGCAGGCAGCCATCAGGTGACAGACAGGCAGTTGTTAAGCTGTCTCTCTAAAATAATAATCGGTCACAGCCTGTGCCAGGGAAAGGCAGTTTCCCAATAATTTTTGTCTCCCTGGTCCATTCATTTTCCCTAATAATCATTTACTACACCTTAAAAGAATTGCCTACATCCCCCCAACTTCCCCATCCCCTGTGAAGAAGGGTATATAAGCATCTGTGCCCCACTGGGTTGTTGGGGGAATCATTCTCATGCAGTTCCCCTGGGTTTATGTACATTAAATAAATTAGTATGCCCTTTCTCCTGTTAATCTGTCCATTGTCAATATTTTCAGCAATTGGGAAACTGCCTTTCAATCACCTAAAATTGGTGATCAGTAGCTTCCCCATAAGATCTCAGGAGTTGGGCAAATGAGCTCAAGCATGCGCATTAAGAGGCAAACTGGTGGAGTTTAACTGGTATATTACGATCTTCAAGAGGTATTCCATTGGTAAAATAAGATCTCAGGAGTTGGGCAAATGGGCTCAAGCATGCCTATTAAGAGGCAAAACGGGCCGTGGCTGCTCTTCAATGCCAGTGCCGCCTCTCGCTCACCGAGCTCCAGCCAAAGGAGAAGAGGGGGTAAGTTAGGAAGTCTCTATACCATGGCTGGTACAAAGCAGACTGCCTGCAAATTGACCGGTGATAAAGCACCCGGGGAAGCAACCGGCTACAAAAGCCGCTCGCAAGAGTGCGTCCTCTACTGGAGGGTTGATGAAACCTCACTGTTACAGGCCTGGTGCTGTGGCAAATTAGACTTGATCAGGAGTCCACTAAACTTCTGACTCGCAAACTTCCCTTCCAGCATCTGGTGTGAGAAATTGCTCAGGACTTTAAAAACAGATATGTGCTTCCAGAGTGCAGCTATTAGTGCTTTGCAGGAGGGGAAGTGAGGCCTATCTGATTGGCCTTTTTGAAGACACCAACCTGTGTGCCATCCATGCAAAATATGTAACAATTATGCCAAAAGACAGAGCTAGCATGCCGCATACATGGAGAATGTGCTTAAGAATCCACTGTGATGGGAAACAGTTCATTCTCAAAAAGAAAAAAATTTCTTCTTCCTGTTATCGGTAGTTCTGAACATTAGGTATTTTTTTCCCATGGGGTCAAAAGGCATCTAAGTATATGATTGCGAGTGGAAAAATAGGGGCCAGAAATCAGGTATTGGCAGTTTTTCCATTTTCATTTGTGTGTGAATATATTTTTTTTGAGACAGAGTCTCGGTTTTTCGCCAGGCACCAAGCTGGAGTGCAATGATGTGATCTCTGCTCACTGCAACCTCCGCTTCCTGGCTTCAAGAAATTCTCCTGCCTCAGCCTCCTGAGTAGCTGGGACTACAGGCATGCCACCATGCCCAGCTAATTTTTGTGTTTTAGTAGAGACGGGGTTTCACCGTGTTGGCCAGAATGGTCTCGATTTCTTGACCACCCACCTCAGCCTCCCAAAGTGCTGGGATTACAAGTGTGAGGCACCGCGCCTGGCCTGTGTGTGAATTTTAAATGTAAATATGGAGATGTAAGGCATTAATGCAAGTTAAAATATTTCAGTGAACAAGTTTCAGTAGTTCAACTTTATAATAATTATAAATAAACCTGTTAAATTTTTCTGGACACAAACACACACAAAGAGACAAAATGGTGGAGTTTAACTGGTATATTATGACCTTCAAGAGGTATTCCTGAAGAACGCCTCAGGTAGGCATGCATACAACTCCAGTAAGCACACTGCACATTCTCACCTCCCAAATGCTAGCAGGCTACTGTGTGTGTGGGCAGCTCACCCCAAGGGCATAATCAAGAGACAAGGGATGCAAGACCCTGGAAGAATGCTGACAAAGAAAACCCCAAGTCAAAAGGTCAAACTCTGCGCTTGTCCTCCACCATGTCCACTTGGCCCTCTTCCAAGTGTACTTTCTTTTCATTCCAGTTCTAAAGCTTTTTCATAAACTTTCACCTCTGTTTTAAGACTTGTCTTGGTCTCTTTTTCTGCCTTATGCCCCTCAGTCAAATTCTTTCTTTTGAGGAGGCAAGAGTTGAGGTTGCTGCAGACCTGTGTGGATATGCTGCCAGTGACTCGGATACCCCCCCATTGCTAACGTGCTTTTCCTGAGGACCCTCTCTTCCTCCTCTTCTCACAGTTTTAGCCTGGGCTGAGAAATTGCTGCAGAGAATGGGTACCACAGTCATATCTTCTCACTCTAGTCTCTGTGTGACTCCATCACTCATGATCTGTCAGTAGCTTATATCCATGTCAGGACAAGAGGAAGAGAACTGAAGTGGACTCATGAAAGATATGTGTAAAACCAAGGCCCACAAAGAGAGAGAATCGATTCATGGTTTTTCAAGATTTCTTAGTTCAGAAAGAGGTTCTAGGTGAGAAGTCCCTAAATCATGTATGAATTGGCTCCATGACACTCAGGTGCAATAAAAAAGCATTTTTCTTTATATTTTAAATATCAAATTAGATATGACTTATTATGTTTATTTTTTAAGAGCCTGTAGTGTGTCCAGTTCTTCATAAAGTACTCTTGTCATTGAAACTGCCTTTGCAAAAATTATAACAGAGAAATCTGACCTTACTGATTCCATCTGGTTTCTAAACTCACAAGCTAACTGCTTTTGTTAACTTTAAAACAAACATGGTAACAGTTTCTTCCCAACACTAACCCCCTCCTTGCTTGGGGACCAAAATTGCTTTTGTGAGACTAATAAAAGGCGCAACAAGATTAGCATTATGGGAGGGGCCTAATTCTGCTGAGATGTAAGTATAAACAATAACCAGCTGTTGTTCCCTAGCTTGCTTTTCTAAAACTGTTTACTGTCAAGAGTCATGTAGCCAGAGATCACAAGATTTGTAACCCTACCAATTGCTCCTATAGATAGCATACCTAAGATTGGTCTTCGAAATATTTTTCAGACTTTTGCATTCTGGCAACTGACTGGCTCCACCTGGACCCATGGCTCAAATGGTCTTATGAGCTCACCACCTAGAAATGGACTCAGCATATGAAGACAATTGGGACATTCCTATGTTTTCATCTCTAACCAATCAGCAGCACTCATTCCATAGCCTTCTGCCCCACAAAATTATCCTTCAGAACCCTAGACTCTGAGCTCTCAGGGAGGTGGATTTGAGAATTATCTCTCATCCTTCTTCTTGGCTGGCCTTGTGATTATGAAACTCTTTCTTTGCTGCAAAACCTTCTGTGCTTAGTGCATTGGCTCTCCTGGGCAGCAGGCAAGAGAACCTGCCGGGATGTCACATCATGCTTCTGATTCTTAAATGAGAGGACATCCTAGAGCACATGTTCTCATATTCGTGTCTTCTCCTCTCTCTGCTAGGTTTGCTTAAGACTAGTGTTAGGAAAAGGCATCAGGACAGAGCATCTGACTTCATTAGAATAAAACTTATATGCTCAGTCCAGTGACAGTTCCACAGAGCTATTTTGTTTCTCTTCAAGCTCATATTTGGCCAAGAGTGATCCCAGACTAGGGGCCACATATCTGGCTGTCTTGATATGGCCCCAAATACATAATAACATTAATAAGCAACAACCTATATTAGTTCAGTACTTTAGTTTCTTACTTCAAATTAAGCCAGTTAATTTTAATCCTGAGTATCAAAGAAATGCAAAAAGACCCTAAAGCAGGTTTCTTAGCTTCGGATTAACTCATAGGTCCCCTGAGGTCTGGCTGGGCTTTAATAGGCTTGCGAACCTCCTGATATTGAATGAAAAAATTTGAGTGAATTTTGTATGCTTTTCTTGGTGAGAGGGTCTGAGACATCTATCAGATTCTCAAGGTGATTTGTGGGCTTAAATAGGTTAATACCTATCATTGATTCTGGATTTTAGGATTATGAAAAATGTGCATTATATTGATAGGATGGGATCTTCAAGATAAGTCCTTAAAAGCAAATATTTATAGCTTTTTTGGTATTTTGTATACTTTTTATATACTTTCTTTGGCAAGAGAGTTTGAGACATCTGTCAGATTCTCAAGGTGATTTGTGGGCTTAAATAGGTTAATACCTATTATTGATTCTGGATTTTAGGATTATGAAAAATGTGCATTATGTTGGTAGGATGGGATCTTCAAGATAAGTCCTTAAAAATAAATATTTATAGCCACCATGGGTGTGCTGAATTATACAAATCTGACTTCTCAGTTCTTCTTTTTTGAGACAGGGTCTTACTCTGTCACCCAGGCTGGAGTGCCATTGCACGATCTTGACTTGCTGCAACCTCTGCTTCCCAAGCTCAAGTAATCCTCCCATCAAGCCTCCTGAGGAGCTGGGAATGCAGGTGTGTGCCACTACACCCAGCTAATTTTCATATTTTTTTTTGTAGATGGGGTTTTGCCATGTTACCCAGTCTGGTCTCAAACTCCTGAGCTCAAGCAATCCTCCCACCTCGGCATCCCCAAAGTGCTAGGATTACAGGTTTGAGTCACTGCACCCAGCCTGACTTCTCAGTTCTAAAGCCCCTTCTGATTCTTGTTCCCCTATGTGTCAGGTTACCCCAGGAAAGGGACTCATCAGTGCCAAATGAATGCAGGGGGATATGTGGAACTAAGGATCGGGCGTTTCCTAGGTTCAGTCTGCCCTGGCTTCAAAGGAAATGAGAAAACATTTTTTAAAAGAAGACACACAAATGAGCAACAAGTATATGAAAAAATGCTCAACGTCACTAATCATTAGAGACATGCAAACCATAATGAGCTATCATCTTATGCCAATCAGAATAGCTATTATTAAAAAGTCAAAAAATAACAGATGTTGGCTGGATGGAGAAAAGAGAATGCTTATACTGTAAATTAGTACAACCTCTATCAAAAAAAGTATGGTGATTTCTCGAAGAGCTAAACATATAACTACCATTTGATCCAGCAATCCCACTCCTGGGTATCTACCCAAAGGAAAATAAATCCTATCAAAAAGATACTTGAACTTGTATGTTTATCACAGCATTATTTACAATAGCAAAGATATGGAATCAACCTAAGTGTTCATCAATGGATGATTGGATAAAGAAAATATAGTATCTATATATACAATGGTATACTATTTAGCCATAAAAGAATGAAATCATGTATTTTGCAGCAACATGAACTGAGGGTCGATTAACTTAAGTGAAACAACACAGAAACGAAATAAAATACTGCATGTTTCTCATAAGTGGGAGCTAAATAATATATAGACATGGACACAGAGTGTGGAATAATAGACATCGGAGACTTGGAAGGGTGAGGGGGATGAGGGATGATAATGAGTACAATGTGCATTATTTAGGTGATGGTGACACTAAATGCTCAGACTTCACCATCATGCAATATCTCTATGTAAAAAAAACTCTGGCCGGGCATGGTGGCTGTGCCTGTCATCCCAGCACTTTGGGAGGCTGAGGCGGGCAGATCACTTGAGGTCAGGAGTTTGAGACCAGTCTGGCCAACATGATAAAACCCCATCTCTACCAAAAATACAAAAAATTAGCTAGACGTGGTGATGTATGCTTGTAGTCTCAGACACTTGGGAGGCTGAGGCAGGAGAATTGCTTGAACCTGGGAGGTGGAGGTTGCAGTGAGCTGAAATGGCACCACTGCACTCCAGCCTGAGTGATAGAGCAAAAATCTGTTTCAAAACAACCCCAAACTCCCTCCACTTGTACCCGTTAAACTTATACAAAAATGAAAAAAGAAAAAACAAAAAACACCCTGCCCTGGCTCCTGGTAGAACTGCATAACAAGCAAAGCTGAGGGGGCTGGGTGTCATGGGAGCTGGAGGCAGCAGCCACAGGCCTGTGATGACATTTGTACATTTCCCTATTGGAGCGGGTGAATCCTTAGTCCAGTCTCCTGGTAAAAGCAAGCAGTGACTGCTGATTCCTTTCATTCCTACAAAATAATAGACTCGGGGGTTTCTTGAGGAAATAGGGCCACATGGTGGTACATACATTTCATTACTCTTATTATTATCACTCGGATTTTAATTTGATTTTAAAAAATTTTATTGGTCCTAATTGTAGCAGTTATGAATGTTTATGTTATTTTCTGCCATTTCTAATTTCTACAAAGAATATAGATCTCTTCTTCTTGATAATTGAAAATGACTTCTGCTTAATGGATTCATGCATTCATATGGAATCTCAATCTTTGGCTTTGACATTAAGGGTTAGTGCATATTAATAGCTCTTTAAAAAATTATATTCTTTTCTAAACCAAGTAATTTCTGATCTGTATGATCTAATAGTCTGATTTTTTTTATTATGGAGGAAAATTAGTCAATTTGAAATGCAAGAAAAAGCTAAATAACCATATTTTTATATGCAAAAATAAGAATAGTGCCTAATGATATTTTGCTAAAGATTTTGTTTGAAAATTTTCATTTAGAGACCATCCTGGCCAACATGGTGAAACCCCATCTCTACTAAAATATAAAAATTTTCATAAAGAGGGCTTGTGAAAAAAAAAGAAAATTTTCATTTGAAGTAATGCCCAATAGGGATCTTGGTTGATAATGGGTAAGAGAGAGTGTTTGCCTTTGTACCAGGCACACTACTAGGTCTTAAGGGGTTAAAAGATACATATATATATATATGTATATATATATTTTTTTTTTTTAATATATATTTTTATTGCATTTTAGGTTTGGGGGTACATGTGAAGAACATGCAAGATTGTTGCATAGGTACACACATGGCAGTGTGATTTGCTGCCTTCCTCCCCCATCACCTATATCTGGCATTTCTCCCCATGCTATCCCTCCCCAACTCCCCCACCCCCCACTGTCCCTCCCTTTTTCCCCCTCACAGACCCCAGTGTGTGATGCTCCCCCTCCCTGTGTCCATGTGTTCGCATTGTTCAACACCCGCCTATGAGTGAGAACATGCGGTGTTTGATTTTTCTGTTCTTGTGTCAGTTTGCTGAGAATGAGTTTCCAGGTTCATCCATGTCCCTACAAAGGACACGAACTCATCGTTTTTGATGGCTGCATAATATTCCATGGTGTATATGTGCCACATTTTCCCTGTCCAGTCTATCATCGATGGGCATTTGGGTTGGTTCCAGGTCTTTGCTATTGTAAACTGTGCTGCAATGAACATTCGTGTGCATGTGTCCTTATAGTAGAATGATTTGTAGTCCTTTGGATATATACCCAGTAATGGGATTGCTGGATCAAATGGAATTTCTATTTCTAGGTCCTTGAGGAATTGCCACACTGTCTTCCACAATGGTTGAACCAATATACACTCCCACCAACAGTGTAAAAGCGTTCCTATTTCTCCACATCCTCTCCAGCATCTGTTGTCTCCAGATTTTTTAATGATCGCCATTCTAACTGGTGTGAGATGGTATCTCAACGTAGTTTTGATTTGCATTTCTCTAATGACCAGTGATGATGAGCATTTTTTCATATGTTTGTTGGCTTCATGTATGTCTTCTTTTGTAAAGTGCCTGTTCATATCCTTCGCCCACTTTTGAATGTGCTTGTTTGTTTTTTTCTTGTAAATCTGTTTCAGTTCTTTGTAGATTCTGGATATCAGCCATTTGTCAGATGGGTAGACTGCAAAAATTTTTTCCCATTCTGTTGGTTGCCAATTCACTCTAATGACTGTTTCTTTTGCTGTGCAGAAGCTGTGGAGTTTGATTAGGTCCCATTTGTCTATTTTGGCTTTTGTTACCAATGCTTTTGGTGTTTTTGTCATGAAGTCCTTGCCTACGCCTATGTCCTGAATGGTTTTGCCTAGATTTTCTTCTAGGGTTTTTATGGTGTTAGGTCTTAGGTTGAAGTGTTTAATCCATCTAGAGTTAATTTTAGTGTTAGGTGTCAGGAAGGGGTCCAGTTTCTGCTTTCTGCACATGACTAGCCAGTTTTCCCAACACCATTTATTAAACAGGGACTCATTTCCACATTGTTTGTTTTTGTCAGGTTTGTCAAAGATCGGATGGTTGTAGATGTGTTGTGTTGCCTCAGAGGCCTCTGTTCTGTTCCATTGGTCTATATCTCTGTTTTGGTACCAGTACAATGCTGTTTTGATTACTGTAGCTTTGTAGTATAGTTTGAAGTCTGGGAGTGTGATGCCTCCAGCTTTGTTCTTTTTGCTTAGAATTGACTTGGCTATGCGGGCTCTCTTTTGGTTCCATATGAAGTTTAAGGTGGTTTTTTCCAGTTCTGCGAAGGAGGTCATTGGTAGCTTGATAGGGATAGCGTTGAATCTGTAAATTACTTTGGGCAGTATGGCCATTTTCACAATATTGATTCTTCCTAGCCATGAACATGGAATGTTTCTCCATCTGTTTGTGTCCTCTCTTATTTCATTGAGCAGTGGTTTGTAGTTCTCCTTGAAGAGGTCCTTTACGTTCCTTGTTAGTTGTATTCCTAGGTATTTTATTCTCTTTGTAGCGATTGTGAATGGCAGTTGGTTCTTGATTTGGCTGTCTTTAAGTCTGTTATTGGTGTATAGGAATGCTTGTGATTTTTGCACATTGAGTTTGTATCCTGAGACTTTGCTGAAGTTGCTTATCAGTTTCAGGAGATTTTGGGCTGAGACGATGGGGTCTTCTAGATATACAATCATGTTGTCTGCAAATAGAGACAATTTGACTTCCTCCTTTCCTATTTGAATACCCTTTATTTCTTTTTCTTGCCTGATTGCTCTGGCTAGAACTTCCAGTACTATATTGAATAGGAGTGGTGAGAGAGGACATCCTTGTCTAGTGCCAGATTTCAAAGGGAATGCTTCTAGTTTTTGCCCATTCAGTGTGATATTGGCTGTTGGTTTGTCATAAATAGCTTTTATCATTTTGAGATACGTTCTGTCAATACCTAGTTTATTGAGGGTTTTTAGCATAAAGGGCTGTTGAATTTTGTCAAAGGCCTTCTCTGCATCAATTGAGATTATCATGTGGTTTTTGTCTTTGGTTCTGTTTATGTGGTGGATTATGTTTATAGATTTGCGTATATTGAACCAGCCTTGCATCCCCCGGGATGAAGCCTACTGATCATGGTGGAGAAGCTTTTTTGATGTGCTGTTGCAATCGGTTTGCCAGTATTTTATTGAAGATTTTTGCATCTATGTTCATCATGGATATTGGCCTGAAGTTTTCTTTTCTTGCTGAGTCTCTGCCAGGTTTTGGTAACAGGATGATGTTGGTCTCATAAAATGATTTAGTAAGGATTCCCTCTTTTGGATTGTTTGGAATAGTTTCAGAAGGAATGGTACCAGCTCCTCTTTGTATGTCTGGTAGAATTCGGCTGTGAACCCATCTGGACCTGGGCTTTTTTGGGTGGTAGGCTCTTAATTGCTGCCTCAACTTCAGACCTTGTTATTGGTCTATTCAGGGTTTCGACTTCTTCCTGGTTTAGGCTTGGGAGGATGCAAGTGTCCAGGAATTTATCCATTTCTTCCAGGTTTACTAGTTTATGTGCATAGAGTTGTTTGTAATAATCTCTGATGATGGTTTGAATTTCTGTGGAATCTGTGGTGATATCCCCTTTATCGTTTTTTATTGCATCTATTTGATTATTTTCTCTTTTTTTTTTATTAATCTGGCTAGTGGTGTGTCTATTTTGTTGACCTTTTTGAAAAACCAGCTCCGGGTTTTATTGATTTTTTGAAGGGTTTTTCATGTCTCTGTCTCCTTCAGTTCTGCTCTGATCTTAGTTATTTCTTGTCTTCTGCTAGGTTTAGAGTTTTTGATCTTGCTCCTCTAGTTCTTTCAATTTTGATGATAGGGTGTCAATTTTAGATCTCTCCTTCTTCTCATGTGGGCATTTATTGCTATATATTTTCCTCTAGACACTGCTTTAAATGTGTCCCAGAGATTCTAGTATGTTGTGTCTTCGTTCTTGTTGGTTTCAAAGAACATCTTTATTTCTGCCTTCATTTCATTGTTTATCCAGTCAACATTCAAGAGCCAGTTGTTCAGTTTCCATGAAGCTGTGCGGTTCTGAGTTAGTTTCTGAATTCGGAGTTCTAACTTGATTGCACTGTGGTCTGAGAGACTGTTTGTTATGATTTCCGTTCTTTTGCATTTGCTGAGGAGTGATTTACTTCCAATTATGTGGTCAATTTTAGAGTAGGTGTGATGTGGTGCTGAGAAGAATGTATATTCTGTGGATTTGGGGTGGAGAGTTCTGTAAATGTCTATTAGGTTTGCTTGATCCAGGTCTGAGTTCAAGTCCTGGATATCCTTGTTAATTTTCTGTCTTGTGGATCTGTCTAACATTCACAACGGGGTGTTCAGGTCTCCCACTATTATTGTGTGGGAGTCTAAGTCTCTTTGTAAGTCATTAAGAACTTGCCTTATGCATCTGGGTGTTCCTGTATTGGGTGCATATATATTTAGGATCATTAGCTCTTTTGTTGCATTGATCTTTTTACCATTATGTAATGTCCTTCTTTGTCTCTTTTAATCTTTGTTGGTTTAAAGTCTATTTTATCAGAGATGAGAATTGCAACTCCTGCTTTTTTTTGCTCTCCATTTGCTTGGGAAATCTTCCTCCATCCCTTTATTTTGAGCCTTTGTGTATCTCTGCATGGGAGATGGGTTTCCTGGATACAGCACACCAATGGGTTTTGGCTTTTTATGCAGTTTGCCAGTCTATGTCTTTTAGTTGGGGCATTTAGCCCATTTACATTTAGGGTTAATATTGTTATGTGTGAATTTGATCCTGCCATTTTTATGCTAGCTGGCTGTTTTGCCCATTAGTTGGTGTAGTTTCTTCATTGTGTTGCTGCTCTTTGCCATTTGGTATGTTTTTGGAGTGGCTGGTACTGGTTGTTCCTTTCTATGTTTAGTGCCTCTTTCAGGAGCTCTTGTAAAGCAGGCCTGGTGGTGATGAAGTCTCTGAGTACTTGCTTGTTCGCAAAGGATTTTATTTTTCCTTCACTTATGAAGCTTAGTTTGGCTGGATATGAAATTCTGGGTTGAAAGTTCTTTTCTTTAAGGATGTTGAATATTGGCCCCCACTCTCTTCTGGCTTGTAGGGTTTCTGCTGAGAGATCTGCTGTGAGTCTGATGGGCTTCCCTTTGTGGGTAACCCGACCTTTCTCTCTGGCTGCCCTTAGCATTTTCTCCTTCATTTCAACCCTGGTGAATCTGACGATTATGTGCCTTGGGGTTGCTCTTCTTGAGGAATATCTTTGTGGTGTTCTCTGTATTTCCTGGACTTGAATATTGGCCTGCCTTCCTAGGTTGGGGAAGTTCTCCTGGATAATATCCTGAAGAGTATTTTCCAGCTTGGATTCATTCTCTCTATCACATTCAGGTACACCTATCAAACGTAGATTAGGTCTTTTCACATAGTCCCATATTTCTTGGAGACTTTGTTCATTCCTTTTTACCCTTTTTTCTCTACTCTTTCCTTCTCGTTTTATTTCATTGAGTTGATCTTCGAGTCTCTGATATCCTTTCTTCTACTTGGTCGATTCAGCTGTTGAAACTTGTGCATGCTTCACAAAGTTCTTGTGTTGTGTTTTTCAGCTCCATCAATTCACTTACATTCCTCTCTAAGTTGGTTATTCTCATTAGCATTTCGTCAAATCTTTTTTCAATGTTCTTAGTTTCTTTGCATTGGGTTAGAACATGTTCTTTTAGCTCACAGAAGTTTCTTATTACCCACCTTCTGAAGCTCGATTCTGTCATTTCATCACACTCATTGTCCATCCAGCCTTGTTCCCTTGTTGGTGAGGAGTTGTGATCCCTTGTAGGAGGAGAGGCATTCTGGTTTCGGGTGTTTACCTCCTTTTTGTGCTGGTTTCTTCCCATCTTTGTGGATTTATCTATGTGTGGTCTTTGTGGTTGGTATTTTCAGATGGGGTCTCTCAGTGGACGTACAGTTTGTTGATGATGAAGTTATTTATTTCTGTTTCTTAGTTTTCCTTCTAACAGTCTGGCCCCTCTGCTGTAGGACTGCTGAGGTCCACTCCAGGCCCTGCTTGCCTGGGGGATCACCTGCAGTGGCTGCAGAACAGTAAGGGTTGCTGCCAGTTTCTTCTTCTGCTATCTTTGTCCCAGAAGAATACCCACCAGATGTCAGTCTGAGCTTTCCTTTATGAGGTGTCTCTTTGGATATACAGGGGTCAGAGAGCTGCTTGAGGAGACAGAGTGTCCTTTATAGGAGCTCAAGTGCTGAGCTATGAGCTTCGTTGTTCATTCAGAGTTGCTGGGCAGGAACGTTTAGGTCTGCTGCAGCAGAACTCAGAAACCCCTTTTTTTCCCCCAGGTGCTCTGTCCCGGGGAGTTAGGGCTTTATTTATGAGTTTCCTTGTGCTGCTGCCTTTTTCTCAGGGCTGCCTTGCCCAGTGATGAGGCAGCCTAGTCACTGCCTGCAGAGGCTTTGCAGAGCTGCTGTGGGCTCCGCCCAGCTGCCGTGTGAACTTCCCCTGCACTCCTGTTTATACCGGTGTAGTTAGAACTGCCTCAGCAATGGCGGGCTGCCTCTGCAATGGCAAACTACCTCCGTAGTGGCAGACTGCCTCAGTAATGGCGGACGCCCCTCCCCCACAGAGCTGGACTGTCCCGGGTTCAGCTGTGCTTGTTGTGAAACTGTCGATCCAGAGCGTTTCCGATTGCTGTTTTTTTTTTGTGGGGGGTGGGACCAGCCGAGCCTGATCACCTGGCTCCCTGCCTCAGAGTCTCCCAGGTGTTCGAGCCGCCTGTTGAAAAGGCGCCGGGATCTGTGTGATTTCCCGTGCGGCGACCCACTGTGCTGGCTCAAACCGCGGGCACTGAGATTCGTGGCATTTTTTTGCCTGGGAAATCTCCTGGCCTGGCTGCCTGTTTCAGTCCCCTTTTTTAATCAGATGAATGGGCGGCTCTGCCTTCCCGGAGCTCCAATTGCCAGCTAAAACGGCACCCTGGACCCACGTATTTTGTATG
The DNA here is from genome assembly GCA_036589455.1 of Ateles fusciceps. Taxonomy (NCBI): domain Eukaryota; kingdom Metazoa; phylum Chordata; class Mammalia; order Primates; family Atelidae; genus Ateles; species Ateles fusciceps. The sequence goes on along the minus strand of JAZHEH010000800.1, from coordinate 465,717 downwards.
GGGAACCGCTGCACCGGGGCGCCGCCCAAAACAGCAGCGCCTGCGAAAACAGCCGTGCCGGTGAAAACAAAACAGCCGCGCTGGCAAAAACAGCCGCGCTGGCCTAACCAGCGCGCTGGCGACCCATGGGGCTCCTCCCCCTGGGAATCTCCTGGTCTGTGGGCAATAAAAGTCCGTCTGGGTATGCGGCGTCCACTCACCTTCCGCGCTTTCACTGAGAGCTGCAATCCTCAGCTGCTCCTAATCGGCCATCTTGGATCGGTATCGGGGTTAAAAGATATTTTGTCCACCCTTGTTAGAACAGGCTGTTATATTAGGAAGACTTGGATAAATACTCAGGAAAGGCCTTGTGAGAGAATAACCTGCAATCTATTTGTGTTATGATCACCGTATGCATAAGCTAATTTTAAATATTAAAACTCTAATTATAAAAGATCACTTCCCTGAAGGGCAGACCATGTGGGGAATGGAGAACGGTGTGGCCCTGAGGGATGAGTGACAGAGCCAGGGAGTGGGTGGATGGAGGTGATAACTGACTAGCCTGTGTAGGAGCATTCCTTGGAGTCCCCTGTATCCCAAGGGAGAAACTCAAATCTGATTTGCTCCTCTGATAGCAATTGAGAAGACGGTGTGCTTAGATGGAGGACTTCCATAGATAGCCCTCACATATTGAGAAACAAAAATAAGCTGCAATTTTGACCCAAGGGCAGAAGTCAGAGAGAAGTACCCTAAATAATATAGTGCATATTGCAGTAAATAAGCAGTCTGTGCTTCGACAGCAGTTACTGGCGGGGGAGGAGATTTGGGGTTCAGTAAAGAGCTCTCCAGCTTTTACTGAGGTTCTTGAGATTAGACTCCTTTATGTCTCTGTCTGATCCTATTTGCATTTTCTTTACTCATTTTCCCCCAGTATCTTGTTTTTTATAGAACTGGAGGAGGGACAGTGGAGTATAGGGATTTGGGGAGGGATAACATGGGGGAGTAATGCCAGATATAGGTGATGGGGAGGAAGGCAGCAAACCACATTGCTATGTATGTACCTATGCAACAATCCTTCATGTTCTTCACATGTACCCCAGAACCTAAAGTGCAATTATATATATATATAAAGGAAATGATGCTTGTACCCAACTGCTTGTCTCAGCTATTTTAAGGCAAATAAGGAAAGGTTGTTGTTTCTGGACTTGGTCTTAGGGAAGAAATGAAAGCAGAAGACCCAGGGGCTGTAGATGTGGGTCAAAGTGACCCGGTTCAATGGACTGGGCACCTGCCCTGCCTGCTGGAGATTCAGGTGCCAGGCAGTACTGAGTTTTTGATCTGGATTTGAAGCCCTGTGCTGTCACTTTATAATTGTGTGACTTTGAGCAAAATCACTGAAACTCAGCATCTCAGTTTTCTCATCTATATAATGGGGGATAATAATACTTGCCTCGTGAAACTGATGCTACATGAAATGAGATAGTGGAGTGAGTCCTCAAGCAGGGTTGTTGCTGTGTTGGTGCTGACCTTGGTGTGAATGTTGCTGTGATTCCTGCCTGTACACATTTTCAATTCAGTGCTTTAAATGCTATTTATAATGAAGATGTGGGAAGATACTTAACTGGGATTTAAATGGCGTTTTCTCTCTCTATTCCTCCACTTTTTCAGACAGAAAGCTGAGCCCTTTTTGTGTCCCTTTGTCTTAGGGAGGGTCCTATTTTTCATGAAACTCTGAATTAGGAGTCTTGGGAAGGAGGGGGTCAGATAGAGAAGCCTTAGGAGATACTGGGAATGGGAGGAGGCGGGTGGGTCCTGAAACAGCAGGTAGCAGAGCTTGGCTTGGAGACAGCTCCCTGTGGAAGATGGGTGTCTCAGAGGCTGGACTGAGTGGTGCACCTGGGGGTGCCTGGGCCTTGGGCCTGAGGCACCAGGGTGTCCACGAAGTCTGGCTGCAGATTTCAGGACCCCAAACATGGTTTGGAAGAGAGGCTATGAGGATCAGGACAATGACATCTTACCAGTCACGCACCTGTATGGGCAGAGTGAAAATAATGAGAGGGGGTCTCCTGATGGTTTGCTAACAATGGGTAGGGCAATTCCTGGCCAGAACAAAGGCTGAGGCTTCTGCCAGACCATTAAGATGCATGCTGAGTTCAGTTTCACTTCATGTAGGTAAAATGAAGATAACGATTTTTTTTTTTTTTTTTGGAGACAGAGTCTTGCTCTGTTGCCCAGGCTGGAGTGCAATGGCATGATCTCGGCTCACCACAATCTCCGCCTCCTGGGTTCAAGTGAGTCTCTTGTCTCAGCCTCCCAGAGTAGCTAAAATTACAGGTGCGCGCCACTATGCCCAGCTAATTTTTTGCATTTTTAGTAGACACAGGGTTTCACTATATTGGCCAGACTGGTCTCGAACTCCTGATCTCGTGATCCACCTGCCTTGGCCTACCAAAGTGCTGGGATTACAGGCGTGAGCCACCATGCCTGGTGAAGATAGTGATATTTTTATACACCTGAATTTGGTTGAAATTCACACATATGACAGAGCTATGCATAGATTTCAAGAGTACAGAAAAGCACACCCAACCTAGGCCAGGATGTAGTAAAAGAGTTCCTTATAGAGCTGACACCTGAGTTAAATCCCAAATGATGAACAGGGGTTATCCATGGAGAGGAGTTGGGGGAAGGGAGTTCCAGGCAGATGGAACAGCATGAGATTGCATGGTGTGTGTGGAGAACAACAGATGATTTAGAGTTGCCGCATGTAACTGACTGCATTCAGGGTGTTGAGAAATGATTCTAGACTGGCACTGTCAAATAGAAGTTTGTGCAACAACGGTGTATTTGCTTTCTCTTGAGGCTGTAACAAATTACCACAAAATTAGTGACTTAAAATAACACACATTTATTATCTCAGTTCTAGAGGTCAGAAGCCCAAAATGGGTCTTGCTGTGCTGGGCTAAAGTCAAGGTGTCACCAGGGATGTGTTTCTTTCTGGAGGTTCTCATGGCAAATCAATTTTCCTGCTTTTCCAAGTTCCAGGAGGCTGCCTGAGTTCCTTGGCCCACATCTTTTTGTTCCACTTTCAAAGCCAGCATTGCTGGCCGAGGCCTTCCTTGCATTGAGTTGCTCCGATGCTGACTCTTCTGCTTCCCTCCCTCACATTTAAGGATGTTTATAATTACACTGGGCCCAGTCTGGTAGCCCAGGATAATCTATTTTCAGGTAACTTGATTAGCAATCTTAATGCTGTCCACTGCCTTAATTCCTCTTGCAATGTAACCACATATTCACATGTTCTGGGGATTAGGACTTGGACATCTTTGGAAGGCCATTATTCTGCCTACCACAGATAGAAATGTTCTATATCTGTGCTGTGTAATATAGCAGACACTAGCCACATGTGGCTATTTAAACCAATTAAAATAAATAAAACTAAACATTCAGTCTCTCAGTCACCCTAGCCACAGTTCATGTGCATAGTAGCCATACGTGGTTATTGGTTACCGTATTGGACAGTATTGCTCTAGAAGGCGGGCACTGCCAGATAAGGCAGGCCCCAGGACTTCTCAGCCTCTTCCACTAAAGTACCCTTTAGAGTAGATGAGCCTACACCCATGGCATCAGTAGATGTGGGGTAGCTGATGAGACCTAGTTGAAACACCAACTTTCTTTAGAGAAAGACATGTTTTATTTTGTCTAATCATACATTCAAGTTTATGTTATTAAGCAAGTATTTCCATGTCTTCAAGTAAAACCAGCATTCTGGGAAAGTCACTATGTTTATTCTGGAACTCTCCTGGCACATTGCCATAGATTCCACTGGTGATACGCATACCCACAGGAGAAGCCCAGCTGTGGAGATTTCTGGACAGAGGAGGAATATGGTCCCATTTGAAGAGGGACCCCAAGGAGCAGGGAGGGCAGGGGATGGCTTTGACAGGACGTAGACTAGAGGTAGGAGAGACAACCTAAGAGGCTGTGGGAGGACAACTACATATCCTTGCCCTCCTGAACTCAGGTGGTGGTATGTCACCTGCTTGGGCCAATTAAATGTGGGGCAGAAGTTCTGAAAGTCAGTTCCTGCTTTGTGACACTCAGTGTTCCCAGAGTGCAGACAGTGTGGGCAGCACGGCAGCTTCTCGTGGTGGACATACCAGGTGAGCAAGAAATTAGCAGATATTATTGTCAAGATTTTGGGATTATTTGCTACCACAGCAGAGCTTAGCTTATCTATATTGACACAGAGATGGTGCAGTTTACTTGCACAGAGGCCTTGGCTATATAAAATGTCTATTAGAGAGATGTGGACTTTAAAAAATGGCTAAAGCTCATGGGTGATACTAGTCTTAAGCTAGATTTATACTGTTTGCTTATCTTTATACAACAATAATTCTTTCTTTTCCAAGTTAAGATTCTTTTTACTATTTGGTTTGTGCTCTTAGACAAATCAAATTACATAGAGCCAAGATCATTTCATGAGAATACTGTCTGATTGGATTTAGGTAGCAAGAACAGAGCATGGAAACATAATTTAGCAGACACAAGATTTTTTTGTTCACTAGAATTGTTGGAAATTGAGAAGATGGGGTTGCATCTTTCTTTTTTTCTTTTTTTTTTTCTTTTGAGACAGAGTCTTGCTGTGTTGCCCAGGCTGGAGTGCCATGGCACAGTCTTAGCTCACTGCAACCTCCCCCTCTCAGGTTCAAGCAATTTTCCTGCCTCAGCCTCTTGAGTAGCTGGGATTACAGGCACCGGCCACCATGCCCGGCATATTTTTGTATTTTTAGTAGAGATGGGGTTTCACCATGTTGGCCAGGCTGGTCTCGAACTCTTGACCTCCTGATCCACCTGCCTTGGCCTCCCAAAATGCTAGGATTACAGGTGTGAGCCACTGCACATGGCTGGGTTTGCATCTTTCATATGACTTTCTTCCCTGCCTTATTCCATTGAGTTGTCTTTAGTTTGAGATTACCCTGCTAATACCAATAGATAGAATTTTGGTAGTAATTTTTAGAAAGAATTGAGCACTAAAAACAAGTTAATGGTTGACTTAGATATATTTTTTTTTCATTTCCCTAATCAGTAATAAGTAATACTATCTGTTTCGAATTCCAGGCCCCAAATTGGGATATATATCCCACATACAATGAGTCTTCTTCTGAGGACAGAGATTTTAATAGTCCAAAGAGACCCAGTAGAGGCATGGAAAAATGCTGTGAATTGTCCACAGTGGTTATGACATTTTTCTGTCCAACTTTGAGGAGTTTATGTTATTGTTACCTGGCCTATTTGTGTGCATAAATGAAGGCCTGGAAAGTAAGCGGAGCTGCTGGTGGGGGGAGGAGAACAAGTATACTAAAATAGGTGGCATGACCCAAAAGGTGTATAATGAGTTGACTGAGGCCCACTGTTCACCTGGATGGGCATCTGTTTCCTTTTTTGTTTCTGGTAGGATAATACAAAAACGCCCTTTGTTGCTCTTGTTGGCCAAAACATGAATCTTAAAAAACAGAGGAGCCACAACGAATGTGCTTTCCATGGGCCCTTCAGTGGTGGTGGTCAAGAGAGGATGGGGGCAAATAGGGTTGGTGCACAACCTCATCAGGATTCAAAATGTGGGCTATTTGTTGCTTTTGCTTCTATTGACAAAATTATCCCCTTGTGAAGGGGAGAAATGTCAGGGAGGAAGATATATTAGGTGGTAACTTTGTTCTTTTTTTAACATTCTTAGGCTGTTTTTGGAAGGGGACAGGAAAATTTTTATACATTTCCTGAGGATATGTATATGCAAAGTCATAAACTCTATATTTTTGACGGGTATTAGTATATACCCACTCTGCACTCAATACATAGAGCAGAGCTGACAATTTTTTTCCTTTGACCAGTGAGGAATTTTGCCAATAGAAGCTATTCTATGCAATGAACAAAAAAACCATATAGTAAAGTGGAATGTCTTACATAAATTGTAAAGTGACTCACGTTTTCTCCTAGGAGATGTAGTAAATTAAAAGATTGTTTTCTTGACTGAAGAGTTGACAGTAAAAAAATCACAGCCAAATCAATATATTATAAGGGAGAGATTATAGGTGTAGACTTCTGTAATAATTTAGATGATAAATTAGTAAAGTAATAAAATGAGTATATATCCACAAGGAGAGGCCAATGTAATGTAAGGTACATGTAGGAGACAAGAAAACACATGCCTCATGAATCTGACCCCAAATTAATGATAGCTGTAACAAATATTGATTAAACATTAAATTATCTACAATTTTGCATGCCTCCTTAGGAGTGATTTAAATGCCCTGGGCTTTTAACACAGGTAATCCAATGAAGTTTTAACCAGTGTTTTCTTTTCTCTTACAGTAAAAGATGTGTCTTCTCCACGTAGAAGACAGGCACTGTTGGCCTTTATCACTGACCTTAAAATAGCAGATGTTTCATAAGCGAGTGTTATTGTTGATTATGGGGCTTCACTTCGTCCTCCAAAAATTATTTTCTAAAATGAGGCTGATTATTCCATTCACAATAGCACAAAAATATGAAATACTTAGGGATAATCTTAACAAGAAATGTTTAGGTCCAATATGAAGAAAATTATAAACTTAGAGACTTTATGTTCTTTGGTGGGGTTGAGGTTAAAAGTTTTAAAGGTATGAATTCTGTTTATACCTTTAAAAACATGTTTAATGGAATTCTAATTATTATTTGTGTAAGATATTTTGGGGACTTACGCATAACACCAAAATTGTTCTTGGAGAAAAAAATAAAAAATGGCCAAAACATTTTTTTGACAAAGAATTAGAGAGCACTTGTATTATCCTGGGTTAAAATGCTTTGTACTACTTCGCACCCATCAAAATAGCTATTATCAAAAACCAGAAAGCAAGTGTCAGTGAGAATGTGGAGGAGTTCGAACCCTCGTGCATTGCTGGTGGCAATGTCAAATGGCGCGGCACCTATAGAGAACAGTATGGCAGTTCCTAAAGAAGGAATTTGTTTTTGCTTTACATATGTTATTTTTTCTAAATTTACAATAGAAAGTAAATATTGTCCCTCCCCTCTTTTACAGTGGAAAGTTGAGGGTCAGAATAACTAAATATAGTATAGTGCCAGATATTTTCTTCCTCTCTTAAAAATTTAAACATAGATTTACCATTTGACCCAACAATGACACTTCTGGTTATATACACAAAAGAACCGAAAGCAAAGACTTCAACAAATGTTTGTACATCCATGTTCACAGCAACGTTATTCACAACAGCTGAAAGGTAGAAACAACTCATGTCCATCGACAGAATAAGCCAGACACAAAAGGACATATGTTGCATAACCCCACTTATAAGAGGTACCTAGAATAATCAAATCCATAGAGACAGACAGTAGAACGGAACAGGGGTTGGGGAATTGGGAAATAAGGAGTTATTGTTTAATGGGTACAGAGTTTCAGTTTGGGAAGATTGGGAAGATGAAAAAATTCTAGAGACTGATGGTGATAGTGATTTTGCAACAATATGAATATACTTTTTTTTTTTTTTTGTATTTTTAGTAGAGATGGGGTTTCACCATGTTGGCCAGGCTGATCTCAACCTCCTGGCCTCAAGTGATTTGCCTGCTTCGGCTGCCCAGGTACTGGGATTACAGGCGTGAGCCACTACACCTGACTATAATGTGAATATACTTAATGCCACTGAACTTTGTACTCCAATATAGTTAAAATGGCAAATTTTATGATGGCTTATGTTACCAAAATAAAAAATACCACAAACTGTATTACAGAGTTATAGCAGATAAAGTAGCAGAATAATTGCTCAAGACTGCTGCTCAGTTCAACATAACCACATAGAGAGACTCTATTATGTTAATGGATTTAAATCTGATATAAATAGTCATCATAAGGAAGTTGGAAAAAGAATTATTGAATGATTGGAGTTTGTGTTTCAGTTCAGCTGTCTGCTGGCACTGTGAACTTGAGAAAATCCCCTAATCACTGTTAATTGGTAAAATGGGAAAGGGAACAGGAAAAAAGAGAGGATGATGCCTATGATGACAATGACAAAGATGATGTTACCTGTCAGTGGCCTGTTTTGGGCTGGAGTGGGAGTGGTAGTGGGTGAGGTGGAGTGAAGTGGAAAGGGGTGGTAATCTGTGGGTCTTTTCTGGGTTGAAAGAAGTAGATCATGAAAATCACCTTTACCCTGGTCAGGTGATGCCTGCGAATGGCTCTTTTTGCCACTGAAGATGTCCCAGGTGCTTCTGGGACTGAGGGCTGTTGAATCATGGGGGGTGGGCTACATCCCTCTCCCTGGTGAGCTAACATAAACACACAAAACCCTAAAGAAATTTCTTTCAGTTCCTTACTCCAAGTTCATGATAATAGAGTATTCAGAGTATAAAGAGAGGGCATAGTAGGGGTGAAAACAAAATGTGAGGGGTTGCAGCTTTATTTTGGTTAAATTATCTTTGCCCTCTACAAACAAGGAGGGCTTCCCTGACCAGACATTTGGGATGCTCCCATGTGGGTACTCTCTTAGGACAGAGCGTTCAGCCAGACCCTCTTCTCTCTCTTCCTTGTCTCCAGAAGTCTCCATGTCTCTGTCCCCCACTCCTCGTATGCCTCAAACATCCTCATTCCCTTATCACAGGTGTGAGTTCCAGCTAATCTCTCCTCAGTCCTCCTTTTGCTGGGTAGAGAGAGTAGAAGCTCCAAGACCCGGGAGAGCGCAGGAGAGGAAGGATGACAGGTGGTCTTGACTTCGGGGGCAGCTTACCTTTTTCGTTTCCCTTTTCTACTTTTTTAAAAATATTTCCTCCAGATATTTAAAAAAAAACCCAGATTTTACACTGAAAGAGTTTTCTACGGGATCTCCTTGCAGAATCATTTGCTAGCATAGGTCTTGGTTCATATGCACAAAGAGTGGATATCTTCTTGCTGACCTTTCTGAAGATATCCATATTCTTGCTGACTCAACAAAACTTGCTTTTATTACTTTTAATTTTGCCTTAGGAAGCCCACATCCATGTGCTCTTCCTGGTTTCTTCCTTTTCTTTCTTTGTTGTAGCTGGGAAGCAGATGTGGGGTCCTACAGTAACAGTAAGAGTTATAATATTGACGCGGTGGCTGCTGTAAAAGAGATGCCAACTTTTGTCTAAGCCCAGAACAGGTCTGGGCTTCTGTGTTGGATTGGTAGGGCAGTCTTGCCAAAAGATTGTTATAAATTAAGGAGTCTTTGGAGAAGGAATTCTTTAGGAAGACAGGAGCAACCGGGCATGATAACCAATCTTAGATCTCCAAAGGGCATGGTGATTTGTGCCTCTAATCAAAGTTTCCTCCTCAGAGAGACCTTCTCAGATCATTTTATCTGAACTGATGCTTTCCCTATCCCATCTCTCTTATAAAAACATACTCCTTCTTGCTTTAACATATTTCTCTGTGGCATTTATCATCTAAAATGATCTTACTTATTGCTTTGTTTGCTTATTTATCATCTTTTCTCTCATTGACCAGAAAAGAAGATTTCACAACATCAGGGACTTCTTCCTTCATTATTTCTACTCTAGGTCCCATGGCTAGAAGAGGGCTGACCACGAAGTTGGTGTGCAGTGGGAGAACGAATATTGTCCAGTGAAGAGCTGTCTCGAATTTTTTCCTAACTCAGCCTCAAAGAGGCTGTAGAGAGAGAAGTTTATAAGTGAAAACTAAAAGATGAATTTTGTAAATTAGGAACCCTGGGACCCATGGACCTTAACAGAGCCTGGCCCTCATTCAACAGCAGGACCATTAGCCCACACTCCTTTTCCCCATCAGCTCTTTGGAACTTCCAAGTGTTCCAGCTCAAGCCAGCGTAAGAGCCACCTGAAACATGTCCCACTGTGGGAGCCCGAGGCTTTAAGGCATGTTCATTCCTTTAGGAGCATTTAGGAAGATGGTATTTCAGGGTTTCAAAATCCTCTGAGCATGAAACCCCAAACATAACCTAAGGAGGCCCCTTCTCAATCCAGACTTGGACCACAAGTCAGAGAGAATGACATAGTCTCCGTGTTGTCCTCTGGGGGATCTAAGAGGGCCAAAGTATGATACAGGCAGCACATGGCTACATAAGGAGGTTGTAGGAAGTAGGGAAAACACGAGACTTTGATCTTAGGTAGGTAATAACTTCAATGCTAGTTCTTTCATTTGATAACTTTGAAACATACTCAAAGTATTTAAATTTTCTAAGCCTCAATGTTATCTGTCAAATGTAAATAATAATATGTTGGTAAATTTGGAGTAATTCCTAATAGTCTGAGTCTCCCCTACTGAACTGGCCACAATTGGCTCTTCATATCCACAGGGATTGTATCTTTGGATTCAACATACCAAGGATTAAAAATGTTTTAAAGCCTCAATAAAACAAGACAAAAAATACAGTATAACAACTATTTATGTATCATGTACATTGCATTAGGTATTATAAGTAATCTAGAGATGATTTAAAGTATATGGGAGGATGTGTATATGTTACATGCAAACTCTATGCCATTTTGTCTAAGGGACTTGAGCATCCTCCGATTTTGGTATCCACAGGGGTCTTGGAACCAATCCCCTGGGGATACAGAGGGATGACTGTATATGGATTAAGTTTTCTTCAAGGCAGATGATGAGAGTTACTCTTTGTTTCAAGCTATATATCTTAATAGGCAAAAGATTAAGGGGTTAAAACCAGTCAATTGCCATGAATATGTTTACAGATACCCAGAGATGCTTTTAGGGAGTAAGATTTGGGAGGACAATGGTCAACTCACCCATCCTCAAGTCCTCTTCTCTGCCTCTGCAGCCTCATTCTGGTGCTAGTACCCACCAGTCTGCTCTAAGCCCAGAGACTCATATTCAGTGAAGAGCTTTACTGTCAATTACATGCTGTTAGGAAAATGCCTGGTTTTAGCTCCAGTGGGTTTATCTATACACTAAGGGACAGATTTCAAAGGTCTCTTCCAGCTCTTAAGTTCTATGGGATGACTTTCAGTATCCAAAAGGGGATCTCCAAGGCAACATAGCTGTAGGAAGTTAGAGGTGAGGTTTCTGTTGCTGTTGTGTTGGTTTTAGGACCAGGGAAATAGGAATACCTGACTCCACTTACCATTACTCCCCCTCAGTTTTCTAGGTGAGGAGTTGTTTAAGAACAGTAGCTAAATGGATATGAAATCTCTGCTATATTAATAGCTGACCGGTGAACGCTGACCTCCAAAGCATGGCTCTGGCAGAAGCTGAGTTGGAGAATCTGGTTAAGGCCTGAGGACGTAAGCGAGGCTGCTACACCCTCCTTCTCAATTCTGAGATGGCTAGCATTTCTGCAGAGGGGTCCTTACCTTAGCCTCACTGTAGATGATGAGTAGGCCACACAGAGATGTAGAAAGCCTGGTGAGACCATCCTGTCAGACAGACCTGGGCCTAGAACAGAGGAACAATTTAGGTGAGAATTCCAGAAGCAGACTCTTGGGCTAGGATACAGGTGCAAGTGACTTATTAAGGCAGAGCCCCCAGGGAAGACCTGCAAGGGAGTGAAGGAAGAGACTAGGGAAGGGGCAGAGCCAAGCAAGGGCACATTCCAGACCAGCTCCCAGACTCAGCCTGATATTGTGGAAGCTCTGGAGTGCCACTGACATCTCGTGTTGTTTTTACCTGAGGTGTGGGTGTTGTGACTTTCTACTTCTGTGTATTCAGTCACTAGTTAGGCAGCAACTTGGAACAGGGGTGGTGGGTGGGACATCAACTCGTGGGCACCCGTGGCTATACGTACATCCGGGTAAAGTGGCTCCAGACTAATCCTCTGAAGAAGGTGGTGGACTCCACCCTAGGAGCAAAGCAAAACAGAGAAACTGGAGGATGGGGCACAGGACTGGTACAGGGCACCCAAGGCTATCTGGATGGAGAGGATGAGCCAGAGAGAAGAGGATGTTTCCAATGGACTCCCTGCACAGAGCAAGGAGTGTGAAAGAGTGTGCCTCATGGGGTGCTGGCTGTCATCAGGGACTGTGCTGTGCTCTGACCCACGTGACTGTTTCTCTTCTTGGGGAGGGAGCTCAATGGATCAGAGGGAAGAGAGGGAGGGAGGGAGAGGGTAGAAGCATGGGGAGTGAGAATAGAGACATCCCTGTCTCCAAAAGCCATCTCTGCTTCCTCAGAGGGTGGTTATTGGCGCTTGAAAACCATGCATGTGAGCGTCCTCTGGAAAGCATACAATTCTAACTCACGTAAGCAGTTGTTAATATTAATAGTGATTTGCCTGAGTTACATAACTGTGGCGGAGTAGGTCAGATTTTGTGCCTGTAAATTGCAGGATGCTCTTGTTGAGTTATGTGATCTGCTTGTAGTTAGCACAGTTCTTTATAAACTAGGATAAGGAAAATCAACTTTGCGGTAGTTATTTTATAACATAATTCTATAGTCCCTCCACCCCTACCTCCAAAGACGAGTCTTTCAAAAACTTAGCTTTCACTGCTGATGGTGTAATAGTTTTACCATAATATAAGCAGCTGGATTTTTAAAAATTAACTTGGATGCCGTACGGCTTGGGACCATGAAACATAAGAACTGGCCCTATCCCAGGGGCAGGTGATCAAGGCAGAAAACCTCTCATTTATGATTACTGGCAAGAGTGGTGACACTAGAATATATGACACAGGGACCACATTTCCTGAGCAAAACATTACCTCATATGGCCTGATGGTATCAGGACAGTGGCATGGAATATTTGAAATTGGAACAAACCTAGGATATGCATTATATCTAATCCTTTTAAATTGATATTTATCAAACTTTTTTTTTAAAAAAAACCAAAACTCATAGCAGAAAATACATTTAGGGGAGGCAGGCTGGTGCAGTGGTTAAGAGAATAGATTCTAGCACCCAATTGCTTAGGTCTGAATTCTGTCTCTGTCACTTGCCAGCTGGATGATCTTGGGTATGTTACTTAAATTCTTAGTGCCTAGTTTATTCAACTATAAAACTAGGGTAAAAATAGTCCTATCTCATGGATGATCTTGAAGATTAAATGAGTTAATAGTGTAAATGCACTTGGAGCAGTCCCTGGCACATATTAAACATTCCACAAGTGTGCTAATAATATTTTTATGTTTTACTCAGTGCGCATATACTTTTACACACGCAATATTTGAAACAAATTTATTATATGTAATACATGCTAATATGTTCTATTGTTATATTCTATTTCATTAACAACATATACCTTCCCTGGGTTTTGAATTACAATTTCAAACCAGCACCTTTTAGTCTTATGGACAGCAGTCAGCAATAGGGGACATTGTTCAAGTGTGTATAAGTTACTCTTCGTCCTTGGTAAATTAACTATTTAAGACTTCTAGACTCAGAGGAGGAGATAGGCTAAAGCTTAAGGGTGTGGTATGGAACACTGGGTATTTGAAAACTGGAAAATGATGGGACTTAGTTATTGGAACTTTGGGCTGGAGAATTCTGAGGGACTTGAAAGAAAACAAGCGAGACTTTCCAAGATTCCTGCTGTGTCCCTTGAACTCCTGCTCTCAGAAAGTACAATGAATAATATCACTCTCCAGCCCCTCTGCCTCCTGTCCTTTCCTGAGGAAATACATTGTTGGCTGAACCTCAGTGAGTTGAAATGGCAGATAAATGAAGACCTTGTTCCCATCCGACCTCCCCCAGGTAAATTGTCTAACTGTAAATAAACGCCTTTGTGTTTGTTAGGGTTGGGTGATTTGTTTCCAAATGGGAAAGAGGTTAGGTTTTCATGTGTGAAATGTCTTCTTTGTCTCCTTCTGATGATTGTAAGTGTGTCTAGAGATGAGGTGAGGCCTATAAACCTAATTCATAAACAGGGTGAATCCACAATAAAATTATATGCATCTTTAAAACTGGCTCCCTTCATATAATTACCCTCATGCAATGCTATAAACTTTGGACTCGAGACATTAAATCGGTGAAAGGGAAACCGTGTCATACTAACTCAAATGTGTTAGACTGGTTAAAAATGAATTTCTAATGAGGTGGTATGTCAGTAAAATAATAATTAAAATAGTGCTTCAAATGATTAGGATTTGCTTTTATTTTATATTTTGTGGCACCGTATTTCCCCAGAAGGTTATGACTGCATATGGCAGAGATGGAAAATGGAGATGTGAAAATGAGGTCACGTCCAAGTGGGTAAGAGGTGATCACCATAAGCAGCCAAGCCAAATCTGCTTCCTATGCAAATGATGGCCCAGGGCTGGCAGAAGAGCCATTAAGGTCTTTGTTAAATCCTGACTCATCGCCATCTGCTCTCAAGTAGAGCTGCACTAAATGGGCAATGTGGTAACATCTGGGGGAGAAATTCCTCCGGTATATTCTGATTTGAGGTGGTCAAACAGGTTCAGTTTGACTAAAAAGTGGTTTAAAGCTTGTTCATCTCTTGAGTCACTTTCCTCCTGTTCCTTTCATACCCAATTTAAAAAAAGTTTTGCTTACTACTTCTGTTTACTTTTCAGTGAAAAAGGAGGGTGGTTGGAGTGATGCTGGTCAGAACTGAGGTAGGGATTAGGACGTGATTGATCCTCCTTCTTGTTTTCATCATGAATCTAGGGACTTTCTTGGGATTCCTTGTTCATTTCTTCACTCATTGACTCATTGCTGATTTATTCAACAAATATTTGTTGAGCCTCTACTTAGGTGCCAGAGATTGTGATTGGGCTGTGGAATCACTGGTGAACACAACTGAATAGGCCCCTGGCCCTCATGAGGATATTCCAAGTGGGGGATATGAAAAATAATAAAGAATCACAATTATTTTGGGTTTTGATAAAACTATGAAGGAAATAAACCCTCTGGTAGAGAATTTTGGTGGGGTTGAGGTGATGGGTGGGATAATGGCGGACCTGTTTTAGAGGGGCTGGTCAGGAAGGCCATGGATCAGGTTGCTAAAAGCCAACTAATGGAAAGCTAATTTGCTGAAACTAACTTGTTACCTAACCCAATTCATTGAAAGAGGAGTTCACCAAGCTTACTTATGTTGTCTATACGATTTAGTTTTGGTTTTCATTTTGATTTTCTAATAGCATTTTGAGAATTTTTCAACAGTTTCTTGATTAATCAGGCTCGAGAACCAGAGGAACAGAAGCAGGGAACTTTGAGAGGCAGAGAGACGGGCCTTGAGGACCATGATAAAAATATGTTCATAAGGATATGTTCTTGAATAGGGAGAATTGTTATAAATATATTTTTCATTAAGTCATTATTATTCATAAGGATAATACATTCACATGAACTCTTCATATTTAAGAATATATGCAAGAAGGCAGTATAAAGAATATATTCATAAAAAGAATATTTTCATTGAATATATTCATAAAACAATATATTCATGAGGAGAATATATTCATAAGAAGAACATGCTCAATTTTTCTCTGCTCCAGCTCCCTGCTGTTGCTGCTGGAGGCTGAGGGACAGAACCAAAGGCAATGAGGGGGAAACTGAGGCACAGATGAAGAAGTTAAGTTTCCAGCTAAAGTGTTAGGGAGCTGGGGAAGAAGCAGTCTAAACTTAGACTTTCTCAAACTGGTATTATGAAAGCAAAATGAAAACCAGGTAACTAAACTAGAAAGTTACATGAAACAATTACATTAGGCAAATTGGTTCTTTAGGGAATTGGTCATTCAAGAAATTATTTATTTTGGCAATTTGTCATTTGTGGAATTAGTAGATTGGGCATATAATTTATCAACTAAACTCTAAACTGGAATGGTTTTGAGCATGAAAAGGGTGCTATTAATAATTATAATGGGGAAATAGGTATAAAGTGGAATGGTCCCAGGCACACTGAGCTGTAAGGTCATCTGCCTCCTGCCCCCTAGTCTAAACTGGTCTCTGGTGTCTGTGTTTGAGTAAGGTTGGGCAGGCACAGACCTGAGGAACAGTCTGGATCTGCTTGCTTTTGCAATATGGCTACTTGGCTGGATTTGAGATTGAATGTGTGGATTGTTTCTTAACATGAATACCATCTTCTGTTTGAATGCTCCAAAGCTGTAGGGTATTAGGATAAGTCTTAAGGAGAGCTGAGATTTCTTGGATGGCATCCATGGCAGTTATTACCTTTATGTGGATGACTTCCAATTCTAGAATCTCTAGGCCAAGCTCCAAAGTCAGATTTCTGAACACAAGCTAGACATCTCCTGCAGGCACCTCAAACCCAACATGTCCCAAGTCAAACTCCTCGGAAGAGAGTATAGAGAGGTAAAATAAGACCTTTGGGAAGGGCTTTTCATGGTCATTTGTCCATGCCATGCTTTTTAAGATTTTTAACAGCCTGAGAGGGCATCCTTTTTCTTCTTTCTTAAAACTTACCTACCCTTTAGAGCCCAGCTCAAATCTCTTGTTTCTGTAGTGTCTTTATGAAATCCTACATTTAATCCTCCCTTATCAAAATTACTAATTGTTTCTCAGTAATAGCCACCCAGGGTGGTCGTGAAATAACACCTGTGGTCAGTACCATCCAATCTCAAATTGTATTGTTTTCTAAATGTTTCAGATGTCTAGATATTTTTACCACAGCACTTAAAACATTATTAAGTAGAAAACAAGGGTCGTTTGTTCATTAATTCATTCAATGAATATTTATTGAGTGCCTGTTATGTACCAGGTACTATTCTAGGTTGAGATAGAGCAGTTACCAAGGCAGAGGCCCTGATGTTTAAGAATTTACATTTTAGTGGAGAAGATGGACAATGAAAACATAAAGTCATGGATACATAATGTAATTACAGATACTGACAGATACCATGAAGATAAATAAATCGGTTTAGGTGATCCTATGTCATCTTGGGGGTAATTATTAATAATATCTCCTTTTACTCTCAAAAGTGTTTGGGTTTAGAAATTAATGATCTCACAAGAGAGCAGAAAGCATAGGATATGCATTTTCTTTCTTTCTTTCTTTTTTTTTTGAGATGGAGTCTCTCACTGTCTCCCAGGCTGGAGTGCAGTGGCATAATCTCAGCTCACTGCAACTTCCCATTCCCGGATTCAAGCTATTCTTCTACCTCACCCTCCTAAGTAGCTGGGATTACAGGCATGCACCACCATGCCCAGTTAATTTTTGTATTTTTAGTAGAGATGGGGCTTCATCACGTTGGCCAGGCTGGTCTCAAACGCCTGACCTCAGGTGATCCGCTCGCCTCGGCCTTCCAAAATCCTGGTTTTACAGGCATGAGCCACCATGCCTGGCAGGATATGCATTTTCAATAGTGTCGTCAGAAGGGCTTCTGTTGAGTAGGGACAGAGCCATTTGGATGTCTGGGAGAGAAGTTGTGTTCCAGGCAGCAGGAACCACATGTGCAAAGGTCCTGAGGCAGGATTCATTCTTCAAACAGTAACGTCTGCTACCTGCTGAAGTCCAGAAAGGAGTCTAATGTGACTGGAGTGCAGTGAGTGTGGGAGAAAATGGTAGAATGGTAGGGGATAAGGTAGAAGAGTTGCCTGTGGGTCAGATTATGTGAGGCATTGTAGGTTGCATATGACTTTGAGTTTTATTCTGTGATAGAAAGCCATTAGGAGGCTTTGAGCTTGGGAGTGACATAATTTGATGTATTTTAAAAGGATTACTCTGGTTACTGTGTAAAGAAAATGCCACTGGGAGAAAAAGGGAGACCAATAGGGAGATTATTGCAGAGGTCTGGGAGAGAGATGAGGGCTTAGTAAATACTTGTATTTTTTTTGTGGCCTGGTGGATTGAAGTCTTTGGAGAAGAGAACAGGAATGAGAAGTGATTTGGCAAAGCCACTTCACGTCTCTTAAACTTTCTTATCTTCTGGGATTGGGAAAGCACCACCTGTCCAGCCTATCTCACAGAGTCCATATAAAAGCTATTGTTTGGAGAAGTATTTTGTAGACTCTAATGGACTATATACCTGTTAACCTCTGTGGTTATTAGCTATGTTGGATTCTTTCCTTCTTTTGCTTGACAGCATCCCAATTTTGCTCTAGACTAGAGAGCTCCCTTCCCCCATGGGAAGGCATGCAAACTGATGGCTTTGGGATTTGGATACTGAGTCTTGTGAGACCATGACTAAAAATGGCTAGAATCCGGTTGTGGTGGTGAGGGTACCTGCTGTCTGCATCCCTGGACTTGCCCTGATTTGAGTTCTTTCTGAGGCTTGGGTTTCCAGGTCTCTTAGATTCTGTAAGCTACCCTACATTCTCCCAATCAAGTCAATTTTTATTAAAGACGCCAGAGTTGCTTTCTGTTGCTTATAGCCACGCTGCTCTAAAACTGATACTTGGGAGGTTTACAGGGGGATTGGGATTTAGAGAGAGACTGGCACAGCCAAGGTGTTATTGTCTGCTGCTTTTTTGGGTAGGCTGCAGGTTCCAAGTTAGATTTTCTGAGATGTGGAACACTCAGGGATGGAGAGGTCAGTTTCATGAGGGGAGGGAAATTCCCATACAGGGTATAGAAATTGAATGTATTTTTGAAACAATTCTTAGTGGGAAAGAGTCAGACTGTAATAATAAAGCCAAGACTCTCATTAGCCAAACTGAGGAGTAACAGCCATCATAATAACATCATTAAATATTACTGAATGAATAAATCAATGAATAGGTTAATGAATGAGTTGAAGACATTGGAGTCTTGAAATTTAGTCTCCGCTCTGCCATTAACTTGTTATGTGAGCCTGAGTAAATCTCTGGGTGTCAGTTTCCCCACCCGTAAAATGGGCTTAATAAATCTGCTTTATGGATTTCACGGGGGTGTGACATGACTCTGCATGAACAAATGTAAAGGTGAAAGATGAGGGTTTGGGAACGTATTAAAGATTTGGGTTACTAAGAAAAAAATTTGGGAAAGAGACAGATTTGTACCCCAAATGAAGGGAGTATACAGATAATCCAGAGTGATTTAGAGTCACCAAATAATCATATTCCACATGTGCAGCTTCGGAACAAAGACTGGCTCTAGAAAGATCAAAAGATACATAAGCAATAACAGGAAGGATAGGTTATAGAAGACTGCTTCAGAATAAAAGCTAAACATAAAGTCAGGCCTTGCTTCTGCAGCTTTGGAGTCTTGACTTACCAAGTCAGCAAAGACCTGCCCTGGACATTGGAATGAGAAGACCTGCTTTAATGAAGAAATCTAGGTCTCTATCCTCACCCACAGATTGCCTAAGGAGACGTCTTGTATACTTGCGTGTGAATTCTTGTTGCTCTGAGCTTTGGCTAGTTTTTGGCTATAATCTCATTCAGCTTGTGTGTTTCATAACCCACAGGATCTGATGGGGACATGTGGGGCTTTGCAAAATCTAAAACATCATTTGAATGCAAGGCAACTGTTAGAAGGGACAGGTGGGGTATTGGCAAATGTTTAACAAGTGGCTCTCTCGGAAATTTTTTTTTAATATTTGCCAATTTCTGTGGTGTAAATAGTCCTGCCATGGCAGATTTTGAACTGCCAATGATTTAACAATCTGCTTGCAAAGTTCCTGAAAATTTGACAATCAGGTTCTTGTGAGCTTGTATAAATCAAATGTGGCTCACTCTACTGAAAGGAACTGAAAAGAAAAAGAGACAACTGAGGGGAATGCAGAGATTAAATTTATGTCTAATTGGGCAAAACGTCTAGTTTAGAGGGGTCTCTTAAAAACTGTGTGTGCTTCTTTTAAAAATTCACTTTTAAAGACTAACTGGGGAGAGACAAGATTCATACATATAAAGTTAAACAAAAATTATAAGACACAGACAGAGTGTTATACAATGAATTGCTCAGTAGAAACTCTACGGGTACAGAGGAAGGAAGGTCACAGTCAATTGGGAGCTTTGGCAAGGCTCCCTCTGGGAGTGCAGATTGACTATGGTACATGAGGTATGAACAGCACCTTTAGAGGGCAGAGAAGGTAACAGTTTTACCACCCCAGTGCAGTTCTGGGAGGTGGGGAGAGGGCTGGTGAGGCGGGTAAGAGCACTCAGAGGGTGGTTCCTCAGCACTCGGAGACACAGTGGAAGGATGTGGCTCATGGGAGGAGAGGAGAGTGCTTTCCATGTAGCTGGTTGTAATAGACATCTGTACTTTTGCTATTCAGCTTCCATTCCTCACTTTCTCTCCACCTTGTCCTTGTGGTTTGGATGGGACCGACCCCACCTCCAGAACACAGGGATGGGTTTGTGACTGAGGGCTGGCCAATCGGTGTTCTGTCTCTCTGACCACAGAGATTGAGTGAGGCCTAGGCATGTGGCAAAGGCACCTACTCCAATGGGTGTCTCTTCTGAGACTTGTTTGGCAAAGATAATCAGGGCTGGAGCTGCTGCTGGCCATCTTGCTGCCACATGGGGAGATCCTGACTAATAGTAAAGTGTACCCATTGGAAACAAAAGAATTTGGAGAGAGACTGATCCCAGGTGATGCCATTTAAATACCTGTATCAAGTATGCCTGAAGCTAGACCTTTGAGAAACTCTTTTCACAGCAACATTAAGAAGAATTCTGAAAGCAACACGAAAAGTCAGCAATGGGGAATTGAGATAAATTGTGTTGTAACAGTTTGATACAATACAATGCAGCTATTAATGAAAGAGGATATTGTAAAATTAAAATTAGGGCTATATGAAGGTAGACACAATACAATGATGAAAAACAGGTTGAATCTGTTTTTACTGTTACAGTTTGTATAATTAATACAGGCAGAATCTAGAAGGCTAAATGTCAAAATGTTTATGATGATTAACTCTGAATGGTGTGGTTCTTTTTTCTTTCAGTCTACCTGTATTTTCTAATTTTACTATAACAAATATGAATTATTTAGGAAATAACAATAGACATTATTTATTTATATTGTATAGAATTATTAAAGATACAAAAGCAAACCAAAAGGGGATGACGAATGAAGGTAACTTATCTGAAATTGATCCATCTGCCCTTGTCTGCTACCAGTAGGAAACTTATTAACATTGGTGGCTCCAGTGCCACTGATGGTGTGCCGGCGCATGGCTCAGGAGGCCAGGGGAGTGTCTGACCACACTCCTGCATGAGTGAGAATGCTAAGGGAGGTGTGTGTGTGTTGGGGTTGGGGGTGGGTGAAAGGCCTGCCCTGCCCTGAGTCGCTGAGGGGCCTATGCTGCAATGACTGCGGCCCAAGAGTGAGAAGGAGCAGAGCTGAGCCCAGGCAGCAGGATTCTGGAGCGAGAGCATGTGGCCTCAGTGCAGTGGCCTGTGATCTTCGTGGGAGGGGCACGTTGGGTCTTCTGAGGAGCAGATGTAAGGAGACCTGCCCCTTGGCAGTTGAGCAGAGTGATTCCCTTGTAACAAAACTGGGCTTCCTTTTGGAAGGAAGGTCAGAGTACTCTCACTAAACTAAGCTTCTGTAGAACATTCTGAAGGATGCACCTGATGTGCTGGGCACTATGGGAGTGTTTTGCCTGCCCTGCAATAGCTGGATTTCTGGGCAGTCAAGAGGGGAGCCCAAGAGGTTCACCTGCTTCAGGTAAGAAGATGCTTGGCTTTTCACATTTTGTTCTGCAGGGGCCAAGGAAGAGCCTGAGAGCTGGGAGTCTGCCAGGTAGACAGGAATGTAGAAAGGTCCTAGAACTCTGCATGCACCTGGAAAAGTCCCTTGTGAGTTCTAACCTGCAGAGCCTCACTAGGGTTTTGTTTTGTTTTTGGGACAGGGTCTTGTTCTGTAACCCAGGCTGGAGTGCAGTGTCATGATCACAGCTCACTGTAGCATCGACCTCGGGCCCAAGCAACCCTCCTGCTTCTGCCTCCTGATTACCTGGAATGATAGACACACTGTACCAGGCCCCACTAATTTTTAAGTTTTTCGTAGAGACAAGGTCTCACTATGTTGTCCAGGCTGCTTTCAAACTCCTGAACTCAAGCCATCCTCCTGCCTTGGCCTCCCAAAGAGCTGGGATTAGTCTCACTTCTTTTCATTGTGAGCATCTCAGGACTGATCTCTGTAGGCAGTGTATTGCAGTTTCCAGTGGTCACTACAAGAAGCCCAGAACCGAGCAGATTCTGTCTGATTTCTCTTCTGTGAGGCACCTAGTGCAGTCAAATGGTGGGGACCAGGGGCTGGGGTGCTGGCGAGTGGGAAATGGGGAGTTTATTAATGGGTATGGGGTTTCAGTTTTACAAGACCTGAAGATTGAAGCTTTGCAAGTTCTGAAGATTGGTTGCACAGCAATGTGAATGTACTTAACAGTACTGAGCCGTAAGCTTAAAAATGATTAAGATGGTAAATTTTATGTTATACGTATTTTAATGCTATTAAAAAAGAACAACAAAAGTCCAGGACCCAAGGTCTTCTTTCAGGCCCTAGTCACTCATTCCTATTCATGTGTATGACTGTCAGGCAGCTTCTTACTCCAACCATTCTGTTTCTCTTAACCTTGCTCTATCATTCTGCAGAGCATTCGTGACAATCTGACCTCCTGTGTGTATTATTTATTTATTTGCCTGTCTTTCTCCCCCTCTCAACTAGAATATTCACTCCATAAGAACAGGGATTTTTGTTTTGTTTACTGTGGAAATCCTAGCACCTAGAAGAATGCCTGCCACATAGAAGGTGCTCAATACATATGTATTGACTGACTGCAGACTGGTAAATTTTGTGTGGATCTAGGTAGGGATCTTACAACCTGTTAAGGACAAAGCAAAAGAAAGGTAGGCAAAAGCAGTGTCAGTCTCACCGCGATCTCATATAATTAGACATTTGCCATCAGAAAATATCTCTGTGTGACATGTTGCATTAAAAAAAATCAAATTAACTATCTTAAAGTGTTTGTTCTGAAACATAGCTGGAAAAGAGTGGGGGAAGGCTTTTCTTTATGAGCTAATCTATTTCTTGCTACTGGAAGTGTTTCCTTTTAGGGCTTCAGGGTACCCCTTCTGCCACCCCATTTTTTATTTCATGACATTATCCCATGGCTGGTTTCCACCTTCATTTTTTATTCAAAATATATTATAAACTCTTTTTCTTTATTCACCCCCTCAAATCCATCATTCACTTGTCTCTTGTACATTCTAATGCTTTGAAAATTGCTGTAATCATAGGTAATCTGAAGAATTTTCCCTTATTAGAAGCACAGACAGAAGCTAATCAGAAGCCTTCATTTACCCAATACAATTTACAGCCTTAGAGGAGTGGTTGCTCTGTCACTTGCCATCTTTCTGTTTCTCAGCATTGTTTTTCAGCATAAATGCATATGGTTTTGTCCTACTCTTAAACTCTTTTTCTTTAAGACCTCTTACTGTATCAACACACACCTGCGTGGACTATTTTGTCTGTCTATGTAATTAATATCTATTCAGTTTCATCAAAAGCATTAAATCTTTTTTTTTAAGATGACATTGAACTGTTTGATCAATTTAATTAATGAACTCAGTCATAACAGTCTTAACCATCACGGGTGATCTGCCTTGTATTCTGTCTTAAGGAAGTTTACCTTTTCTCCTGACTTTCCTTCATTTTCTTTTGATTCAATTTCTTCCCCTTTCTTTTGCTTCAAGGTGATCAAGCTCCTTTGAGATGTGACCTTTTCTTTACTAATATAGCAGCTTATGTGTTCTAGATTACCTCATAGACTCCTGCTACTTGAAGGGGACAGCGAGGCTTTGTTTTTTTGTTTCTAGCCCTCTGCCTAGTAGAATTGAATGTGGTGAAATGAAAAAAAATCTTAAATGTATTTATAATAGGTTGGTGCAAAAGTAATTGCACTTTTGCCATTAAAAGTAATTTATGTTAGGTTGGTATGAAAGTAATTATGGTTTTTACCATGACTTTTAATGGAAAAACTGTAATTACTTTTGCAACAACCCAATGTATGCTATATACATGTACATTCATAATACATGTTTTTTTAATACATTTTGATTCAATTTCTTCCCTTTTGTTTCAAACAGTTGTTTTTCATATAATCAAGTTAAGGTTGATGGTCCAGTTAGACTCTTACATAATTTACGGTTAGTAGATGTTTTTCTTTGATCTCTGTTTAAAAACCAGAGTATGAATTGTAAAAAGAGACAATAATGACATAATCTTTCCCCTCAACTTCCATCCTACCTTGGCCTTCAAATTAGTTATTAGTAATTACAACTTACAATGTAGTGTCACATTGTAAATTTGGAATCATTAAAAATTGTTCAAACCAACTGAAATCAACAGTGGTGATGTTTATGACCATTTCCTTGCTTCTGCTTCTGCTTCTTATACCCCTTGCCTCCATCCCAGATACAAACACAGAACGCATGCCTTACACATGCTTTCTGGGTATCCTAAGCGTTTCTTTAGTGTGGAATGTATTATGCATTGTATCATACATCATATCACAGTAATACCACAGGAGCCTAGTATGGTTGGGCACGAAGTGTTTGGATGATTGTCTTCAGGCTACGATAACAAAAATGCCATCGGGTGGGTGGCTTATAAACAACAGAAATTTATTTCTCATAGTTCTGGAGGCTGGGAAGTACCAGACTGAGGGGGATGGCAGATTTGGTGTCTGCTAAGGGCCCATTTTCTGGTTCATAGATGGTGGCTTTTCACTGCATGCTCACATGGGGAAAAGGGTAAGCTGGTTTTCTGGGGTCTCTTATAAGGGCACTAATTCTAAATTTATGATGGCTCTACCCTTATGACCAAATCACTTCCCAAAGGCCACACCTCCTAATACCATCACATTGGTGATTAGATGTCAACATATGAATTTTGGGGGGACACAGATATTCAGACAACAGCATTGTTGTTTTGGGATGATTTCATTTAATTAGCAAAACAATTTCTTCTAACTTTCTTTTTTAAATGGAAATTTCCAAAATTATAGTCCACACTCTATATCCTAGTAATCAGAATGTAGAAAATATAATTGAACCTTTCTTTCATGACGTAGGTCATCCATTAAAAAAGAACGTTGGTGGATTGTACAGGCAAGTGCTGTCAGAGCTGGGTTTTGATTCTGTCAGAATTCCTAGTTGCACACAACAGAAATGGACTTGGTTTACTAAGAATAGAGGGTGCTCACAGAAATATATAGAGGACTGGAGACACCCTGTCTTGAGGCTGAACTTTGGGAAAAAATGTCTAAATACCAGCCATAGGCCTGGTTCTATGAAAAAAGTACCACCTCAGCAGCCACTGAGTACTGGGTAGTGCAGTTTTGTTTTTTTTTAAATTTTAAATCCTTCCTCAGCTATATTAATATATAATTGACAAATAAAATACATATTTATAGTGTGCACAACGTGATGTTTTGCTCTATGGATACACTGTGAAATTATTAAATCAAGCTAATATATCTGTCACTTTACATACTTGTGTTTTTGTGGTGAGAACATTTAAGATCTATTTTCTTAGTAAATTTCAAGTATACAATACACGATTATTAACTATAATTGTCATGTTGTACAATAGATCTCCAGAACTTCTTCATCCTTTCTGGCTGAAACTTTGTATCTTTGGATCAACATCTCTCCTTTTCCTCCCTGTCCCCACCCCCCAGTCCCTGGCAACTGCTGTTCTGCTTTCTGCTTCTGTGGTTCAAATTTTTAGATTCCACATATGAGTGAGATCATGCAGTATTCGTCTTTCTGTACCTGGCTTATTTTACTTAGCATAAGGTACTTCAGGTTTATCCATGTTGTTGCAAATGACAGAATTTTCTTCCTTTTTAAGGCTAAATTGTATTCCATTGCATATATATGCCACATTTTCTTTATCCATTCATCTGTCAATGGACATTCACGTTGATTCTATATTTTGGCTGTTGTGAATAATGCTGCAATGAATATGTAAGTACAGATATCTCTTCGACACACTGATTTCATTTCCTTTGGATCTATACTTAGAAGTGGGGTTGCTGGATCATATGGTGGCTCTATTTTAATTTTTTGAGGAACCCCCCACATTGTTTTTTATAATGACTGTACTAATTTACATTCCCACCAAGAGTGTATGAGGGTGCTCTTTTTCTACACGCTTGCCAACACTTATTTTCTGTCTTTGTGATAATAGCCAATCTAACAGGTGTGAGGGACTATCTTCTTGTAGTTTTAATTTGCATTTCTCTGATGATGAGTGTTAAATCAAGTTTAGCCTAAAGCTGCCTCCTTACATATTTTAAGTTCAGCCTAAAGAGTATTCTGTACATTGTGAACTATAACAAGTGGAGGTGTAACCACACTGTAACCTACACTTGTGCCAATCACTGAATTTTGGTCAATCAAGTGTAGCCAACTGTTCGAACTGTGTTCAAATAAGGCAAATGCTGAACTGTAATCAATCCAGCTGTTTCTGTACCTCACTTTCCTTTTTCTGTGCATAAATCTCCCACCATGTGGCTGGTGCTGGAGTCTCTGGGTCCATTCTGGCAGAGTAGGCTGCCCAATTGATGACTTGTTTGTTGCTCAATTAAACTTCTTTAAATTTAATTCAGCTGAAGTTTTGCTTTTAACATGAGTGATGTTGAGCATTTAAAAATATACCTGCTAGTCATTTGTATGACTCCTTTTGAGAAATGTCTATTCAGTTTCTTTGTCCATTTTGTAATCAGGTTATTTGTTTCCTTGCTATTGGGTTGTTTGAGTTCCTAATATATTTTGGATACTCACCTATTATCAGGTGTATGGTTTGCACGTATTTTCTCCTGGGCAGTACAGTTTTAAGCGTGGCTTCTGTGCCAGGAGCTTTACCTTGCAGCTACTGCTACTGCCACTAGCATGAGAGATGCAGGAAGACACAGAGAGGAAGAAAAAAAGAAAGAAAGAAAAAGGAAAGATTGACATTGCTTAGTGTGAGAGAATTTTCTGCAGTGCGGTTCTCTGATCAGCAGAACTTTTGCTTCATGAATGTGCCCATGTGGCAAGGGACTGTCTAACATTTTCAGTTCTTCTAGGGGCAGACTGTCCATCTCTCTCTCCACATCAAAACTCAAACAGTATGGAATTCCCCAGAGAAAGGGGTTCCTCAGACACTTCTCAAAAGAAGACATTTATGCAGTCAAGAAACATGAAGAAAATCTCGACATCACTGATTAGAGAAATGCAAAACAAACCCACAGTGAGATACCATCTCATGACAGTCAAAATGGGGATCATTAAAAAGTCAAGAAACAACAGATGCTGGTAAGGTTATGGAGAAAAAAGAATGCTTTTACACTGTTGGTGGGAGCGTAAATTAGTTCAACCATTATGGAAGACCTTGTGGGAATTCCTCAAAGACCTAGAGGCAGAAATACCATTTGACCCAGCAATACCATTACTTGAGTAGATACCCAAAGGAAAATAAATCAGTCTATTATGAAGATACATGCACATATATTTATTGAAGAAGTATTTACAATAGCAGTGACATGGAATGCCCATCAATGATAGATTGGATAAAGAAAATGTAGTACATATACACCGTGGAATACTATGCAGCCATAAATAAGCAAGATCATGTCTTTTACAGGAACATGGATGGAGCTGGAAGCTGTTATCCACAGCAAACTAATGCAGGAACAGAAAACCAAACACTGCATGTTCTCACTTATAAGTGGGAGCTGAATGATGAGAGGACATGGACTGGGGGCAAGGGGGACAACACACACTGGTGCCTTTTGTGGGGGTGGAGGAAGGAAGAGCATCAGTAAGAAGAGCTAATGAATGATGGACTCAATACCCAGGTGATCGGTTGATCTGTGCAGCAAACCACCATGGCACACATTTAACTATGTAACCTGCACATCTTGTGCATGTACCACAGAACTTAAAAGTTGAAGAAAAAAAAGAGAAAGGGGTTCCTATTGGGAAGCTAAGGTGAACATTAGACTCCCACTTTAGGTTAAATATGTAATATTCTCAGACAAATCTTGACACTTACTTTCTTGCATATGTTTTTATATGAGCCCAATTTCTCATTTCTTCCTCAAGGAAGTAGAGTGCAGCCTGTGCAATTGCTAACAGCATAATGTAGTTGCCTTTTTGCAGAAGTGATACTGAGTAAAAGCTGAAATCTCCTAGGATGTTTTCTCATCCTCAATAAAAATCTTCAATATTCTTATAATTGAAGTTTGGCTTCTTAGGTACTGTTAAAAATATTTTCTTATTTTAGTGCCTAGAGCTACTTGTTTTAGCTTTATGGGATATTTTTTCTTTTGGTTATCTGGTAAATTTCAGAAAATATACCATTAAAGATGGGTGCTGCTTTTTTTTGTGACTACAGACATAACTGGGCATTCTTTCTTCCACTGAATTTCCTTAGTACCAGATAATTATGAGGTCTAGAATTCTGGATATGGGTTAATTCAAGTTTACCATTGTCTAGTTGTTAAGAAATCAGAATAGCATTTACTGTGTAAATCTGGGCAATTGATGTTTCTCAGTTTTCTTTTTTAACGAATGGAAGTATTTCTTCATAGGCTGGACTCTCAAGTGTTGGGAGAGTAGCTGAGATGACTGGTAGAGTGGAGAGGTGGAATAGAGGGGGATCCAGAATTTCCTGACTCCTGGGCTCTGCTGTGCTTTTCACCCCCAAAACCATCATCCAGAAATCAAACTACCTACACTCTTGACTTTCAGCCTTTTTAGTATTTATTGCACCTCCCCAAATTGGCCACTTTTTTGATTTTTAGAAGGATGGATAGTGTATTTTGGCGGAAGGATTAGAAGCTTCAAAAATATTATCTAAAATTAAAATGTGATATTTTGGAGAGAGAGATTTAGATCCAGGCTGTAACACTGACTGTGAACTTGGGCAAGGTATTCAGCCTCTCTGAATTTTCAATATCTTTCTCTGCAAAGTGGGGATAATAATGCTTGTTTTGTATCGCCTAAGTAAACGTTGAATCCTTTCTTCTGTGGAGTTTATTCATGTGCACCAACCCTATTCCCCTTGTGGTGACTTTAATATCTTTTTACAGTGCTGCTGATGGAGGATGCTGTCAATCCAGAGTCTGACAGCCTCTTGCTCCTATGTAAGTCAAATGTCATTCTTGAAATCATAATAAACTTATCAACTTTTTTTTTCATAACTTGATGGGGTTATGGAATTATAACTGTTTTGGAAACATTCCAGCATAGAAGCTATATACCAGAACAAATGAGATTCTGGCACAGTACCTCCTCCAAGGAATTCATTCTGTTTTTGGAGGACTAGCACATGTATTTGCTTTATATTATGTTTCCTAAATTATATTTATTTCTTTACTTTAAAGTAATGCAATAATTTAAAAGAAAGGATTATCTTGGCTTCTTCCCCCCTCAAATACCACAGCCTTCTTCATTAGGATGTTTCATTTAAAAAATAGTGTTTGTGCCTTCCCTGCCAACCTTCCAAAAAATTCACTGCTGGGCAGAGGAAGGAGTTAATAAATAAAAAGTAATTTGTTCATAAAATTTATAAGCCACTGGAAATGAGGGCCCTGGAAGAAAGTGCCAACTCAGCTTTAAGTATGAGATAATAATCAAAACAGCAAATGTACAAGTGCATTATGGTAAGAATAAATCAAATGGCAAGGCTCTATGTGAACAATATGGAAAAAACAACTGAGTGAAGAAATGTCAAATGAAGGATGATCTTTACTCTGGGAGTAGCTATTCAAATCATAAATTCAGCCCAGGATTTCTGCTTCCTAAAACCTAAAGACTTCTACTGAACAGCAGCACTGCACCCGCAGCAACCACAACAAAAACAACAAACCCCTTTCTTTTCCTGCCAGCTTCTAGCAGTTTTGTTTCATAGAGAGAGGCTTTTTCTGTGGACTGTGCCTTTGACTGAAAATTTAACCCTAAAAGAAGGGCTCCTGAAAGCTCTGCTTAGGGTTGGTGGTATATATCATCAATTAGATATAAGGTTGCTTTTTTTTTTTTTTTTTTTTTAAACCAGCCTTTCCATAAGAGCTTTTGTTGACCATTTTGGTCTTGATTTCCCAACGTAAATGTTTCATTGAGCTAGCATGACTTTATTACAGCAAAAACTGTATTTTTGTCTTCTGTCCCTTGACATTTATTCCATGGAACTAGTTTTTTTCCTGTCCCTAAATGAAAGATAAAATTTAGGGCAAATCATTGTACGCCTCTGACCACTTTTAGTTAACAGTAGGTCCTCAGTTAGCATGTCCAGGCTAGTGTAATAATACAATCAGTAATTTCATTCAATGTTAATGTTTCTTCTCCTCCCCCAGCTTGGGCCAACTGAAGGTTGACCATTGGCATTTGGCAAAAGGAGGCCTGAATGGCCTCTTCTCTTTTCTCTGGCGTACATCATAATCCTGCTCCCTCATTTTCAGAATGAGGCCACCATTTTGGATCATCTACCAAGGTGAAGGTGGGAGGGGGCTGGGGAGAGGGGGAGTTGAGCCAGGATAGGCCTTAGTGGACTCGGGCTATTGTCAGCTGGCGACTGAACCTGGGCTGGCAGGCATTTGAAGCTGACTGTCTTGCAGGGGCACTTTTGTCGGTTCTTTGGGTACTCCTGTCTCTGGGGAACTCTCACTTGGAATCCAGCACTAAATCTGTTAGTTCTGCCTTTGAAATGTCCTCCAAATCCAACCATTTTGTATCCTTCCACCACTTCCCCTGCTCTGAGCCACCCCCAACTCTATCCTGCATGACTCTGGTGGTCTTCTGTGAATGGGTTTCCTTGCTTCTGCCTGTGTTCTGGGAGTCTGTTTTACATGCTGAACAGGGATCTTTTCAGCATGTAGTTTAGATCATGTTATTCCTTTGTTCCAACTGTCTGGTGGTTTCCTGTCTCATGTAGAGCAGAACTCCCAGTCCTCTGAGGGACCACAGGGCCTATCCTCTGCCTTTCCCTGCCGTACATTTCTGACCTCACCTTTCACCACTCTCACCCTCCTCGCTGTCCCAGGACACTGGACATCCCCCCTGCCTCAGGGCCTTCCCATATGCTGTTCCCCTCTATTTTAATGCTTTCCCCCAGATATGTACAAGGCTTACTCCTTTACCTCGTTCAAGTCTTTTTTTTTTTTTTTTTTTTTTGTGAGATAGAGTCTTGCTCTGTGAGATAGAGTCTTGCTCTGGAATGCAGTGGTGGGATCTTGGCTCACTGCAACCTCCACCTCCTGGGTTCAAGCAATTCTCCCTGCCTCAGCCTCCCAAGTAGCTGGGAATACAGGTGCCCACCATCACGCCCAGCTAATTTTTTTTGGTGTTTTTTGTAGAGACAGGGTTTTGCCATTTTGGCCAGGCTGATCTTGAACTCCTGACCTCAGGTGATCTGCCCACCTTGGCTTCCCAAAGTGCTGGGATTATAGGCATAAGCCCCAATGCCTGGTCAAGTCTTTGTGCAAATATCTCTGTCTTATTAAGTTTTTCTGTGACCAATCCATTGCAAACTGTAAACCCTCCCTCCCCCAGGGCTCTCCCTATTCTCCTTTCATCTTTAGTTTTCTCCATAACACATTATAGTTTGACCTACTCTATATTTTATTCATATAATGTTTTTCTCCTTCATTAGTATATATTTAATAAAGGAAGAATCTTTATCAGTTTTGTTTATTGTTGTATCCCTAATTCTTAGAACTGTACTTGGCACCTTGTAGGTGCTCAACAATCCTTTTGAATCAATGAATGAATGTTTACATTGATTCTGTGTAATTGCAAGTCACCTGCATACATAGCTAGCTCTCTTTCTAGGCTCTTGAGGGTAAGGTCTAGGAATTGGTCATTTTGTGTTCCCTACATCTCTACCTCAGTGCCTGGAACAAAATAAGTTCTCAATAAACATTTATTGAATAAATTAAAGAATGAATGAATCAGGAAAGATTGCTGGAGATATGGAAAAAAAGAAACAGAGAAGTAAAGTTTCAAGGCAAATAATGTGGTCCAGATATTACAGGGAGAGGAAACCATGGGATTTAGGATGGAAAGGGGGCTGGGAACCTTTGAGGAGCATAGAGTGGAGGGTGGGCCCCAAGTTGCAGTGGGTGGAGGTGACTGAGCATAGATGGTAGGATGTGGAGAACTCTGTCCAGAAGAAGCCTGTGAAGGAATGAAATTGAATTTAGCTTGATGAGAAGCTGGTTGGGGGAATATCTATATCATCTATATCTATATCTATCAGCATACAGGAAAACTGAAGATGTTGGTAAGCTGAATATTCAGTGGAGAGAGAGATTAATTGAGACAGGGGATAGATGAGGAATAAGATTTGGGAGGGGGCAGAAGGAGTGTGATCAATATGACAAGAGAAGAACTGGTCCCAGGAAGCAGTATGGCCACCTCTTTCTCTGAGGTAGGAGACGTTCCCTGGTCTTTGCTTGGATGGACAGGCATGGAGAGAGGGAGGGTGGGAGGGAGGGACCCACCTACCTACCTATCCATCCATTTGTCTGTGTCTTTCTACTTGCCTAGTCATTCATCCATCTGTTCTCTCATTCATCTTTCCATCTATTCATCTCTCTAAGGTTCAGTTTTTCTTAGAACCCAGCCTCATTTCCCTGGTTCTTCTGACTGCTCATCCTCAGAGATGCTGGGGCAGCATGTGGTATTCCGAGGTGAGGCTTAGGTATAGATAACTTTTCTACAGACACTTGCAGTCCTCCATGGCAAGATGGGAGTTTAATGTCTTTTGAATTGTCCTGCACAGCGATTTCTCTAGCCTAAAGATCACTTTGAGTCAGAAATAACACAGAGCAAGATGAAAAACAACAGCTTTCTAATAATTAGAACTTAGGCTTTTCAAAGTACCTTAAAATCCAAAATCTCCCAGCTAATTGTTTACTTTCACTTAGTTTTCTTGCAGACTTGGCAAGATGATTACAGGTAATTCCTACCTTTCCCTACAATATCCAGCAAAATAATTGAGAAATGCTGCCCCTCCATCCCACATAATTACCACTTCTATTTATGAACAATGGAAGGGAACCAAATAAAAAGTAAATGGAAGAAATGAAAAAACAAATTCACTCTGACTTGACACTCTGTCCAGTTAATGAACCCTACAGAGGAACTGCATTAACATTACCACCATTTTTAATGATGAACTAACTCAATATGTGCACTCATTCAGGACATTTATAGATTGTTAATTACTCACACATGATATTCAAGTCATGAACGTGATTACCCAGAGTCTATCTTTCTTTGCTAACCCAGCATCTTTAACCTGTTTCTTGACTCACCCTCAGGTGTTGAAGCCCCCAGACACATCTCCGTGCCACTCAGAATCATTTTGACAAAGCCCTCCCTTAGCCTCTGGCTTGGACTGACTTGGCAGATGCCCCATGCTAAGCACCTGCTTTTATGTGCTGTTGCTCAGGGCAAAGATATGATGATGATTATGAAACCCCCTCTCATGCTCATGGTCACAGAGGGCCACGGGAAGCAGATTACAGGGACTGATTCATTTCAGAGACTTAGGAGACATTCTTGCTGCCGTTACTTCTGAATCTGTGCTTAGAGACAGTTTAAAAATAATGAAGCTGTTAACCAGATCAGAGGTCTGCTGAGCAGATGGTGCAAGAGGGGCCAAGAGTCTCAGCTGATGGTAAACCAGGGTGGAGATTTGGAAACAGGGGGCTTCCTTGGGGAAATGTACTCTCGTTCCCAGATGTGGAGTAGTTATTTCAGTAACAATAAGGATGACTTAAAGAGGGCCCATTCTACACGTCACTCAAGGCTCAGTTGTGTGGAGCTTTACCCTGCAAGATTAATTTTCACAGTGCTGGCTGAGTTTTTGGCCCAAGCCCACTGGCTTTGCCGGGGTGTCTCTTGAGGAGCCCATTAGGATGGAGCAAGGAATTTGTCTTCATTAAGGAGAACATAGGATCCCCTCTTTCTCTCTCTGCAATGTACTAGTATTATTTTTCTGGTTATAAACATAATATATGCTGATTATAAAACACTAAAATTTTAGACATACAGTAGAAAGTCCCTTGAATTCTACCCCCACAGATATAACCACTGTTATCATTTGTTGTATACTTTTCCAGCAGGTTTTCTATGCATCTATAAATGCATGTATTAGCACATATGTATTTTTTTTTAGATAAAATCATTCCTACTCTTCTATAAGCTGTTTTAATTTAAAATATTTTTCAGATCTCTTTCTATGCTAATACATAGAGTTACAGTATTTGTCTTTCCAAGTGCTTAAGAGTATATGGTTACATGCCTGTGGCACAACTTATTTAATTGGTCATTTAGATTTAATTAAAACATTTCTAAACAATACTGCAATAAGAAATCATATATAGTCATTTTTACCTACTTGCTTATTTCCTTTAGACAGATTCTAGAACTTTAACAGCAAGATCAAAAGGAATATTTATGTTCAATTAAAAAATTTTGTTGCATATTATCTAATTCATGACCTCCAAAAAGTTGAACTAGTTTGCACTTCACCGGTAGAGTATTTTTACACCTTTGCCAAATTTGAATATCATTGTCCTGTTTAATCTTTGCTAATCTGAAACTGAAAAATGGTATTTCATTGTTATTTTAATTTAAATTTCTTTGGCTATGAATCAGGCCAAATACTTTTTAATATTTTTTTGTGGCAATTTGCATTTCTTTTTTTGAAATTGTCCTGTTCATGATTCTTTACTTATTTCAGGGGCAAGAGGCGATTACTTGTCTTTTTAAGATATGGACTGATGGCTGGGCATGGTGGCCCATGCCTGTAATCCTAGCATTTTGGGTGGCTGAGGCAGGAAGATTGCTTAAGCCTGGAAGTTCGAGACCTGGGCAACATGGTGAAACCCTGTCTCTGCCAAAAATATACAAATTAGCTGGATGTAGTGGTGTTTCTGTAGTCCCAGCTACTCAGGAGGCTGAGGTGGGAGGATCACCTGAGCCTGGGGAGGTCAAGGCTGAATGAGTCATGATCATGCCACTGCATTCCAGCCTGGGTGACAGAGTGAGACCCTGTCTCAAAATAAATGAATAAATAAATAAATAATACTGATTTACAAGAACTCTTCATGAGCTAGAGATACTAACCTTTTCACTGCTCTTTATGGTACATACTTTCTCCCCAAAATATATTTTATTGCTGCTTTTATTTTTTAAAACCAAAGGTTCAATAAAGTTTCAACCATTGCTTTTGATGTTTAGGTCTCTTCACTTTCTTTTTAATAAAGAAAAGCCCCTTGTTTTTTTTCCCTAAGTAATAGTGACTTTTTAAAGAGATTGTTACCGGCTGGGCGCAGTGGCTCACGCCTGTAATCCTAGCACTTTGGGAGGCCAAAGCTGGGTATGTCACCTGAGTTCAGGAGTTTGAGACCAGCCTGGCCAACATGGTGAAACCCTGTTTCTACTAAAAATACAAAAAATTAGCTGGGCATGGTGGGGCATACCTGTAGTCCCAGCTACTCAGGAGGCTGAGGCAGGAGAATCGCTTGGAAGCTAGGAGGTGGAGGTTGCAGTGAGCCGAGATTGCGCCACTGTACTCCACGGGACAAAGTGAAACTCTGTCTCCAAGAAAAAAAAAAGATGTATATCATATTAAAGTTTCCTTCTATTCCTAGTTTACCCGTAGGTTTAACCCAGGATGGATTTAGAATTTTATCAACTGCATTTTCTGCATTTATCAAAATGACCATTTGGTTTTTAACCTATTAATCTAGTGAATTACATTGGCATATTTTTTTCTAACTACCTATCCTTGAATTCCTAAAACAAATCCTAAAGATGTTATATTGTTCTTTTAATGTGTTGTAAGTTCTATTTGTGAATATTATATTTAGGGTGTTTGCATAATATGTATTCATAAATGAATTTGACTTTTGGTTCTTTTTCCACTAAATGCTTAGTTTTTGCTATCAGGCTTGCACTAGCCTTGTGAAATGAGTTCTTGAAAGCATTGGATGACTCTTTAGATAAACCCAGCATCCGGAAGTTTTGAGGAAAGTTGATTTCACTAATCATTTCAATTTCAGTGTTTTTTTTTTTTTTTTTTTTTTTTTTAGCAGAAGTAACTTAGAAAATAGTTTTTTTTTGGCTTTATATTGTTGCCATAAAGATAAAAATAGTATTTTATTAAAAATGGTCTCTTTCCTATCTGTAGGTAGATTTACGTTTTCATTGCTAGTGTCATGTATGTGTTCTCAAACTTTTTTCTGTTTTGTCAGATTTGTCAGACAGCCTATAATCCTTTTCTTTTTCCCACAAAGAACTAGCTCTTGGTTTTACTTAACAATTCTAGTTGTGTTCAACTTTCTAATCCATTGCTTTCTTTTGTTGTTCTTTTTCTAGCTGCTGAGTCTAATGCTCCGAAAATATTTAGTTTAGACATTTCTTGTTTTAGGAAAAAACCTATTTAGGGATATGATATTTTTCTGGAGTAAACTTTGGCTACTTTCCATAGAATTTTCGATTTAGTGTTTCAACATATGTTAATTTTCAAATAATTTATAGATTAAGTTTTTATTTATTCTTTGACACAGACTTACTTAGAACAATGAAGTTTTGAATTCAATTCCATTTTAATCAGTAAATGGACCCTATAAGAATTCTACCTTCAGAAACTTACAAAGACATTTTTCTTTGACCTAGTAAGTGATTTCTCTTTGTATATTTTAAATGAATGTTTCATGAACATTTAAAAAGAATGTGTTTCATTTTTAGAGAGATCATAATTTGCTGTCAATTTAAGCTTACAATGTATATTATTCACATGTCTTATGTATTTATTTTTTGTCATCGTGACACAACAAATTTTGGGAATGGTTTTCTAACTTTTCCCACTATACTTATGGGTTTGACAATTTTTTTAAATTTCTTTTTTCTTTTAAAAGAGACAAGGTCTCTCTGTGTTGCTGAAGCTGGTCTTGAACTCCTGAGCTCCAGCAATGCTCCTGCCTTGGCCTCCCAAAGTGCTGGGATTATAGGTGTGAGCCACACCTGGCCAATAAAAAAAAAAATTCTAACAATTCTTTTTACTTTTTGGAGAGAATATAGTCAAAAAAATTAAGAGCATTGATAGTAACGCCAGGCTGCTTGGGTTGAATACCAGCTCCACCCTCATGAGTTGACAGACCCTGGACACATTTCCTCAACTGTAAAATCACATCATCTACTTTACTGGGTTCTTGGGAGAATTATGAGTTGCTATATGCAAAGACCTTGGAATTGAGCTTGATGTATTGTAATTACTCTCTCTGTATCTGCTGCCATGATATTCAGAGTGAAAATGTTCACGGTTGCTATCTATTCTGATGAATATACTGTTTATCAATATAAAACAATTTTCTTTGTCCCATTAGAGCTTTTAGCCTTGAATTCTATTTGAGATAATATTGCTGTATTGTTTTCTTTTGTTTTTATTTGCATACTATCTTAGTCCCTTCAGGTTGCTACAACAAAATACCATAAACTAGGTGGCTTATAAACAACAGAAATTTATTTCTCACATATCCGGAGCCTGTGAATTCCAAGATCAAGGTGCTGGCAGATTCAGTGTCTGTTGACAGTCTGTTTCTTGGTTCGTAGACAATGCTTTCTCACTGTGTCCTCACATGGTGGAGGGGGAAAGGGGTCTTGGGTTGCTTTTATAGAGCCCTAACCCCATTCATGAGGGTTTCAGTTTCATGCTCTAATCACCTCTGAAATGCCATCATCTCCTAATACCATCACCTTGGGAGGTTAAGATTTTAACATATGAATTTTGGGGGGGACAAAATCATTCAGACCATAGCACTGGGTCTTTCTTTGGGCATCTACATGTTTTCAACCTTTCTGCATTCTTTTGTGTTACACAGATCTCTTGTAAATAGCATATAGCTGGAGCTTGCCTTAAAATATAAATTTGAAAGTTCTTTTATTATTTATTGTTTATTTTTAGCCCACTGTGGTATTTCAGAAAGTTCTTTTAATGAGGGAACTTAACCTATTTACAATTGTTGAGATTATTGATATTCCTGTCATCTTTGTGTTTTCTGTTGAATATGTTTCTAGATCTTTTGTCAAGGTTGAATCATTGCCCTGTGATCTTCTTGAACTAGTAGCTCAGCTTAGTGCTTTCTAGGCTGGTGTGGTCAGAAAGATGTCTGCTTTTCCTGTCTCAAAGTAAGAAAAAACAGAAGCTAGCTTGGGGGCATGGTGTCTGTGGTCACACTGCTTTTTGGGATCCTTGTACTGAATTTTTCTATTAGCTGTCATTCAGTGAGTCCTTAGTATGAGCCAGGTGCTTTTTTAGACTAAAAAAAAATATTGCTTCATTTAACCCTCGCAACACCCCCAGGAGGGAGGAATTAATATTATACTTACAAATAGGGAGGCTAATTAAAGAAATGAGTGTGTGTTCCTGAGGGACTGAAGAAGACAGTTTGTTTTTTTCAGATGGAGTCTTGCTCTGTCGCCCAGACTGGAGTGCAGTGGTGCGATCTTGGCTCACTACAACCTCTGCCTCCTGGGTTCTAGTGATTCTCCTGCCTCAGCCTTCCAAGTAGCTGGGACCACAGGCACCCACCACACACCTGGCTAATTTTTGTATTTTTAATAGAGACTGGTTTTCACCATGTTGGCCAGGCTGCTCTCAAACTCCTAACCTCAAGTGATCCATCTGCCTCGGTCTTCCAAAGTGCTGGGATTACAGGCGTGACCCATTGTGCCCAGCTGGAAGACACAATTTATAATGTGTAAACTATTCCCTTCCCCCTCCATGTATGCATGGAATATGAAGTTGGCTAAGAAGTGGGCTCCTGAGTTGACTTTTACTGAGTTGTAAGTGAATCAGTTGCCAATGCTATTGGGAACAGTGGCCCTTCTCATTCTAGTTCAACCATTTTTTTCATAGTAGTTTAAGTTTCCACTCTAAGTTGATTGTTCTGGGTGGATAATCCAGAGTCTAGTCACTTTCTTTACTGCTAGAGTGAAAAAAAAGTTTTAACTCATTGGTGTGTGCCATTAACTCAATGGTGTGTATGCCGTTGGTCCTTTTTTGGGGATTGGGTCTGAAGTTAGCGGGGATCTGTGCCTGCTGGTCTCATAGAATCTTAAGAAGGGCAGGCTCATGCTTTATCCATCTTTGTGTCTGTAGTGCCTGGAAGAATATCTGGCCCATAGTAGGTGTTATCTCTTAATGAGCTCAGAGAAGGGATTTGTCTCATATTCATATTTGAATTATAAGGTTTTAGAAAGAAGCCCATAGAATAGAAATGCATTATTTTAAAATTATGCTTTCTTTAACCCCTACTGTACAATGTAATAAAAATAAAGTATGTTTATTGCTTTTTCAAGAGCTTATTCTGGACTACAGCAGCATGTGGCTTCAGTAGGAGGTGGTCTGTGTCACCACGGGAGAATGGGATGACACTGACATATGAATGATCGTTTGCATAGGTAATTCCAGTGAGGGGATCCAGCCAATAAAAGTGCTCCTGAACCAGCTACTGGGGAGACATACAGCCCTGATCTCACCGGGACACCATATTTGAAAAAAAAAAAAAAAAAGAAAGCCAGTGAAAACTCCCAGCTTACATCAGGGGAACTACTGCTGTAGCACTTTAATGAGATCCCTAGGTGAATCCGATTTTTGTATGAGTCTGTTTGACTTCCACGGGTATTTGGCTAGACTTTGATTGATTGTCAGGCTTTTTAAGTAGCATTGATTTTTACTTCTGCAACATTGGGATGATGAGGTCATTGTATTTCGCCGTGTTATTGAAGTTCTTGTTAAAGCAACCTGGAGGTTATGAGCACATCTAGGCACGGGCTTCCCACTTGTGTTAAGTTGGAGAGGTGGGAAAG
Source organism: Ateles fusciceps (assembly GCA_036589455.1). Classification (NCBI taxonomy): domain Eukaryota; kingdom Metazoa; phylum Chordata; class Mammalia; order Primates; family Atelidae; genus Ateles; species Ateles fusciceps. Next base: position 426,047 of record JAZHEH010000800.1, on the reverse strand, counting down.
TTCAGGCAAGTAAAATGATAAAGGCAAAAAAAGAATCTCTCTGATTGTGAGAGGGAATTGCAGAGTTTTAAGAATTATTGTGATCATTGGTGGCTATTAATCGTAGCTTATTTCTTTTTGTCAATAGCAATCATTTGTTGAGCATGTAACTACACAGGCCAAGGACTATGTCATAAGCCGTTTGTACACATTAACCCTCTTCTTCCTCGCTACACTTCTGTGAGGTAGGTCTTACTATCCTCACTTTATAGATGAGAAAACTGAGTCTAAGAGAGGTAGGCTAGCTTGCTAGAGGTTGTTTAGTCAGAGGAAGAGCTGGGTTTTAGATCAAGCTGTACCTGACTCCAAAATCTGTGATCGTAACTGCTAGTTTCCTATATGATGGTTATGTGAATCTTTAGAGGTTTCCTTTAGGTAAGATCAGAAAGGAAAACTTGAGGCTGTTGCATTAGTGACAGTCCCTCTTTCCTGTATGGACCTGAGTCCTGGGGAAAACTGCAACTGATGCAGTGCCCTAGGACATACCATCTAGACTTTCCCCACTTGCAGAAGAGACCACCTGAACCTCCTTTCTGCTTGAGCGAGGCCGTGCCCATGAAGGGGCCAGAGAGGGCTGTGAACATTTTGAGATTGCTCCAGCAACCACCTATTGATTAGAGGCTGCCAGGAGATTTAATCCGATTAGAGTCTATAAAACTGGTTTCCATCTCTGGCGCCTGAGTCAGGTTTCAGAGCAAGGGGAAAAAGTATGACATCACCCCTGCTTGCATCTGTGCTGGGTGGCTAATGAAATTACGTGATGGGCTTGAGGACCATTAAAGTCAATGTTGATTCTTCTTATTATTAAGAGTACTTTTAAATTTACTGCACCATGAGGCAGGTTCAAAAGCATCATTTTTCATAGGTGTATTCACTGCTCTGGATGTTAGCGCACAACTCCGTGGGATATGGAGAATGCTAGCAGCACAGAGAACCAATTCTGAAATCTGCAGGATGAAAGTACATGTAGCTCCTTTGCTGGAGGGAGTACAAGTTCTGGGATTTTTTCCATAATGAGGCATTAGGATGACCTTGGATTGAAAAAGCCTAAAATGAAACAAAACATGTTTGTCAAGGAAAAGTGAAGCGCTACTGTTGCCATTAGCATCAGCAATAGTATATATTTTTTAGAGTTTAAATATTTAGTGTGAAAAAAGAAAGCTCAGTTCAGATTACCAACCATATACTGTATAGAGACTGAACTGGCACCAGGACTACACTATACTGAGGGGGAATAAAACCATGTGTTTTGTTAATCAACATATCTCTAGGGCCCAGCTAAATGTCAGGCATGCAGAAATTTTTCTCTCTTAAATATATGTATAAGTATACATACATATGGCATAAAGTGCATTGATCTTAATTGTACAACTCAATGAATTTAACACACTCACAGCAGCAAACACGTGCACACTGATGAATCATCACTCAAATCAGGTTGTAGACAATTTCCCATATCTCAGAAGGCTCTCCCTTGCCCTTTTGCATTTCCACAGCAGAGATAATCATGACTTTGACTTCTATAGCCACAGACTAGTTTTGTCTCTAACTAATACACTTCATATAAATTCATATAAGCTGAATCTTCATATAAATGAATCACATGATATTATATCTTTTTTATCTGGCTTCCTTAGCTCATCTTTTTTAAAATTATTATATAATTTCTGGGATACATGTGCAGAGTATGCAGGTTTGCTACATAGGTATACATGTGCCATGGTGGTTTTCTGCACCCATCAACCCATCATCTACATTAGGTATTTCTCCTAATGCTATCCCTCCCCTTGCCCCCGAGCCCCTGACAGGCCCTGGTATGTGATGTTCCCCTCCCTGTGCCCATATGTTCTTATTGTTCAACCCCCACTTAAGAGTGAGAACATGTGGTGTGGTTTTCTGGTCTATGTTAGTTTGCTGAGAATGATGGTTTCCAGCTTCATCCATGTCCCTGCAAAGGACATGAACTCATTGTTTTTTTATGGCTATATAGTATTCTGTGGTGTATTTGTGCCACATTTTCTTATCCAGTCTATCATTGATGGGCATTTGGGTTGGTTCCAAGCCTTTGCTATTGTACATAGTGCTGCAATAAATATACGGGTGAATGTGTTTGTATAGTAGAATGATTTATAATCCTTTGGGTATATATCCAGTAATGGGATTGCTGGGTCAAATGGTATTTCTGATTCTAGATACTTGAGGAATTGCCACACTGTTTTCCACAGTGGTTGAACTAATTTACACTCCCAACCAACGGTGTGAAAGTGTTCCTATTTCTCCACATCCTTCTCTCCAGTATCTGTTGTTTCCTGACTTTTTAGTGATGGCCACTCTAACTGGCATGAGATCATATCTCATTGTGGTTTTCATTTGCATTTCTCTAATGATCAGCGATGATGAGCTTTTTATCATGTTTGTTGGCCACATAAATGTCTTCTTTTGAGTAGTGTCTGTTCATATCCTTTGCCCACTTTTTGATGAGCTTGTTTTTTTCTTGTAAGTTTGTTTAAGTTCTTTGTAGATTATGAATATTGTCAGTTCGTTCTTGATTTGGCTCTCTTTAAGTCTGTTATTGTTGTGTAGGAATGCTTGTGATTTTTGTCATTGATTTTATATCCTGAGACTTTGCTGAAGTTGCTTATCAGTTTCAGGAGATTTTGGGCTGAGATCTCCTGAAAGATTTTGGGGTCTTCTAAATATACAATCATGACATCTGCAAATAGAGAAAATTTGACTTCCTCCTTTCCTAATGGAATACTTTTTATTCAAATTATTTCTTTTTCTTGCCTGATTGCTCTAGCCAGAACTTCCAATACTATATTGAATAGGAGTGGTGAGAGAGGGCATCCTTGTCTAGTGCCAGATTTCAAAGGGAATGCTTCCAGTTTTTGCCCATTCAGTATGATATTGGCTATGGGTTTGTCATAAATAGCTTTTATTATTTTGAGATATCTTCCGTTGATACCTAGTTTATTGAGTTTTTAGCATAAAGGGCTGTTGAATTTAGTTGAAGACCTTCTCTGCATCTATTGAGATAATCATTTGGTTTTTGTCTTTGGTTCTGTTTATGTGGTGGATTACATTTACAGACTTGTGTATGTTGAAACAGACTTGCATCTCCAGGATGAGGCCTACTTCATAGTGATGGATAAAGTTTTTGATGTGCTGTTGCATTTGGTTTGCCAGTATTTTATTGAAGATTTTTGCGTCTATGCTCATCATGGATATTGGCCTGAAGTTTTCTTTTTTTGTTGAGTCTCTACCAGATTTTGGTATCAGGATGATGTTGGTCTCATAAAATGATTTGGGGAAGGATTCCCTCTTTTTGTATTGTTTGGAATAGTTTCAGAAGGAGTGGTACCAGCTCCTCTTTGTATGTCTAGTAGAATTCGGCTGTGAACCCATCTGGACCTGGGCTTTTTTTGTTTGGTAGGCTGTTAATTGCTGCCTCAACTTCAACCCTTGTTCTTGGTCTATTCAGAGTTTTGACTTCTTCCTGGTTTAGGCTTGGGAGGGTGCAAGTGTCCAGGAATTTATTCATTTCTTCCATGTTTACTGGTTTATGTGCATAGAGTTGTTTGTAGTAATCTCTAATGGTAGTTTGTATTTCTGTGGAATCTGTGGTGATATCTCCTTTATCATTTTTTATTGCATCTATTTGATTCTTCTCTCTTTTCTTTTTTATTAATCTGGATAGTAGTCTGTCTATTTTGTTGATCTTTTCAAAAAACCAGCTCCTGGATGTATTGATTTTTTGAAGGGTTTTTTTGTGTCTCTATCTCCTTCAGTTCTGCTCTGATCTTAGTTATTTCTTGCCTTCTGCTGGCTTTTGAGTTTTTTTGATTTTGCTCCTCTAGTTCTTCTAATTTTGATGATATGGTGTCGATTTTAGATCTTTCCTTGCTTGTCATGTGGGCATTTATTGCTATAAATTTTCCTCTAGACACTGCTTTAAATGTGGCCCAGTGATTCTGGTATGTTGTGTCTTCGTTCTCGTTGGTTTCGAAGAGCATCTTTATTTCTGCCTTCATTTCATTATTTATCCTGTCAACATTGAAGAGCCAGTTGTACAGTTTCCATGAAGTTGGGTGGTTCTGAGTTAGTTTCTTAATCCTGAGTTCTAATTTGATTGCACTGTGGTCTGAGAGACTGTTTGTTATGATTTCCGTTCTTTTGCATTTGCTGAGGAGAGATTTACTTCCAATTATGTGGTCAATTTTAGAGTAGGTGTGATGTGGTGGTCAGAAGAATATATATTCTGTGGATTTGGGGTGGAGAGCTCTGTAAATGTCTATTAGGTTTGCTTGGTCCTGTTCTGAGCTCAAGTCCTGGATATCCTTGTTAATTTTCTGTCTCGTTGATCTGTCTAATATTGACGGTGGAGTGTTAAAGTCTCCCACTATTATTGTGTGGGAGTCTAAGTCTCTTTGCAGGTCATTAAGAACTTGCTTTATGAATCTGGGTGCTCCTGTATTGGGCACATATATATTTAGGATCATTAGCTCTTCTTGTTGCATTGATCCTTTTACCATTATGTAATGCCCTTCTTTGTCTCTTTTGGTCTTTGTTGGTTTAACGTCTATTTTTATCAGAGACTATGATTGCAACTCCTGCTTTTTTTTTTTGCAGGAGTTACAATCGTAGTCTTGATAAAAATAGATGTGTGTCCTTGCATGTGAGATGGGTTTCCTGGATGCAGCACAGCGATGGGTTTTGACTTTTATCCAATTTGCCAGCCTGTGTCTTTTGACTGGGGCATTTAGCCCATTTACATTTAAGGTTAATATTGTTATTTGTGGATTTGATCCTCCCATTTTGATGCTAGCTGGTTGTTTTGCCCATTAGTTGATGCAGTTTCTTCATTGTGTTGGTGCTCTTTACCATTTGGTACATTTTTGGAGTGGCTGGTACTGGTTGTTCCTTTCTATGTTTAGTGCCTCTTTCAGGAGCTCTTGTAAGGTAGGACTGGTGGTGACGAAATCTCTCAGCAATTGCTTGTTCATAAAGGATTTTATTTCTCCTTTGCTTATGAAGCTTAGTTTGGCTAGATATGAAATTCTAGGTTGAAAGTTATTTTCTTTAAGAATGTTGAATATTGGCTCCCACTCTCTTCTGGCTTGTAGGGTTTCTGCTGAGAGATCTGCCATGAGTCTGATGGGCTTCCCTTTGTGGGTAACCCGACCTTTCTCTCTGGCTGCCCTTAGCATTTTTTCCTTCATTTCCACCCTGGTGAATCTGATGATTATGTGCCTTGGGGTTGCTCTTCTTGAGAATCATCTTTGTGGTATTCTCTGTATTTCCTGGACTTGAATATTGGTTTGCTTTGCTAGGTTGGGGAAGTTCTCCTGGATAATATCCTGAAGAGTGTTTTCCAGCTTGGATTCATTCTCTCCGTCACATTCAGGTACACCTATCAAACATAGATTAGGTCTTTTCACATAGTCCCATATTTCTTGGAGGCTTTGTTCATTTCTTTTTACTCTGTTTTCTCTAATCTTGCCTTCTAATTTTATTTCATTGAGTCGATCTTCAGTCTCTGATATCCTTTCTTCTGCTTGGTCAATTTGGCTATTGAAACTTGTGTATGCTTTGTGAAGTTCTCGTGTTGTGTTTTTCAGCTTCATCAGGTCATTTATATTCTTTTCAAAGCTGTTTTTTCTCATTAGCATTTTGTGAAACCTTTTTTCAAGTTTCTTAGTTTCTTTACATTGGGTTATAACATTTTCTTTTAGCTCAGAGAAGTTTGTTATTATCCACCTTCTGAAGCCTGTTTCTGTCAATTCATCAGACTCATTCTCCATCCAGCCTTGTTCCCTTGCTGGTGAGGAGCTGTGATTCCTTGGACGAGGAGAGGCATTCTGGTTTTGGGTGTTTTCATCCCTTTTGCGCTGGTTTCTTCCCATCTTTGTGGATTTATCTACCTGTGGTCTTCGTAGTTGGTGACTTTTGGATGGGGTCTCTGAGTGGACGTCCTTTTTGTTGATGATGAAGTTATTTCTTTCTGTTTTTTAGTTTTCCTTCTAAAAGTCAGGCTCTGCTGTAGGACTGCTGGAGTTCCACTCCAGACCTTGCTTGTCTGGGGGATCACCTGTGGCAGCTGCAGAACAGTAAGAGTTTCTGCCAGTTTCTTCTGTTATCTTTGTCCCAGAAGGATTCCCACCAGATGTCAGCCTGAGCTCTCCTTTATGAGGTGTTTCTTTGGATATACAGGGGTGAGGGAGCTGCTTGAGGAGACAGTCTGTCCCTTATAGGAGCTCAAGTGCTGAGCTGTGAGCTCCGTTGTTCTGTTTAGAGGTGCTGGGTGGGTATGTTTAAGTGTGCTGCAGTGGAACTCATAACCACCTTTTTTCCCGGGTACTCTGTCCTGGGAATGTAGGGCTTTATTTTTAAGTTCCTGACGTGCTGCTGCCTTTTTTCAGAGATGCCCCACCCAGCTAGGAGGTAGCCTAGTCACAGTCTACCAGCAGAGGCATTGCTGAGCTGCTGTGGGCTCTGCCTCGTTGCTGTGTGAACTTGTGGTTTTGTTTATAGAGGTATAGTTAGAACTGCCTCAGTCATGGCAATCTGCCTCAGTAATGGCAGACTGCCTCTGTAATGGCAGACTGCCTCGGTAATGGTGGATTGCCTCAGTAATGGCAGACTGCCTCGATAATGGAGACTGCCTCGGTGGTGGTGGACTTCCCTTGGTAATGGCAGACATTCTTCCCTGCACCAAGCTGGACTGTCTCGGGGCCAGCTGCACTTGTTCATCTTTGTTAGGGTGGGACCTGCCGAGCCAGATCACCTGGCTCCCTGCTGTTTCAACCCCCTCTTTTCCATTGGATGGGCAGGTCTGCATCCCAGGTGTTCCAGGTGCCAGTTGAAACGGCTGCCCAGATTTGTGTGAGTTTTTGTGTGGAGACCCGCTGCACTGGCTGAAACAACCATGCTGGAAACTCTTGGCACTTTTCAGTCTAGGAATCTTCTGGTCTGTGGGCAGTAATAACTCATTTGGAAAGGTGGTGATCACTCACCCTCTGCATTGTTCTTGCTGGGAACTGCACTCCAGAGCTGTTCCTATTTGACCGTCTTGGATCACCACTCTCTCCCGTTCTTTATGTTACCTGTTCACTCTGATGATAGTTTGTTTTGGCTTTTGTTGCCATTGCTTTTGGTGTTTTAGTAATCAAGTCTTTGCCCATGCCTATGTTCTGAATGGTATTGCCTAGGTTTTCTTCTAGAGTTTTTATGGTTTTAGGTCTTATGTTTAAGTCTTAAATCCATCTTGAGTTAATTTTTGTATTAGGTGTAAGGAAGAGGTCCAGTTTCAGTTTTCTGCATATGGCTAGCCAGTTTTCCCAACACCATTATTAAATAGGGAATCCTTTCCCCATTGCTTGTTTTTGCCATGTTTGTCAAAGATCAGATGGTTGTAGACGTGTGGTGTTATTTCTGAGGCCTCTGTTCTGTTCCATTAGTCTATATATCTGTTTTGGTACCAGTACCATGCTGTTTTGATTACTGTAGACTTGCAGTATGGTTTGAAGTCAGGTAGCGTGATGCCTCCAGCTTTATTCTTTTTGCTTAGGATTGTCTTGGCTATATGGCTCTTTTTGGTTCCATATGAAATTTAAAGTAGTTTTTTCTAATTCTGTGAAGAAAGTCAATAGTAGCTTGATGGGAATAGCACTGAATCTGTAAATTACTTTGAGCATTATGCCCATTTTCTTTTTCTTTTTTTTTTTTTTTTTTTTTGAGACGGAGTTTCGCTCTTGTTACCCAGGCTGGAGTGCAATGGCACGATCTTGGCTCACTGCAACTCCGCCCCTAGGTTCAAGCAATTCTCCTGCCTCAGCCTCCTGAGTAGCTGGGACTACAGGCTGTGCCATCTTGCCCAGCTAATTTTGCATTTTTAGTAGACACGGGGTTTCACCATGTTGACCAGGATGATCTCAATCTCTTGACCTCATGATCCACCTGCCTCAGCCTCCCAAAGTATGCCCATTTTCATGATATTTATTCTTCCTATTCATGAGCATGGAATGTTTTTCCATTTGTTTGTGTCCTCTCTTATTTCTGTGAGCAGTGGTTTGTAATTCTCCTTGAAAAGGTCCTTCACATCTCTTATAAGTTGTCTTCCTAGGTATTTAATTCTCTCTGTAGCAATTGAGAATGGGAGTTCACTCATGATTTGGCTCTCTGTTTGTCTATTATTGGTGTGTAGGAATGCCTGTGATTTTTGCACATTGATTTTATATCCTGAGACTTTGCTGAAGTTGCTTATCAGCTTAAAGATTTTTTGGGCTGAGATGATGGGGTTTTCTAAATATATAATCATATCATCTGCAAACAGAGACAATTTGACTTCCTCTTTTCCTATTTGTATATCCTTTGTTTTTTTCTATTGCCTGATTGCCCTGGCCAGAACTTCCAATACTGTGTTGAATAGGAGTGGTGAGAGAGGGCATCCTTGTCTTGTGGCAATTCCCACAGAGGAAATGCTTCCAGTTTTTGCCCATTCAGTATGATATCGGCTGTGAATTTGTCATAAATAGCTCTTACTGAGATATGGTCCATCAATACCTAGTTTATTGAGTGTTTTTAGCACGAAGCGTGTTGAATTTTATTGAAGGCATTTTCTCCATCTATAATCATGTGGTTTTTGTCATTGGTACTGTTTATGTGGCAGATTATGTTTATTGATTTGTGTATGTTGAACCAGCCTTGCAACCCAGGGATGAAGCCAAGTTGATCATGGTGGATAAGCTTTTTAATGTTCTGCTGGATTCAGTTTGCCAGTATTTTACTGAGGATTTTCACATTGATGTTCATCAGGGATAATGGCCTGAAATTTTCTTTTTTTTGTTATGTCTCTGCCAGGTTTTGGTATCAGGATAATGCTGACCTCATAAAATGAGTTAGAGAGGAGTCTCTCTTTTTCTATTGTTTGGAATAGTTTCAGAAGGAATGGTACCAGCTCCTCTTTGTACCTCTGATAGAATTTGGCTGTGAATCCATCTGGTCCTGGGGTTTTTTTGGTTGGTAGGTGATTAATTACTGCCCAATTTTAGACTTTGTTATTGGTTTATTCAGGGATTCGACTTCTTCCTGGTTTAGTCTTGGGAGGATGTATGTGTCAGGAATTTATCCATTTCTTCTAGATTTTCTGGTTTATTTGGGTAGAGGTATTTATAGTGTTCTCTGATGGTAGTTTGTATTTCTGTGGGATCACTGGTCATATCCCCTTTATCATATTTTATTGTGTCTATTTGATTCTTCTCTCTTTTCTTTGTTTGTCTGGCTAGTGGTCTATCTATTTTGTTAATCTTTTCAAAAAAGTAGTTTCTGGATTCATTGTTTTTTTTTAAAGAGTTTTTCCTGTCTCTATCTCCTTCAGTTCTGCTCTGATCTTAGTTATTTCTTGTCTTCTGCTAGTTTTTGAATTTGTGTGCTCTTGTTTCTCTAGTTATTTTAAATGTGTTGTTAGGGTGTAGATTTTAGATCTCTCCCACTTTCTCCTGTGGGCATTTAGTGCTATAAATTTCCCTCTAAACACTGCTTTAGCTGTGTCCCAGAGATTCTCGTACATTGTGTCTTTGTTCTCCTTGGTTTCAAATATCTTATTTATTTCTGCCTTAATTTTGTTATTTACCCAGTAGTCATTCAGGAGCAGGTTGTTCAGTTTCCATGTAGTTGTGCAGTTTTGAGTGAGTTTTTTAATCCTGAGTTCTAATTTGATTGCCTTGTGGTCTGAGAGACTGTTTGTTATGATTTCCATTCTTTTGCATTTGCTGAGGAGTGTTTTACTTCCAATTATGTGGTCAGTTTTAGAGTAAGTGTGATGTGGTACTGAGAGGAATGTATATTCTGTGGATTTGGGGTGGAGAGATCTGTAGATGTCTATTAGGTCTGCTTGGTCCAGAACTGAGTTCAAGTCCTAAACATCCCTGTTAATTTTCTGTGTCATTGATCTGTCTAATATTGACAGTGGGGTGTTAAAAGTCTACCATTATTATTGTGTGGGAGTCTAAGTCTCTTTGTAGGTCATTAAGAACTTGCTTTATGAATCTGGGTGCTCCTGCATTGGTGTATATATATTTAGGATAGTTAGCTGTTCTTGTTGCATCATCCTTTTACCGTTATGTAATGCTCTTCTGTGTCTTTGTTGGCTTAAAATCTGTTTTATCAGAGACTAGGATTGCAACCCTGGTTTTTTTTGCTTTCCATTTGCTTGGTAAATATTCCTCTGTCTATTTATTTTAAGCCTATGTGTGACTTTGCATGTGAGATGAGTTTCCTGATGGGTCTTGACTCTTTAGCTAATTTGCCAGTCTGTGTCTTTTAATTGGGGCATTTAGCCCATTTATATTCAACGTTAATATTGTTATGTGTGAATTTGACCCTGTCATTATAATGCTAGTTGGTTATTTTGCCCGTTAGTTGAGCAGTTTCTTCATAGTGTCAATGGTCTTTACATTTTGGTATGTTTTTGCAGTGACTAGTACTGGCTTTTCCTTTCTATATTTAGTGCTTCCTTCAGGAATTCTTGTAAGGTAGGCCTGGTGATGACAAAATCCCTTAGAATTTGCTTGACTGTAAAGAATTTTATTTCTCCTTTGCTTATAAAACTTAGTTTGACTGGATATGAAATTCTGGGTTGAAAATTCTTTTCTTTAAGAATGTCGAATATTGGTCCCCACTCTCTTCTTGCTTCTAGGGTTTCTGCTGAGATATCTGCTGTTAGTCTAAGGGGGCTTCCCTTCCTGGATAACCTGACCTTTCTCTCTGGCTGCACTTAACATTTTTGCCTTCATATGAACCTTGGTGAATATGATAATTATGTGTCTTGGGGTTGCTAGTCTCGAGGAATATCTTTGTGGTGTTCTCTGTATTTCCTGAATTTGAATGTTGGCCTGTCTTGCTAAGTTGGGGAAGTTATCTTGGATAATATCCTGAAGTGTGTTTTACAACCTGGTTCCATTCTCCCTGTCACTTTTAGGTACACCAATCAAAACTAGGTTTGGTTTTTTCACATAGTTTTATATTTCTTGGAGGCTTTGTTCATTCCTTTTCATTCTTTTTACTTTAATCTTGTCTTCATGCTTTATTTCATTAAGTTGATCTTCAATCTCTGATAGCCTTTCTTCTGCTTGATTGATTCAGCTATCAATACTTGTGTATGCTTCATGAAGATCTTGTGCTGTGTTTCTCAACTCCATCAGGTCATTTATATTCTTCTCTAAACTGGTTATTCTAGTTAGCAGTTCCTGTAATGTTTTATGAAGGTGCTTACCTTCCTTGCATTGGGTTAGAACATGCTCCTTTAGCTTGGAGGAGTTTGTTATTATCCACTTTCTGAAGCCTACTTCTGTCAATTCCTCAAACTCATTCTCTGTCCAGTTTTGTTCCCTTGCTGGTGAGGAGCTGTGATCTTTTGGAGGAGAGGAGGCATTCTGGTTTTTGGAATTTTCAGCCTTTTTACACTGATTTTTTCCTCTTCTTCATGAATTTATCTACCTTTGGTCTTTGATGTTGGTGACCTTCAGATGGAGTTTTTGCATGGTTGTCCTTTTTGTTGATGTTGATGCCATTGCTTTCTGTTAGTCTTCATTCTAACTGTCAATCCCCTCTTCTGCAGGTCTGCTGCTGTTTGCTGGAGGTCCATTCCAGATCATGTTTTTCTGGGTATCACCAGCAGAGGCTGCAAAACAGCAAAGATTGCTGTCTGTTCCTTCCTCTGGAAGCTTTGTCCCAGTGGGGCACCTACTAGATGCCAGCCAGAGCTCTCTTGTATGAGGTGTCTGTTGACCCCTGCTGGGAGGTCTTTCCCTATCAGGAGGCATGGGGGTCAGGGACCCATTTGAGGAGGCAGCAAGTCCCTTGTGTGCTGGGAGATCGACTGCTCTCTTCAGAGCCAGAAGGCTGGAATGTTTAGGTCTGCTGAAGCTGCACCCACAGCTCCCTCTTTTCCAGTTGCTCTGTTTCAGGGAGATGGGAGTTTTATGTAGAAGCCCCTGACTGGGACTGCTGCCTTTCTTTCAGAGATGCCTTGCTTAGAGAGAAGGAATCTAGAGGCAGTGTGGCTACAGCGGCTTTGCTAAGCTGCAGTGGGTTCTGTACCCAGTTCAAACTTCCTGGCAGCTTTGTTTACACTGTGAAGGGAAAACCACCTACTCATGCCTCAGTAATGGTGGACACCCCCTCTTCCCACCAAGCTCGAGAATGCCAGGTCGACTTCAGACTGCTGTGCAGGCAGTGAGAATTTCAAGCCAGTGGATCACTTGCTGGGCTCTGTCGGGGGTGGGATCTGCTGAGCAAGACCACTCAGCTCCCTGGCTTCAGCCCCCTTTTCAGGGGAGTGAACAGTTAGGTCTTGCTGGTGTTCCAGGCACCACTGGGGTAAGAAAAAACAAAACAAAACAAAACCAAAAAACTCCTGCAGGTAGTTCAGTGTCTGCCCAAACAGTTGCCCAATTTTGTGCTTGAAACCCAGGGCCCTGGTGGTGTAGTCACCCAAGGGAATCTCCTGGTCTGAGGGTTGTGAAGACCATGGGAAAAGCACAGTATCTGGGACAGATAGCACCATCCCTTATGGCTTTCCTTGGCTAGGGGAGGGAGTTCCCCCAACCCCTTGTGTTTCCCAGGTGAGGTGGTGCCCCACCCTGCTTCTGCTTGCCCTCTGTGGGCTGTACCCACTGTCTAACCAGTCGCAATGAGATGAGCTGGGTACCTCACTTGGAAATGCAGAAATCACCCATCTCTGTGTTGGTCTTGCTGGGAGCTGCAGACCAGAGCTGTTCCTATTTGGCCATCTTGCTGGCAATCCGTTGCTCATCTTTATGTATGTTAGATTCATCCATGTTGCTCCATATAAAAGTATGTAAAAGTAGTTTGTTCTTTTTCATTGCTGTTTAATAGCCAATTGCATAAATATTCCACCATTTATTCTTCTGTAATGGGTATTAGGGTTGTTCCCAATTTTTAACTATTATAAAACAAAACTGTTATGAACATTCTTATACATGTCTTTTGATGAACATTTCCAAGTATTTTTTAGAGTATATCCATAGAATTGGAACTGCAGGGTCATTTAAAATATTTTTGAATTTTTAATTCTTTGCTATTACTGAGTGATTTTCTGCTGAGGACAGGTGGAATACTTTTGAATAACAGTGGTTGGAAACCATGATCAGTTGAATATAGCATCAGTGATAACACTATTCACAAATTGTCTTTCCTTAAAACTACTGAAATTCTGCTTTGTGTGTTCATGCTTAATAAAATTTTGCAAGATTTCCAAAAGTGTGGCTGCCATATTTCTTAACTGAATATGTAATTGAATATTTAGTAAAGTCTGTTAGTACTCTCAACTTAGAAACTATTGCTAACTCACTGTCTTACTCCATTTGTGTTGCTATAGAGGAGTACTTGAGGCTGGGTAATTTATAAAGAAAAGAGGTTTATTTAGCTCAGGGCTCTACAGGTTGTACAAGAAGTATAGAGCCATTGTCTTTTTCTGGTGAGGGACTCAGGCAGCTTTCACACATGGCAGAAGAAAAAAGGGTAGCTGGTATGTGCAGAGATCACATGACAAGAGGGAGAGAAAGAGGGAGAGAAAGTGTAGCTGGTATGTGCAGAGATCACATGCTGGCTCTTTTTAACAACCAATTCCTGCAGGAATGAGAATGAGAACTCACTTGTTACCTTGAGGATGAACGAAGTCATTCATGAGAGCTCTACCCCCAAAACGCAAACACTTCCCATTAAGCTCCACCTCCAACATTGGGGGTCAAATTTCCACATGAAGTTTGGGGAACAAACATATCCAAACTATAGAACTCAACAGTTATTAGTAAGGAACATTCGATTGTAGGTAAAGATAAAAGCTAACAGAATGGTGTCATTTGCTGTCAACATGAAAGGAAGATTTGCATTTCTGGATTTGTTTGTGACAATTGGAAGGACTCTCCAGTTGACTGAAGTCCACTCAGGGAATCACTGAACTGAGGTGACAGAAGATACACAAAGAAAAATTCCAAGCAACATTCTGAATACTGCAGCTACTGGTGCACGTTGGAGTTCAGTGGCGCCTTATAAATAGCATTTCTGTTTCCCTCTAGAGTTCTGAACCAATTAAGAGATAATCAGGAAGTAAGATTTGATGATGATAAAAATATTACTGTTGTTACTGGTTAAACTAATAATGGAGAACTCTGGAGTAAGACAGACTTATGTGCCCGGGCACAGTAGCACTGGCAGACAGGCCTTTCCCAAGAGAGGCAGAGAGTACCCTCTGTGGCATAGCAAAGCAGCAGAAATACATGTTCTCTGTGGCCAGTTTGCTCCCATGAGTGAGAGGAGGAGCTGGACTCCTCCAAGTTGCTCTGTCTCCCATGGGGGAGGAGTAAGTAGGAGTAGAGAGAGGCCAGTGGTGTTATAATAGCAGAGCTCCCCTCCTTCTATGAGCTCCCCTCCTCATGGAAGAAACCATGAGTCTTTGGGAAGAAACTTTTCCTCCCCCTACAAAATGTATTCCACATATATTCCTATGAGAGTACAAAGAAAGGGTGAACCTGACCAGTCATAGGAGAAAGCACGTTCCAGAGGTAAGGTGCTTAGTCTTGTAGGAGAACTAGGAGGTAGCCAGGTGGAAATTGGGAAGGGAGGATGTTTTAGACCAGGGTTTGGCAAACTACAGCCACAGGCCAAATCTGTTGGCTGTTTTTGGAAATAAGGATTTACTGTAACTCAGCCACACTTATTCATTTATGTATGGCCTGTGGCTGCATTTGTGTGATGATGGCAGAACTGAGTAGACCGTGTGGCCTGCGAAGCCTGAAATATTTGTATGTGGTCCTTTACAGAAAAAGTTTGCTGACCTCTGCTTTAGGCAGAGGGTAATTCCCAGTTGATGATGTTCCAGGGATGTAAAGTTGGGGAATATAGGTGGTTTGATAATGTTGGAACATGAAGCAGGAGGAGGGGAGTGGGGCAAGTGGGAGGAGCGGGTGAAGTGGTGGCAGACAGTTCAGTGTGGGCAAACACTGCAGGCACCGTGATAAGAAGCCTGGAAGAAGTGGTGGAACAGACTTTACAGTCTTCTGTAGAGAGCAGTGCTGCAGACAGACAGGTTAATTATATTAACTATATGCAGACAAATGGACAAACACTTAACAAACAGAGCCCTTAAAATTTAAATTCATAAAGAATTTGCCTCATCTACAAGTCCAAAGATACATGTGAAGAGAGAGCTACTTAAAAGGTTGAAATGGGTCATTTCTCTTCTAGTGACTTGGGAGGGACTGAGAAGAGGCCAAGCAAAAACAACAGCAAGAATAACAACCTAAAATAGCAGTAAAGAGAGTGGGCAGGGTGTGCTGGGAAGGGGCAATGTGTTTCAGGCATAGGGATGCAATTTAGAGTCAGAATGGAAGACTGAATGGAGCAAAACCGAGTCCCTTTGCCTGTGAGAATGAATGAAGAAGGACGAGAGCAGAGAGAGGATCTCTGAGCAGAGATGGGACCAGGATCTTGGGACCAATCTTTTCTTTTTTAAAATAAGAGAGTCTCCTCCACCACCCAGCTGTTAGAATTAAAAAAATTATTAATGTATGAGCATTCTTCTCTACCTCTACTCATTCTGCTTCCAAAGAAGATTATTTTACTTTTTGGCCTCTGGGGGTGTCAGTTATGCTGCTTAGGATAATGGATAGAAAAATGCTGATCTAGAAGGAGTAGTAGATCAGAGTTGAGAGGAATAAAGGTGCTGGAGGAGGCGGCAGCAGAGTGACTGGAAGGTAGGGGAAAGATGGGGAAAATGACCACAGGGCAAGGCTGAGAAAGTGAGGATTCAGGGTGTTTAGAGAAAGAAGGAAAGAGAGTCTTTAAGGGGCAGTCCTGGGCATTATGAAAGATAAATAGGATGAGGAGATGGTGAATTCAAGGTGTTTTGCTATAGGTTATGAAGTGGGTTCCATCTGAAGTTTTTCAACAGCCTCACTAAAGATGAAGACTTGTTGTCATTTAATTCTTGGCTGTCAAACAACTGTTTACATATGACACTGCAGAGACTATAGCAAATAAAACTAATTATCCTTCCTAAATACTTCCTTTTGAACTTTTTCAGTTTTATTTGCACAGCTTTATAAAGTATAATTGACACAGTAGCACCAGCAGATAAAGTACACATATTTAAAGTATAGACCTGGGTGCACTTTGACATGTATGGACCTGTGAGACATTATCACAATCAAGATGATGAGCAGATATAGCACTTTTGAAAGTTTTCTTGAATCTTTTATATCCCCTACCTTGTTCCGTTGTCCCCAGGCAACCGTTGATCTGATTTCTGTAATTATAGATTAGTTAACATTTTCTGGAATTTTATGTAAGTGGAATTATTCAGTATATACTCTTTTTTGAGGGGTAGGGGTTGGGCTCCTTTTACTCAGAATAATTATTTTGAAATTCATGGTTTTTTCATACATTAATAGTTTATCCCTTCCTACTGCTGAGTAGTAGTCCGTTGTATGGATAGACCACAGAGTGTTTATCTGTTGGTGGATATTTGAGTTGTTTCCAGTTTTTGACTATTTAAATGAAGCTGCTAGGAACATTCATGTTCATGTCTTTTTATGGATATGTGCTTTTGGGTAAATAGGAACATAATGGCAGGATGATGTTCTAGGTATATATTTATTTATGAAACAGCCAAATTGTTTTTCAAAGTGATTGTACTGTCTTACACTCCCATTTGAAGTGTATAAACGTTCCATTTGCTGCACATCCTAACAGTTGGTATTTTCAGTCTTTTTAATTTTAGCCATTCAAATAGGTATGCAGCGGCACATCAATGTGAGTTTAGTGATTATGTCCTTAATGATTAATGATGTTGAATATGTGCTTATTTGCCACCTATATACCTTCTTTGTTCAAATCTTTTGCCCCATTTTATTGAGTTGCTTGTATTCTTATTGATTTTAAGAGTTCTTTACATATTTTGGTTAAAAGTCCTTTAACAGACTGTAAATATTTTCTTTCAGTCTGTGATTTGTCTTTAAATTACCTAATAGTGTCTTTTATTTATTTAACTTTTATTTTAGGTTTGGGAGTACAGGTGAAGATTTGCTACATAGGTAAACATGTGCCATGGGGGTTTGTATATATTATTTTGTCACCCAGGTAACAGCATCCTTTAAAGAGCAGGTGTTTTTAGTTTTGATGAAGTCTAATTTATTGATCTTTTTTCCTTTCATGAATTGTGCTTTTGGTGTCATATTTGATCTTTGTCTAACTCAAGATAACAAAAATTTTATCATATGGTTTCTTCCAGAATTTTTATAGTAGTAGGTTTATTTTCATATAGTTTTAGGTCTATGAACCATTATTGTACACAGTGTGAAGTATGGACTAAAGTTCTTTCTCTTCCTCCTCCTCTTCCTCTTGCATATAGTAATTGAATAATTCCATTTCCTTTTGTTGAAAAGACTATACTTTCTCTACCAAATTGCCTTTGCCCATTAAAAAAAATCCATATATTTGTGGGTCAACTTCTGGATTCTTTATTCTGTTCCACTGATCTATTTGTCTGTCTTTACACCAATAGCAGAGTGTTTTGATTACTAGCTTAGGGTAAGCCTTGAAAATAGGTGCTGCTAGTCCTCTAACTTTGTTCTTTTTTTGTCAGATTGTTTTGACTATTCTGTTCCTTGCACTGTCATATGAATTTTAGTTTGCTAACTTCTGGAGTTTTGATAGGAATTGCATTGACTCTAGATCATTTGGAGAGAATTAGCACCCTGACATTATTGAGTCTTCCAACTCATGGATATGGTTTTTATTTAATCTTTTACACTTAGTCTAGCAATGTTTTATCATTTTCAGTGCAGGCCTTGCACAACCTTTTGTCAGAATTATCTTTAAATATTTCATTTGTTTGGATGGTTTGCAAATGATACTTTTTTTTCAGTTTGTGATTTTTTTTTTTGCCAGCATATAGAAATATAGTTGATTTTTGTATGTTGATCTTGAATCCTATGATTCTTCCAAAATAAAGGGTCTTTCATGGAGAATGGTTGGGGGAAAAAATCAAAGTATGTCAGTACTCCCAGGTAGAAGCCGGGGGAGTATGTCAAAGATATCCATTGGTGGGCAAGAATTATAAGAATTTAAATTAATTTGAAAAGTCTGTCCAAGGGCACTCCTCACATACCAAATGGAGGTATGGCTACAGGAGGTACTGTGCACCCTTACAGATAGTCATAGTAATGGGGAAGGGAGAAGGCTTATGAGTCACAGCATTGGTTCTTCCTGATGGGGGAGAACATTCCTCCGAACCAACCCAGAGAGGGAGGGCTGACATGGAGAGTGTTGCCTCTATCTGTGTAATAGTGATATCTAGAAGATAACTGGAAAATTTAGTCAAAGCATCTAGAAATTTATTTCAATTCTTGGATTATTGTTCTTATATAGATGAGTTGTTGGGGTGACTTTGTCCGTTTTTTGCTGCTTATTTTATATCACAGAAGCACAGTTATAAAATAAAAAACAGTATGCTGCAGTAACAGATTGATTATGGTGAAAGAAGGATTGAAATGGGTCAAATAGAACTCCAGTATTTCTTTAATGGGAATTGGATGATACTGTCTGCTGTGACAAAAAGTCTGGCACAGGCAGAGAGACTGATCAAATGATTGCTGTTTCATGTCTGCTCTTTAGAGTTCCTTTGTTCCAAGAAGATCCTTTGGGGGTACTACCGAGGCCAAAGAAGATGCATAAGCCAAGAGGGCAGAGGTCTAGATTCTCCATCTTCCTCCATCTTACCCTAACTTCTCCATTCAACCAGAGGGCCTTTCTCTCCTTTGAGAAAAAATCTAAAATGAGGCAAACCTCATTTTATTGCATTCCACTTTATTGCATCTTACAGATATTGTGGTTTTTCCAAATTGAAGATTTGTGGCAACACTGCATTGAACAAGTCCATTAGGGCCATTTTTTTTTCCAAAAGCACATGCTCACTTTGTGTCTGTGTCACATTTTGGTATTTCTTGCAATATATCAAACTTTACATTATTATTATATCTGTTATGGTGGTCTGTAGTTAGTGATCTTTGGTGTTAGTATTGTAATTGTTTTGGGGCACTATGAACTATGTCCATGTAAGATAGGAAACTTAGTCTCTTTTTTTTTTCTTTTTTCTATGCTGTTCTCAGTAAACAATATAAGGGAAACTTAGTCTATAACTGGTGTGAATGTTCTGACTGCTCCAACTGGCTATTCCCCAATCTCATTCCCTCTCCTCAAGCCTCCATATTTCCTGAGATACATCAATATTAGAATTAGTACAGTTAACAACCCTACAATGACCTCTACATGTTCAAGTGAAAGGAAAACTCTCACATCTCATTTTAATTAAAAAACTAGAAATGATTAAGGTTAGTGAAGAAGGCATGTCAACAGCTGAGAGAAGCTGAAAGCTAGAACACTTGTGCCAAATAGCCGAATCCTGAATGCAAAGGAAAAACTGTTGAGGAAAATTAAGAGCTTCTCCTGTGAACATACGAATGATAAGAAAACAAGAGAGGCTTATTGCTGATACGGAGAAAGTTTCAGTGGTCTAGATAGAAGATCAAACCAGCTATAACATTCTCTTAAACCAAAGCCTAATCTAGAGGAAGGCCCTAACTCTCTTCAATTCTATGAAGGCTGAGAGAGATAAGATGAAGAAAAGTTGGAATCTAGCAGAACTTGGTTCATGAGGTTAAAGGAAAGAAGCTGTCTCCACAACATAAAAATGCAAGGGGAAGCAGCAAGTGCTGATGGAGAAGCTGCAGCAAGTTATCTGGAAAATCTAGTTAGGATCATGACATAGATTTATATTGGAATAAGAGGACACCTAGGACTTTTACAGCTAGAGAGAAGTCTTGTTTCAAAACTTAAAAGGATAGGCTGACACTCTTGTTAGGGGCTGATGCAGCTGGTAGCTTTAAGTTGAAGCTCATCTACCATTCTGAAAATCTTAGGGCCCTTAAGAATTATGCTAAATTCATGCTTCCTGTGCTCTATACATGAAATAACAAAGATTGGATGACAGCAAATCTGGATTACAGCATCGTTTGCTGACTATTTTAAGCCTATTGTTGAGGCCTATTGGTCAGAGAAAAAGATTCCTTTCAAAATATGACCAATCATTGACAATGTGCCTTGTCATCCAAGAATTCTGATGGAAATGTACAAGGAGGTCAATATTGTTTTCATGCTTGCTAACACAACCTCCATTCTGTAGCTCATGGATCAAGGAACAATTTCAACTTTCAAGTCTTATTATTTGAGAAATACATTTTGTAAGGCTATAGCTGCCATAGAAAGTGATTTCTCTGATGGATCTTGGCAAAGTAAATTGAAAAACCTTCTGGAAAGGATTCAGCATTATAAATATCATTAAGAACATTTGTGATTCATGGGAGGTCAAAATACCAACATTAACAGGAGGTTGAAAGAAGTTGATTCCCACCCTCATGGATGACTTGGAGGGATTCAAGGCTTCAGTGGAGGAGGTAACACAGATGTGGTGAAAATAGCAAGAGAACCAGAATTAGAAATGAAGCCTGAAGATGTGACTGAATTCCTGCAATCTCATGATCCGACTTGAATGAATGAGAGTTTGCTTTTTATGAATGAGCAAAGTAAGTGGCTTCTTAAGATGGAATCTACTTCTAGTGAAGATGCTGTGAACATTGTTGAAATGACAACAAAGGATTTAGAATATGACATAAAACTAGTTGATAAAGCAGCAGCAGCATTTGAGAGCGTTGGCTTCAATTTCAAAAGAAGTTCTACTGTGGGTACAATGCTATCAAATAACATTGTATAATATAGAGAAAATTTTTGTATCGGAAGAGCCAATTGATACTACAAACTTTATTGCTGTCTTATATTTAAAAATTGCCACAGTCAGAGGCATAACAAAAAAGAAAACTTTAGGCCAGTATCCTCAATGAACATTTATGCAAAAATCCTCGACAAAATACTTGCAAACTGAACCCAGCAGCACATCAAAAAGCTAATCCAGAATGATGAAGTAGGCTTTATCTCTGGGATGCAAGGTTGGTTCAACAATATGCAAATCAATAAAGTAATCACTTAACTAAAGCCAGAAACCACATGATTATCTGAAAAGATGCAGAAAAGGCTTTTGGTAAAATTCAATGTCCCTTATGTTAAAAACTCTCAGTTCACTAGCTATTGAAAGAACATATCTCAAAATAATAAGAGCCATCTATGACAGATCCACAGCCAATGTCATACTGAATGGTCAAAAGCTGGAAAAATTCCCCTTGAAAACCAGCATAAGATAAGGATGCCCCTCTCTTACCACTTTGTTTCAGCATAGTATTGGGAGTCCTGACCAGAGCAATCAGGCAAGAGAAAGAAAGAAAGGACATCCAAATAGGAAGACAGGAAGTCAAACTATCCCTGTTTGCAGATGACATGATTCCATATTTAGAAAATCTTATAGTCCTGGTCTATAGCTCCTTCAACTGGTAAACAAGTTCAGCAAAGTTTCAGGATACAAAGTCAATGTACAGAAATCACTAGCATTCCTATACACCAACAACAGCCAAGCTGAGAGCCAAATCAGGAACACAATCCCATTCACAGATGCCACAAAAAGGATAAAATACCTAGGAATACAGATAACCAGGGAGGTGAAAGGTCTCTACAAGGAGAACTACAAAACAGCACTCAAAGAAATCAGAGATAGCACAAACAAATGGAAAAACGTTTCATGTTCATGGATAGGAAGAATCAGTATTGTTACTATGGCCATACAAAACAATTTACAGATTCAGTGCTATTCCTGTCAAACTACCAATGACATTCTTTACATAACTAGAGAAAAATATTTAAAAATTTACATGGAACCAAAAAGGAGCCCGAACAGCCAAGGCAATCCTCAGCAAAAAGAACAGAGTTGGAGGCATCACACTACCTGACTTCAAACTACACTGTAGGGCTACAGTGATGAAAACAACGTGGTACTGGCACAAAAACACACACACACAGACCAATGGAACAGAATAGAGAACTCAGAAGTAAGGCTGCACACCAGAACCATCTGTCTTCCACAAAGATGACAAAAACAAGCAACAGGGAAAAGTATAAAAACCCTGGAGGACAATCTCGGCAATACCATTCTGGATGTAGAAACTGGCAAAGATTTCATGATGAAGACACCAAAAGCAATCGCAACCAAAGCAAAAATTGACAAATAGGGTCTAATTAGACTTAAAAGGTTCTGCACAGCAAAATAAACTAGGGTCTAATTAGACTTAAAAGGTTCTGCACAGCAAAATAAACTAGGGTCTAATTAGACTTAAGAGGTTCTGCACAGCAAAATAAACTATCAGTAGAGCAAACAGACAACTTACAGAATGGGAGACAATATTTGTAAAATACGCATCTGAACAAAGGTCCAACATCCAGCATCTATAAGGAACTTGTACAAATTTACAAGAAAAAACAACCCACTAAAAAGTGGGCAAAGGACATGAACAGACACTTTTCAAAAGAAGACATACACGTGGCCAACAATCACATGAAAAATAGCTCAATATAACTGATTGTTAGAGAAATGCAAATCAAAACCACAATGAGATACCATCTCACACCAGTTGGGATAGCTTTTATTAAAAAGACAAAAAGTAACAGATACTGGCAAGGTTGCAGAGAAAAGAGAATGCTATACACTGTTGGTGAGAGTGTTAATTAGTTCAACCATTGTAGGAAGCAGTGTGGGATTCCTCAAAGAGCTAAAAGCAGAATTACCATTTGACCTAGCAATCCCATTATTGGGTATATACCGAAAGGAATATAAATCATTCAGTCATAAAGACACATGCATGCATATGTTTATTGCAGCACTATTCACAATCACAAAGACATAGAATCAACCTAAATGTCCATCAGTGGCAGACTGGATAAATAAAATGTGGTACATATACACCATGGAATATTGTGCAGTCATAAAAAAAGAATGAGATCATGTCCTTTGTGAGAACATGGATATAGCAGGGGGATATTATCTTTAGCAAACTAATGCAGGAACAGAAAACCAAATGCCACATGTTCTTTCTTGTAAGTGGGAGCTAAATAATGAGAACACCTGGATACAAAGAGGGGAACAACAGACACATGGGCCTACTGTAGAGGTGAGGGTGGAAGGAGGGAGAATATCGGGAAAAATAACTAATGGGTGCTAGGCTTAGTACCTGAGTGATGAAATAATCTGTACAACAACCCTCTGTCACACGAGTTTACCCATATAACAAATCTACACATGTACCTCTGAACCTAAAATAAAAGTTTAAAAAAATGGCCATAGTCACATCAACCTTCAGCAACCACCACCTTGATGAGTCAGCAGCCTTCAACATAGAGGTTAGACCCTCCATCAGCAAAAAGATTATAACTCACTAAAGCTTGAGATGATTGTTAGCATTTTTTAGTGATAAAAAAATTTTAAATTAAGGTATGTGCATTTTTTAGACATAATGCTATTGCACACTTAATAGGCTATAGTACAGTATAAGCAAAATTTATATTTTCACTGGGAAAACAAAAGTTAGTGTGACTAGTTTTATGGCAATATTTACTCTACTATGGTGGCCTAAAACTGAGCCAGAATACCTATGAACTGCAATACAATTCTATTATATACAGTTGACCCTTGAACAATATGGAGATTAAGAGTACCAACCCTCCACACCATCACAAATCCATGTATAACTTGTGACTCCTCCAAAACTTAACTACTAGTAGCCTTCTGTTGATGGAAGCCTTACTGATAACATGAACAGTTGATTAATGCACAATTTTGTATGTCATATTTATTATATATTGTATCCTTACAGTAAAGTAGGCTAGATAAAAAACTAAATACTTTTTCTCTTGCTTATAATTTATTATTCATTAAGTATAAGTGGATCATTATAAAGGTCTTTATTATTGTATTCACCTTGAGTAGGCTGAGGAAGAGGAAGAGGAAAAGGAGGGAGGGGGTGATTTTGCTGTCTCAGGGATGGCAGAGTTAGAGGATGTGGACGAGGTGGAGGCAGGCACACTTGGTATAACTTTATGGAAATCGTTATAATTTCTGTCTAACTTTCTTGCTTTTTCATTTCTCTAAAAATGTTTCTATATGGTACTAACTTTCATTCACCTTTTGCTTTAGTTTCAATGCTCACGTAATAGAAAGGTCCATGTTATAAATTAAGTCAAAAGCAGTCTTGAATAATTGGAGCCCTTATGCCAGATTGTCTAATGTCAAATTTGTTTCCTGGCACTGCCTCTTCTATAGCTTCCTCATTCCCTGGCACTGGTTTGGAAATACTCATCTCCATCAAGTTGCCTTCTGTTAATTCCTCTGATGTGGTGTCTTTAGCTCTTGAATTTCTCCAAGATCCCTGTCTTGAAACCCTTCACCGCTACCTATTTTTGCCATATCCACAATCTGTTCATGATTTCCTTGATTGACTCTGTCATAAATCTCGAGAAGTCATGCACAACATCCGGTCACAGTTTCTTCAGCAGGAATTTATTGTTTTGGATTGGATGGTTTTCATGGCTTTTTCTATAACAAAGATGGCATCTTCAATGGTGTAATCCTTCCAGACTTTCGTGATGTCTCTCTATTGGGGTTCTCTTCCATGGTGTTGACAATCCTTTCCACAGAATGCTGTGCGTCATGAGCTTTAAAGCTCCTTAACCTCCTGATATAAAGGTTGAATTAGAGGACTTCTGTTTGGAGGAATGTAGGCCACTTTGTGTCTTTGGTGTTGAACTCTTAGGATTCTGAGTGGCCAGGGGCATTATCCAACATCAAAAGAACACTAAAAGGCAATCCCTTATTGACAAGCTACTTCTGGACTTCAGAGACAAAGCCATCGATGGAACCAATTGAGAAAAAGAGTTTTCATTGTCCAGACCTTCTTGTACAACAAAAGACTGGCAGCTGGAGTTTGTCTTTTCCCTTCAAGGCTCAGGGGTTAGTGGCTTTATAGATAATGTCAGTCCTAATCATAGACCCAATTGCATTTACGTAAAATAATAGAGTTAACCTGTCCCTTTCTGCCTTAATCCTGGTGCTTCCTTACTAATAAATGTCCTTTGTGGCCTTTTTCCTCCCAGAATAGGGCACTTTAATCTGCCTTAAAGATCTGTTCAACCAGATACCCTTTCTCCTCAATTATTTTCTTAATGGTGTCTGGGAACTCATCTACTGCCTCTTGGTCAGCAGAAGCTGCTTTTCCTGTTATCCAGACTATTTAAAAGCCAAACCACTTTCTAAAATTATCAAACCATCCTTTGCTGGCATTAAATTCTCCAACTTTAGATCCTTCACCTCCCTTTTGCTTTAAGTTTTCACATAATGATGTTTCTTTTTTCTTGAATTGTATTAGAGTCCATAGGCATGCCTTTCTCATAGTAATCTTATACCCACATTTTCAATATGAGATAAAAAGATGTTTCACAAAAAGTGTAAGGATTTTGTGCCTGATGGTGTAGCTGCAGTGACAGCTTCATGAATATCCTTTTTATTTTATTTTATTTTATTTTGATAGTGGTCCTTATGCTGGATTCATTTATCTTGAAATGGTGGGGAACCACAGCTGCAGACCTCAATCTATGGAAAATATCAAGCAATTTTACTTTTTGTTGTAATGTCATAACTTTTCTCTGCTTCCTGGGAGCACTTCCAGCATCCCTAGCAGCACTTCAAATAGGTCCCATGGTGTTATTCAAGGTTTACAGTATTGCACCAAACATGAAAAATATGTGAGAACTGCAAGATATCCATTTATACTGTGATACACAATTTACTGGAGAGAAGAACTGCTCATATGGAGATGATTAGCATCACACAGCATTTTAAGCAGACATTTGCCACACTTGAGCTCACTACAATAGCAATGAAGGTGGTTATAAAATTATTATAGTAGTATAGTATGTGTTATAGTTAATTTTATGCAGCTATGATTTATTCTTCATTTTTACATTTGTTTACCTTTCTTTTGACTGCCAGTGGCATCATGTATGGTGTTTTTATGTATAAGTTTTGATAATTTTATTTTTTAAAAATAGATTTGTGTATATTTTATGGTAGTAAATGATAAAATAGGTTAGTATTTATATAGATTTTATGTATTCATGACATGCCTTTTTCTTAATTTTTAAAAATATTTCCAGGCTATGTGGTTCATGTGTGAGTTCTTCCAAATTGTCACAAATATCCAAAAAATTTTCCAGTATGTTTATTGAAAAAAATCTGCCTATAAGTGGACCCACGAAGTTTAAACCCATGTTATTTAAGGGTCAACTGCATTAGGATTCCACTTGAGAATTTGTTTTCTGAAGAACTGTGTGTGTGTGTGTGTGTGTGTGTGTGTGTATGTTTGAAAACCACTGGATTAGATTAATAAAAATGATCAGTGATAAATGCCTTTCTAAGCAGCAAGGGGAAAAACTGTCAAATAGAACGTGTGCTCTTTGCCAAGGTTGAATAGAGTCGCTTCCTTCCTAAATTCAGGCCTTGCTGAAGTGACAAATTACTGATAGCCCAAAATTAGAATTGCCAAATATTGTATGGGACATACTTAGACTGAAAACTATTTGCTTGCTTATCTGAAATTCAAATTTAGCTGGTTGTCCTATATTTTTATTTGCTAAATCTGGCAACCCTAATCAACACATAATTCATAACAAAATAGTGAATGGATTCTCCACTACAATGATTTTGGAAAATCCTCATATCTTAGCTCCATGATTCATAGTGCACTGATCCTTTTGCCTGCCATGCAAGCCTCTCCCCAGCAGCCAGCAGACCTTCTTGGCTGGAATGTGATAAGAAACAGGTACTGCCAGGCCTTTTTACGCTGGAAGAGCCTTACTGCTCTCCAGGATATTGAGGATAAATGTGTTCAACTTCTGCCACTGAACCAGTTTTTCCAATTCTTGTTGTTTTTTACTTTTATATCATTCTATCTTTGAAATTTCAAGTTGTAAGCTTTAATTGGAACATTAATAGTGTCGTAGAGTACTTTATCAATCTCATGTACTTCTTTCTCTCAAAGGGAATTTTTAACATTATTCTTCTGTTGTCTTTGTCACTTTTCCCTTATAAACCTCAGTTTATTTGTATGTTATCTTGCCAGGCACTAGGTGCATGCGATTAAAATCAGCTTGCTCTACTTCTGTATCTATCTTTCTTTCCTTTTATAAAAGCCTGTTAGAGACAGAACTTATCAGAGAACTCCCTGGGTAGCTGCATTGGCTTTTTAGATGTCTCTTGCTTGTACTTTTTATTTAAATTCCATCACAAGAAATACCATTATAGGAAAGCTTTCTAGACAATAAAGTCAAGTCCATGTTCTAAATAATCCATTATATGAATATTAATGGTTAATAGCCACATTAGGTATGTGCTAAGTGATGTACACTTATTCAGCCCTTATAGCCAGTGGTTAATTTCCATTTTACAGAACAGAAAACCAAGACATGGGAGAGACAAAGTAATTTGCCCAAGGGCACAGAGCTGGAAATTTATGGAGCTGGGATATGGACCTACATCTCTGTCTGATTCCAAAATTATTGTTCATGGTCATTGTGTTATACTCTGCAAACAAAGCTTTGTTGGCCCGGCTTCAGTCAATTAGGGGCAATAACAATCTGATGGAATGCTGTCTATATTATAGCCACTCCAATAGTAAAAGAAATGACTATATTTCCTGCATTGTGGGTTAGAGAAGATAGCTGAGCTCTTCCTAGTAGGTTGGTTTTTCCAGTAGAAGTGATTTTTCAAGTTAACTGGGCATGGTGGCATGTGCCAGTCATCCCAGCTACTTGGGATGCTGAGGCAGAAAAATTGTTTAAACATGGAAGGCAGAGGTTGCAGTGAGCCAAGATCATGCCACTGCACTCCAGCTTGGGCGACAGAGCAAGAGTCTGTCTCAAAAAAAAAAAAGATCTTTTTCAGTAACTTATTTTTCACCTGGAAGAGATAGCCATCTAATTTGGTGCCACCTCATGTTCCAAATAATTGATTTAAAAGATTCACGTATCATAAAGTCCCGCACCTAAGGAGGGTAAGGGGGAATATAGGTGCTTGTGCATCCGTGGCCTTTCTTTCCTCCTGCTGGGCTGAGTTCCTTTAGCTCATGGATTTATTAAGCAGAAGCCAGATGCTGGCATTCTTTCTTTTCCAGATTCCTTATCTTGGAACCTGGTTTCTAACAATGTGTTAATTTTAGAACTATTTTACTTCATTAAAATAATTGGCAAGTTCCCTGAGTTCAACACAATGGGAGTTTACCTATTTTAACTGTCTAAAACTTAATGTGGTGGTGCTTGCTATTTTTACTTGGAAAATAATTCTCCATAAGTTATTTCTGAAAAACTTTCCCTCTAAAGGTGGTCTAGTTTACGAGTCCCAATTCATGGTGGACAGAAAACCAAGCCTCAGAGAAGTCAAATCATCTGTAAGAGATTTCCCAGTGCCAATCTCCTGCCTCAGCTGAATGCTAAGACCTGCTGTCATCACTCTCTCCTTGGCCACAAAAATGATTAGACTCCACAATATCTGTGACTCCCAGCCTGGATTCTACTCATAGCCAGTCATCGTTCCTTACATCCTGAAGGACATAATCACTGCAACTCAGGGCTGTGATCAGAGGCCCACCCTCATCTGGATGTGCCATTCATCAAAAGCTTGCTCCGCTGTCCACTTGGTTTGCCTGTTTCTCTCCTTGTCCATTCTGTTTGGGATGGCTTCATGAGCGATGTCTGGGAGGGGCCCATGAGGCGGCATCTCTCTCTCTTTTATGTACCTTCTGACAGTGGCAGTACTCCTGTTCTGTCTCCCCTGCATTCCCAGCATCCCCCACATTTTGCCCCTTCACGACTCTTTCTGCTGGTGTCACTTCTGTGAAAGGCCACTGGCTGCTTGCTAAGGGTGAACAGCCGGAAAGGGAAATGCTGCTTCCCTGAATAGGAAGGTGAGGCTCATTGTCATTCAAGCAGTAAATCGTCCTTCAGCTGATGTTGAAGGAGAATCAGAGGCACTATCTGCAGAAAGTCTAAGTTAACGTGCAAATGTGATGTATGGGAAGGGAAACACAGTTTTTGAACTTGAGCTTGGTCCTGGGCCCTCTTCTCTGTCTGCTCTCATATCTTGTCTTATGACTTAAAATATCACCGCTGGGCAGACAACCCTAGCTTCTCTACATTCTGTGTGCAGTTGCCTGCTGGACATCTCACTTAGACTTGTAAAAGGCAGATCTAACCTGGCAAAACAACCAGACTCTTGACTTTCCTCTCCAAACCTGCTCTTCCCTCATTCTCCTCTCTCAGTAAATGTCCACTTTAATCTCTCAGTTTCTTAGGTCAAAAACCTAGGCCTCATCTGTTACTCCTGTCTTCCTCTCACAGCTCCAATCCAACCAATCCTCAACTGTCAGTGATTCCTTCACAGTATGTTCAGAATCTGACTACTCTTTGCCTCACGCCCATTATCCTCATCCAAACTACCTGTGTCTCTTCTAGATTTGTGCAATAGTTTCACACTTGGTTCTTCTCTTGCTCCCCCAGTCTCTTCTCCACATGCTAGCCAGAATGGTATTTTAAAAACATGCAGTCATGGATCTCATCTGATGAAAATCATTCAATAATTTCCCATCTTACCCAGCACAAAACCCAAGACCCTACATAATCTGGCCGCCCTTCCATATCTCTGATCTCACCTCCAGCCACTCTCCACTTCTTCCCCTTCCAGTCTGGCCACCATGGCCTCCTTACTTGGAACATGCTACGTACATACTATTCTGGTTCATTTGTCTGCCTGGGATACTCTTACCCTAAAGACACTCTTACCCTAAGGACACACATGACTCCCTCACTCTCTTTACCTCTCAGCTCAAATGCCACCACATCAGAAAGCTTTTCCTGACCCATAGAAATGAGAACAGACCATTTTTGGTTTTGTTTTCTGTGTATCCTCATTACCTAGAACAGTCTCATTACTTTGGACAAGGTAACAATGAAAAAATATTTGAAACCAGTAAATACAAATGAATTCATTAGTTTCCAGGTAAGAAAAAAGTGTTGTTGTTATTTTTCCTTGAATGTCTTTGACTTAGTTTATGGGCTCCATCATCACTTTGATCCAGTCCTTTGTATGCTCATGGTTAGATTGCATATCCCAATTTCTTCATCTGTAAAATTCAGAGTTGGGCTAGGTAGCATGTAAGGCAAGTTGACTGCATTCTTCTGGGACTGTAGAAGTGGAATATCTTCCGAGATCCAACAATAGCATGCTGGGTCGGGGTCTGTTCTACAGATCTATGCCTATGTCCATGGTGACAGAGCAGCCTTTTCCTCCACATTTCCTATCCACTTTATGAATCCTTCTTCCTTACCATCAAGCACTTTATGTGTTTGTACCATTATGACACACATTGTGCAGGAGAGGTTGTGAGCTGTGTTGCCAGACACCAGTTAATAGTAACAGAACATACGGTTTGTATAAAATTTACATCAAAAAAGTTGGAGTAGATTCAACATTACCTGTACAATAACCCGACCTCACTCACCTACATTGTGTTATGCCTTCTTGAGTGGGAGATAAAGGAGAGAGCATGGCAAGAATTATGCATAACCCAGCAAATGCCTTTGGGGAATGTCTTACATGCAAATGTCATTGGTTTCATGTGTTGTAGAGAAAAACAAATGGTTTAGAAACACTGGTGTTGTGATGCTTGAGATCCGGAGGTAAGAAATGTGGTCTCTGCCTTCCTTCGTGGAGTTTATGACCTCTGTTAAAACACCATACAGGTTGAGCATCCCATACCCAGAAATCTGAAAGCTGAAATGCTCCAGAATAAGAAACTTTTGAGTGCAGACATGATGCTCAAATAATGTTCATTGGAGCATTTTGGAGTTCAGATTTTTGGATTTGGGATACTCAACTGGTAAGTATAATGCAGATATCCCAAGATTTAAATAAATCTGACATCTAAAACACTTCCAGTCCCAAGTGGTTTGGATAAGGGATACTCAACCTGTACTGTGCAAAGGTGTGAGGACACAGTTCATCTGTGTGAGTGCCAGATGCATAGTGCAGTTTGTGCTAGAGCTTTAGGGTGGGATCCTCATGGGCTGAGATTGTGGTGTCTGGTTTATAAAGAAGGGAAACTTGAGTTGTGTCATGAGAGGGGTCTCTCCTCTTCTCCAGAAGCCAATTCACAAGATGCTTTCCCTCTCCTCCTTGCTTTGACTTGCGGTGATATCTGTTTGGTTGGCACTAAGCATCAGGTTTCTGCACTATTCACTGTGGTCCCCCTACATTCACACTATTGTAAACAAGTCCTCTTTGAATTATGCTAGTTCAGGGGGGTCATCTGCTCTCTGTTGGGAAGCTACAACACAGCCGTGTAACAAATTTTCATTTTAATGGAAGAGATGAAACCAACAGATTATGATTGTTTTTCCCCAGCAAGGTATGCAAAGTTGCTACACCCTTTACAGAAAGATAAACTTGATATCTGTGCCAAAGGAGAATGAGTAACGTTTCTAAATCCCCAGGCTTCTGCTTAAAGTCCCTTGACTTTGGCATCCTGCTTACTTGTCCTTGTTGATACATATGTTACCTTGCATGGATCAAGGAGGAACCTGTCCTTGGTATCCTAAATAAGTGGGTTGGCAATATCATTTATTTTCTGAAGTGGGGCAACTTTGAGAGTGCAAGGGAGCACTACAAATAATGACTCAGGGACAATAGGTATAAACCAGGAGTGTTGGAGGCAAGCATGACTTAATGGTCATTCTATAGATAAATTAAGGGAGGTTATAATTGGTTTCAATTAATCTAAACTTATAATTCTGCTTCAGAGAAAGTAAAGAGCACTCCTTCTGCTTGCTGGGTCTACCCTCTTGGTCATCTTCAGGGGCCCTGTTTGCTGCACGGGAAAACTCATTATTGTCTGTCCCAACCACTGAAGAAGGCCGGCTCCAGGGATCAGGGCCACTTGGATGATTGAAGATTTTCACTGCTGGGGAGAGGCTGTGTGACAATATGGGTAACACCCAGGATCTTCCTAGCATTGCCTTTGATAGGGAATTAAGGTCATAGGAAACTCATTGAGAGGTCTGTCTCTTAATGTCTTCAAATTCTATCTTGTGATCAAAAGAACTGAAGTATGGCCTGGCCCAGGGATGAGAATGATTCTAAGTCTGGCAGATGCACAGTGGATGAGAAAGATGCAGATCCTCAGAGAGGAAGGGCAAGAGCGCTTCCATCAGGACCAGCGTGTGAGCAAAGGCCTAACAGCAGGGTGCCAGCTGCTATCCAAAGCAAATTAAAGACCCAAGCCACATCACCAGTGCACTCGTGTGTTTGCAGGGCTAGGCTTATTTAGAGGGACACATTTTCTTTACAAACCTTTCACCAACTAAAAACACATAGAGATGCCTCAAAGCATCAGCCCTCCCTAGTAGCCTGGTGTGTGCACGAAGCTGCTGCTTCTCATTTGGCCTTGTGCTGTCAGCTCAAGTGCAGCATTTGGGATTATCTAGACAATTATTATGTTGGTGTTCTAGCTGCCTCTCAAGTGATTTCCCTATTAGGGACTCCCTAATAGAAACATTTTGTTTTCCCCAGAACAACAGTTTGGATATCCTTCAGATAACCATCCTTTGTAATCTGCGCCAGAATTTGGATTTATTTCCACAGCTTGAACATAACCCTTTTCTCCTAGTTGTCTTGGTACGTGGTGTTCTTGCTGCTAATTTATGGGGAGCAGTTTGCAACATGCTCTCCAGATTGGTGATCATCATTTTCTGGTTTGGAAAACAAAGACGTTTCTTACAGTGGAAAATTCTTCGTGTGCACTCATAAATTTGTATACGTGTATTTTAATTTTGCAAAAGATCAGGGAGCTATTGTGGTTTGTTGGAAAACCTCTTCCAGGATTAAGAGATACTCTTATGACGCCAAGTCAGAAGCTTTTGGCATTTGGGGCCTATTTATTATTTATTATGACTCAGATTGACACTTAGTCGAGTTGGAATTTCAAGTATGCAACATAATGGCTAATTCCCTCAGTAATAAATTATGCCTACAACTCTACAAACTCTAATAGCTGCCATAAGGTGGATGGCAGTGGTTGTGATTTTAGGCCGAGTGGCTTGGCCCTATCACATCTGATTGACTTAGAGAGATTAGATAGGTGAGCCCATTCTTTCAGTTCAATTATGCAGCATTAGTGAGGCTTAAGTATGGATGTAATACATGGACCAAGACTAAAATGAACATGAATACCTAGTATAAATTGGCATCACTTTGGTTTTCTCATCACTACCTACAGACTTTTTTAAAAAAACTCTCTCCTTAGATTTAGAAAGCTATCCAGGCTGTCTTGATTTTTGTTATCTGTGCTTCTGGAGCCTTTACTGAAATGCTTCTGCCGGCAAACGTCTGACTAGCTCCCTGTTCTTTCTTTTTTTCTTTTTTTTTTGAGACGGAATCTCACTCTGTCATCCAGGCTGGAGTGCAGTGGCATGATCTCGGCTCACTGCAATCTCTGCCTCCCATGTTCAAGCTGATTCTCCTGCCTCAGCCTCCCGAGTAGCTGAGATTACGGATGTGTGCCACCACTCCCAGCTGATTTTTGTATTTTTAGTAGAGACGGGGTTTCACCATGTTGGCCAGGCTGGTCTTGAATTCCTGACCTCAGTTGATCCACTCACCTCAGCCTCCCAAAATTCTGGGATTACAGGCATAAGCTACCACACCCGACCTTAGCTCCCTGTTTTTATCCACAAAAAGCATCTGTTTGCCTCCTTATACCTTCTTTTTTTTTTTTTTTGAGATGGAGTCTTGCTCTTGTTGCCCAGGCTGGAGTGCAATGGCATAATCTTGGTTCACCGCAACCTCCACCTCCTGGGTTCAAGCGATTCTCCTGCCTCAGCTTCCCGAGTAGCTGGGGTTACAGGCATGTGCCACCACACCTGGCCAATTTTTGTATTTTTAGTAGAGACAGGGTTTCTCCATTTGGTCAGGTTGGTCTCGAACTCTTAACCTCAGGTGATCTGCCCGCCTTGGCCTCCCAAAGTGCTGGGATTACAAGCATAAGCCACCATGTCCGGCCCTCCTTATGTCTTCTAATTCATTCAGAAGTGACTGCTCGTTGCTTCTTTCCTGGCCAGAATAAAAAAGCCTCCCCTGTGTACTCTGTCTCAGCTCAAATGAAAAGGGAAACTCAAAGAACACACCCTAAAATTCACTCAGGAAGATCCTTCACTCATCAGGAACATGTTCCCTTTGGTCATCATATATATTCATCATCTACTTTACTAGATTTGGAAACTTCTGCAGTTTCAATCAAAGAAACGGTGGTGGTATTCAAAAGGAAGATGAGGAATTCGTTGGAAAACTACAATAGTGAGAAACTTGATGCTCCATGTGAATAATCTCTGACTCACTTTTTTGTTCATTCATTAATTCATTTGTTCATTCTGATAAAATTTATGGTGTGCCTGAACAGTATTAGACACTGTGCTCAGTGCCAGAAAATTGAGATAAATGACACTATCTCTTTTTTTGCTGATGATGTAATAGTATACCCAGAAAACCCAGGAGACGCTAATAAAAATGTATAAGAATATAATTCTTGAAAGATAATTGGATCAATAATAATTTAAAAAACATAAGAGCTTTCTTCCATGCTATCAATAAAATGTAGAAATGAAAGTAGGAAAAGTATTTTATGCAAAATAATGACATAAAACTACAAAATATTTAGAAATAAATTTAGCAAGAAAAGTGAAGACTATATGAAAAAACATGAAATAAATCTCAACAACCAGAAGGTCATACCACATTCTTAGAAGGGGAGACATTATATCATAAAAATGTCAAATTACCCCAAACTATTACATACATTTAGTATAATACCAATAAAATCTCAAACCATTTTTAAGTGGATGAAATAATCTCAAATTTAATATAGAAAAGTCAACACCCCAAAACAACAATACAAGTATCTAAAAAATAGATACTTTTATTATTAGATATCAGTATATTCAACAAAGCTACTATAATAAAAACTAATATGGTATAGGCACAGAATAAACAAATCAGCAGAATAGAATATAGAATCAAGAATATATCTCAATGGTAACAGTAGACACTGAGGATTACTAGAGCAGGGAGAGAGGGAGTGGGGCAAGGATTGAAAAACTAACTATTGGTTACTATGTTCAGTACCTGGATGACAGAATCAATTGTACCTCAGACCTCAGCATCACACAATATACCCAGACAACAAACATGTACATGTACCACCAAACTATGTGACAAAGGTGGTACCTCAATGCAGTAGGAAATGAATGATATATTTATTAAATGTATCATTAATAAACAGTAACATTATAAATCATTAATAAATAATGCCAGTGTAACTACCTTTCTTGAAGAAAATAAAGATGGACCTTACTACACAAAATACTCAAATATAAATTCCACGCTGGGCACAGTGGTGCAGCTCTGTAGTCCCAGCTGCTAAGGAGGCTGAGACATAAGAATCGATTGAACCTGGGAGGTGAAGGTTGCAGTGAGCCAAGATTGTGCCACTGCACTCCAGCCTGGGCAACAGAGCGAGACTATCTAAAAAAAAAAAAAAAAATATATATATAATAATATATATATATATATATATATATATATATATATCTATTCCAGATGCCCTGAAGATTTAAATGTAAACAATAAGATAATAAATATTTCAGAAGAAAACATAAGAGATTATATGTAACCAGTCATGAATACTAAATAAATTATGAAAGAACATATATTTAGAATGAGAAAAGAGTTGCAATCAATTATGAATTTGAAAAAGCTGACAAATATCACACACATTAAAAATACATTCTTTGGTTTCATAATCCTTGATTGCCCCTTCATATTACAACAATTTTACAATACGTTTTTCAGAGAGAGTATAGAGAGATAACTCAGTTGTTCTAGCATGGTTGATGGAAGTTTTAAAAAATTACTGATAGTTTATAATAATTTTTTTTCAGTGTCCCAAGTTAGGTTAATATCACATAAATTTTTAGAATTGATGTCAAATTTGGAAAAGCCTTTATTGAGGAGAAAACTTCTGTCTTTTTGAGGTATCAGCGAAACCTGAATTCTCTGTGTCGGTGGATCTGATGATTAGAAGAATTTCCCACAGATGATTATCTTCTGGCTGTCTTCTGGTTTCTTCTCCTTTCTACCTAACATACTCCTGGTGCTGGGCATTCAAGTTCATGTTCACTTTGAGATGTGATCTCTTGCCCTGCACCTCTGTGTGACTCAGGAGCCATAGGAGTACTCCTAGAAGCCAGTGCTAGGATCCTATCAACGACATAACTAACAGAATTGACTGAGATCCAGCTATATAGCCTCCTTTTCTGCTAAACCCTAATGAAATATCCTCAACTCACCTTTCTGTTAGCTGGATCCCCCCAATGCTCATGGCCTATCTAATGTCACTCAATATAGAAGGGAAATTGGAGTAGAGAGAGACAGCAATCTTAAGCATTTTGGTTAAAATAGCTTAAATTTTACAAAAACTTGTAAAAATATTGACCATGTTGCTAGGCCATCGCTGAGTCCCCCTCTCAGGGCACTGAACTTAAGCTTCATTAGTTTACTGTTATTACGTTTCTTCTTTTATTGGCAGCCTGCTTGATGCTCTATTGGAGACAGTATTAAGCTCACAGTGAGTCTCCCTGGCCCCCGCCCCCCATCATCTTTGTCTGTATGTGTGTGTCTGTGTTTATAGCGTTTAAAAATTTCCATGCAACTTTTTTTGGGTCACACTACAGCATGGACCCAAATAAGTCAGCCTTGCTTTTCTGGCTTCAAATCATTTTTTTTAAAACCCTGGATCTCAATGCAGGAACATTAAACACTACGACTGCAGTAATTTTAGAGTCAATGTCCTGAAAATGAGAAATTCCGATGAAATGATGTACTGCACAACATCATTTCCAGCCCCTGCACCACCACTGAAGCTTTGCATACATTTTCCTCCTTCATTTTCATATATATTATATCTACCATCAATCTTGTGGCAAGTTGCAGAGCGGGGAGATTGGGTGACATGGTTCTCTGATTGAAGATCAATCCATAAATGGTCCTTTCCTGCTCTGGATGAAAAATGTGAGAACACAGCATTGCTACTCATGGGTCTTTCTTTTAACCCTGGTAGGAACTTCAGTCCTGGTAATAGTAGCAAAGCAGTCAGCCAAAGATCTAAAGAGAAGAACTCATCAAAAGGAAGGAAGAAAAACCACAAGAAGTGATTGATCACCTGAAGACCATTTCTGATGAGTTTGAATTTAAATACAAGAATCCCTGAAACGTCAAAAGAAGGCCTTGGATAAAGAACTCAAAGCCCAATTAATCTGTGGGAAAAATGCTTTTCTTTATTAATGGACTATTTTTAAAATTTTCATGCCCCTCATAAGGTTTTGGTCTCCTGAACATAAGGGCTTAGTGCAACCAGTTTTGCAATACTTTCATTTTAAAATTGGAAGGCTTATTCCTCAGATCAAGGCCTTTTCTCCTTTCCAAGAGATGTAATCTTATCTCTGTTCAAAAGCTGCACTACCCAGGGGAAAAGTGTAAGTGTATGTGTGCCTGTGTCTGTGTTTAAGTCCATTCTTATCAGCTTTGGAGGAGACTGCATTGCAAACACACACACACACATACACACACACACACACACACGGTTTTGACATTACTGGTCTAACCACATTGCAATTGCAATAATGAAAAGCAGAATGGGCAGAAGCCCAGGGGCTTTGGGTGTATTTTCCAGAATGGATTACAAAAATTGGTGGGGAAAGAAATAGCTTCATGTACAGAAAACGATTTGGAAATAAGGGCATCAAGAGCTTTCTGGGAAGAAATGTGAACCAGATGGAAAACCCAAAATTAAGGATGATGATGAAAGGAAAGAAGTAGTTGTTTCTTAGAAGCAGTGGGGCAGGGAGGAAGGGGGGGACATGTGCAATTCTCTGTTACCTAGTTGTCAAGATACTAGTATAAGAGGAAGGGTAGTACAGTGTAAATGACATAAGGTTTGGGACTATGTGATTCGTGTTCCTGCTGTTCTCCAGATTTGCCTGCTCCAGCTGCCTCTGGGTGCTGGCCAGTTGCTCAGCAGAGAAGTATTCACCACTACCTTTCCCCTATCTCTTAACATTGTCAGCTGTCCCAGCCTCTCCAGGGTGAGGACCCCGCCCCACCCCCTTTTTATTTTTTTGAGACAGAGTCTCGCCCTGTCACTGAGGCTGGAGTGCAGTGGCGTGATCTCAGCTCACTGAAAACTCGGCCTCCCAGGTTCAAGTGATCCTCCCACCTCAGCCTCCCAAGTAGCTGGGGCTATAGGCATGCACCATTACGCCTGGCTAATTTTTGTATTTTTGGTAGAGACCGGGTTTCGCCATGTTGCTCAGGCTGGTCTTGAACTCTTGACCTCAAGTGATCTGCCTGCCTTGGCCTCCCAAAGTGCTGGAATTACAGGCCTGAGCAACCGTGCCCGGCTAGGACCCTGCTTTTGCATGGCTTCCCTATGCTTACTGGGCAGAACTGCAGCAACCCCGCCCCGGACCTTTCCATCATGCCTAGGCTCAGAAGCGTTGGGAAATGGCATGGGATCTGACCTCCCCAGTGGCTGACTGAGAGCTCAGCTAACACAGACACACCTAGACGTGTTGGGAGGTTCACACTTCTAGAAGTGTCTGGCATCCTTTGAGCAGTGAGAGAAAGAAGACGGGAAAGACCTGGCAGATACATTCTGTTCCCTCTGTCTTCTGGACTATTGTGAGAAGCACATGGCATCTCTCTGGAGATGTTCTGCATAAGAAAGGAACCAGCTGCATTTTCTAGTGATGCTGTGGCCAGCCCAGTGATGAGCCACACTTACATGTTTTCCCACCTTTCTTGCCTCCCTTCCCTTTCCCCCTTACTCTTACTGTCCTGAGACTGCACGCCTTAATAAAGCATTAGCACACAAGCTCTACTTCACAGGCTCGGTTTTCTAGGAAACCTGGGCTAAGACGAGAATATTTTTCAGCTCCTTATATATCACAGTGGCGCTACTAACCCTGCTTTCCCACTCATGGGAATGGGTATGCCTTCAATGAGCAATGCCATACAATATTGCAAGCCATAATGTGATACTGATAGAGATATCAGATTCAGTGCTATGGCGATTGCTGATTACTTCAAATATCATGCCATTAATTTAGGTATGTAGCATGTAAATGGTAGTTTAAAAATAACACAATAGGGAATGATCAGGTTGGTTCTAAATAGTTATAATCCGAGGAAAGAGATTACTGAGTTTTTAAGCCACTGCTTTGTATAATAATTGATATAATTTGTTTATGAAACACTTGAATGTATTCATTTAACAATACAAGGCAAGGCTAATAATAAAACTTTTGTGATCAGTTTATTAAGCATTCTTAACTTGATAGTGGCACAAGTGGTTTGCTTCTTTCCAGTTACTGTTATCAAATATATGCCATAAATCTTTTTGTATTACTTTTCTATTGCTGTGTTACAAATTACCACACATTATCAGCTTAAAGCAATACCCATTTCTAACATCACAGTTTCTGTAGGTCAGAAGTCTAGCATGGCTTAAATTGGTTCTCTGCTAAGGGTCTCACACTCAAGGAGTCAGCTAACTGGGTACTTACCAAGGGATCTTGGAAGAGCTGACTTCCAAGTTCATTCAGGCTATGGGCAGGACAGCCTTGCAGCTGTAGGACTGAGGTTCCTGTTTCCTGATTGTCAGTGGGGGCTTCTGTCATCTCCTAGAAGCTTCTCACGTTCCCTTGCCAGGGGCCTTCTCACTGGTTATCCACAGGCCCATTCATAACATCAAAGCGGGGAATAAAATTCCTCAGTGTACGTCCCCATTATGCTCAAATCTGACTTCCTCTTCCGTTGCCCGTCAGAGAAAACTCTGCTGTCGTGGGCTTATTAGTGAGTGGAGTGCTCCTGTACTCGTCCAGGTCCTTAGAGACACTGTGTCTCTAAGAGCAGAACAGAATGTATCTGCCTGGTCTTTCCTGTCTCCTTTCTCTCACTGCTCAAAGGATGCCAGACACTTCCAGAAGTGTGAACCCCTCAACACTTCTAGGTGTGTCTCTAATCGCCAAAATGGGATTAGATGTGCAAGGGATTTATTGGGGGAAAAATGCTTGTGAAGGCGAAGGAGCAGGAGATGGAGGAGGCCGAGAGCACTACCAAGTTGTGATGTTGATCTGACCCCTGTGAAGGAGACAGGGAAGGAAAAAGAAGGAAGGTATTAGACAACGGTGCTGTTCGAAGATACTTCCATCAAGGCTGTCAGGAATGAGCCTGGCTTCGCGTCCCTGCTACACTCAGTCATTGGTCTGGGAGCAGCCAAAGGAAAGCGTGAACTTGGTTCCGATGCAGTGGTAGATGGCAGTCTGCGGCACTGGGCTGTTATGTTCTCTGCAGTAGGAGATCTGAGAGCACATTTTCATTGCCATCACGACTGCAGACTCTGGTGCTCTTCCGTAGGCTACACCAGTGACTCATGATTACAAAGATTCTCCTTAAAATGCCTATACCTGGTAGTTGTCTGTGTGTTTATACTGGAGAGAGGTGGTAGGGCTTGACGGGGCAGCTGAGCAAGTTCAGCCTCTGTCATAAGAGGCGACCCCTCAGCTTATTTTTGGCCCTCTTTAAAGTGTGGTATCATTCTGGTTCTTTGTTACTAGCTTTGGGTTTGGTAGCCAATTTTGGGAACAACATGAAAAGGTTCTCTCATCCTACTATGTCTTTCCATAAAGGAACAAATCGAAGTCCCTTGTATACTTCTTAGGTGTTTAGTTCTTCTTAGTGAGAATCTCTACAATCTCTTGTTTATTGTATTCTTTTTCTCTTTAAAAAATTTCTCTCAGTATGAAAGGGGCATATTTTCTTTTTTTTTTTGGTTGCAGAAAGGTGATTTTATTTAGGTAGAGAAAGAGAAGGAAAGGAGAAGAAGAGAAAGGCTTCCACAAAGAGTGTGGAAGGGGATTCCAGAGGGGAAATCCCGGAGGGGGGCTCCCACCATGTGGGAGGGGAAAAGGGGCATATTTTCTTTTTCTTTTTTTTTTTTTTTTTTTTACATATTTTCTTGCATTTTAGGTTTTGGGGTACATGTGAAGAACATGCAAGATTGTTGCATAGGTACATACATTCATATGTACATAGGTACATACAATGTTGCTTGCTGCCTTCCTCCCCCATCACCTATATCTGGCATTACATGTTATATTTTCTTTAAAAAAAAAATGTGAAAATTGCCAGGTGCGGTGGCTCACGCCTGTAATCCCAGCACTTTGGGAGGCCAAGGTGGGTGGATCATGAGGTCAGCAGTTCAAGACCAGCCTGGCCAAGATGGTGAAACCCTATCTCTACTAAAAATACAAAAATTAGCTGGGTGTGGTGACGGGAACCTATAATCCCAGCTACTCGGGAGGCTGAGGCAGAAGAATTGCTTGAACCCAGGAGACGGAGGTTGCAGTGAGCTGAGATCATGTCACTGCACTCCAGCCTGGGCAACAGAGTGAGACTGTGCCCCTGCCCCCAAAAAAGTGAAAATACCAAAAAGTCGAAAGCAAAAAGTTATACAGTGATCTATAATCTAAAAATGACAAACATTAATATATTAAATAGTTTCAGGCCTTTTTTTCTATAGAATTTTATTTTCTGCTTCCCTTTCCTCCCCTAAAAGTTTATAGCATAAACCTGGAAATTTTCTTTTTAAAATAAGTTCCTGGTGATTGTAAAAGTAGTACTGGTTCATTGCAGCAAATTGGTAATATGAACTGTGATTCTGTTGCCTAGATAGCCACTATTAATATTGTATTTCCTCCAAAAATGGATAAAAACAAATCTGTGATAATTCTACTTGTTTATTTTGTATCTATTCTTTTTCGTTAACATGTTATGAGCGTGTCCTCAGATTATTGACTAATCTAAAAGGTAGCAATTTAAATGACTGCATAATTTTCTATAGTGTGAATTCTCCTGTTGTTTATGTAAATGTCTAACTATTCACCATTATAAATAGTTCTGTGACATGCATATTTCCTTACCTTTGTTAGGATTTTCTTAGGGCAGATGCCTGGGAGTAGAGATACTAAGTCAAAGGTGATATATATTTTGAAGGATTTTGATAACTATGTTGCCAAACTCTTTTCCAGAAATGTACCAATTTGCACTCCCATCCACAGCCAATGAGATCATTTTCTATTCTTAACCCACCGCCCCTCCTTATCTTGGTTTCATCTCCCTGGTAGTTTCTCTTTTGTATCTTGCTTTCTTTATCGTGTGAAGATGTCCTGAGCTCATGGTGAGGGAGATGGTTTTCAGCAAGAGTAGAGCAACCGATCGTTTTTGGTATTTCTTTAATTCAGTTTCTCATTTCCGAATTTAGACTCTACCATGAAGCACATACATTTTCCTTTGCATCTATAGAACAGAGATTTGAATACGCCTGTGTCTGGCTTGCTGTAATCATAGGAGGCCTTTCTGATTTTGCTACTTATATTTTTTCTGCTTCCTCAGAAGCAATCTTTTTCCATCTTGCTTTTCATCTACAGCCTTTGGCTACTTTGTTCCAGGAACCAACTTCTTTAGAGACTGCTTCTGACACAGAATTTAAAGTGACAGTATCCCTTCAAACACAGTAGAAAATTGAACAGAAAATTAACTGACTTCATTATGGTCATGGTTGCAAAATGTTTTGCTGGCTAGGCTTACAGGGTTAGCTTCTGACCCTGGAGTGGCATGTTTCCTTGTGAGGAACTGTTTCATGCGTTGCTTAAATCTTGGCCTCATTGGCATCGGTTCTAACCAACAGGAAGTGTTAGCTTTGCCTGGAAAAGACTTGGGGACATCTTCATGCTTTCCTGTGAGGTTTGGTTCTGTACTTGGGATTTCCAGACTTGGGTCAGTGAATCGTGGTGGGGGTGATGGTGGAAACTTTTGTGACTGGGAGACAGACTGCGTGCATCCGCTTACTCCAACCTCCACTGACGTCTGGTGCCCAGCGAGACAGGCAGATGTGTTTCCCAGTCAGGGCTCTCCCAGTGCACCAGGCCTGCATGGCCAGAGCTCTTTCATTAGGACCCAACTTTTCTCTGATGTGATGTCAAGTTTCTATTTTTCCACAGGCCTTTGATGTCTCCACAAGACATGAGAGAAAAGTTTGTTGGAGATTTTAATCCCAAATTTTCTCTTAGTCTGATACCTGAAGCAGAGAAGGCATTGTACTGGATTCATAGTTAGGGTAGAGGTACCGTGCCTCAGTTCTTTACCACTGAGGCTACTGATCTCATATTGGGAGGCAGAGTCATTTTGTCCATGGCTGTAGTCACACGAACCCCCACATCTGACAGGTAGCCCTGAGA
Source organism: Ateles fusciceps (assembly GCA_036589455.1). NCBI lineage: Eukaryota > Metazoa > Chordata > Mammalia > Primates > Atelidae > Ateles > Ateles fusciceps. Next base: position 382,481 of record JAZHEH010000800.1, on the reverse strand, counting down.
AGACCATGGTGGCATGAACTCTCCTGAAGGTCCCATTCTCTCTGATATTCCAGGGGAGGAGCTCTCATTCCCATCTGTTCTGTGTGAGCACAAGGCCAACACAGCTGGTCTCAGACATGATCACATCCATGTTGATAGAAGAATGTGTTCAAATGAGCAATCTATAGTTTGGAGATTTAATTAACCCCACAGAATAACTAACTATTCTCTGTTCTCTGCACCGTGGCTTTCCATGAGTTAAGTATGCTAAGATCTCACTTTTGGGACATGACAGTAATGCCATGGCAAAAAACGTCCCAGGTTTAGCTAGACCATACTCTTTTTTGCCTACCTCTTCTAGACTGGAGAGGAAGGTGGAAGGAAATATTTCTTTTGTTCCGAGAACAAGGGTAGATTTGGGCCTAGCGTTTGTTAAATGAGAGGTAAGGGAAAAGGATTAGGGGAAGGAAGAGAAGTCTTGAGTCAGGGTTCTTGGGTCGTCTTTGCTTATTTTGAGCCTACTGTATGTACAAGTCAATAAGGGAAAAGCAACAGAATGATTAAATAAGGGCCCAGAGAATCCTAGCAGTGTACACAATCAGCAGGGAATATCTGAATTCAAGATTGAAACAATCATTATTTTCTATTTCTATACTCCCTTCCCCCTCTCCCTTTTCCTAGTAAATGCAGGATAAAACTCACTTCAAAAATCCCTTGAATAAAAACTAGTGTTATGGCCTCTCGTGAAACAAGCCTGTGGGTAGTTTGATTATAATTAGAAACAAAATGAGTCTAATGGGAGGGGAAAAAATTTTGAAATTTGGAATGGGACAAAATTTGGATCACCGTATAATGCTCTGGTAGATATCAGATTGGATAATACAGAGAAGAGGACAGAAGGAAAGAAAGAAAATGTTTAAAAATAAATTAATTGCAGCTACATAACAGATCCTTTAGCAAAATTAGAAGCAGCCTGAACCAACACAACACACAACTCTAAATTAATAGACTATGTTCAACTTAATGGCTGTGCAAGCCAGGAAAGCAATACAATGGTGAGTCACTTAAAATGAGGCATTATTTTTTTCTGGAACAAAGAAAAGAAAAGAGAACAAAAGGGTTGCGAGACTAAAATGAAGATAAAAAGTTTAAATATGTGCATCCAAAATCCTGAGGAGGCTAGAAGCATTCCAAAGCAAGACAGAATGAACAGTGAGAAGTGAGAAGACGGCACTGAAAGAAATGTTTTTGTGTTTGTTTGTCTTATTTTAGGCTTCACCACGGACGTAAAAGACAAGTCTGAGGAAAAGATGTAATTCTATGGAAGAAAAAAGACAGCAACGAACATTACCCAAGTAAAAACAAATGAAGATAAAGATCACTTCTTGAACAATGTCTTCACGTCCTGCCTGGGGAAAGTGGAAAGAGATGGAAAACTGGTAATTATTTCCAGCAGACTGAAATATATATTTAGGCAGTAAATTTTAAATTATTTTTCATTTTGAAATTTGCAGGTATCTCATGAATACAATTTTTCAGAATAACGATTGAAATGATGCAGTCAAAGAAAAGTCCCTTCTTTGGCCCCACCAAATCCCACTTTCCTGTTCAAAGAGTTGATCAAAAAACATACTAGAAATAACGAATCTGGAAGGTCATAATTTTCTCAATAAGAAAAATATATGCTAGCTATGCCTTGCTACTCTTATTATGCTCATTTTTGTCACTTTTGATTATCAGGCAACTTTGAGCATAAAATTTCTAGTATTGCTATTTCTCTTTTGAATTTTGTGATGCTAAAATGTTCTTGAAATTAAAATGTTCCACCCCTTCCCACTCTTCAAATCCCCATCTGTTCTCTTGTGAGCACAAGACCCACACAGCTGGTCTCAGACATGGTCACATCCACGTTGATATAAGAATATGTTCGAGTAAGCAATCTGCTGTTTGGAGATTTAATTAATTCTACAAGACACCAAAAAGTACCAGGTGGAAGGATGCAGATAAATAAGACAGGATCCCAGCCTTTAAGGAAATCCTGGCATAATACTAAACAAAACTCAATATTTTCATCCAGGAGAAGCTGGAACTGAAGTGATTAGTGCCTAGGCTTTGGAGTCTTGCAGATCGGGGTTTGAATCCAGCCCTGCCACCTAGCATTTCATGACCTTTAGAAAATGATGATGTTGATACTTCATAAGATTTTGTCATGCTTGGCCCTTTCACACCCCTCTGTGCCATCTCACACTTTATGGCAACAGATTCTATCCCTCTGACCACAGAAGTGGACCCAAGATAGGTCAGTTAGTTTTTATTATCTCTGGCCACAATGATTGGTTCAGAGATGGACACAGGATCTAATCTGGGCCAATCAGATTCCTTCCCAGAGATTTTATATTTTTCTATCTGGAGCTAGAAGGGAAGAAATTTTTTTTTTTTTTTTTGGATGATGAGGCTTTAAGAATGTAATTTCGGCTGGGTGTGGTGGCTCATGCCTGTAATCCCAGCACTTGGGAGGCCAAGGTGGGTGGATCACAAGGTCAAGAGATTGAGACCATCTTTGCCAACAAGGTGAAACCCCGTCTCTACTAAAAATACAATAATTAGCCGGGTGTGGTGGTGTGTGCCTGTAGTCCCAGCTACTCGGGAGGCTGAAGCAGGAGAATTGCTTGAACCCTGGAGGCGGAGGTTGCAGTGAATTGAGATTGCACCACTGTACTCCAGCCTGGTGACAGAGAGAGACTCCATTTCAAAAAAAAAAAGAAAAAAAATGTAATTTTAAGGGTGTCTGCAGCCATTGTTTCAGTGTTGTACGAACAGAGAATAAAGCAATTAAAAATATTATTTTATTATGTATTATTTGAAATAAGATCAATATATATGTAAATGTGTATGTATAAACATAACATAACCCCATTCCTTGACCTGTTTTTAGAGGTAATTACTATCCTGAATTTTGTGTTTATCATTTTGTATCACAAGCATAGATATAGCTAAACAATTTATTTATTTATTTATTTAGTTTTTTGAGACAGAGTCTTGCTCTGTTGCCAGGCGCTAGGCTGGAGTGCAGTGGCACAATCTCAGCTCGCTGCAACCTCCACCTCCTGGATTCAAGCAATTCTTCTGCCTCAGCCTCCCAAGTAGCTGGGACTACAGGCACGCGCTACCACGACCAGCTAATTTTTGTACTTTTTTAGTAGAGATGGGGTTTCACCATGTTGGCTAGGATGGTCTCGATCTCTTGACCTTGTGATCCGCCCACCTCAGCCAAAAATTATTTCTGAGCAGTTTTTTGAACTTTATAAATAATACACTCTATAATGTCTCCTTCATTCCACTACATGGACAAAGAAATTAAGAATTCTGACTATCTCAAGTTGTTGGTGAGGTCTGAAGTAATGGGAACTCGTGTATCTTCTACAGAAATGTAAATTAAGACAACCACTCTGGATAAATAATCTGGCATTATCTTGCAAAACTGAATATGAATGGAGCCTAAGATTTTACAATTCTATGTCTAGGTATATGCTCTGGAAAACATTTGCGCATATACGTTGCAGACCTTTAAAATGATTTACAGAGTCTCTCTTGATGAGAAAGGAAAAAAAAGAAAGTAAGCCAAATGTTATTGATAGGAAGATAGGTGACTACATGGTGCATTCACATGGCAGAGTAGTGAGCAGGAGTCAATATGGAGGAGCCACAGGTATATTCAGTAGCAGGAACAGATCTTAGAGGCAATATTGAGGAAAAGTAAAGATTTTCAGGAACAGCTGGACTCCATGGAGAGTTTTATATGCTGTCCTCTTGGACCTTAGATCAATAGCTGGCCCTGACAGCAGCCCACATGTTGGCCATCATACAAGCAGAGAGCAGAATCTGAGCTGGGCAGTAGTAGTTGCCGTTCCAGACCCTCCACATTAGTCACCCTAAGGAAGGGGGGAGCAGTGCAGAGTCAAAATATTCACCTTGGTGATAAGGCTGAGAGCCACTCTTTGCCTGAACAGCTGGACTCCTGAACTGAGTTGGCTCAGAGGGATAGAGAGTAGACAGTGAGGAATTTTTCTTTTGCTTCAGCATCAGAAACCTATGACCAGTTCTTTGCAGTTCTTATCTGGGTAGTCTATATGGTCAGACTCAAAAGGCTTTTAATTACTGATGTACTGTCATTGATACCATCTTTGAGGTAAATTAATGTAGCTCCTGATAGCTTCTGGTAGGAGCCCTCCCTGCTGGGTCCGTTTGGGGGTCTATGTGGTAATAAGCTGGTCATTTTGGGCTTCTCCTTGGAAAATGGTTTAAACAACCTCTCCTTTTATGATCTTAGGTACAGTACAAAGGCAAATTTAGAATTTGTTTTTGACACATGACATTTCTTCAAGAATCACATTGTGGAAGGGGATGCAGAGAAGCTGGTTAAGGAGTACAAAAATACAGTTAAATGGAAGGGATAAGTTCTAGTATTTGAGAAGAATTGTAATGCTCTCAACACAAAGAAAAATAAATGTTTGTGGCAATGGATATCCTGGTTACCCTGACTTGATCATTATACATTGTATCAAAATGTCATGTGTACCCCAAAATACGTGCAACTATTATATAGCAATAAAAAAAACATGGTTGATCAAGACAAAACAGCTGGAGATGAAAAGAAATTGGAGAATGGTGGGTTATCTGCATGTTTGATAGGGGGAAAATTGGGGAGACCTGCAAAATATAGTTAAATAAATGGGAAATACACAAAAAAATCACATTGTTTTACATTTTAACATCTCTAAAAATAAGGATATCTCTTACAATCAACAGCTTCTTAACCATTATGAAAGGGGGCATTTTTTTTTTTGTTTCCTGATGGTACCTAAAATAGAGAGGTATCTCACATTGGTGGTGTCTTAGACTTGATTAAATAGGATATATTTACCTACAAATAATCTTCTTTTGTTATTTTGCTAGTAATCATTTTTATACCTAATAATCTGTACATATAAAGAATAGCCACTCAACATTCATAAATTAGAGGTGGAGTCATTTCTGTAGTTATGTAGTGGCTGGAGGAGGAAGGGAGGGAGTGACTTCACAATGTCTCCACGGTACTGACCAGCAACAAGGAGGAGGCACTGCTGGAAGACAGCAAGGGAGCGAAAGGGACAAGAGAGAGAAGACAGTGCTTCCTTGATCTCCTGATTATACATTTTGCCCAGGGTTCCTTGAGTTTTAATAATAAAATCCATTTCCCTTGTTTCCAGAAAGTTTCTATTTCTTACAACCAAAGGATCTCCTATTTCAAGTGCTCAGCACCCTACCCAGGATTTAGTGAGTTCTCTTCATGTGCTTGTTGTTTTATTATTGTGCTAAGGGATTTATTGAGATTCACCAAAAGTCCTTGGAGAATAGAAAGGAAAATAAGGAAGAAGGTAATGATGTAGTCCCCAGCTGGGGCAGTTGTGGAGGGTCTTAAAAATGGATGATATTTGGACAGGTAGAAGTAGAAGCCAGAGAATCCATACAGAAAGAATGGCTGGGAAAGGCAAATGGGAGGACTTCACTGGGGAGGGAAGAACTTAGGAACTGGGATAATGTACATTTTGGAAAGGAGGCTGTGCTTGGCTTAGGGGGACTTCAAATTCCACATGATGGGATTTTCCTCTATTCTGAAAGGTTTTCAGAGGAAGCAATAGGGACCAAGTGATGGCTTTCTTTTTTCTTTTCTTTTTTTAACCAGAAAAGTGACAACCTAAGAACTTCCTTTAAACATATCACTCTGACACCAATGTGTAAGATGAAGTGGAGAGGAAAGGAACTGTACTGGGAGGGTGTGACAGTTTGGGTGAGAAGAAATGAAGGGGAAGTGTGATATCAATATTCCCTTTCTGTGTGACAATAAATGGTGGACGCAAAAGAGTGAACATAAAAATGGTCCATGTCAGCAGCCTCATAACGATAATCAAAATGGCTCGCCGCTGCGTAGCTGACCTCCTCCACACAGGCACTGTTATATTGACTTGATGAGCAGGTGAATCCTGGCCTCTATTCCTTTCTTCAGCTCTCCATGTTTGCCCACTACCTGGTCTTACCTTTTCCCCTTCCCACTCCCAGTCTCTTTTATCCAATTTTAAACAGTAGCATTTTCCGTTTCTTCCTGGTGATGCTGCACATTTAATCAGACCATTTCAGACATTCTGTGAGTGCACACAAGTGCCTGCATGGCCACACAGAGTAATTTGGGAAGAGCTGAAAGGTAACAATTTACACAGGCTGAGCTGGGGACCTTTTTCCTTTTACTGTGGCATTTTGACAGCAAGAAAAATGACATGAGGATAGCACTTATTGATTCACGAAAGGTCTTCCTTGTGAATGTGGATGCAAATTCATCTGTGCAATCTAGACAAATCTATGTCTATTTGGGAGGTAAAAAGCTATAGTATTATAGATGTTGTCACTGAAATTGACCTAAGAGAGATTCTGCTCTCCCAGTGGACAGTGGAGAAGTAATCCACAGACACATTTGACTCAATGAATGTTGTTATAAATAATATTGAAGATGATATTTTACATTTGGGAGAATAACTCTTACACAGTGGAAGTTAGGGAAAAATAAATTGGGAAGGTACTACACAATTCTGGCCATGTGGTCATTTTAACGATGTAGTAAAAATAGAGATGGAGCAAATGAGTGCTTCTTTATGAACACGAGCTGACTACTTAATGCTCTCAATCTGGAAGGATGAAGGTGGAGTAGGATGTGATAAAAAATTTACAGTGTCATGAAGGAAATGAATCAGGTGAGAATGTTTTCCTAGTGAAAAACAACTCAGAAAAATAAGAGCAAAGAATACATACTGAAGGTAGTTCGAAGACAAAGAAAAATGTGGCTTTACTTATTATTCTAAGAGATAGGTCAAAATACGGTAGAATTTAAGAAGGGCTTTGATAGACTCAAGGGTGTAACACTTGTAGTGGGCATGTGTAAGAAATAGGCCATAATTTTTGTTTTAAATCAGAATAATAACATATATTAATTGTAGGAAAATTAGAAAAATTGTATAAGCAAAATTTAAAAAATTTAAAAAATCTATAGTTTCTTAAAAATAACTATTGATATTTTGGTGTATATCTTCAAGATTTTATTTTTTTTTGTTGTTTATATATTTAACTTATCCAAATGGGTTAAAACTAAGATAAGCAAAGTTGCAATTTGCTTTTTCAACCTGCTATTTTGTGATATTATTTCCACGTCAATAAATTTAGAGCTACACAAACATTTTAAATGACTGCTGTGTGTTGGTTTGTACTGATGTGCTATAATTTCCTTAACCAATTTCATACTGCTAAAAGAATTCTGGGTTTTCCTGTATGTTTATCTTCTATGTTTATAATACTTTTCTCAACTTAATAATGTCCCATTGGATCTTAACTGTAATTACATTAAGTTTACAGATTAATTTGGAGGAAATCTTTACAATATGCAGTGATTTTATCTAGAAACAGTATATCTTTTCATTTTTCAAGTCTTTATGTATTTCATTAAAATTTTCTTATGAATATTTGTTCTGCATATTTCTCATTAACTTGATTATTAAGTATACCACATTATTATTATTACTTTTTACTCCTATGGTGAATGGTTTTCTCCCATTATTCTAGCTGCTTATTTAGGGCATATAAGAAAATTATTGCTTTTAAAATATTTTATTGTTTTAAATGGCCTCCCTGACAAACTTTCTTACTGATTCTAGCTGTTTTTCAGTTGTTTCTCTTAGGTTTTCCAGTTTAACTAATCAAATTGTCAAGAAGTAATAATAATTCTGCCTCTTCTTTTTCAATACCGATACTCTTGTTTCTGTGTACATTTTAATTGTCACACATTTCTAGAATGATACTAAGTATTAGGTGTATGCCTGTCTTGTTTCTCATTCTAATGGGGATGACTTTATGGTTATATCTTTAGATATAATATTAGTAATTGCCAGGCACAATGGCTCACACCTGTAATTACAGTGCGTTGGGAGGCCAAGGTGGGCAGATCCCTTGAAGCCCGGGGTTAGAGATCAGCCTGGGCAACATGGCAAAATCCCGTCTCTATTAAAAATACAAAAATTAGCTGGGCGTGGTGGTGCACGCCTGTAATCACAGTTACTTGGGAGGCTGAAGCACAAGAAATGCCTAAACCTGGGAGGTGGAGGTTGTAGTAAGCTGAGATGGTGCCACTGTACTCCACTCCCTCAACAGAGTGAGACTCTTGTCTCAAAAAAAAAAAAAAAAAAAGAGAAGAAAAAGAAAAAAGGATTGAGAACTTCTTAAGTCAATTTTGTTATTTTATTTTTTTCTAGTAAAAAAGGTCAATTTAAAAAAGATTTCAAATTAGGTAGCTTAGAGTTCTATATAATAATCAGTTTTTCATGTCTTAAGTTTTAATGCTTAGTTTTTACTGTTTATTGCTTAATAAGAAAATCTTTATGTTATAGATTTTCTACTAAGTGTATCTTTGGCCAAACATCACATAAACCATGGAAAATATAATGTGGTGCTAGTAGTATTTGCATTAGAATCTATACTATTTTGCTGACCGAAGAGTTTAGAAGAGTACTTTTTAATTTCTAAGTATTTTGATTTTCTTTGTCTATTATTTTGTTTTAAATTTCTGGTATTATAATTGTATTATTCAATTTCAGAATATTCTTATTCACTTTTGACTATTTGATCTTACAATGGAATGTGAAATCTTCTATGTTAATCTGTTAATTTTCTCTTGCATTTTTAATAGTTTTAAAAATATTTCAGTGCTATACTTAGCTTTTATATATTCATTGTAGATTTTGCTTTTTTCTGTTTCACAAATTAGTCTAATTTAATAATTTTTCTTGGCTTCAATGCTGTTTGTTCATTAATATTATTCTTGTTTTGTTTGCATTTCCCTGGCATATCTTTGCTCATCTCTCTCTCTCTTTTTTTTTTAACTGTTTCATATCATTTTGCTTCAAATGTGTGCCTTGTAAACAGTATATAGTTGAATTTTGATTGTTGATCCAATGTGTCTTTATGAGTGAGTTTTATCCCACTCACATGTATTCGTCTTATTTCTGTCACTTTATTTTACATATTTTTTCAACTTTTTTCTTTCCTGCTCTCTTTTCTTTTTCCCCAACATTGTTCTACCTAACCCCGGTCTTTTTTTCTGCCCCTCTCCTGCATATTATCTGAAAGTTACTTATTTCTAGTCTCCCAGTGGTTATTCTTAATTATTTAAAGAGTATAAACTCACGTTTGTCTAACAAGAATGAAATAATCTCAGTGACATGTAAAATGAATGATTTATTACATCTTCATTCCTTCTTGCTTTCACCCACCAACTCTTCAGATCCAAATAGCCAAGTTCAAAGAAATCTTATTAATCCTTTATTCTCTTTAATTTCTCCACAGTGTTTGACTATATTAAACCCTTTAAATCCACATTATTTTTATTAACTTGTTTTATACATTAACAAATATTTCTAAAATAATACTTTTTAGCATTTGTATTGTCTCAAAATCTTTTGCAAATTCATTTTGTAGACATTAATGATAAATTAATAGAAATTGGTTTCATTGTCCACTGTCACAATTTTTATATTGGAACATGCCTATATTTGAGTTCTATTTATGAATATTATTTCCTAGCATGCTGGAATATTCTTCCAAATAATTTTGTGAAAAGACCATGTGATTAATTTTCTTTCTGAGTTCTTGTATGTTTGATTATCTGCTTATATAATTGTGGACTTCAATGTTTAACTTATCCTCAAAATTCTACATACATTGCTTCATTATCTTTCATATTTAACATATATGTGAAAGTAGGATGGAAAACTGATTTTTCTTCTTTTCATTACCTGTTCCTCATTTGATCCAGGTCTTCATATTTGTGGTATTTCCTTCCCCAAACTTTCAGACTCCCTGAATTTGTTTGTTTATTTATTTGGGAAGAGAAGGTGATAGTTTTCATGGTAGAGCATGCCTATGTATTGCCAGAGTAGCCTTCCTTTGGCATAGATTGAGTCACAGGAATGTCAGTACTTCCTTCAGTTTTTAATCCAAATTTTAATTATGAAAAATTTCAAGTATGAAGACAAGTAGAATGAGTAGTATAGTAAACATCCACATACTCACCTCAAGTTTTAAAAATCAACATTTTGCTCTACTTGGCTTATCTCTCTCTACCTACATCTTCTTTCACCCCGAACTATTTGAGAATATGTTGCTATCATGACACTTTACTCCTAAATAATTTAGCATGTATATCCTAGCATAAGACAAATACCATTATTCTCTCAGAATATTAACCATAATTCCGTATCAGTATTTAAATGCAGTCCACCTATGCTATATCTTGAAAAACTTCCTTTCTGTTTGTGGACTATTTGTATAAATTTCTCTGTTTCCATGGGCTGATGTGAATGGTTTCTTTCTTATTTTAACATTTTGGCCATTTCAGAGGGACTGTGGGAGGGAAGGCAATTTAATGCATAAATTCAAATTGGCATCTTACAATGAATTTTCTTATGGTCCCTTTTTAAAGTAGGAATATCCTAGAACATGCTCATAGTTCATTACCATAAGCAGAGCGTTAGGCAGAATGATCCATACATCCGCTTTTTGTGGCACTTAAAAATTGTGTTTTGGACTAAAAATAAATATGTTCTTATATTGTACTCATAGAAATGTGTCGACCGTCCCTTCTAAATGAGGCCCTTCATTAAGATGTGTCAGTCCACAGAGGGGAGAAGGAAGATGAATCCTGAATAGCTGAACTCACTTAGCTAATGACCAGCAAGTCTAATAGGAAGACAGTGAGAACCACGTGGATTGTAGGATGATTACTGGTTAATTTTCATTAACAAGTTTCTAATGTGAATCTGTGTGGTGTGTGTCTGTGCCTAGTGCAAATCTAGAAAATCCTTTGGGGACGGATGATGAGATTATGTAGGACATTAGAAGACATGCAAGTTATTTGCCATTGGCACCATCTCACTCTCAGCATGTTTCCCAATCTGGGGACATTTTCTAATAGAGGAGTGGCAGAAGAGAAGCTAGAACTCTGAACAAGTGAGACTGGAGGCAAAATGGCTATGTGAATCACTCATCTCAAAGACTTTGAAGTTTGTGTTGCAAGGAGAGGTTACAGAAACCATCTACCCTAGTAAAGCATTTCACTGCCTACAAAGTAAATTTTACTTAAAAAGAAGCTATGGGTAGGCCATGCAAAATGAGATCCAGAAATAATTGGAAAGGCGGCAGAGGAAAAGATGAGAGAGTTTGAGTAAGTCTTGAAAGCCCAAAGGCTAAGAATGCCAAGATAATTTAAACACAGAGAAGATTCAAAAACACATGTAGCTGCAGGGAGGGTTGGCCAAAGAACAGAAACAGAGAAAACTATAGGAAATGGAAAAGAGGAGAAATGGAAAAGGATGAAGATGTTACCCTTACAGGAATGCAGACGCACACGGGAAGATGCCAAAAAGCCAGGCGAATAAGTGCTCTGGATGGAATTCAGGGTATGTAGCCGATTGGAATTAAAGCAAACCTCACCACGACACTAGTCATAGAGGATGGGAAGAAGACCAAAAAACCAGGGGAGAGAACCCTGTGGGTTTCAACAGAAGGAAGTATATTGTATTCAGAGGCACTTGAGCATGCAACATAGCATTAGGCACACCATCTAGAGAATGCAAGTGCAAAGGGCACACTAAAGAAAGGAATGTCTGGCCACACTATATATAAACCTGTAAATCTGAGATAAATGTCTCTTTGTCTACTCCAGTTACTGTTTGCTCCTTTGTTGACATGTAAAACATGTCCACAAAGTGGTTGGGGGGTGTATTTTAGTGCAATGAAGCTCATAGCAGAAAACAGAAGAGTGAGAGGATTTTATGAGATTGGAGAGTTACTTCATAAATATCACAAAGGATTTGTTCCTTTCTTCGTTGTTCCTGTGTGTTCTGCAGAATCAATATCGAGGTTTATGTCTTCGCACCCTGAGCACCTATGAATTTTGAACTTAATTGCAAATTGTTTAAGCCAGAGCATGTGTTGAGCTTTATTATCTCTTCCTGAGGCAGCCTTGGGATCATCTTTGAGGAACCCTGTCCTTCTAAAACTTAAGCTGCCTGCCTGGTTCTAAGCCTTGTGTTTTGGGGAAAGGATTTTGTTTGTAGTTGCATATTTGTGTTTTTGATCCAGTGGAGTTCGAATTTGCTTGTGAGGAATAATATTCATCCTTTGGCACCTGAAAGGTGAGATGCCATCTTGAATGACCAGAAACAAGAATCCCTCTTACCTTATCCTTTGCCTCTAGTCCGTCCTCTTTTCTATAGTGGAATGGTCTTTTTAAGGAATACAATCAAACCCACTGCTTAAGATGGTAAGTGAGGTCAGAATTAGCTCAAAGAAAGAAAAATAACTTTAAATTAGGAACTTATAAACGAAAATACTGTTTTTGTGGTGACCTTTTGTCATTTGGGAGAAGTCAGGTCTCTAGGAAGTAAAGAAGAGAAGAAAGAAAAGGAGGGAAGGAAAACATGGAAGAATATCTTCCTAGTCACTTAAACATTTCATGGGCATAAACTGTGTTCTAGATACTTTAACTTTTCAGTGACATTTTGGGCCCCTCAATTAGAGTGAAGGTTTTCTGAGAAAAGGGGTTATGTCCTGGGAGCTTTCGTAATAGCGACCACAAAGACAAACAGCCACATTCAAAGAAATCTTATTCATCCTTTATTCTCTTGAACTTCTCCGCAGCATTTGACTATGTTGAAAGGCTTTCTTTTTAGATAGTTTCTATTTCTGTCTTCACTACTACCACTGCTTTAGCGGCCTGAGCTAAAGTCCTGTTATCTGATGTCTTTACTGCAGTTTTATCTCTCTACTCCTCCCATTTCATCATTTACATTGTCAACAAAGTTATTATTATTAATTTGCATCCCTGCTTACAAAATTGTGATAGTTCCCTATTTTCTATAGGGGAAGTTAAAAAATTCTTGGCTTTGAATCAACCACAAACCCAGAAGATGGAGGATGATCGATTCTCTCCCCCTCAATTGGGGCCAGTCTTATTTTTCCTTCCTGAAACCTGCTCTACAGCCATGGGAGACAACAGGGAGCTCTCCAAGTGCTCCCTATTACTAATTTGGGTCTTAGAAGGAGACTATAACTCTGAAGACCTGCACATCAATTATTGTAGAGAACAGATGAAAGATTGGAAACCGAAGGGCTTTTCTAAACAATTGTGGTCTCAGCTGTCTGGGTGAAGTATTGTATCATTCTGAAAATAATACTGTTGCTTGTATACAGTGAGCACGGTGGAGAAATTCCATGGCTTAAGAGCAGAGTGGAGCATACTGGCTTGTCTTCTGCACGTTCGCTATGTTGTTTGTGCGGCTGAAGGGGGTGGTTGTTGGATATGGGGAGGCAAAGGGTGAAAGTGCAAGGGAAAGGACAAATGCCTCCATTTGTCTAAATTTACTCTGAACCACTATAATCACAAGAATCAAGTTTCATGGAGAACAGGTTCATGGGTGAAAGAAAGGCTTTTGAGAGACTATTTTTGGCTATTACTGTGGATGCTGTTACCCATAGTATGTCACTATGTGTATGATAACCATAGTTACCATATGTTTTCCAGGTTCGCATGTGTCAAGGTGGTAAGTTGTAATATTTACTTGGGAAAATACTTAATATCTATTTGGGAAAATATTTGCACGATCACCATAGCTATAGACTACAAAGAGAATGCATGGGGTGCCTTATTAAGCAAACAATTAGGAAAAGTTTAACGTACTGAATAAAGACAGTGCAAAGCACAGAGATATTAAATTAGTGCTACCACCTCAGTTCTCTTCTTTTCAGCAGTTTGGTAAATTTCATCTTCTTTTTAATAACCTTAAAGTGGAATAATTCTAGAGTTGAACTGATATAAGCATAAATCTTTGTGCTAGGTTTAGAATCTAGAATGTGAAATCTTGAATTTTTATGAATAAATTTCAGTAGAGAATGATCCATCAAGTTTGCATATAAACTTGAATTTAAAAAATCTGTGATACTTCCCACCATCACCATAAATATTTGGTCAGACCATCTTTTTTTGAGTTGTACATAGCACTTACTCTTCAGGTTCCTTATAAGCAGATGCCAAAATATAGAATGTGTGACAGAGTCTCCTAAATCAGGTAGGATAGAAGCTATAATTGGTATTGCCTCTCCACTTCCACCACCCTGTAAAGGTAGCAAAAGAGCTTCTTGCCATTATCTCACCTAGCCTTCTGTACGTTCATTACAAATATCTGCTTTTCTCCCAGCTCCATCAGAGTGGAAACCAATCCTGCTGATTTTCCTCAACACGGAACTTTGATAACCAAGTATATCTGGTCAGACTCTTAAAGCATTTTTTTTTTAAAAGAGATTATTGCTCTGCTGCCCAGGCTGGAGTGCCGTGGCATGTTCATGGCTCACTGCAACCTCGAACCTCTGGGCTCAAGCAGTCCTCCTGCCTCAGCCTCTTGAGTAAATATGACTACAGCAGGGTACCATCATACCCAGCTACTTTTTTTACTTTCCTACAGATAGGGTCTCACTATGTTGCCCAGGCTGGTCTTGAACTCCTGGCCCCAACTGATGTTCACACCTTGGCCTTCCTAAGCTTTGAGATTACAGATGTGAGCCACCACACCTGGTCAGTATGTCTATTTCTAATTCTGCACATTCTCAGCACAAATGATGCCAAGCTGCAGAATAATGGAGACTTCCTTTTCCACCTGCCTGTGCAAATAGGTAACCAGGCAAAATGTTCCATATGAAGCGAGCATATCATGGTGCTCATGATTTCCTTTTGAGCAGGAGAGCAACAGTGTGATCCATGGCTGGGATGTATCATTGAATCAGGGCTGGGATGCTTATCTGTGTTCTCAGTACCACCTCTCTGCCCTTGAGGAGGTTGGGCTTCTACTTGCCTTCTCTGTGGTCAAACATATTGCAAGCTCTCGATGTTATCTTCCAACCCCCGGACACTATTACCTCAGAATTTGCTGCATTTGGGAGGGCTCTGGCAGTGGCGGAACAAATAGATCCCTGGTCATGAGGTATCTCACTTGCCCTGGTGGGTCCGAGAGGGTGCTTGATGTCTTATCCACCCTCCTGGATCCCCACTTCTCCATCTTGTTTTGTGCCCCAGGAGGCTGACCTGTATGGGCTATAGCAGTGAGGGCTCCCAGGCCCTCAGTTTCTGGACGAGTTTGGCCACAGGAGGCACTGGCAGCAGATGGAAGGGAGGGAGGAGAATGAGGTCCAGGTATTTATTTCCTGGCTTCCTCCCTGTGTGGTCGTGGTGTGCTGGCTATCTCCCACAACTGAAGGTCTCAGTCCTGTCACTACACACAGCTTTGTCTCTGGATTCCGCTGTTGAGGCCGAGGGGAGGTGCAGTGCCCTGCTCTTGCTAGCTCTGAGGTAATACACCATCTCTTGTGGTCTTTCCTGTATCCTGCCCATACCTTTGTAAATAGTCCCTTAATTAAACTCTCCTCAAATAATCCAGTTTGAGAGTGCCATCTGTTTCTTGCTGGAACCCTAACTGATAGAATAAGTTGTTCTTGAATAAATGCTATTTGGTGGAGAATACTGAAGGACTTCACTGTGACCCCCAGAACCCAGCAGCAAGCAGTGCCACAGATGTACCTATGTCAGTTGCACCAGATCTCGCAGATGGGAGGAACACTCTCGCTGGTGTGGTTTCTGTTACTGCTTTCTGAGCTACTGCCTAGATCACTTGCTCCCTGGCCCGGGAGCCATTGCACCATCGCTCTGGCTTTTATTTGGAGCCTGAGAGAGAGGAGGAAGCAAGTCCTCTTCATTAGTGCTGCTGGCACAGAAGGAGGCATCTGAGTCAGCAACTGAGAACAGATGATTTTGAAGCGTCGCCTTGTCTCTGGTGCTGCTTCTCTCTCCTCTGGCACTGGCGGCCCAGGTCCATCCTGGCGTCAGGCGGCCACAAGGAGAGCTGCCCTGAAGCACTGGGCCCGCTGCCTCCTCCTGCAGTATTCTTTGGCATCCCTGTCCCCTTGCAAGGCAGAGCCTCATTAGCAAGTGAAATGCCATAGTTTCAAACAAACAAACAAGCCCTGAAGTCTGCCAAGTCGTCTGGGTGAAATCACAAAGAAATCTCAGTGTCCTAGGCCTCCTTTGAGCCCTAGGCTGCGGTAGGACTGACTTTCTTCCTGTTTGCTGGTGGGTGACTGTCTCCAAAGCCGTGGTGTCTAACCACCGACCCTACCTGATAAGCCTAGTGAGGTCCCAGAGAGCTGGGCTATCCTTTGTCCACTGTTGATTTAGGTGAACTAGTCACTGTTTGGGATTTAGCAATTCCCTTCCTTGCATCCTGTCCCAGTCACAGGTTCCTTGAGGGAACTTTTTTTGCTTTTTGGTTTTGGTCAGCTCATTGGAAAAAAACAGGGACTGTTCCATACTGAGGAAAGTAGTGAGGGACTCTATCTCTGCCCAAACGAGCAAAGCCGACTTTATCAAATTCAGGGAGTGCGGGAGTAAGGAAGACACAACAGAGTTGCGTTCCCTGGCAAAGAAATAGTAAACAGCAAAACAGTCATTTCAGAGGACAAACTGCTTGCCTCACTAATAAAGCATGGCTCATGATGGAAAATAACTCAGAAGAAAGTAGGGAGCAAATGGATTTAGTTGCTATGGGAACGCAGTTGGGAAAAATACATGAAATATGTAAATACTGTAATTTGGTATTTTAATGTACTTTTCTATGAAGAAAATTCCCTGACAACGAAAACTAACAAGTCTTTCCTCTGCTACAGACAGCACTGATTGACAAAGGCTGGGCAAGTGGGTTTCCCAATTCAATTTTGCCCCTAGGACCAACTATGTCTTTATTCTCAAGCATAAAAATCAGACACCCGGAGCAGTGGCTCTCAAGTCGGGATGCACATTAGACTTAGAGAACTTTCACAAAATGAGACACACCCCAGACTGGTTAAATCATATTTTCTGGGTAGTGGGTTGGGCTTTGGGATATTTTGAAAAGTCCCTAGTCTTTTCTGATGGGCAGCCACTGTTGTGACCAGGGCCCAGAATCTTGACTTGGTAGGGTTGGTGACTATAGATTGCTTATTTTATCATATGCCTTCACTAGGTTTTTATTTTGCAGATTTTTGGTGATACTGAGTGATTTGTACATTTTAATAGCAATAATGGGAAATGATTAGCAATCATGACTGCCATTATTAGTGTTATTATCTTCACCATAATAGACGAGTGCTTCTCTTATTTGTAGAAAACATATAATAATATAAAGTATTATCATTGAATGATAATAATGATTAATTGCTATTATTTTTAGAATTATAAATTGACAATTTGGAAAGTTTAGATGTTACTCTAAGTACTAAAATCAGTCTATATTTTAATAATTACCATCATTAATTATCATTAGCTGTGTAATAAATCAGTAGTAAACATTTATGTAGATATAACTGTTAAACTTGCTTAGTAATAATCTGTACTAGAGATTGTAAGTGGCATTTCTGTTTTCCTAATGGGAAAAACGTTACAAGCATCAGGTGATTCACATTAACTTATATGTTGAAATCATGGCATATCTGAGTGCAGAACTCCAAAATATCATCTTTTTTCCCTTTGCCTGGCTCCTGTTTCTTTTGTTCTGTCCAGTGTGATAAGTTACAATCCTTCTCCTGCGGCATCACTCCAGGAACAAAACAACAAATGCAGAGTTTACTGGTATCTAAAGAGAATTTGAATGAGTGGGGAAGAAGGATTTGTGAAAATGGTCGATATTACAGAAAGGAAGAATGAATTCTGAAAATCCTGCTTGGTTGGTTCACCTAAATTCAAGTGGTCAGGGTTTCAAGAGTCCATGGGGGGATTCCGATCTATGGAAAGCTTGCCTTCTTCTGCAACATTCTCTCTTCTCTTACCTTTAACATTATTGTTCCTATGGGTGAAATTTGGAGGCCAGTCCCTGGGTCCAGCCTGACTAAGTTCAGGTTGTATCATTGATCCAGGCTGCTGGGTCTCCTAGAAATAGGCACAGCATGCCTTCTGCACCCTCTCCTCTGGTGGTCTTTGGGATGTCTTTCCCCAACCCTCTAGATGAGGTTGGATTCTCTATTCTCTGTTATCTGCTTCCACAGCACCATTTTTGTCTCCTTTGTTGCCCTTATCCTAAGCAACTAAGTCATAATTACTTATTTAATGTCATTCTCCCAAAGCTGACAGCTCCATGAGGGCAGGAGATAGTAGTCTTCATTCTTATATCCAAATTACCTTTGCACAGTCCCTGGTCCATAGTAGATACTGAAATATTGCTGACTAATTTTTACTTTGCTGACCCTGTTTCAGATTCTTCACCATAATTTTTTTATTGTAGAAAATTTCAAATAAACCTAAAAGTAGACATTTTATAAAGAACCCCCATGAATTTATCACCCAGCTACTTTCAATCTTGTTTTAAAATTTTTTAAATTAAAAAAGATAATTTTTAGACTTTCAGCTCTGAAAACTCTTTAGATTGGAAGTCATCACTCCCATTCTTACAACAAGAAAAAAACTAAGAAGATGGAAAATCAAGGACTTTTCTCAGACACATTAGAGAAATGAAGTTGCAGGACAAATCACCCTGAAATCTAGAGAGACAGGTGAATCTAGAGAGACACTGACTCTGGGAAATGACAAAGACATGAGGGGTATGATAATTATTGATGGCTTAATCAATAGTCTAAAGTGAAGTACACCCATGGATATATGTTAAGGGCAAATGAAAAGTGAGGTGACTGAATGTGCTATTAGGTTGAAATGGAGAGGTCAAGTTACATATAGAGACCCAGGATTAATAGAAGTTAGCATTAGAGGCTTAAGCTGGGCAGAGAAAATGGACATTCTATGGTGAGAATACTTATTTGGGTTTTGTGTGTGTGTGTGTGTGTGTGTGTGTGTGTGCGCGCACGAATATATGATATATATGAGTTTACATATATATTTACATATATATATATATATATGAGTTTATTGAGTATTAACTCACATGATCACAAGGTCCCACAATAGGCCATCTGCAAGCTAAGGAGCCAGGAGAGCCAGTCTGAGTCCCAAAACCAAAGAACTTGGAGTCTGATGTCCGAGGGCAGGAAGCATCCAGCCCAAGAGAAAGATGTAGGTTGGGACTCTAGGCCAGTCTTGTCTTTTCACATTTTTCTGCCTGCTTTATATTCCAGATGCACTGGCAGCTGATTAGACAGTGGCCACCCAGATTAAGGGTGGGTCTTTCTTCCCCCAGTCCACTGACTTAAGTGTTAATCTCCTTTGGCAACATCCTCACAGATACACCCAGGATCAAAACTTTTCATCCTTCAATCCAATCAAGTTTATGCTCAGTATTAACCATCACAGGAGATACTCACACTTTTATGGGTTTTACCTCCAGGAAGTCCACCAGGTTCTCAAGGTAAAGATCCAAGAAAGATCCTCTGTGCCTTTGGTAGGGGGAGGGGAAGATACTCATTGTGATATACACCAAGAACATTCTCCCTAACAAAGACCCACTGTCCAGGAAAAATACCAGAACCTTACCTCACCAGGGAAAGGGCATCCCTCCCACTCTAGCCTCTTCCAGCCTTCCTTTCTCGTCTAAGTAAGGGTGGGGAAGCTATGCCACTGGAGCTTGTGAAAGTCACAGCCCAACAACCCAGGCCAATTGAAAGACTGAGATTTAATCATATGATTATCCTTCTTCCCCCCATACCTTGCCGCTACACCAGTAGGGCTCCAGTATAGTAAGAAAGGACTGCAGCTGAAATAAACGCAAGATTCACATACTCCTCTAAGAGGAATATTTAGGGAAGCCACAAGTCTAGAGGGGGAGGCAAAAACAAGGACACTGGAGAAATGGAAGCTTCTGGCTCCTACAATTATACCAAGCATTAAACACAATCTAACTCTCAGACATAGTAACATAAATCTTCACACTAAAAGCTTATTTACTCCAGTTTCTGTTACCTCATACAGCATGTCCAGCTTTAAGCAGAAAATTACAAAGCTTGCCAGAGGCAAGAATAAAATAGTCTGAAGAGATAAAGCAATCATCAGGACTAGGCTCAGATACGACACAGATGTCAGAGTTATCAGATACAGAATTTAAAAGAATAACTATAAGTTAAGGGATCTAATGGAAAAAGTAGACAGCATGCATGTACATATGGGTAACATAACAAGAGAAATAGAAGTTCTAGGAAAGAATCAAAGGAAATGCTAGAAACTAAAAACACTGTAACAGAGATGAAGAATGCCATTAATGGGCTCATCAGTGGACTGGACATACCAAGGAAAGAATCATTGAGTTTGAACATAGTTCAATAGAAACTTTCAAAACTGAAGTGCAAAGTGAAAAAAGAAAGAAAGAAAAAAAACTTACACAAAACCCAGAACTGATTACCCAAGATCGGTAGGTAAAATTTCAAAAGGTGTAATGTGTATAGTTGGAATACCAGGAAAAAAAGAAAAGAGAGTAGAGGAGAAAAAACATATTTGAAGTAATAATGGCCAAGAACTTTCCACAGTTAATGACAGGCACCTAAGAATAGATCCAAGAAGCTCAGAAAATGCCAAGCAAGATAAATAACTGCTTTGCATATCATATTTAAACTGCAGAAAACAAAAGGCAAGGGTAAAGTCTTGGAAAGAAAACAGGAAAAAATACCTTATGTAAAGAGGAACAAGGATAAGAATTGCTGTGGACTTCTCATCAGAAATAATGCAAGCAAGAAGAATGTGGAATGAAATATCTATCTCTAAATGTTGAAAGAGAATAAAACTCCACTAACCTAGAATTCTATATAAACTAAAATTATCCTTCAAAAGTGAAGAAGAAATAAGGTCACTCTATGATAAAAACTAAGGAAATTTATGACCACTGCATCTTCTTTGCAAAAAATATTAAATTCTTCAGACAGAAAGTGATATAGGTCAGAAACTCAGATCTATATAAAGAAAGAAGAGTGTTGAAAAAAATAAAGATAATATTTTTATTTTTCTTAATTGATTTAAAATATCCACCTATTTAAGATATTAGTAGTAACAATGTATTGGCTGATTATAGAGCATGGGTAAGTAAAATGAATGAATGCAATGCCATAAGGGATAAAAGGGAGCAATTAGAAATTGTCTGTTATAAGTTACCTGTACTCCTACGTACATAAAAACAATTTGAATTTAAAGTTTAAAAATACCATTTACAAAAGCACAAAAATAAATACTTTAGGCATAAATCGAACAAAATATATACAGGAACTATATTCAGAAAACTATAAGACTCTGAGAAAAAAAAGGGTCTAAATGAGTGGAGAGACACTCTGTGTTTGTGGATTGGAAGATTCAGTATTGTTAAGACATCAGTTTTTCCCAACTTGATCTATAGACTCAAAGCAGACTCAGTCAAAACTCCAGCTAGCTATATTGTATATATTGACAAACTGATTCTAGAATTTGTATGGAATAGCTAGCATGATACTAAAAGGTTGACACAGAGATCCATAAATTCGAGCCCTGAAATAGAACAACACAAATATAGTCAACTGATTTTTTTTTTTTTTTTTTTTTTGAGATGAAGTCTCACTCTGTCACCCAGGCTGGTGTGCAGTGGCACGATCTTGGCTCACTGCAACCTCTGCCTCTCGAGTTCAAGTGATTCTCCTGCCTCAGCCTCCTGAGTAGCTGGGACTGCAGGTGCACACCACCACGCCCGGCTAATTTTTGTATTTTTAGTAGAGACGGGGTTTCACCATGTTGGTCAAGCTGGTCTTGAACTCTTGACCTCGTGATCCACCCATCTTGGCCTCCCAAAGTGCTGGGATTACAGGCGTGAGCCATCGCACCTGGCCTAATCAACTGATTTTTGACAAAGAAGCAAAGGCAGTGTAATGGAGAAAGGGTAATCTTTCCACAAACACTGCTGAAACAACCGGACATCCAAATGCAAAAACCTGAACCTAGACACAGACCTTACACCTTTCACAACAGTTAACTTGAAATGCATTATATACCTAATTTTAAAGTACAAAACGATAAAACTTCTAGAAGAAATATGGGAGAAAATCTAGATGAATTTGTGTTTGGTTGTAAGTTTTTAGATACAACACCAAATGTACAATTTAAAAAATTGATAAATTGAACTGCTAGGGTTTAAATAGCCCCTCCAAAACTTAGATAGAAATTTTATTTATTTATTTTTGAGATGGAGTTTCACTCTTGTTGCTCAGGCTGGAGTGCAATGGGACAATCTCAGCTCACTGTAACCTCTGCCTCTCGTGTTCAAGCGATTCTCCTGCCTCAGTCACCTGAGTAGCCAGGACTACAGGCATGTGCCACCATGCCCAGTTAATTTTTGTATCTTTAGTAGAGGCAGAGTTTCACCATGTTGATCAGTCTGGTCTCGAACTCTTGACCTCAAGTGATTTACCCACCTCAGCCTCCCAAATTGCTGGGATTACAGGCATAACTACCGTGCCCGGCCTCATATAGAAATTTAATTGCCATTGTAAAAGTATTAAGACATGGCACCTTTAAGAGGTGATTAGGCTGTGAGGGCTCTGTGCTAATGTGTGGGTTTAATGTCTTTAAAAAGGGGCTTTGGCAGTATGTTTCTCTGTCTTGCACACATGCTTGCCCTCTGTCTTTTGCCATGTTACGACTTAGCAAGAGGGTCCACACAAGATGCAACCTCTTCATCTTGGACTTCCTGGCTCCCAGAACCATAAGTAAAATAAAACTCTTTTCATTATAAATTATCCAGCCTGTAATATTGTTATAGCAGCAGAAAATAGACTAAGTCAATAATTCTGCTCTGTGAAAGATACTATTAAGAGAAAGACAAGCCACAGACTGGTAGAACACATACCTGATAAAACACGTGTCTTGCAAAACACATATCAGATAAAGGATTTGTATCCAAAATATACAAAAAACTGTTAAAATCCAACAATAAGAAAGAAAAAACCAATAAAAAAATGAAAGATCTGAGCAGACATCTCACCAAAAAAATGTACAGATGGCAAATGAGCATATGAAAAGGTGGCAAACATTTGTCATCAGGGAGTTGCAAATTAAAACAACAACCTATTAGAATGGACAAAATCCAAACAATGAACAGTAACAGTTGCTGGCCAGGATGTAGAGCAAGAGTGACTCTTATTGCACTTAATATAGCTACTTTGGAAAGATAAATGATACAAAATGACATAGCTACTTTGGAAGATAGAATGATAATTTCTTACTAATTTAGTGATAGTCATGCGATATGATCCAATAAGCATGCATCTCAGTATTTATACAACTGATTTGAAAGTTTATACTCACACAAAAACCTACACATGAATGTTTATAACAGCTTTATTCATAATCACCCCAAACTGGAAATAACCAAGATGTCTTTGATAGGTGAATGGATAAGGAGACTGTGGTATATACACACATTACGATATTATTCAATAATAAAAATAAATGGGCTATTAAGTCACAAAAAGCCATGCATGAATCTTAAATATATTGGCATGAAGAAGCCAGTCTGAAAAAACTACACGATGTATAATTCCGATTATGTGACATTCTGAAAGAGGTAAAGCTATAGAGATACTGAAAGATCAGGGGTTGCTAGGGATTCTTAGGAGGAGAGAGGGTTGAATAGGTGAAGCACAGGGGATTTTTTTTTTTTTCTGAGTGGCTGAATTATTCTGGTAGGATGCTGTAATTATGTAATGGTGAATACATGACATTATGCATTTGTCAAAACCCATAGTACTTTATAGTGCAAGGAGTGAACCTCAATGTGTTTAAATTAAAACATCATTTAGGAAGTCGGAGGTCCCCAGATGCAATGCAGAATGTGATAAAACTATCTAGCTGCATTACAAATGTATGAAACAACCTCCATGAATGAGATGGGAAAAAAGGTACTGATCTAAGAAATGCTGGGAATGAGTGTGTGGGACTAAAGACAAATGGAAGTGTACATAAGCACTGTACTTTAGTTAAGAAACATGTTTCCTGTGGGAACATGCCTTAACAATTATGAAACCATATGTATATGGAAAAGGAATAAATTTTTTGAGACAGGGTCTCACTATGTCACCTAGGCTGAAGTGCACTGCCATGATCATGGCTCACTGCAGCTTCAGCCTCTCAGGCTCAGGTAATCCTCCCACCTCAGTTTCCCAAATAGTTGGCATCACAGGCACGTGTCACCATGGCCAGCTAATTTTTGTATTTTTTTTTTGTGGATATGGGGTTTTACCATGTTTTCCAGGCTGATCTCAAACTCCTGGGCTCAAGTGATCCTTCCACCTTGGCCTCCCAAAGTGCTGGGATCACAGGCATGAACTGCCACACCCAGCTGACATGGAATAATTAAGTAAATGAATGATAGGTGGTGGGAGTCAGGTTTCTCCCTTTTTTAGTGGGACATTTTTGATAAGCAAGGGGAAGGGGCTAAGAATGATCCTTTGTAGATACAGATTAGAGTTGGGGATATCAGTATGAACTCATCTTTAGCCTACTATAGACACAGATGAATACATGTAGACATTTTTTAGATATGTTTATATACATGAGTTAGTATACAGACATATATTTCCTCTTTTAGCTGAGGAGACCTGGAAACAACACCCCTGTAGCAACACAAGCACAGGTAGCACCCAGATCTTGGTTTCCAACACCATCTTCCACTAAAAAAAAAAAAAAATGAAAAATAGCTGATTCCAAGACTGGGGCAGGATAGATACAAGATGATCCTCAAACATCTTGTAGTGCCAGAAAGAAGGAAGTACTCAAACCCCCAAAACAAAACCCCAACAAATTAACCAAACAAAAATCACAAAACAATAACAAGAACAACAAACAAAACAGTGTTGGGTTATAACCCACAATATAAAATGAATACCCACGAGAGTAACACCATACTGATATAAAAAAAATAATTGTGTAAATAAACAAATGGACGAGAGTAGAAAAAAAAGGCACAGCATAGAAAAAGGGGACTAAATAGTAACTTTACGGTGGAGGAACCTGACAAACACTACCCCGGCCAGGTGATTCAGATGAACATCAACAACATTCATTCATGCTGATGGTGTGCATACTTCATATGATGCATTGACAATGGCCCTTTACCTCTGGGCCTTCCTTCCAAGAACTTATAACTCCAGTCTAATCATCAGACAAATCCCAATTGAGGGATTCAGTACAAAATACCTGACTAGGACTCTATCAAGCTATTAAGGTGGTCAAAAACTAGGAAATGCTAAGAAACTCATCAACAAGAGGAGCCTGAGGAGGCATAACTATTAAACATAATATTATGGATATTAGGTAAAACTAAGGAAATCTGAAGAAATTATGCACTTCGGTTAATGATAATGTACCAATATGGGCTCGTTAATTGGAAGACATGTACCACACTCATGTGAGAAGTTGGTAGTAGGGAAAATTTGGTATGGTGTATATGGAAGTTTCTGTATCATCTTGGTAATGTTTTCCTATCAACCTAAAATGGTTCTAAAGTAAAGTGCATTTTTGTTTTAGAAAGGAAACTTTTGGAAGTGCCTGTTGGGGTTGAGATGTGGTAAATCCAGGCCTACAGACACTGTCTAACTTACTTTGGAGCAGTTTGCTTGTAGGAAAATGGTATGTACTGAAAGGCCTAAGAGCTCCTGGGATGTTATTATTCAGGTTCTTGATGTTCTCCTGGAATATGAAATATAGGTGGTGTTTTGATTTTGTCACAACAACTGGGGGATGCACAATGGACCTTGTGGGCAAATAGCAGTAAATGCTCAGTGTCCTGCAGGGTATGGAACAGCAGCACACAGTGAAGGATTGTCCCACATCCTGCATGATTTTCTTTCTTTTTATTTGAACAGTTTTGGGAGTATGGGTGTTTTTTGTTCCATGGATAAGTTCTTTAGTGGTGACTTGTGAGATTTTAGTGCACCTGTCACTGACAGTGTACACTGTACCCAATATGTAGTCTTCTATCCACCACCCCCTCCCAACTTCTCCCATCCCAAGTCCCCGAAGTCCATTATGTCACCCTTATGCCTTCATACTGCATGATTTTCTTCCTCCCTCCCTCCCTCCCTTCCTTCCTCCCTTCCTTCCTTTCTTTCTTTCTTTCTTCTTTCTCTTTCTTTCTTCTCTTTCTTTCTTTGTTTCTTTCTCTCTCTCTCCCTTTCCCCTTTCCTTCCCTATCTTTTTCTCTCTTTCTTTCCTCTCTCTTTCTCCATTCCCCTTACCTTTTATTTCCTTTCTTTTTCTCTTTCTCTCTCTCTTTCTTCTTTCTTTCTCTCTCTCTCCCTTCCTCCTTCCCACCTTCCCTCCCTTTCCCTCTCCTCTGTTTTCCTTTCCTTTTGACAAATTCTCACTCTGTTGCCCAGGCTGGAGTGCAGTGATGCGATCTTGACTCACTGCAGTCTCCACCTACTGGGCTCAAGTGATTCTCCACCTCAGTTCCCAAGTAGCGAAAACTACAAGTGCGTACTACCACACCTGGATAATATTTGTATTTTCAGTAGAGACAGGGGTTTTGCCATGTTGGCCAGGCTGGTCTCAAACTCCTGAGCTCAAGCAATCTGCCTGCCTTGGCCACCCCAAAAGGCCGGATTACAGGAGCGAGCCACCACATCCAGCCTGCATGACTTTATATAAAGTGTTTCTATACTTTAGAAAACCTAAACTGAGGTAGAACCTAAACTTAGGTGGAAAAGCTGTTTAAAATAATCTAAGGCCAGTCTTGATCTCCTTTTTCTGTGTAAACCTTGAGTATTTTTTGCATGTTTTTTAACATTGAATTTTCCAGGAATGCCACTATCATGTAAATCCAAGAGAAGTCTACTTTGTTTTGTTTCGAAAAGTTGTTCACTTGTTTGGAAAAAGTACACCACTGAAGGTAATGTGGTCTTTGATATTTGAATGACCAATACAGCACACTTGCAAGAACCTTTTGCATTTATGGTGTTTTTACATACAGGTAGAGTAACAATAAAATTTATTATCTATACCAGACATGTTCAAAGGTAAAGGGGAATGTTGTTAATAATTGTGCCAGGACAATGAGGATCAACCAGGATTGTCCCAGGAAAACTGGGTTGTCCAAAAAAGACTGGAAAATGTAGTTTTTGAGTGTTCTTGCCTTACAGTACAGAAGGACATATCAGAGAGAAGTTAGGGTAGATGCTGAGTGAGAAAATCCGCATGTTCTTAGAGACAGTTCTGTCTGTTTGATTTAACAATCACAAGAGATGTATTAAAATTCCCTTCTGTGATGGTGAACCTATCAACTTCTTCTTGTACTTCTTCAAACCTTTGCCTTTTAGGGGCATGCAGGTTCATAACTGTTATATCTGCTTAGTGAATAGAACCTTGTATCAATATGCAATAATCATTTTAGCTTCTAAATAGTCCCTTTTGCCTTAAGATATATTTCATCTGGTATAAGTATGATAATCCTAGGTATCCAGGTTTACAATTGTTATATCTTCTTAGTGAATAGAACTTTGTATCAATATGCAATGATCATTTTAGCTTCTACATAATATTTTTTTTGCCTTAAAGCGTGTTTTGCCTGGTATAAATATGGCAGTCTCAGGTTTCTTTTAATTATCATTTGCTGGCACAGTTTATCTTTTTGCTTTCTATATTTCTGCATCCTTATGCTTTTCTATTTTTACAGTTAGCATACAGCTAGATTTAAAAAAACTGACAATATTTGCTTCTAATGGGTGAATGTAATCCGTATGCATTAAATCATGATTATTGCTTGATTTGAATTCATTTTATCTTATTTAATACTTCCCCCACTCCTTCAATGTTTATTTCTCCTTCATTGACTTTTGTTTTGTATTAACACTAGTTATCAACAATTTTTACACTAGTTTGGAAATTGTATATTCTATCTCAATTGTTTTAATGCTTATCCTAGAAATTTTAAGAGGTATATTTAATTTAACAATGTCTAAAGGTAATTAATATTTTTATTCTTTTTCTATACAAGAAATCAAATGCCTTACCTTTAATTTCCTTCCTTTTCTTTAATCATAAATTATTATTGCCATAAATTTGGTTATGCATTGATTTTTAGTTCCTGTAGTTACTATAATTATTATTTACATAGTCACTGTTTAGGCTTACCTCCATGTTTACCATTTTCTTTGCCCACTGCTTGTTGTATCTAAGACCTACTTCCTAGGATAATTTTCTTTCTTAAGTACCTCCTTCAGAAAACTTCTTCAGTAAGTTTTTGCTCATACCATACTCTCTTAATTTTGATTTATTTGCAAATATCTTTATTTTACCATCATTCGTTAAAGTAAGTTTCATTGGTAGAAAATACAGTACAAGGTTGATATTTTTATTTTTTCCTCAGTGATTTAAGCTTATCATTTCAGTGGTTTCTGGCTTACATTGTTGTTACTGAGTAATTAGCTGTCAGTGTCATATGAATTATTTATAGATAATCTGTTTTTATTCCTCTCTAGTTGTTTTAAATATCTCTTTGCTTTTGATGTTCTGCAGTTTCACTATGATGGGTTGAGATTGTTTGTTTTTTCCTCCTTCCTTTTTTATGTTCCTTGGTGTTTACTGGGCTTCATGAATCTGTGAATTTCTACTTGGAAACATTCCCAGTCGTATTGCTTCTACCTCATTATTTCTGTGATCTCTTTATAGATCTCAGATTGGACATATGTTGGACCTTCTCATTTTATCTGTATCTCTTTAAATCTTTGGCAATTTTTTAATCTCTGTGCTTCATTTTGTGTACTTTTTCAAACCTATCTTCCAATTTACTCGTCATCTTTCCAGTTTTATAGTCTCACTCATCATCTGAGTTTATAATTTCAATTCTTACATTTAAAAAATTTGTAGAAGTTTTATTTTGTTATTTTTCCAATCTGAATTGTTAATTTCGATAAGCTTTCTTTTTTCCTTTGACATACACTAAAAACTTTAAAAAAGCTTTAACAGAAACACATTAAGTACACTTGATTCTCTGTATCTGATAATGATAATATTTGAAATCTGTATGGTTCTGATTCTGTAGTTTTTTTCTTTCTTTTTTCTCTTCATAATGGTAGATACTTTTTCTTGTTAACATTCCACGTATGTTTGGTGGTTTTTGATTTTGAGCTGATATTACTTGAAACTTTATCTTTCATAATTCTTTAGGGCTTGAGTTTAAACTGTGGTCCTTCAGAGTAGATTTGCTTTGCTTTTCTATTACTAACTCTAGACCATTTTAAATGAAGATTTCAGCTTGAGTTTTTTAGCCTACATCTGTAGTGTGAATATTTTCTTCAAAGAATATGAACTTATATTTAGGTAGCTTTTGGGAAAATGTTTGTTTTTCCTTGTTCTGTCCAGAATCTAGGTTGAATCAAACAGGACCTTTACTGACTTTTGATATGAAACTTCTTTTTCTTCCCTCTGAGGACTGCCCTTTTAGAATCCTGGCTTTATGCTGTGATCTCAGATCTGACCTCCAACTTTGCCCAGGCTTATTCTCTTATCCCCAGGTCTTATTAAAACCCAGGCTGTAAACTTCCAGGAATTGAAAAATTCCCCCAGGATTCCAGTGCTCACTTACTCCTATGGATCTGAACTGTTTTATGTACCTAGTGCAGAAACATAGATTGAATTGAATGGAATTGCATGAGTGACATATGAGAGTTATTCTATACAAGTTTCTAAAGTGTAACAAGAAGAGCAAACGCCACAGGAAGGAATTCAGCACTGTATAAGGAAGACTGCCTCATAAGCTATTTATGAAGTAGTGAACTTCTTGGTTACCAGGAGGATTCAAGGATAGGCTAGACAACCACCTACTGGGGGATGTGGTAAAGGGGCCTTAGGTATGAAGGGTCTGGTTGGACCAAAATGCAGCCATCCTCTTGTTCTCCTTGCTTGATGCTGATTTGCATGGCAGAGTCTCTGGAAGAAGTCTCCTTTCCCTGGCCATGCTGAAAGTTTGAAATGTTGCCTCACCAGGTCTGCTCTCTGCCTGCAAATGGCTCCTTGACACCTGGCAGCACTGCTGTTGGGGCCCAACAGACTGTGCCAGAGCATGTGATGCCTGGGCTGCCTGGATCTGCTGTTCACGTGGCCGCATTTAAGGCCCTGTCAGGTGGCCATGGTTTGTTTTGGCTACATGGCTGTCGAAGGGGAGGTGAACTGGGGCAGGATGAGTGAGCAACAGGTGTTAGCAGGAGTCTAGACAGAAAAGGATCCTTATACCCACAGGAGCATTCGTTTAAAATAGCACTTTTCCCAGATATGCCTCTGGTGGCGCTGGGCCGTCTGGGCTGTGGTTTAAGGTCATTTGGCAACTTTCATTCCTACAATCAGAGAACAGCTTCTGGTGCTGTAAAATCATCAGCAAGCTAAGCCAATTAGCTCAGCCAGGAGAAGATTATGTGCACTGGTTTTGGTAGCAGGCAATTGATCTAAGCTGATTTTATGAAGTTTCAATGTTTTTGCTTGCCCTGTTTTCCTCCAGGGCAGTCAGTTTAATTGGGGCCAGGCCCCAGCAGGTGACGTCTTTGTGTACTTTTAAAATTGCCTGTGGAGAAACTGGGTGAAAAGTGTTCACACTCTCATGCTTGGTGTAGTAAGGAGAGGAGACCAACTGCAAACATGGGCAATCTGTTTACATGAAGAGAATGGTAAAATGTCCTTTTCCTATTTGAGAGGAATTGGATGCTCTTGCAGAGCTCAGTAAGGAGAGGCTAGGATGGGGCTCTGTCAAGAGTGATGGGGGTCCTGAGGGCAATGGGTGGAACTCAGGTTAATAATGAAGCTAAAGCTCAAGAGTCGACCCAGATGCAGGGTACAGGGATTCTGTTCTGTGTTAGTGCAAATTAGTGCTTTGGGTTACATGTGGGGTTATGGATAGATAATGTAATGTTATTTGGGGCAGCAGGTTCATAGATGACCTTGGAAAATTAGCATTGAGTTTGTAATAGCATTTTTCCCCCCCCCCGAAGAGTTTCTTTATGTTTTGACTCTTGTTGTGATAGCACTTTGTGCTGCTCACGGCAGGGTGGGGGGAGGCAGAGGGGATTGGGGGTGGGGAGAGACAAAACAGAGTAAAAAATGGCCCACCCATGCAGAGAAAACTACTGGTAGCATTTTGATGTATATCTTTCTAGATTTTTTAATTTTAATTTTAATTTTTTATTTACTGATTTATTAAAAGCCTACAGCACCTGGTATTCCCAGGCAGTCTCCCCATTCAAATACTAACCAGGCTCGACCCTGCTTAGCTTCACAAAAATCAAACAAGATTGGGTGCATTTAGGGTGGTATGGCCATAGACTGTTTTGAGATGTTTTTTCTGTGCATGTATATTTTTTTTTACAGAAATGAAACCATATTATTTTGTCATCTGCTTGTCCACTTATATTGATTCAATCAGTAGATATTTAATGAATGCCTGCGATGTGCCTGGCCCTCTTCCGGGCACCGAGAGTACATTGATAAAAACAAAGCCCTTGGCTACATGGAACTTACATTCTAGTAAACATTCTGTAGTGAGCATCTTTTCATATCAATAGATTCTTTTAGGAAACAGCATTCTTTGGGGTCACATACTATTCCCTAGTATTGATAGATTTTAATTTAATCGTATCTTATTGTTTCCAACAGGATGAGTTGCAACTTTTTACTATTACAATAATTTGATGAACAATTTTGTAGCTAATATTCATGTACATTTTTATTAGAGATAAAGGCTGTAATGAAAGATTCATAAAATTAAATGTTCCCCCAGGTAGGAGGAATAAATGTGCTCTGTGTGGCTGTGACTGGCAGGCAGTTAGTCACAAAGACACTTGAGCCCAGAGGGTATCACTGACAGACTTGGCTAACTACATGGCTTAGGCTGGGGCAGACAACCCACATGTGGGTGTTTGAGCTGACCCACGTGGACTGCCTGGCAACACTTGCCCTCTGGATCAATTAAGGACATGTATGGGTTTCAGAATTCTTTAGAGGCCCAGATGCACTCACTGTGGCTTTAAAAATAAAGATGCGCTGCTCCATGATGACAAGTTGCTTGAAATTATATTTTAGCAACCCAAAGAAAAGAATTCTACAGAAGCATACAAAACTGAATTGGGCAAAGCTTGCGTTTGTGCCTTCAGGGTTGGCATGGGCAGCAGGGTGTGCAGAAGGACCAGCTTTCAAGATGGGTTTTCTGTATACGAAACCCTTGTGAGCAGGATGGGAGACAAAGCGTCAAGGGGAGCAGATGACGGGAATGAAAGTTTGCTTTTATGTGGTGCACTAACCTTGTAGATGGGGACTCACAGGACTTTAGATGATTTGTGTTCTTCGATGATGTGCTCTTAAGCTCACTGGAGAAAGTGTGTCCTTTTCTTTGCCAGCCAGTTGGCTAATGTATGAGCCCAAAGTGCTGGAATCATTTTAAATAATTTCCTGTTTAATACTCCTCTCTTCACCAAATTCTGTCCAATGTCCCTGTCAGAGTCTCTTGAATTTGTTGTTCAAGCTCCAATACTCTGTCACTTGAATCACTGCAGGAGTTTTCATGGGTCTCCGTGTCTCCACTCCCTTCCAGTCCATTTTCCACACAGCGATGGCCTAAGCTATCTGTACGATGTGAACGTTGCATCATGTTACCACTGGGTTAAAAACCTTTAACAGCTTCCTGTCGCCTACAGGGTGAAATCCAAACTCATTCGAGACTGAAGAGGCATTCCAGTTGCCCTGGCCTACTGGACTGGTCCTGTCACTGCCACAGCCCTTACCTGTGTACTGGCTGTGAACTACTTGCAGTTCTCTGGGAGTGACATATTTATTAAGCCTTTGTATCCTTGCATACAATCTTCCTTCTGCTTGGAGCGCTTTTCCTATCATTTTCCCTTGGTATGTTCCTACTCATTTTAGCACCCCTTTCTTTGTGACCCCACAGCACTGCATCCATCTCTGTATTATCACTTATTGTGCCACTCATTGACACTCTCCTGTCTATATCGTTTACTGGACTGTGGACTACTTGAGGATGAGGGGTGAATCTTATTAATTTTTTAATCTGCTATCCCATGAGGTGCCTCACGTATTTGTTGTTGAATGAATGCTTACAGAATCATAAATATGGGAGGGGTATATACAATCTGGATTGCAAAAACATGTTCTTTGATGAAGACCTAACCAGACAGAGTGTATTCATAGTGCTCAGTTCAGATGTATGTTTTCAGACATCTTTTTAAAGATTTTTATTCTAAAGATGATTACTTTTGTTCCATAAAGACTGGTCCTTAGATAGGGTTGATTTACACACATGCATGCTCTCTCAGACATAATCTGATGTTGCAAACACACACACGGACACACACACACACACATTATTCAACAGGATTCAACAAGTAAATGATGAATTCAGACGTGGGGTTCTCTCACTCCAGACTGTGCTCTTGACTCCTATAATCTCCTGCCTGGGGGTGCTGGTATTTTGGGTCCAAGAGAAGGAGTTGTCAGTGGAGGGAAATGAAAATGTGAAAACGTGGCAAAAAGGAAAAAACAAACCCAAAATGAAAACAAACAACTCCAAGACTATCCAGGTGTTTATGTAGGTATTTTAAAAAAGGCAATTGCTTTCTCTTTCAAAGTCTCAGTTTCCATATTTGTCAAATGTAAATAATAATGTCTTCACTTATAAGGTGACTGGAAAGATTAAATGAGATAATGTATTTTATATAGTAAATGCCTAACAAAAAGTAGTGATCACATTGACTTTTCCAGAAGTTTTGCTTTTTCTTCTTCCTATGCTGAGGAATCTGGGAGTGGGCCCTAATAGAAACAAATCTTTGTGGGGGGAAAAGCTCAAGGCTGCCTGTAGTTGATGAGTAGACAGCCTTTAAATACTCCTTCAGGAGTTTCTGAAGACCTTCTTGTACCTCCTGCTCTACCACTCTCTTGTTTACTCCCTAAATTCCCGTAGCTAGATTTCTCCTACTAACACGATGTTCACAGATACAATAGCCCTGCTAGAATTAACAAGTTAAAATATTTACTTTATATCTCCATGGAATGAGTTTTGAGCTTCTTTCCTAAAAATAGGATTTTTTCTCGAGCAGGAGACCTGAGGCCACGTTTGGGGAAGAAATATCTGGTGAGGAAAGGAGGTAGTGGAATGAGGAGTCCCATAGGAAACATTATTGGCTGTGCCACCCAGGGATGGCCATCTACCTTCCTCTTCCTGCCATCTTGGTCAGGATCATCTCTCTGAATTTCTTCCTTCCTTCCTTCCTCCCTTCCTTCCTTTCTTTTCATTTTTTAAAATATTTTGACTCAATCCTTCAGTATAATTCTACTGACCAACTCACCTCCCTGATAGGTGTGTGATGAGGTGGTATGCTGTGGGAAGAATGAGGAAGAAAGGCCTTTCTAAGCCCAAATGTACATTCTGGAAAAATTAGAGTTGTGCTTACTGGTAGACCTGGGTCAGGACACAGTCCAGGGAGCAGAAATGATGGACAAGATGACTTCATATCGTGGGAGACATGATTGGGGAACATCCCTTCCTTAGCTACTTTTTAAAGAAAATTGTGGTAAAATATACGTAACATAAAATTTACTATTTAAACTGTTTTTAAGTTGAGTGGCATAAAATATATTCACATTATTGTACAACCAACACCCATCTCTGGGAATTTTTTTCCTCTTCCCAAACTGAAACCCCATAGGCATAAACTACCCATCCCCTTCCACCCTTACCCCTAATCCCTGGCAACCACTGTGCTGCTTTCTGTCTCTAAGAATTGGACTATCCTAGGTACCTCATATAAGTGGAATCATGCAGCATGTGTCCCTTTCTGTGACTGGCATATTTCACTGAGTGCTATGTCTTCCAGGCTCACCCATGCTGTAGCTTTCAGCTGCTTTTGGAAACTGTTTTGGAAGCAGCACACTGAGCAGGCCGCCCACTGGCCAGCAGGCCTCAGGCCCCAGGCCTGGGTTCAGGAAGGGGTGCCTGGGTGGCCATTTCCCTTTCAGGGAGTCTAGTAATGGCATTGTTTGTGTTCCCCAGACAGCCAGGAAAAAATCTGCTGACCATTCTCTTAGCACATTTCCTTCCCCTTCTTAGGGGCCATTAAAACACCAAGCAGCAGGTTCTTCCCACTGAAAACCTATGCAGTCTTGGCAGTGGGGCTGGGCACTGTTGGTAGCCAGAATGAATTTGCTCCTGCTTAGGAATGAGGCCACAGTTTACCATGTTTGCTCCCGGTTCATGATTTGAAATAGCCCTCTCCTGCTTCCAGTGGCTCCTGGCCCACCATACAACATGTGGCTTCTGCTGGGGCTGTAGGAGGGCTGCCCGTTTCTGTCCTGTCATGCTGACAGCCACGTGGGATGTTGGCAGAGCCAGCCAGTGACTGCCAGTCTCCTGGATGGTTGCCTTATCCACTGCTTGGAAGTCTTGTCATGCCTGATGTGGCAGGGTCCAGTTTCTAGAGGAAATGTTCCTCTGGGATTTGAATGAAATCTGGGCTGTCCTATCCTATCTCCAGAAAAATCTGAGCAAGCAGCAATTGTAATTAATACTTGATGAATAATACCCACTGGGGGTTAATTCCTGACTGCCCAGAGCTCTGAACAGGTGGAACACATGGTATTGGTTGGGTGTCAGCCATGCTTGCTAATGAATTCACTTTACTTATTTTGGCCTTGGGGTTAGTCAAGGATAGCTCAGAAATAAAGTAGTGCCATAACACTGCCTCTTACAGCTGATTGTCTTTCTTTCTTCTTGTTTCATTTAACATAATATATTTCAGATTCATCCATGTTGTTGCATGAATCAGTAGTTCATTCATTCATTCTTTTTTTTTTTTTTTTGTGAGGGAGAGTCTTGCTTTGTTGCCCAGGCTGGAATGCAGTGGTGCAATCTTGGCTCACTTCAACCTCTGCCTCCTGGGTCCAAGCGATTCTCCTGCCTCAGCCTCCTGAGTAGTTGGAACTTCCCGAGTAGCTGGGACTACAGCTGTTATGTGCCACCATGTCTGGCTAATGTTTGTATTTTTAGTAGAAACAGGGTTTCACCGTGTTGGCCAGGCTGGTCTCGCATTCCTGACCTCAAGTGATCCACCCGACTTAGCCTGCCAAAGTGCTGGGATTAAAACATGAGTCACTGTACCTGGTCTCTAGTTTACTCCTTTTTTATTGCTGAGTAGTTGTCCAATGCATGAATATGCCACAATTTATTTATTCATTTTCTTATTGACAGACATTGAGTTGTTTCTAATTTGGGCTATTATGCATGAATATTCTTTCACAAATCTTTCTGTGGACATGTCCCTCTTGTCTACCAAGTAGTTCTCCGAACTTGTACCACTCTACCTTCTTATCAGAGTTCCTGTTGCTCTCCATCTTTATCAATATTTTGTGTAGTATTTTTGAAAATTTTTGGTATTCTAGTGAGGGTTAAATTGGTATTTTAGATATATGAATTTGCCTCTATCTGATGACTGATGATGTGGGGCACCTTTTCATGTGTGTAATGGCCATTCATATCTCTTATGAAATGTCTGTTCATCTTTCACCAACTTTTTATTAAATTGTACGTAATTTTATTGTTGATTTGCAGGATATTTTAAAACATATTCTGCATAAAGGCCTTCATCACATAGGTGTGCTGCAAATATTATTTCTTAGTTTGTGACTTAATTCATTTTCTTAATGGCATACTTTAACAAGTAGAAATTCTCAGTTTTTTTGAAGTCCAACATATCAATTTTTTCTTGTATGGCTTTTTGCATCCTGTCCAAAAAGCTTTGCCTATGCAAAGGTCACAAAGATATTCTCTTATTTATTTATTTATTTTTCTAGAAGACTAATAGTTCTGGGTTTTATATTTAAGCCTATGACCCATTAAAAAATCATTGTTACACGTTCTTCGCCAAGCGTCACCACAGTTTCCTGCTTCAACAGTGCTTGGATGGAACCAGGCGCTCGTCCCCGACCCCAGCCGGCCGCCTATAGCCAGCCCTCCATCACCTCCACACCGCGCCCTTGGACCACCCGAAGGACCCCGCTGCCGCTCCAGCACTGTGCAGCCACCGCCGCCGCCGCTGCCGCCTCTCCTTAGCTGCCACCATGATGACTGCATCTCCCTTGCAGGCGCACCAGAACTATCACCAGGGCTCAGAGGCCGCCATCAACCACCAGATCAACCTGGCACGCTATGCCTCCTATGTCTACCTGTCTATGTCTTACTACTCTGACTGCGATGGTGTGGCTTTAAATAACTTTGCCAAATACTTTCTTCACCAATCTCATGAGGAGAGGGAATATGCTGAGAAACTGAGGAAGCTACAGAACCAACGAGGTGGCCGCATCTTCCTTCAGGAGATCAAGAAACCAGATCATGATATCTGGAAGAGCGGGCTGAATTCAATGGAGTGTGCATTACTTTTGGAAAAAAATGTGAATCAGTCACTACTGGAGCTGCACAAACTGGCCACTAACAAAAATGACCCCCATTTGTGTGACTTCGTTGAGACACATTACCTGAATGAGCAGGTGAAATCCATCAAAGAATTGGGTGACCACGTGACCGACTTGCACAAGATGGGAGCACCCCAGTCTGGCTTGGCAGAATATCTCTTTGACAGGCACACCCTGGGAGACAGTGATAATGAAAGCTAAGCCTTAAGCTAATTTCCCCATAGCCACAGGGTGACTTCCTTGGTCACCAAGGCAGTGCATGCATGTTGGGGTTTCCTTTACCTTTTATATAAGTTGTACCAAAACATCCACTTAAATTCTTTGTCCTTCAAATAAAGAAATTTGGTACCCCCACACACAAAAAATCATTATTAGTGTATGAAGTGAGAAAAATTTAGTGAAAAATAGAACTTGAGGCCATAAATCTTCCAGAACAAAACATCCTACTCTCCAATTTGCTGTGATAAATTAAGGGAAAATCTTGTGGCACCCCTGAGATGGAGTAGCTAAGGGAAGAGCTTCCTTCCCTTCCTTCAAGGGTAGACAGTGTGGCAGCAACAGGTGATGGTGAAGGGTAGTTGTGTCCAGTGAAGTAATGACTTAATATGCATTATTTACAGTAGAGATAGCAGCAATGCTGAGTACCTGTGAGAGAAAAGTGAAGGAACTCCTAGAAAAAGCTAGAGGACATTTTTTGGGACCTAATATATATATTTAGAGACAGGGTTTCTCTCTGTTTTCTAGGCTGGAGTGCAGTGGTATGATCATAGCTTACTGTAACCTCAAACTCCTGGGCTCAAGTGATCCTCCTGCCTCAGCCTCCCAAGTAGTTTAGATTATAGTCATGTGCTGCCATGCCCTAATTTTTTGTTTGTAGAGACAGGGTCTTGCTATGTTGCCAGGTAAGTTTTGAACTTCGGGCTCAAGTGATCCTCCCCTCTTGGCCTCCCAAAGCACTGGGATTATAGGTGTGAGCCCCTATGCCTGACCAGGGACCAGAGTTTTCCAATAAAACCAGCGGGGGTGCATGCTATTACAATTCTGGTATTTACAGGAAAAAGGTGACTTTATTTTTATTTTTGATACTGAAACAATTATAGACTAACAGAAGAGTTACAAAGATAGTACAGGGAGTTCCTGTAGACTTCTTATCCAGCTTCCCCTAATGTTATGGGATTTATTTGGGGGGGAAGAGTCAAGAAGCATGGTGAGTGAGTGGGAAGGTAAGAGAGGGAAGGGAGAGAAGCTGATACTGGGTGAATTAATGAGCAGGTTTCTGCTATGGGTATATAGGACTTGGTCCCTCTAGTGACCTTCTAAGAAACTGTACAGAGCACATCTTAGAGCTCTGCTATGGAGGGGTGAGCAAATTATCCAGCGACTTCTAACCGTCATTAGTTGAGGGTCACTCCTGGGGTAGCTTCTGACAGGTGCATGGAGAACCACCTCCTGACCAGAATGTTCCTTTAGGCAGCAAGACTTAGGCAAGAAACTATTGGTGTGTCTGTGGGGGGACAGTCTGAAGAGGGCTCAGATGATAATGGTACTGTTTGGGGGTGGGGGAAGAGGGAAGCATTAACAAGGTCTGCTAGGCTTTTCAATGGACCTGAACTTTGCATAAGAGTTTACTGGTTGCGTGTGGCCACTACAGAGATAGACCTTTCCAGACAAGAAAAGTAGAATGTACAAAGATTAAAAGAGAGTATGATAAACTCAGTGACATGATGAAGCTGTTTTGGGTGTGTGTGGAAAGAGGACTAAAAGGCTAGAGAGAGGTCAGGGAAGAGGCACGGGATAGAATACAAGAGTCTTCTATTCCACATTAGCAATTTTGAACTTTATCCTGATGGCCAAAGGGAATTTTTGAAGGGTTTTAAATAGGCAAGTAATATCAATTTGCACTTTTAGGAAGATTATTCTGGATGCTATGTGAAAAACAGATGAGAGGGTGGTAAGATTAGAATCATGAAAACCAGCCAGGAGCTTGTCTCAGTAATCCAGGTGAGAGATGATGGTGGTGAACTCAGATAGTGCTCACCTGGATGGAAGAAATACTTGGGGGTTGTAATTAACAGGACTTGAATGGGAATGGGGGAGGTGGGAAGTGAGGGAAGGTGGAATATAAATGGGGAGATGATGAGGGAGAGAGGAAAATAAGAAATATGACTTCCATGCTCCTGACCCTGCTATCTATCCTTCCCTGAGATGGAAATAAGTAATGATAGAGGCAGGAGGAGTAGTTACTCTAGGCGGGTAGGGACATCAGAGAGAGGCAACTTGACTTCAGAGGAAGAGGGAGAGAGGCCACTTGGCTTGAGGGGGAGAGTGACCTTCCCTTCCCATCCCTGTTCCAGCTCCCCTCTCTGCTGAGAGCTGCTTTCATCACCAATAAAATGCTCCACATTCACCATCCTTCGATTTGTCTGTATGATCTCATTCTTCTTGGGTACTGGACAAGAATTTGGGACTCACCAAGTGTGGGTACCCAAGAAGGCCGTCACACTGGCTCGTTGCTCTTGCTGGCAGGAGGTAGTCACTCCCCCTCGACAAGGCAAAAGGCCCACTGAGCTGATAGTACACTGCTCTCCATGGATGGTTGAGCTAAGAAAACATTGTCACATACCTTCTGGGGCCTTGAGATCACAGGCATCCCTACCTGGATGCTGCTGTGGGGCCTGAGCAGAGTTTGTTTTTGCTGGCACCAAAGTGGCCGGCAGGTTCCTGCACTCACTCACTTGCGTGCTCCCTCCTGTGAGGAGCTGGGTGTGATGTGTGGAGTAAACAGAGCACCCTTGTTCTGCAAGGGGGTCAAGGAAAAATCTTGCATCAGTAGGATGATAAATGTGGGGAGTTTGGGGCCTCGTAAATGTGAAGTGTCAGTAGGAAATCCAAGGGAGATTTATTTAATAAACAATAGGATATAAATGTCTTTGACTTCTTTGGTGGATTCAATCTGCAGATTTAGATTTAGGGGGTGGATAGCTTAAAGAATACCATGGTCTTAGGACTGAAACCATAAGATCAGGTGAGATGGCCCTGGGAGATTATATAGCATGAGATTTATGGGAGGTAGAGGTAAAAAATCTGTAGAAACATGAATCCTACCAGGGCTGCTATTCGAAGTGTACCTTGCTTTTTTATCTGGCCATGAACAAATCTCCTGTCTCCTCATTTTCAGAAAATGGCACGCAGAAAGGTGGGTAGGAAGCTGCATGCGCGTGCCTGAGGCCAGGTTTTCCTGATTAAAGCTCTCCTTGGGCTTGTGGTGTTGCCCCTGTGGCTTTCCTTGGCATGGCCTTTTATTTTGAGAGAACCTTTTGGAGGGGCTGATCTTTTCTTCTCATTTCTTCTCTGCTTCAGCCTTATGCTATAATATTTATGTTGGCCACTTGCCTTTCTTTTTACCAGTTGGGACTAGTTGTATTCTCATAGCTATCTTCCCTCTCTCTGTTTTAGACAAATAAAAAATGGAAATGCCAGGTTTAAAACAGAGGGTTTGCCAAAGATGTGTCTTTCTTTTGCTGACAAGAGAAAGCAAGTGCACTTGTGACAGACCAGCCCGTTCCTAAATCTAAATGCACACTGGTGGTCCTGGCTGTGGGGGAGTGAGGGTGATTCCCCCGCTTTGTGAGGGTAGAACCATCTTTACGCCAATTTTGCCCTTTTCCTTGGTAAGCGAAATTCATTTTCCAATATGAACTGCAAATTGTGAATTATTAATAGCTCCCCAAGGTATTCCACTGGACTAATCCAGCCTTGCCCTCTGCAAATTGGTTTTGATCCTTCACATTTAGAAGAGACTCTTGCTATCATTGAGACTAATTTTATTTGTACTCACACGTGGATCTCCTCTCTAGCACATCCAAAGCAGCCCCTTCAATTTGGGGTGAGGGAGAGGATCTATTTGTTGAAAATCCCTTTCTTTTCCCTGCCATGTCTGTTTTGTACTTCAAAGTCATGCAGAATAATTCTAATGCTTATTTTAAAAGACAGGCTTTCGAATGCTTCAGTTCATATATTTAAACTCTCCTAAGGTGGTAGCCTCTTCTTTCTCTCCTCTCTTAATTTTGCCTACTCTCCTCTCCTACAGGACGTACACAAGCTTTATACAATTTAGTCACTGTTTTTTGGGAGTTAAACCAAATCCGATTCTTTTCAGTTTAGGTTCTACAACCAAGAGGGAA
Source organism: Ateles fusciceps (assembly GCA_036589455.1). NCBI lineage: Eukaryota > Metazoa > Chordata > Mammalia > Primates > Atelidae > Ateles > Ateles fusciceps. The sequence goes on along the minus strand of JAZHEH010000800.1, from coordinate 340,748 downwards.
TTCAACAAATTAAAGTGACTACAGTTGTGAAGATACTTAAAACTGTAACCATTTGGGGTACCACATTTCTGTGAATATAGCCTGAAGCCTATTTCTTGGCAACAATGTCACCCTCTTGCCTTATATTCTGTTGACTATAAAATGTAAAATAAAAGTTTACATTATTTTCATGAGAACTGCTGCCTTCCTTATCCTGCGGTTGTGTGGAAGACCTTATATTTCTCCCAGTTGAATGGCATCTTGGGAAACCATTGTTCTAGTTTGTTTCTTTCTTTTTGGCTCTTGATTCTGTTATGCAAACTATTAGCTATTAACCTCAAGAGCTTGTCATATGCATACCTGAGCACTGTTTCCTTTTCATATTTAATAAAAGCTGTTTAGAAAAAATGTCAAGGAAGGAAAATAGGACCAATTGCCAGATACCTATGTCTATATTAACATTATTCTATTAGTCAGTTCCCTTTGGTTAATATATAACTTAGCTAAAGTTTAGTTACATTATACTGCAGTAACAAACAATTGCCACATCTTAGTGGCTTCCAACAAGAGTTTATTTCTTATTCACAATTTGTGCTGACTGTGATTCAGCTGTCACTCTGCTCCATTTGTCTTCATTACAGGGCCAGCAAGGAGAGGTCCCAATCTGGGATATGCTTCCCTCATGTCAAAGGGAGAAAAGAGATATTTCTAATGGTATGGACAGGAGGCAAGGAAATACTGGGTAGAAGAGGGTGGTTCCCCAGCAAAGGCCCCACCCTCAAGCCTGGAAACCCACGGCCCTAAATGGGAGCAGGCATTCCTGTTTTTGTGCTCAAATATTTGGCCCACCATGACCCCCTATCCTGTACCCAATAACCCAAGCCTCCGTAAGCAGATGAGCAGATGAACAGAAGAGTGAAGAGTCGCAGAATGGCACAGCAGAGGAGGAGAGAAGAGAAAAGGAGCATCTGAACCTTGAGAGGAGTTCAACTGGGAAAGCATTTATTGAGTACTTCATGTGGCAGGCAGTGATGTGAGTTCTGTACTATCCTATTGGGCAGAATAATTAGCTCTCCCAACCTCAGTAGATAAACCTCAGAATCTCAATGGCTTCACACAATAAAAGTTTATTTCTCATTCATATCATAGTTCAGTATGGGTTGGATGACTCTCCAGGGTAGCTCTTTCCTCCAAGTGGTAATGTGGGAATCTAGGCTGCTTCCATCTTGTAAGTAGGTTATGTGGTACATGTGGCTGCCAAGGCTGCCATTGCAAAGTGTGTGTGTTTGAGAGGGAGGGAGAGAGAGAGAGAGATGGAGGAAGAACCTGGTGGATGTTTTCAAGGACCAAGATGGGAACTGGCTCCCATCATTTCTACCCACATTCCATTGGCCTGTATTAGTCACATGACCTCACCTAGATGCACCAGAGCTGATAAATAGAGCACTGGATATTTAGTGAAGATTAATAAACCCTGTCACTATGTTAAAATCATTAACCCCGGCTGGGCGCAGTGGCTCATGCCTGTAATCCCAGCACTTTGGGAGGCCGAGGTGGGGGATCACGAGGTCAAGAGATTGAGACCATCCTGGCCAACACAGTGAAACCCCATCTCTACTGAAAATACAAAAAAATTAGCTGGGCGTGGTGGCAGCGCCTGTGGTCCCAGCTACTTGGGTGGCTGAGGCGGAAGAATCACTTGAACCCAGGAGGCAGAGGTTGCAGTGAGCCGAGATTGCACCACTTCACTCCAGCCTAGTCACAGAGCAAGACTCTGTCTCAAAAATCATTATCCCCATTTTTATATATAAGAAAACTGAGGTGCAGAAAGTTTAAGGACTTTTCCTTGGACCTATCTAGTAGTGAAGTAGATGGTATTTGAACCTAGACAGTCAGGCTTTAGAATCTGTGCTCTTAGCAACTGCACTAGACTGTCTTATCTTTTTTCATAGTTTGCTAGGTTATGAATATATTGACTATACCAGCATCTACACCTCATTTTATCTATTTTTTTTCAGGAACATCAAAATAATCTTTTAAGTTATTCTATTAAAATCTTGGTACACTGGAGATGTCATGATTATAATCCTTATACCATGCAATAAAGCTGGTGCAGTAGAAGTAATTTTCAGTCATCAGTGTTTTTTTTTTCTCCTGAGAGATGAGCATTTTTGGACCCAAAGAGGCCATAAGGACAGGGACAAGGGATGTCTCAGCGGAAACTAGAGGGTCTGATTCCCCCTGTTGCTCACATCTTGGCTCTGAAGAAGACCCAGGGAAGAAGAGCAGTCTCCACAGGGACTGATGTTAGGTTTTTCCATTAGCCTGGAAATAAGGGCTCAGACTGAGAAATTAAGTTGTTATAAAAAATCAAGAAAGTGATATTTCTTGTGCTCTTTAGTCAGTGGACCAAGATGAATAGCTACTACATTAAAAAAATCTATTGCCTGTGTGGTGATCAAATTCATCATTTCTCATTTGTGGATTCTTTTTCTTTTCCCTGGTTAGAAATGGGACTGGCTATCCCTAGTCCCTCTCCTGTGGTTATCTGAGGTTCCTCACTGGTTACTGATTGTGGTCATTTTATCTGCAGGTTTTCACAAAAGAAGTTTGTGATGTGTTGGAGCCAGGGTCCATAACTAATTCCCAACAGCTAGGTGACATCTCATGTTCTCTTCATTTACCTTGGGTTTTAATTCCCTCTGAGTGAGATTTATCCCACCAATTCCAGAAGCTCTTTTGGACAAAGAACCTGGAAGCAAAATAGGAGAAGTGTCATGGTTTCTGACTGTCCTTCATTAGCATAGCAAGAATCCCAGCTGTAGCCCAAAGAGCAGTTGTTCTAGAAGTTAGAGGTGAGCCTGCTTGCCCAGAGTAACATGGAGCCAGCCTTACAGGGTTTCTTGACTTGAAAGTCTGAGGACTTTTCAGGGATAGAATTATCAGAAAGAACAGAAGGAAATGAGAGTGGAGGCCAAGAAGTTGTTCCGAGGAGAATGGCCAGTTATCAGAAGGAACGGCACTTCTGAGCACAGACTAACATGGGTCTCTGCAACTGTCCTCTGATTTAGACCCCGGGAAATCACACCAGCGTCTAGGGGTGAGGAGGCCATTACAAAAGCAGGTAAATGCCAAAAGGACTATTTCTATGTAGATTTTGTGGGACTTTGAGAATGCAAAGTGCAAGTAGGCATGAGTGTTGGCAGGAGGGAGGTGGACAGTGGTGGTTGCTCTTTTAGCAACAGCAATAGCTCCCACCTTGGTGGTGACTGTAACTTGAGAATTCTAAACATGGGGTTACAATAAGAAAGAAAAAATATGGAAAGTACAGCAAGGAAACTTGGATGATTTGGTATTATCTTTATTTACCTTTGGAGATTCATTCCTAAAGCCATATGAAAGGAACTTTGTGAAGGGTAACAGTGTGTGTGCGTGTGTGCGTGCAGGTCTGCGTGCGTGTATGTTAGAAATTCTGCAAGAATGGGTGGAGTTGAAGCCAGAGGAATACTATTTTGTGTTCATTGTTATTATTCTATTATGTTATTCTCCTGTTTGCATGCGGTGGGAAATACAAATTATCAGTTTCACCCTGTTTGTCCCCAACAGCACTTAGACCATTTTTGTTCTTCTTAGACTAAACATAAGTTAAATGGTTCTTTTTGTTGTCATTCCATTCAGTGTGAGCCTGAGCTGACTTTGGGCTTCCACTTCCTGACCCTGTGTTTCAGCCTTTTATAATCATCTCTGGGCGTATCCTCTTTTCTCCATCTTTTGAATTATTTTTAAAAGTCTGATTATATTAGTAAGTTCCCTTTACATCTGTATTGGCCTCTGGAAGTATCTTTTCTCTCCCCTGACCCCACTTTTTCCCATCAGGCTGTAAACTTGTCTTTCTTATTCTTCCTTTATTAAAATATCAACTTAAACATTTTTTTCCTTTGAATATAAAAGTACTAAATTTCCATTGTAGAAAATCTAAAAGTAGGGAGACTCATCAAGGAGAAAAAAATTACCATAATTCTAGGATTCAGAGATAGTGTTAACACTTTGCTTGATGTCTTTCCATCATTTTTCTATGCATATCTGTACAAACATTATATGTGTGTATGTATGGGTGTGCATAGATATATGTAAGTATACACTATCATTGCAAATTTGGGATCATACTATACATGACTTTTTTTTTTTTTTTTTTTTTTGAGATGGAGTCTAGCTCTGCCCCCAGGCTAGAGTGTGGTGGCATGATCTCTGCTCACTGTAACCTCCGCCTCCCAGGTTCAAGCGATTCTCCTGCCTCCGCCTCCCAAATAGCTAGGATTAAAGGCACATGCCACCACGCCCAACTAATTTTTATATTTTTAGTAGAGACAGGGTTTCACCATGTTGGCCAGGATGGTCTTGATCTCCTGACCTTGTGATCTGCCCACCTCAGCCTCCCAAAGTGCTGGGATTACAGGTGTGAGCCACCATGCCTGGCTGCTAATTTGTCTTCCAAAAAGGAGATGACAGTGCACTCTTCTATCAGTAGTATTTAAGATTACCATTGCTGATTTCCCTACATTCTTCTCAACACAACAATTTAAAATTTTCAGTCGGTTGTCTGGGTAAAAAAGTAATGTCTTACTGTTATAATCTGCATTATTCGATTGCTAATAAGATGAACACTTTCCATGTTTATGGCCATTTGTATTTTGTTTTTCACAAGCTGCTTGTGTGTTGACATGCGTCTGTAATTGTCTTGTTGGAATTTAGTTTGTTAGAAGTTTCCTAATCCTCTTTCTCCTTCTTGTCTATCAAGAGTCTCAGACAATGTGCTCATGTTGGTATCTTAGCTGAGGATTTGGACTCTGTGTTTCTAAAGTCTGTGGCACATATCTGACTATACCCACTTATTATCTTCCTGACAGTCACACAATTAAATGTCCTGACCATGTCTCTTGAGTTTAATTTTGTCTTTAATACTTGATTGATTATATCAGAATGACGTACCCTGGGTCCTTCAATGTCATAATCAGCATGGAATTCACATCTGTGTCCTCGGGTGCTAGAAGACTGAATAAAGGAAAGAAGAAAAAAATCCTTGAAGGGAGTTGGATATAAGACAATGAGCTATAGCTCAGTGGGGTACAAGAAAGGGCATAATTTATGGTCCCCTGAATGTGTGGGGTTATGCCAACTGTCCTAAGGATACATTGTGAGAAGCCATTATGAGCCAGGCCTCTGTTGAGTTGAATGTGGTATCATGTTCCAGGGAAACTTGGTCAGAGATCAGGATCATATGACAGGGAGGAGGACAGAGATAAAGTCTGGAGCTTAGATTGTGATTTTAAAAAAGTCGAGGAAGGATGGTGGACAAAGAACAGGACTCGGATCCTAAGATTGTTGGAAACAGGGCACCCTGATGGGTAGAGGCTGGGCTGGGTTGCTGGAAATAGGAAGGCAAAAAAAAAGCCTTCCCATCTAAGCTAGGAAACTAAGGTCAGTCATGATGAATGACTAGCAATGGCAGGGCTAGGGTCTGATAGTGAGGGGCACACCAAGCCTTAATAGTTGGCCAGAATCAAATGGAGTGGGAGCAAAGAACAAGAGCCTCCTTTAGAACTTCCACCCACTTGCCCATTGTCCTGGGCTCCCTCCTCACTGACCCATCTTCCCTTGTTTATTCCCTTCCTACCCCTCTACTGCCCACTCTGAGCCTCATTTTATTTTAAATTAACTTTCCTATATTCCAGGTTTCTTACAGAACATTCTCCTCACCCCCTTCCTTTAACTGAAATTTATTCCTCCTCAGAACCTAACCTGCTTCCTCGTGGCGCTTTTGAGGTAAGGAAGGCCATCCCTTCATATACCGCACGTCACTGGGCCAAGGAAGGGGTTTGTATTTCTATGTGTTGCACTAAACCATTTCTCTTAGATCCCCATGCAAACATTGATTTTCCTTGGATCTTGTGCAATCTAGCTATTCCACTTATCCCCCTCCTTATCATAAATGTTGGTTTTAGGAAGACTTTGTATCCAACAGGCTTCTGGGTTACTTTTTGCTCCAAGTCTTGACTGATTTCAATTTCCATTTAACTTTTCCGCCTAGAATTATTTAGTCTCTTTGTCTTCTATGACCTTCACCTCTCTCCTACTTAGGGTACCTGCTGTCAGGACCTTCTCTACTTCTATTACCAGGATACTGAATACTGCTGGAGAAAATTGTATAACCTTGTCATTTGGTCCCACTAATAGTTTACGATCTCAGACTTTAAGTGGATCTCAGCTCAGCTCAGCTCATCCGTCCTTTCTCTTGCCCAGGTAAGTTTTAATTTCCATGTCCTGTAATAGCCATTCTCAGTCCTCTAATCTGCTCAAGCAGGTCTATTCTAATCCCACCACTTTATGTCTAAATAGACATCTTTTTTTTTCTCCTATTTCATAGGGGACATTGACATTATCAATTGTGACCTTACCCATTTCTGTCCTCTCTTAACCTGGAAACTTATCTGCTCCAGACTTTCCTGTAGCCTTGAATCTAGTATCCAAGCAAAATTCACCTTTCCTGTTTAATGGCAATTCTTCCCTCTTGCTTTATATCACACATCCTCCTTGTTATGGACTAATGTTTGTGCTTCTCCAAAATTCATATGTCGAAGCCCTAAACCGTAATGTTTAGGGCTTCAGCATGCATTGCCAAGGTATTTGGTGATGGGAACCTTAGGGGCTGATTAGGTTTAGAAGAGGTGATGAGGATGGGGCCTCCATGATGGGATTAGTGTCCTTTTAAAAGATTTTTTATTAAAAATATTTAATTGATACATAATTGTACATATTCATGGGGTACATGGGATAATTTGATACATGCATACAATGTGTAATGATCAATTAGAGTAATTGGGATATTCATCACCTCAAACATTTATCATTTTTTGGTGTTGGAAACATTTGAAATCTTCTGCTATTTTGAAACATAAATTATTGTGAACTACAGTCACGACATTGTGCTAGAGAACACTAGAACTTATTTCTCTGATCTAATTGTAATTTTGTACCTGTTAACAATCATTTCCCTATTCCCTTTCCCCCTACGCTTCCTAGCCTCTAGTAGCCAGTATTCTACTCTCTAATTCTATGAGATCAACTCTTTTAGCTCCCACATATGATTGAGAACATGTAGTATTTGTCTTTTTGTGGCTGGCTTATTTCACTTAACATAATGATGTACAGTTCCATCCATGTTGTTGCAAACAACAGGATTTCTTTCTTTTTAGTGGCTGAATAGAATTCCATTGTGTGTATGTACCACATTTTCTTTATCCATTCATTTGTTGATGGACACTTATGTTGATTTCATGTCTTCGTTATTGTGAATAGTGCTGCAATAAATATGGGAGTGCAAATATGTCTTCTACATACAGATTTCCGTTTCTTTGGACATACACCCAGTAGTAGAATAGGTGGTTAATATGACATATGTATTTTTAGAAACCTTCATGTCTTTTTCTGTAATGGCTGTACTAATTTGCATTCCCATGAACAGGGTGTAAGAATTTCCCTTCTCTGCATTTTTACCAGAATTTGTTATATTTTGGTAATACCTTTTTTTTTTTTTTTTTTTTGAGATGAAGTCTTGCTCTGTTGCCAGGCTAGAGTGCAGTGGTGCAATCTCAGGTCACTGCAAACTCTGACTCCCTGGTTCAAGTGATTCTCCTGCCTCAGCCTCCTGGGTAGCTGGGATTACAGGCATGTGCCACCACACCCAGCTAATTTTTGTATTTTTAGTAGACATGGGGTTTCACCATGTTGGCCAGGCTGGTCTCGAACTCCTGACCTCATGATCTGCCCACCTCAGCCTACCAAAGTGCTGGGACTATAGGTGTGAGCCACTGCTCCTGGCCTATTTTAACTGGGGTGAGATGATATCTCATTGTGGTTTTGATGTGAATTTCCCTGATGATTAGTGATGTTGAAAATTTTTTCATATACCTGTTGGCCATTTATATGTCTTCTCTTGAGAAATGTCTATTCAGGCCTTTTGCCCATTTTTAATTCAAATTATTTGATACTCTGTGTGTGTGGTTTTTTTTTGTTTGTTTGCAGTTGAGTTGAGTTCCTTGAGTATTCTGGATTTAATCCCTTGTTGAGTGGATAGTCTGCAAATATTTTCTCCCATTTGAACAGACAGTAGGCTGTCTGTTCAAACTGTTGATTGTCTCCTTTGTTGTGCAGGAAATTTTTAGCTTGATGTAATCCTATTTGTTTATTTTTGCTTTTGTTGCCTATGCATTTGAGGTCTTATGAAAAAAATCTTTGCCCAGACAAATGTTCTGAAGAATTTCCCCCGTTTTCTTCTAGTAGTTTCATGGTTTTGGGTCTTACATTTAAGTCTTTAATCTACTTTTAGTTAACTTTCGTATACCTGAAAGATGTGACATCTAGTTTCATTTTTCTGCATATGATGAATATTTACTTTTCCCAGCACCATTTATTGAGGACACTATTCTTTCTCCATTGTATGTTTTTGGTGCCTGTGTTGAAAATCAGTTGGCTGTAAATGTGTGGATTTCTGAGTTTTCTATTCTGTTCCATTGGTCTATGTGTCTTTATGTCAATATTGTGCTCTTTTGGTTACTCTAGTTTATAGTATATTTTGAAGTCAGGTAGTGCGATGACTCCAGTTTTGTTCCTTTTTCTCAAATAACTTTGACTATTTGGGTTTTTTTGTGGGTCCATATGAATTTTAGAATTTTTTTTTTTCTATTTCTGTGAAGAATGTCACTGGTATTTTGATACAGATTACATTGAATCTGTGGATCACTTTGGGTAGTAGGGATTAGTGTCCTTTTAAGAACAAGAGGAGGCCAAAGCCCTATTTTTCTTTTCATGTGAGGATACAGCAAGAAGGCAGTCATTTGCAAGCCAGAAAGAGAGCCCTTACCAGGAACTGAATCTGCCAGCAACTTGATCGTGGACTTCCCAGCCTCTAGAACTGTGAGAAATAAACATCTGTTGTTTAAACCACACCGTCTATGGATTTTTGTTAGTAGCCCAAGCTGGTTAATACACTTCTTTTTTCTTTAAGAACTTCCATAAATTTTTCTCATTTCATTCTATATCTTTGTTTTGTTTTTTTTCTTTTCCTCTTCACTAATTGTTTCTCTTGGTGTACAAGTGCCTTTCTATTTCCTTTTAAAAATCTCCCTTCTAATACTACACTTTCTTCCTTTCCAACCAAACATCTTCAAAGTATTGTTCCCATCAGCTCAATTGACTTTTTCATCTCTCTGCTGCTCCTCAGTTCTCTGCAATGTGACTTCATATTATAGAACTACATGAAAGTATCTCTTGCAGAGATTACCAGTAACCCAATTGTCAAATGGAGTAGGTACTTTCTGGATTTATATTACATGTTCTCTTTTTTGTATTTTTCACTGTTGACCATTCCTTTTTCTTGACATTTTTTCTTTGGTTTTCATCATGTCACTCTCTCAGCATTTCTTCTTCCTAAGTCATCATCATTATCCATTATTTGACTCTGCAAAATTTTCTTTCTGATGTTTCCAAACGTTCTGTGCTCATTCTTCTTCTGCCATTCTATATCCTCTATATTCGAGGCTTCTAGTGTCACTTCCATGCTACTGACTCCAGATTGCTCCTTGAGCTTGAGACCAGGATATTTTAGCTGCCCACAGGAAAGCTCCACTTGGATGACCCTACACTACTCAGACTGAAAATGATGACTAATAAATTATTGTTTTTATAAATCAATGTCCAGGACTTAATTGTTCACTTCTGTATGTCTTCAATTCTGCTTTTTTTTTACTGTTTACTAGTTTTCACATACATGAAATGACCATGTATTTCCTATAGCATAAGGAGTGGGGCTTTCTGCTCTGTGTTATTGAAGGAAGAAAAGGAAAAGGTGGAATGAGATATCTTTAAGCCGTAGTTTTGATAATTCTTCATATAATTTTCTCTTTTGCTTTCACCAAAGTATAAATAATCCCTCTCTCTGCTGCTGTCTGCAATCTGCTTTACATTGCGTGATGTGAGAAGCCTAGTTTCCTCGGCCTGAACAGGTATCCTCATTTGTACAATCCCATAGTTCTCAAACCTTAAAGGTAAAAGATTCACCATCCAGGAAGAAGTTTTTGCTTGTTTGTTCTTGTTTTTGCATCATAGTAGTAATGGATCCTTTCCATGGAATTCTAGGACTAGGGTGTGGCTTAGAAATTTGTGCTTTCAGATGCTTTCCAGATATTTGTGACAAAATTGGTTCACAGACCACGTTTTGAAAAACACTATCATAGAATACTTTAGCTCTAGTTGCTGTTTGACATTTTCTTTAGTTATTAAAGATCTCTGTCCTTGAAAGACTCATTTAATTGAGATGTCAGTGTATTTTGTGGCTTTGGTAAAGTTTCGGCTGCAAGAAACAGGACTCTTGGACACTGAACTAGGAAGGAAGAGGTGTTTATTATTACGGCCTGGGAGCGAGGCTTTATGTTTTGTCTAAACAGCCAAGCTTGCCTAACAGAGAAGCTCTGCCTTTATATAGGTTTACACTCCAGATATTACACGTGAAATGATCTTGGGTTTACAGTTTTAGAAATTACATGTGAAAGGGTCTTGGGTTTACAGTTTTAGAGATTATATATGAAAGGGTCTTCGTTGATGGATGAGGAGTAGGGTCGGGGTTTGATCTTGTTTAAGTAAAAGCAATGTCTTCCAGAGATTCCCCCATACCATGCCTGCTATTTACAGGAAGGTGATTTAGGAGGCGCCAGTCGGCCAGCCTTTTCTTCTATTGAAATGCAGTGTGGAAGTCAAGGGGAAGGTAATCCTAGATGCCTGGGTCTCCTTCCTCACCTTGAATCTCTATAATTTGTATGTATGAATCCTACTGGTGGCCATAGTTATATGTGTACAAAATAACACCCCATTGAGCTTTTTTTTTCTTATAGGATGAAAAAACTACAGAAGTAAAAACCAAGCTGGACGTGGTGCTTATGCCTGTAATCACAGCACTTTGGGAGGCTGAGTTGGGTGGCTTGCTTGAGCTCAGGAGTTCGAGACCAGCCTGGGCAATATGGCAAAACCCCATCTCTACCAAAATTACAAAAAATTAGCCAGGCATTGGGGTGTGTACCTGTGGTCCCAGTTACTCAGGAGGCTGAGGTGGGAGGATCACTTGAGCCCAGGAGGCAAAGGTTGCAGTGAGCCGAGATTGTGCCACTACACTCCAGCCCCAATAACAGAGCCAGACCCCATCTCCAAAAAAAATAATAAATAAATAAAAAATAAAAAAAATCAAAACCAGTTTGACTTCTTTGGAGATGGAATTAAGTACAGATTTGGCTGTTGTTATTGTGTGTGTGTGTGTGTGTGAGTTTGTTTTTTTAGAGATGGGGTCTTGCTCTGTCACCCAGGCTGGAGTGCAGTGGTGCAATCATGGCTCACTATAGCCTCAAATGCCTGGCCTCAAGTGGTCCTCCCGCCTCAGCCTCTCAAAGCGTTTGGATTACAGGCATGAGCCACCTTGTCTGGCCTAAGTACAGATTTTCAATGAATTGACTTGTAAAGACAAAGCCATAGTTGTTGTTCACTGGGAGAATGAAAGTATTAGGTTGGTGCCCAAGTAATAGTGTTTTTGTCATGAAAGTAATGGCAAAACCCTCAATTACTTGGGCACCAACCCATCTATATATACACACATACAGAAATTGTTGTCTTCCCCCTTCCATTGTAAAAGAGCAAAACAGAAGTGTGGTTTCAACCTAGGATTCAAAGCCATCTGCCTCTGAACATGTGTGTGATTGGTTAATCAACAACAGGTGCTTGCTTATCCTGTGACTTGCCTCAGGGCAATGCTACTTATTACTGGTACCTCGGCCAAGACGGTGTTTACATCTCTCTCTTTTTCTCCAAAGCTTTGTGTCTAAAAGGTTTTTTCTGCTTAACAATGGTAGAATTTCTATCTAAAAACAAAGGAGTTATTTATGGCTACCTGTACTTTTGTGTGCTTTATAGCCAGGAATTTTACGTTTGCTGAATAGTTCAATAACAATAACAGCATTAAGGCAAGCATTGCTCATAAACTTTATATAACCTCAAAATGACAACATAGTGAGCCATTAATCAGCCTCTAAGATTTTAACGTTTCTTTTCAGTTGCTTCTGTTTCCTTCTCCAAATGTAATAAGATTTTCCATGTGACCACTTCTTTTGAATTTGGTGATATTCAAATGACAGCTAGTCACTTTTGCTCTTTGGTAATTGCGAATAATTCTGAGTTTCATCTGGGATGTTGAATGGCTCAAGAATATCTTTGGTTTTCTGCCTCCAGCAAAGATCTTTAAAGTGTTGGCAGGAGGGGACTGCAGGGGAGAAATGTGTTATGGCATAGATTAGTGAGATTTCCCATTCATTACGGGATTTCCCATTAGTGGTGTTTCAGGCAATGTAGAATTGAAAGGTTGAACATGACTGTTGTTGGAGGCATGTCATTAGGAGCTGTCAGGTCTCTATATGCAAACCTGGAGCCTGAAAGTCTGAATCATCTCCCCACTCCCCCACTCCCCCATTCACCATTGTCCCTAATCACCCAGTAGAGCTTCCCCAGACAAGCCCCTCACCCCACCCTGCCGTCTTAACTGTTATTATGATAATACTATTATTCTACCTACCATTGTAACTGAACTTATGGTAATGTATACTCCTTGCCCCTACCCCCACCACTGTAACTTTCCACTGTCCATCCCAAACCTATAAAACCAAATCTTATTCCCCCTGCCCTTTGCTAATGCCCTTTTTGGCCTTAGTCCACCTGCACCCAGGTGAATAAACCGCCACGTTGCTCACACAAAGCCTGTTTGGGGGGTGTCTTCATTCAAAGCGAGAGTTTTCAACAGGAACCAGGGAGGAGTTGTAAGTATAAACTCCAGTTGAGGGGAATTCTGTCTTAGAACAGTCCACTGTTTAAGAGAACAGAGTTTGAAGTCAAAAAATGGATGGATTTCTGTCTTGGCTCTGCCACTTATGAACTAGATAACTTTAGACACATTGCTTAAGCGCTCTGAGCTTCCATAAAGTGGGATTAGTAAGTCTCACAGCCACTCTAGGAGAGCGATATCATTAGTCTCCTCTGGCATGGACTTGTTGTGAGGATCAACAGCAGCTAGTAGCTAACACACTTTTTTCATTTATTCACATTCGACAAAAGTTATGAGCTTGCCACTGTGCTAGGGGCTAGAGACAGAGTGGTGAGCACAAAAAATAAAATCACTAACTTCATAGATCTTACATTCTAGTTGGAGTGAGAAAAATAAACTAACAGTCAAGGTAATTAAAAAATTGTGACTTATGCAATAAAGGAAGAGAACAAGGTGGTGTGATAGAGAGTAATCAGGGAGGTCGATTTCCATCAGGTGGTCAGGGAAGGTGACATTTGAGCTAGGAACTCTCAGTTGAGGATATCTGGGATGAGCATGCCAGACAGACAGTGTCCCTGCGCTAAGTGCTTTAGTGCTCCCTCCTGTTAAATTCCTCAAAACTCAATGGAGCAGAAAGAAATTTCTGTGTTTTCCAAATAAGGAAATTTTTTTTTTGTTTGTTTGAGTCAGAGTCTCACTCTGTTACCCAGGCTGGAGTGCAGTGGCATGATCTTAGCTCACTGCAACCTCTGCCTCCCTGCTTCAAGTGATTCTCCTGCCTCAGCCTCCCAAGTAGATGAGACTACAGGTGCACGCCACCAGAGCCAGCTAATTTTTGTATTTTTAGTAGAGATGGGGTTTCACCATGTTGGCCAGGCTGGTCTTGAACTCCTGAACTCAGGTGATCCACCCACCTTAGCCTCCCAAAATGCTGAGATTACAGGTGTGAGTCATCACGCCTGGCCAGGAAATTTAAGTTTGAAAGATTGAATATGTTACCCACTGTCACACAAGTAATAGGTTGGTGGGGCTGGGATTAGAAGTCCAAAGCTTGAATTTACGAACAGATGGTATAGTTTGGATGTCCCCTTGAAATCTCATGTTGAGATGCAATATTTCTCAGTGTTGAAGGTGGGGCCTGGTGGGAGATGTTTGGGTCATGGGGGTGGATCCCTAATGGCTTGGTGCTATCCTCACCATAGTGAGTGAGTTCTCATCACATCTGGTTGTTTAAAAGTGTGACCTTGCCCCCCCGTCTCTCTCTCTTGCTCCTGCCTTCGCTATGTGAAGTGTCTGCTCCTGCTTGCCTTCTGCCATGAGTAAAACGACCTCCCCCAGAAGCTGAGCAGATGCTGGCACCATGCTTGTACAGCCTGCAGAACTATGAGCCAATTGAAGCTCTTTTCTTTATAAATTACCCAGCCTCAGGTATTTCTTTGTGGCAATGCAAGAAGGGCCTAGTACATCAGACACTGCACATCTTACAGGAAGAAAGGAAGCTACAAGATCGCCTAGCCCATGCAGTCATTTTACGGATGAAAAAATCGGTTGAGAGAGCATATGTAATTTGTTCAAGGAGATGAGGACACTCCCAGAAACCAGGTCTCCTGCCCTTGAGTCCAGGACTTTTCACTGTACACCACTGTCAAACTGGTTTTCAGTAATGGTCTTGATGACCCAGTCAGTTTCACGATTTGATTCTGGTTTCTGATGAACGGTTGTTGACTTTTGGGCTCTTAAAGTATACAGTGGTTTGTTGGATGCTAAATCAATTTGACAGGATTTGTTCTAGCACACAGTTTTGTTTTTGTTTTGTTTTAAATGCAATATGCACATTGGAAAGAAATTGAATCAGTATATGAATGGGTGTTTAAAGAAAGCCTTTTTCTTATCTCCTCATCACCCACCTTGATTTCTCTCCCTAAAGGCAATCATTGTTATCACTTTGTGTATATCCTCTTACAAATAATCTATGAAAATACATGCATATATGTGTACATATTCTTTTTTACCTAAGACATAAATACCACATTGTACACAATATGTACACCTGGATTTTTTTCCTTAACATTAGATACTACAGCTCTTTCCTTGTTATCAGTATAAAGTTGACTCATTCTTGTTAATGGCTACAGAGTATTTCATTGTATGGGCAAACCTAAATATATTGATCTCATCTCAGTCAATCAATACTTAGGCAGTTTCCAGTCTTTTGTGATTGCAAACATGCTACAATGAATGTTGTCATGGAGATATTTTTGTGCACATATGCCAGTCTACCTATAAGATATCCCACTTGAAGTGGAATGGCTGTTTCAAATGGTTTGCATACTTTGGACTTTGATAGATGCTACCAAACTGTCTTCTGATGGGTTGGACATGCCCAACAAATGTGTGTAGGAGAATCATCTTCAAGCTGGGTGACTGGTGAATGAGCAGTCTCTTCCTGTGAAGCCAGCCTAAATTGATGGGGTGGGGCCTTGAGGAGAAGCCTTCAGACTTCTCTGCTTGGGGTTGCCCTGGGCATCCTCCTGTTCCCAGCACATTCACATCTGAGGCTGCAGGCATCAGAAATCCAGAGGGCAGCTGCACTCCCTCCTGGTTCATCCTCTGTGCCTGGTTTAGAGCCTCCCCTGTGCTTCTAATCTCCAAGTCCTTGGCTTACCTGGCTCCAGTTCCTGAATGTATATTTTCTTTTGTTATTTCTCATGAGTCATGACTTCAGGCCTTTGGACCTTTGGACCCTCACTGGGTCTTTGTCTGAAGAGTGTGAGGAAGAGGGGGAGGAGGAGGGAGAAAGTGGGGAGAGGGGGAAGTGGGGGTTGTGAAGGGAAGCGGGGAGAGAGAGAGAGAGAGAGAAAAGAAAGTTTGAGGATGCTAACTTCCTTGTTTCTGCTCACACAGTGCTCTTCTGGGTTTGTTTTTCTTTAGATTTTGAACCTTCAAGGAGATTTTGAACCACCAAATTTGCAGTCATTTTAATCTGTTGCCTTTAGGATCAGCTGTGTCACTGCTGCCTGGCTTGTTTCTTTGCTTGCTGTCATTTTTTTTTTTTTTTTTGAGATGGAGTTTCGCTCTTGTTACCCAGGCTGGAGTGCAATGGCCCAATCTCTGCTCACCGCAACCTCCTCCTCCCGGGTTCAAGCAATTCTCCTGCCTCAGCCTCCCGAGTAGCTGGGATTACAGGTGTGCGCCACCACACCCAGCTAATTTTTGTATTTTTAGTAGAGACGGGGTTTCACCTTGTTGACCAGGATGGTCTCAATCTCTTGACCTGGTGATCCACCCACCTCGGCCTCCCAAAGTGCTGAGATTACAGGTGTGAGCCACCGTGCCCGGCCTGCTTGCTGTCATTTAAACTCATAAGGAACTAGAGCTGGAAAAGATCTGAGGGAGTATGGACTCCAGTGGCTTCTAAAATATTCTTTTTGGAGAGGGATACTGTCCCTGGAGGTGCCCCAGGGGTTCCTGAGGGGGAACTGAAGGTCAGGATCTACAGTGGGGGGTGTGGAGGGTACTCCATTTGTCAGAAAGTTTTTATTTTTATCTTGCTTCTATTATTGGATTTTCGTGTAATATTATATTTAAAAAGGACCTCTGCTGCCTTAAAAAACATGAAAAAACCCCAAAAAAACAAAACAAAAAAACCCCCAAAAACAAAAAATCACTAAAACTCCACCAATTTAGTCCAATTTTTATATGTCAGGAAGCTGATCCAGAGTAGAAAGTTGATTTATCCAAGGTCATCCAGATATTTAAATGATAAGGGAAGGGTATAAACTCTACAGACCACCAGGTCAGGGCCCTTCTCCAGTAGAACATGAGCTGGTAAGAGCTGTAAATGAAGCTTAGAGCCCCTCATAAACCACTCGTATGATGGAGAGGCCTAACTCTAGTTTAAATTCAAACCAAAGCTTTGTTGAAATTTCTTCACTCCTTAAAAAAATGATTTTCACTTTTGCACTGAACCCATCTGGGAATAAATGTCTGAAAGACTCTCAGAAAAGCTGTTCTCACTATACATATTTCTTTCCATCTAGAAATTCCAGAAGGACTTGCCATATAGTGCATCTCAGGAGAAAACTGTCAAGATGTATTTTCTGACTATATTCAGCTGACTTGATCCCTCTTCCCTCCAGAGAACTTGGAGAAGACCGAGAAGCACTTAGGCCTGTTCCAGAACTTGAAATCTATTTGAGGCATTGAAGTCACTAAAATGGAGGGATTCTTTGTTTGTTATTTTATTCCTAAAATCACCATCACTGAGATTGTTTGATCTGACAAATGATGCATACGTGTTGCCCTACAGGACCACAAGACCAGGGCATTTACAAATTATGCCATGGAGAGTACATGCCAAAAAGTACATAGAAAACAAAGACACAAAAAGCAACAACGTACGTAGAAAATAGAGACACAGGGGATTGCCTATATTTCTAAGTCCAACAAATGCATCTGCGAAATGGATTGGAAATGAGACATGGCACAAATTCTAGAGAATATAAGTTTCAGTGTAGAGGTTGTATTGATGCCTGTTCCCTCTGTATAGTAAACCTTGCCGAGGGCAGAATTTTCATAAGACCTGGTTCAGATTTTTTTTGTTTTTGCTTTCCTGCGGTCTCCTCCAGTTAAGCCAGTTGAGCCATCTTTAAAACAAGAAGTCAGCCGGGTGCAGCGGCTCACGGCGGTAATCCCAGCACTGTGAGAGGCTGATGTGGGTGGATCACAAGGTCAAGCTGTCGACACCATCCTAGCCAACATGGTGAAACCTTGTCTCTACTAAAAATACAAAAATTAGCTGGGCATGGTGGCATGCGCCTGTAGTCCCAGCTACTTGGGAGGTTGGGGCAGGAGAATCTCTTGAACCCGGGAGTCAGATGTTGCAGTGACCGGAGATCGTGCCACTGCACTTCAACCTCCTGACAGAGTGAGACTCTGTCTCAAAAAAAAAAAGTCCTTCCTTGTGGTGTTTAGTTACACCCTTCAAATGCTCATGGGTATTTATATCCCCTTTCAGGCATCATTTGGCATATTCTACACATTTAATTCTTCTTCTTCTACTTTTCCCTCATAAATGAATATTTCTGGCCCTTTGATCCTCCTTTTCCCATTCAGAGACAGACGGAACCGAGCCATTGATGAGTTCAAGCCTCCTCTCCGAATGGTGGGGGAGAGCAGGTACTCAGTACTCTGCTTATCCCAGTACCAGTGCACAGATTTTCTTATGGCAAGACACAGAGGAAGCTGTGGTTTTGAAAGTTATTTGGTTGGAGTAATGAGAGATTTGCTTTGGGAAGAAAGGAGTGACAGAAATTTGTATCAAAGGCTTGGCTTCTGATATGGAGTCTTCTGGAATTTCCTTGCCCTGGAATCCCACCCTATTCCAAATAGGACAGGATAAATAGATCTGGCAAATCACACTGTCATGCTTGGTGACCCTGGCTGCTTTCATTTGATAACTTCGATCTTGGAAGCATGGTGGGATTTGGTTTCGGTCACTGCTCAGAACCTGGCTTGATCTTCCTCCTTCACAGGAGCATCAGGAGTCCTAGAAGATCCGTCCTGGGGAAGGGTGTTCAAGGTCCACTGTGATGATTCTGCTTTGGACCTGGTCTTTCCAATGTATGTGTTTACTTGAACATCCATATTTCTGTTTCATACTTCTCTCTCACTGCGGTGGCTGTGTTAATTGTGTTTCCAGAAGCACACTGTGTTAGTCTGTTTCATGCTGCTGATAAAGACATCTGAAACTGGGTAATTTATAAAGAAAAAGAGGTTTAATGGACTCACAGTTCCACGTGGCTTGGGAGGCCTCATAATCATGATGGAAGGTGAAAGTCACATCTTACATGGCGGCACACAAGAGAGGACGAGAGCCAAGCAAAAGGGAAAACCCCTTATAAAACCATCATATCTCATGAGACTCATTCACTACCACAAGAACAGTATGGGGGAAACTGCCTCCATGATTCAATTGTCTCCTACTGGGTCCCTCCCACAGTCCGTGGGCATTATGGGAGCTACAATTCAAGATGAGATTTGGGAGGGGATACAGCCAAATCATATCACATGCTGTCTTTTATGGGGAGTAGTGGACCACAGATACTGGATCTGTAATTCAGGAACTTGCACTAGAGCATTAGGATAGATTATAAATGCAGTTTTACCACCTAATTGCATGGAGGATTTGGACCATGTTAGAAGTCCTGAAGTGTACAGGCAAGTGATGCTCATGGCTGTAACAGCAGTGGGCACTTTACCTGGGTCTCTGGGGTGAGATACTGAGATCAGCACATGGAGAAAGCACTCAGTGTGCTGATTAGAGAGGTGAGTGGGACAATATTTCCTTTCCCTTCTATTGTCAAATGTTATCAAGCAAAGACTGGACTAAGGTTAAGGGGAAGAATTCAGAGTAGAAGAAAGAATGACATGAAGGACAGAAGTAAAGAAATAGACCCAGGAACTAGAATCTCTTATCAGCCAGATATAGAACCCAGATGACTTTTAACTCTAGAGATTTCTTTCATATGGGATGTTGCCTGTATTTTTTCTGGTCCACTTTTTAGGGATTGACTTGAGGCCAGGGCACTTGAAGGACAATATAGAGAAGTCCTTGGCCATGGTGGGCTTTTCCGCCAGCCGGGATGTCTAGTATGATGAAAGGTATATTTAGCTAACATAGCCTTGGTTTCCTCACTGTATTCATTCATTCCATAAACTTGTGTGCAATGCATGCAAATATACTTTCTGTCACTGTTGCGTAGCTGATACACCTATCTCTTCTCTTTAGTTCTAGTCACAGTCTCTCACTTTTACTCTTTTCAGTATTCATTCATTCACTTACTCATTCTTTCATTATCCTTTCTATTCCATCATTCAACAAATATTTACTAGACTTTTAATATGCACATGGAATATATTCTAACAGAGAAAGTGTGCAGTATAGACCAGTCTCTATGCCCTTCAAACTCCAGAGAACACAGGCCAAGCTCTCAAATGGTTCCCCTTCAAGTCTCTTCTGTTGAGATGGTGGGTGTGGGAGATACACAGGGCACTGATAACTCTCTCGAAAGAAATCCTCTCTCCTCACCCCCCAACTTGAGCCTTTTTTATGGAGTAGAGGTAGGTTTAGGGCCCTATCCACATCCCCCACTTTCTTATAAGTTTTGTAGATATGGTCCAGCATCTTTAGAACTATGGCTTTATTTCTTTGAGGTCCTCTACTAAAAGTCTGAGCTCATAGGAAGAAATGAAGATTTACATTTAAATCTGACTATAATTATATGCCCTGCTATGTGAATATATGAGTATATAGTGCTAGAAAGGTCAGGGGTAGCTCTAGGAGAGACAGAGACAGAGACAGAGAGAGAGAGAGGAGAGAGAGAGAGAGAGAAAGAGAGAGAGAGAGAGAGAGAGAGTCTCTGGCAGGGGTCGGGGAGGAAAGAGAGGGAGAGAGAATGATTGAGGACAAGAGGGCAAAGGTAAGAGTCTCAGTCACAAGTGCAACCAAGTCTGAAATAAAACCAGATGTTCTTTGATCACCCCTTGGCTATCTTTTCTCTACATTCTCTTTCTTGCCCTTTTCCTTGTCTTATTCCATCTGGGTAAAGTAAATCCTCCCTCTGCCATTCCATGTACGTTTCACTGACTATCTCGCTAGAGTCTTTCATGTGACTCTCAGGGCATGAGGTCCTCTTCTGCAGATCCTCCAGGCCTGTGCTCCCCAGGACAGTGGGCACAGCAGGAGGCTGTGCACGACAGGCCCCAATGCTGACTCTGTGCACTGTGGCCTCTCAGGTGAATTAGTTGCTATTTCTGACTCTCTGTTTTCTCATCCATAACAATGGTGATGATAGAAAGGCCTACTGCGTATGGTAGCTAGGAGAATTAAATAAATTGCAAGTGAAAGCATGTGGTAAAGCTCTATCTTTTTCTTTTTTAGTTCTACTCTATCATTTCCAATGTAATTTGTGTATACTGCTGTGCATTTACCTCATTAGGTAGGGGTGGGTAAGTGATCATTATTCCTAAAGTATAATTTCCCTTTCATCTCCTCAAAGCATAGTTCCTTCTTTCTCTGCCTTACAGCCTGAATGCATTCATGCATGCAGGTCCTTTGGCTGTGCATCATAAGGTCCTCAAGGCGCTGGGGCTCTGCCTTTGCTCTGTTTTGTTGAGTGCCTTGACAGTTGTTGAGACACTCACCCCTTCCAAAAATCTCATTAATTATCTGTGCGTGCATGAAGTGGAGGATTGCTCTGAAGCCACTGTGGGACACTCACTGCAGTGAGGACCAGGGGCTGGAGGGCCTCAGTGCTAATATTTGCTTCCCCAGACCATGTAGATTTGATTTTTGTCTTCAGGCTCCTTCTGCTGTTAGGAGGCTGTACATAAACAGAAAAAGGGCACATGAGAAGGTGCCAATGAGGGACACAGAAGAAGGTGCCAGCACTGGCATCACAAAGGCAAGGCTCTTCATTGGCACTGAAGCAGAATCAAAACACAGCCCTGTCTTTTCAGGGCCCCAGCTGCTTTGGATCAGAAAAACTGTCAGTGCATGCAATGGGTAATGGACACTCTTCCACACTTGCCTGCTAGAAGAGGCACTTTGCTGTGCTATATCTTAATAGACATTATTATCAGCTCAGCTCTGATTCTGAATATGTGAGAAAATCAACAGCCAAGATCAGAGCTGACTGAATATGGCCTCTGAGATGAGATTAATGCCTTACTGTAGGACTATTTTAGTGTTTTAGCAGAAAACGTCTGGTGACTATTACTGATGACAGGCAAGCTACGCATGGTGAAGATTATTTAGCCATGTTTTCTCCCCTCACTTTGAGCTGATTTCTTCACTCCGGCTAGCGTCTGTGCTGTATTCATGGGTACCCTCTCAGTGCCTAGCATGGTACCCAATTTGTTGTAGTGGCTCAATAAATATTTCTAGAATTAAGAAGAGAAAAGAAATGCTAATAGTATTAATCGAATAAGGCAAGGAAGGTCTAAAAAGAAATTCAGAATGTTAAATTTTTTTTCTTTTGCATTAGATTCATGCTGTTGGGCAAATGTTACCAAGATTTCTCCTGTCTTGGGGCCTAGAAAAGCAGATGAAATTTTATTAGACCAGAAGGAACAGGTATTGTCTCTTTGAAGTGGAATTGGGTAAACAGCAAGCTGAGAGGCGACCTGTTCAAGCAGCCAGCTGGGAGAGAAGGGACATGAGGTAAGAGGAGGCCAGAAGTAGAGCGTTGTTTTTGACCTGACTCTGGTCCCGAAATGGTCTCAGCAGGGCCACTTATTTCCACAGGAATGGCTGGCAAGCGTTTCCCCCTGCAGCTGCAGCTGGGGCCTGTCCCTGCTTGGGTGCAGGTAGACACCGAAAACAAAGGCAGGTTAAAATGGAACTGGCAAGCAAGAGGCTGGTAGCCAGGACCACTGCGGCCCAGTCTTTTAAACAAGCTTCTCCCCCAGTGTTATTTTGGCATGGATTATGGGAGAGAGAAAGACAAGACATCAACTAATACAGAAAAACCCTTTTCTTTCCCGAAGTTACAGATTGCAAGGAGCTCAACAAGCCTCTGATCCATTTGCTAGAGGTGACCCAATTTTGAAGGGAATTAAAGCCAAGTAACATGATTGTCCATTAAAAATATCAAGACCCCAAAGACAACAAACTAATTAAAAAGTGTATGGACAAGAGAGAAAAAATAAGCCAAAGAATTTCAGCCCCCTTCATCCCTACCTCCTATTACCACTTCTCTTTCCAAGGCAATGCACAGATTCCTGCAAAGCTCATCAGCTTAGAGGAGAAGGGAGATTAGTCCCAAGGTCTAAGCCCACCAGGCATCAAATAAAGGGCTGAGAGTACATGAGTCAATGACCTCACCCTCAGCTTGCCTTCTGCCTGCATCTCCCCAGGCCAGTTTTAGTTTCTGTTCCAAAGTACATGGGTTTTTGTGTGTCATATTTCATTGTTGAGATTCAAATGCTACATTTAAAACTTAGGCATATCTATTGAAATCTTGCTTCAGCTAGAGTGAGAAGAAGAAATCTGGGGAATTTGTTTGGTAGCGCTCACTCTTTTCTCACTGCATGGCAAACATTCTAGGAGTATTCTGCCAAGGATTAGGAGATCCTGTAAAGGATTAGGAAGAGCCTGTCTTGGGGAGCTGGGGAGAGGGATGTATTGGAAAAGCATAATATTATAAAGACTCAAGGTCTGGAGTCAGACAGGGCCTTGGTTCGAATCCCACCTCTGCCTCTTCCTTAGGATGGGATTGCAGATAAGTTGTCTTCTTGTGGCCTAAATTCCTTCATCTGTAAAATGGGTAATAGCAACTACTTTATGGGTTGCTGTGGGAATTAATGCAAGAAAGCATTAGAAGAGTGCCTGGAACATAGTAAGTGTTGGACTTATGCTCTTGGTTTTGTGGTTGTTGAAATAGAGTCATAAATGAGAAGGTGGCAGGGGATGGAGGGCGGCATCAGATCCTTTGCAGGTGGCAGCCCGAAGGAGAACTGGGAAGTGACCCAAGAGCATCTTTCGAGGGTCTCTCTCTCTCCCATTGTTGGCCACACTTTTCTTCTTCTCTCCCAAATGCAAATTCCTCTTCTTCAGGCCACCCAGAGCCACGCATATGGTATCACCAGAAAGTAATGGCCTCAGGGGTTCTGGCCTGGGCAGGGCAGAGGCCTGGAGAATGAATTTTTTTGTCATCCTGGAGCAGGGCCTTGGAGATGCCAATTGCCTTCTGGAGACCAAAGATGTGTATGTTGCTCTTCCTCTTCAGCCTGAAAGGAGAGGCACTGGAGAGAAAGCATCGGTTATTTCATTCTTCACCGGCAGACATGACAGTAGGGGGAGAAGCCCAGGGGTGGCCTTCCCAGGCAAGTCAAAACCACAGACCACCACAGTGAAAATTCTGTGGTCTTTGAGCCTTACCCATCTTGTTAATTGTGTCTCCTCCCATCCCAGTGGTGCTTAGCCGTAAACTTCTAAAAGGAAAACAAATACCACATGATCATTTTCCAAGGCGACGAGAAAGTGAAAGAGCTGAGGTGAATGCTCCCCTTTACAGGTGACCTTGGAGAGGGTGGAGAAAAGCCCTCAGGAGCAGGATAAGAAGTAGAGGGCTTTGCTGGGCGCAGTGGCTCACGCCTGTAATCCCAGCACTTTGGGAGGCCGAGGCGGGTGGATCACGAGGTCAAGAGATCGAGACCATCCTGGCCAACATGATGAAACCCCGTCTCTACTAAAAATACAAAAATTAGCTGGTGTGGTGGCGTGTGCCTGTAGTCCCAGCTACTCGGGAGGCTGAGGCAGGAGAATTGCTTGAACCCAGGAGGCGGAGGTTGCGGTGAGTGGAGATTGTGCCACCACACTCTAGCCTGGGTAATAAGACTGAAACTCCGTCTCAAAAAAAAAAAAAAAAAAAAAAAAAAAGAAGTAGAGGCCTTTGAGAGAAAATGAAAAACTGAGGCTGAGGGTTTTGGGCTTGTTTCAAAGAGTAAAAGGAAAGAGAGGATCTTGCTAGAGTCTGAGACAACATGTGAGCTCCTCCAGACAGGCTTAGCACAAACTTCCATTGCCAAGTGATGTCTGCCAGGACATTACACCAAGGGGGTGCTATATATTAGATCTTATCCTTATAAAGGCACCAAAAGGTCATAACCTTCATTTTGCAGCTGGAGAAACTGAGGCTGAGGGTCAGAAACTGAGTTACTTGATCTAGTCTCAGGCTAGAAATCCTGGTAAATCCAGGATTCATATTCATGAGTGTCCAACGTAACATGTGTTGTGTGTTTTGCTCTGGTGCTAAACTGGATTGCTTCCAGTTCTTGAGTTAATAGGATTCCTGATGCCTTGCCCTCTCCTCCATGCCATCCACTAATATCAATTATTACCCAGCTATTAGAATGTGAAAACCAGAAAATACTATAGTTAGAAAACTTTTGCAGGAACAAAATGATTAGGATGGGGGTCAGGCAGGTAGATTTAAAACAAGGTATGGCTAAAACAGGGAGTACCCCTTGTTGCTAGCCAGAAAAATAGAAGCCACTGCAGGTCTTTCAACAGAGAAGATCAAATACAGGGGAACTGGTTAAACATGTTTCAGACACAGCACAAAGGGAACACTGAGGTGATAATTACAGGAAGCAGCTACCAACCACAGAGCTGGCTGGGGAACACAGGGAAGGGGCTGGGTTGACCATAACCTGGAAGCTCAGAGGTAGGTCTCACAGAGCCAAGACTCAGATCTCTGAGGGAGAGGCACCACGTGGCTGGTGCAGACACTACAGCAGCTTCGGGGAGAGATCAATGGGAGTGAGGTGTGATGAAGGTGGTTTTGAAGGATCAGAAAAAAGTAGTAGACTAAAATCAGTGGTCACTTCCAGGATGAAGGGCCAGCGTTTGGGTGATGTTAACAGGAGTAGGGAGCAAGCAGGAAGGACCATGTTGCTTCTCTGGCTTCTATCTTGCAGTTTCCCTTTGGTGTGGCTCATTGGCTGTCAAATATAGAGTTGCCTGGCAAAGGAGAGATGTGGTTTGCAGCGCCTCGGCCTTAGAATCACAGAGGGTACAAGGCCGAGTTTTGGGGCCGAGAGCAATATCATAAAAACTGACATGTAGGGTGAATAATGATGTACAGTTGCCAGTAAATCAGTAACAGGAGCTTCAAACTTGATGTTTAAACAGAAGAGTAAGAGACTGTCTCTGGGGGAGTACCTATCTGTGGTACTTTCGCTATTGTGAATATTGACTGTGTGTGTTTGTGTGTGTGTGTGTGTGTGTGTGTGTGTGTGTATTTAAGGATTAGAAAGAGGGCTTGGCCTGTTTTGCGTCTGCAGGAGTCTACTCCATCGTTCTGGGAATAAACACTATTACTCTCCTCTGAGTTGTTAATGAGACTCCAAAATAAATGTTTTCCTTTAGATTACACCTTGTAATTTATGATTCCGTCCCAGAAATGAAAATTCAGTGGATTGGGAAATGGGAAAAGAAGCAAGTGTGCTCAAAGAACTTAACAGGGGCCAGCACTGGAAGGATCTGGAATAAAGACAAACCTCATTGCCAATAAACGTCAGTTAAACCTCATGTCTCCAAATATGAGGAGCAAGCTAATGGCTTCTAGTTCTCCCCCTCCTGCTTATGCAGTTCCAGGAAGACAAGCAGCTCACAGACCAGAAAGCTTAGTAACTGAACTTACATAACACCTGGGGTCATAAGAGACTATGTGTGGGGCAGTGTTGATGGGACCATTTGCAGGTTGAAGTTAGTGCCTGGAAGTTGTTCATCACCTGCTCAGCATGCAGAACCGCTGGAAACTAAATTGATGGTGATTATGCAAGAGAGGCAAATGGGAGCAGAATAAACACCATGTGAAAGGTGTCCTGATTACTGGATGAATTAGAACCGAGTTGCAACTGTGTGTTCCTTGCCTGGATCCTGTTCAGTTCTCCTTTGTCAAGCACTGGTTAACCTGGAGCCCACCGTAAGAAGAGCGAAGTATAAAATTACATGTGCACTGTTTGGTACACTCCTGCATGGCCCCAAAATAGATAAGTGCTGAGCTCAGAAACATTATCTCCTGGTAGCAGAGTTCTCTGGTACCACAAATTATTAGTGATAAAGAGAAATCTTAATAGCTCAAAAAGTTACTAAGGACTTGACTGTTTCTGTCTGCAGGATCCCTGTTAACAGCATCTAAAGGTTAATGTAGCTGGACATACAATTAAATTCATTTATCAAAATGCAATAACGGTTGGGCTAAAGAGTTTGGGCTCTAGGGTCAGATGAACCCAATTTCAACTTCTTTTCTCCACTTATGTGGGTGATCTTGAGCAAAGTACTTATGCAAACCTGTTTATTTCTCTGTAAGGTGGGGATAATTATGCTTCTTCTCTTACAGTACAGTTGTGAAGATTAAATGAGACAATGCAAATAAGAAGGTCAACAGAGTTCTTGGTGCAAAATAAGTGCTCAAGAAATGTTTGCTATTCTATCTTTATTATTACTACTGCTACTGCTAACATTTTTTAAAAATTAAGCACTTACTATATACTAGTGCCAGGCCCTAGAGAAAGCAAGATAAATTAAATCCAGTCCCTGCCATCAAAGAATTTGTGACCTACGGCAAAAACGTATTCAAGAGTCTTTATTTGGGAAAAATGACCCAGCTCAGGTAGGTTGTATGTGGATTCATTCTGGGAGGTCTTAATTAGTAAGAGAAACATCAGGTTTGTAAGTGTGGATGTAAGAAGACTACTGAAATCAGGAAGGGAACCTGAATAGGCAGGGCTGATTGGGAGGGATTGAGGGAGCAGGAGGTGAGGTAGACAGAACGGCTTTTTCTGGGTGTACGCTTTAAGTCTTAGGAACCCGCAGAGCTAGATCAATGTAAAGGCACACTGCCTTGAACTCCTGACTTGTATGAATGATGCAATGGCATTGAGTTATTGACAGGGGCTTTACTACATATCATTTATGAAATGCAAATTTGTGTCAAATCGACAGCTTCTTCGTGCTAAATGGTTAGCTACTTATGGCTGAAATAGACGATCAAGGATAAGGCGTGAAATGTTGATTCTAAAATTGTTGGAAAGACTGCAACCAAATGGAAACATAATCCTTGAGTTAGGAGTTGAGCAGGTGGGCTTCCTGTTGGCCTGACAGCAGGCCTTGAGAAGTCCCTTATTGCTCCTGACAAAGGCTTTCAGTATCTCCTGTGAAGAGAAACAGGGGTGGCCCAGTTATAAAAGGCCCCTTGAAAGATTTAAATGTGCTGCCTTGTGTAAGATGAAGGGTATCAGGACCTTGAAGACCACAAGAGGAAATAGCTGTATGCTGCCAAGATTTAATACATCTAGAGGTTATTTAGGGGGCCATCTATGCCTTGGTAAAAGGAAATAAAGAATCTGTCAATTAAAAGTTATTAACTTTTCTATCCTGTAACAGAATATTAAATTTCAGTGAACATATTTGTTTACCTGGCTGGGTTTCTGTGCAATTGCTAGCCCTGAGCTGTCAGCAGTCACTTATCTTTAGTGATCCCCTTGCAAATTTCGTGAGAATTTTTAGGGTTGATAGGCAATCACTATTCTCTTTCATGTTATTACAGAAATCTAATAAACCACCTGAATAAAAAAAATCACGAAACAACACTTCAGCAAAAGGAGATCGTGGCTTTTGGGGTATAACTTTTTCATTTCTATACAAACAGTGTTTTTCTTATATATACTCTGCTATTTTTGGTTGACATGTGCAAACACATGAAAGAAAGCTTAATCTTGAGTTAAAAAAAAAAAACCCACTAAATGGTTTATATTTCAGTGAGCCAGTAAAATCGAGAAGTTTTCCCTCTGGATAGAAACTTTTTCCACATAGCATGTATTTCCAGAAATAAAGAAAAGGATCATTTTCCCTTGTTCTCTCTAAATTGGTTTGGCTCTTGGGAAGTGGTTACCATATGCGAGGTTCACAGTATTTTCATTCGTGGACACTGGAACCAGCTGTAAGGTAAAGCAGAGCCTTTGTCATGAGAAAGCCATGGTTGAAATACCTGCAGTTTAATCATTTTCAGATCTTATTTTAGTACATTAGTGACTAAAACCCACTGAAGGAAGTTCATCAAGAGGCTTTTATAAGCATATATGCTCAATGGCAGGTTGTCCATGAAATGGACAAAAACACTACATACAGTCAAGTTCCAGGATGACATTAAAATTCATTCGTATGTCACATAGCTTTACCATATCCTTCCCATTGCTCCATTTTAAAATACACTTGGATGTATGTTTTTATTTATTCAGTTTAGAATGGAGTAGTAAAGCTTCATTGTAAAGGTTTTAATTTTAATTAAAATTTAGAAAATAATTTCCAGAAAGCAGTAATCTAAAAGAGGATGCTATCTCTAACACTAAGGAAAATAACTAGGTTGGCTAGAGGGCCAAAAATTCACCTTCTGCCTGGGGCTGGAGCAGAGTTTTCGTAGGAAGCTTACTGGTTCTGCCTCTTCTGGCCTGAGCATCTTTTCTTCTGCCTTCTCCTCAGTTGTCCTTCTTCTCTTGTTCAGAATGCCCTGTAGTATCTTCTTTGAGGGTCTAGGTCTCTGTAGTTGTCCATTGGCTGAATTAGTTTTTTTCCCTCAAACTCCTTCTGTTTGAAATTCCTTATTATAGATAATCTGGTTCTCCATTCTTGGTTCATGAAAGTCCTGTTTCTTGGTGTTCATGAGGTAGAAGACGGGCCTAGATTGGTCTTGAGAATGGGAAGATATGGATGGATATAATGATGACATCAAAATTGTGGTTATGATTATTTGTTCATTAAAAGAAAGTTTATCACAACATTTTTATAATGGCAAGTGAAAATGATTTGAATGTGCATCAGTAGTAGATGAGTTGAATATATTTGGAGAATACGGCATGGCTTTTAAAGAGAAAAGGATAGACACATATTGACCTGGAAAAAATAATCAGGTTTTTTAGCTTTAAAAAAGATAAATTGCAAAGTAATGTTTATAGTTTATATTAAAGTAAAAGGGAAAAACCTCTCTGCATGTGCATTTAGATTTTGTGAGTTTGTATGAGCACAGAGAGTGGTGTGAAAAGATACACACCACACTTTACACTGGCAATGTCTGAGGATGGATAGAGAGCTGAGAGAAAGATTATGAACCTAAAAACTCATCTCTGTGTTTTTTATTGGTTATAATCAACATGCATCTCCTTTGTAATTAAAAATCCAATCAATTTTAAAAGAAGGATGTTAATATTTTTATATCCTCATGACATTCTAATGATTACTAAGTTATTCCTGTGGGGAAATCACTGTACCAGTCTTTAATAAATTATAATAATCCTGATAACTCTACAAAGTGGTACTAGTATTATTTCTACCTTACAAGTAAGGAAATTGAAGACTTAGAGAAGTAACCTGTGAAGTTCATACACTGACAGAACTTATTCCATCATGTAGCCTTGTGTCTAGAAACTGGAGATCTTATAAGGTGGGTTTAGGTAGAATTAGCAACAGACACAGAAATGTGGTCTTTCCATACAATGAAATGTTATTTGGCAATAAAAAGGAATGCAGTACTGATACATGCTGCAGCATGGTCGAACCTTGAAAATATTATGCTGAAAGTATCCAGTCATAAATACCATTTATTGTATAATTCCATTTATCTGAAATATCCAGAATAGATAAATCCATAGAGACAGAAAGTAAATTAATGTTTGCTTAGTGGGGAGGGGATAGGAGGACTAGGGAATAACTACAAATAGATATGAAGTTTCTTTTGCAGAAACAAAATGTTCTGGAATTAGATTATGTGCACAAACTGGTGACCTAGTACAGTCCATTGAAATGCACCTTAAGAGGGTGAATTTTATAGTATGTGAATTATGTCACAATAAAGTTGTTATTAAAAAAAAAACTCTATTAATGAACAGAAGGGGCTTGTTCACTCTTCTGCCTGGATTGTTCCTGATTCTCCTGGACAAAAAAAAAAAAACTCATTCTGGTCAGGTTCCTTAGATTTATAAAAGTTCAAGGAAACTTGCTAGACAGTATCAATGGAATGAATGCTCCTCAGGAGTTCATTTTTCTGGGGCTGGAGAATGTCATGTTCAGGAAACTTTATATAGGTCTCCCTGCTTCCTTAAAATGATCTTCTCAAAAGACTCATTTATTAATCAGAAGCTGCTTTAATTTTGATGGAGTTGCCAAATTGCTCCTGGAGTTATGAGAAGTCCTGGCTCTGGGGATCATCATTAATTTTTTCTTCAGCCATTTTTTTTTCCAACAATTCCACACAAATTCAATATCTCAAATTCTGTCTTCTAAACCTATCACTTTTTCTTTAACTTTTTTTTTTCTGAGTCATTAGCACAGGTTCAATTGTTAGTTTACAGTTGCCTGAGCATGATTAACAGCTGCTAGTGTGTTTTACTAGTAAAATAGCTACAGCTACAGTTTATTTTTAAAATTAAAAATAAATTATTATAGCCAGTTGAAATGACTCTCAGAAGCTTTCTGTTATAATAGTCACTATTACCATTTGGGCTATATGATGACTCATAATATAACTACTGAGATGATGGGGAAAATAAAAACCTCAATATGTTAATGAAAATGACTCATAAAAAATCCAACAAATATTTATTGAATGCAGATTTTGTTTAGGACACTGGGATTTTTATGGGAGATAGAAAACTGGTTAAGAACTTAAAATCTTTTAGGGGAGACAAAGCATGAAGGACTGTAAGGTTGAGCAACAATGTAAGACTTAATAATAAACAGCCCAAATGATAGAATTGTTAATTTTTCCAAGTATAAAAGGAGTCTCTGTTAATTCATTCACAAAACAACTATTTATTCAGCATTTATTAGGAGCAAGCTCTCCTGGGTGAAGTCCATACTTTTGTGTGGTTAGAAGCCTAAAAAGAGCACCCTCTCTCCATTTTTCTGGGAAGTAGGATGGAAAACTCCTACACCTCAGGGAGCTGACAATCTAGTAGGAAGGTAGGCAAGGGTACAATGCTTCTACTCCAGGCAGAGTGGCAGTGTCACTCCTAGACCCTTGCATTGGGTCTCCTGCTCTGGGCTCTGCCTTTCAAAGCCCTGTGTCAGTCCTCCTTGTAGAGAGAGAGTCTATGCGGTCAAGGAGTCTTATGGTTTATGTGGGATTCAGTGAGTGGAATGGGAGCACAAAATTATGTTCTGGAGGGGAGAATGAATCTTAAGGAAACGTGTTGTTTTTGTTTGGTTTCTA
This sequence comes from Ateles fusciceps, assembly GCA_036589455.1. Taxonomy (NCBI): domain Eukaryota; kingdom Metazoa; phylum Chordata; class Mammalia; order Primates; family Atelidae; genus Ateles; species Ateles fusciceps. The sequence goes on along the minus strand of JAZHEH010000800.1, from coordinate 309,080 downwards.
GATTCAAAAGAAAGTAAATAAAGGGCCAAGAGGATTCTATGAGATAGGAGAGAATATTTAGATGGAATGACTAACTGTTAGTACTGGTGGGATGGATGGTGAGGCTCAGAGAAGGGGACATCAGCCTTAATGATTTCGCAGGTGGAGATAAGGTCCTGTGTGAACTATGTGCATAGTTGCTCCAAGTGAGAAATGGAGTCTAGAACCTTTAGGAACTGTAAGACCAGGCAATGGGGACCCAGGTCATCCCAGAAGAGGAATGGGGGCTGAATAAGGCAAAGGTAGAAGGTGGCAAAGTTAAATGGCATGAGCTTCATCAAAGGCGGGAAGGATGAGTGGTGGGCTGGGAGAATACCTACATTACTATCTGCCTTCACAGTATCTCCCGAGAGATGACTGTAAGGGATCTAGTGTTAACATTCCATGATGTGGTTCCATGGTAATGGAGCCATCTGTCAGCCAAGGAAATTCTATAGGGATCCGTGGAAAGAACTGGGTGGTTGGTCAACTTTGGAGGCTAGGCTGTCGTGTGGGGAGGCCCAGAGCAAAAGCAGGTGGCGGTTTTGGCAACGGCTTTGAAGTTCAGGTGGTGACAGGTGATAGGGCTGAGTAGTTCAACCTGTCTCATGGTTCTGGAACATTTGGAGCTCTGTCACAAAGTGATAACACATAAATATGGCATTTTAGAATGGAATTTTGTGACCAAGTTTTTCAGCAATGAAACTCAGGTTTTTCATTAATGAAACTCAAACTTACTTGCTCAGCCAGCTTTGCAAAGTGCCTGTCTGTGTGCATCTGAGTAGGAACTGCATGAAAATAAATGCTCTTTTGAAATGGGGCTGTCCTTTTCTCTTCTCTGTGAAAAATGACATAGAATATTCTGGGAAGACAGATTATCAGACATGAAAGTGTAGACGTACAAAACAGTATGGGAATTTGAGGAATGACCAGAACATACGGCTCAGAGATTGAAGGGGTGAGACCGTAACCACAGGTGGCATTGGGAAGGGCCTTGAATGCCAGACCAAGGAATTTGGTTTTATCCTATAAAATAAAAGGGGAGTCTCACAACAGAACTGCAGTGTAGAAATGTAAGAGAAATGAGGGCAGTGTAGAGAATGGGGCAGCAAGGGCAGAGGACCTGTGCAAAGGCTACTGTTTTTGGCCACTCAACAATGAGGAACTCCAGGTGCCTGCCCACCAGGAAATTTTAATCGAGTCAAATAAAATTGTACACAAATAGTTACAGCTAGAATGTGATAATGGGAGAAAAGAGATTGAAAATGCCATCTGACCAGTTGAAGGGAATCAGGGGAGCTTTCTAAAGGTGGTGGCATTTGGCCTATACACTGAGGGGGCCGGTAAGGTAGGTTTTAATTTTCGTAATGAAGAAAGTCAGCAAGATATTCTGAAAGTGGAAGTTGCCTTGGCTTAAAGTGTAGAATGTGTTGGGGGATGAGCGAGATGTCCATTTAGTTGACAGCAGGGCTTCTGAATCTTTTGTTGTGCTGTGGCCCTGTTTGACAGTCTGGTGAAGCCTATAGAATCCTTAGTATAATATTTTAGTGCATAAATAAAAATAATAGGATTACAAGAGAAAGCAATTGTACTGAAATAAAGTCATCAATAAAATACACAAATTTATGACATAGTAATATAAGTATGTCATTAGTACTGGAATAAATAAAGTCTAGAGGCAATCTAATAATGACTGTAATCTCCAAGTTGATGAGCTTAAGTGATATTTTGATGTATCTGCAATAACAGTAAATATGAAAATATCTTAGGTCTCAGTTGATGACACAATTATTGACTAGTACTGCTGCTAATACCATGGTTTTGTACCTACAGTCATAATTAAAGTAAGTACAAAGTTTGAGTAATTATTGAAAATAAAGATGAATATTTTTACCCATCCAAATTCACGTATTCTGTAAAATCTATCTACACATACCTTGGGAGTCATGGACTCTGGTTAAGAGCTCCTTTAGAGAGAACAAGGGTTAGCAAATTAATATACTACAGTGTTACTCTAAGTTATGAGCTCTTCTGGGGTCTTAAGATAGAATTTGATTTACAAAATCAAGATTTATTCAAAACTGGAAAAGTCCATGCTTACTGAGTAAACCAAGAATGCCCATGGTGTTTTAGTTTTTCAAGCTCCAATGTGTTTTGCCTCCATTGCCTAAGAAGACCTCTTGATGAATTCTGCAGAATGAGGAGAGCATTCCTCCCACGTCCACAGAAAGGCATCAAGCACAAGGTGTGGAATGGAGGTTTGGGTAGCCTAGGTGGTCAGCAGGACAGTGTGCTGCTTATTTGTCTTCCAGTCCCTGGGGAGAGGGTAGAGAGCAATAGGCACACTCCCTGCTGTCCTGATATCATGTGCTGTTCCCTGGATGTTTTGTTTTGGGCTGCTTAGTTATTTGTTGGAAAAATTTTGGTAAAACGCAAACCGACAGTTGGAAAGAAGGAAGGACAAAATAAGCTGAAGGAAAAAGTGAGTGGGGCATTAGAAAGGCGTTTTTGGTGGCACATGTGTCCAGTGGGCCCAGTCTTGACCACTGAGACCTTCCCACTGCCCAGAGCTTTGTTTAGGTGACCTCCTTTTGGTTTTGGAATATGACAAAAGCTGTGGATATGGCTGCTTACATTAGAGAGAAATAAGGACCTGTTTGTTTCTAACAGTGAAGTGAGAACAGAAGGATTTTATGTATGTGGCTTTGGTCAAAGCCTGACCACACAGAATGGGGAACCGTGGACACGCCGAGCTTCTGAGGCAGAGAGAAAATCAACCTTTCTAGTTCTGCAACTCTTCTATTTCCTCTTTTCTTCCCTGGACAGTGTGAGTCTGTAGTGACAGGGTCAGCACTATGCTTGTGAAATTTGCTCTTTACTTAATTTATGACTGCTGTTCCTTGTGCTTCCTGGTCCCTGGGGATACCTGGCATGGCTTTGAGTTCAAGGTCCTCCGGGCTTCCCAGCTAGGCTGCTTCATGGCTCCTGTCATCCACCATCAGATGCCCATGCTCACAGAAAATGTCAACTGTACCACTCACTGCACAAAGGAGTGATTCTCTCTGCAAAGGAAAAGAGGAAACATCTGATGTTGCAGCCAGCCATCTGGCTATCTTTGGGGAATGAACGTGCATATTAATTTACTCTTTTGTTTATTACCTTGCTCACCCTCTAACACTTAGCTGGTGTTAATTGCGATGTTTGTTAAGCAGGCTCCCCACTGCACTCCATCCTTTCAGTCCCAATCCATTGGGCAATTACCACCACTAATATACTTCTAGTTGAGTGTAACAGCAAGCAAAGTGGACTGCCCCTTGGATGATGATCATTTGGCTTTACTGGCTCTTTAAAACACGAAGATGAAATATATTATAGAAAGATTTAATTTTCTAGAGTTAAGAAATCCAAAGGGGTTGCCTTGGGAAAGTAGAGTGCATTCACAGAACAGTACTGTATGAAACTCATTTATATAAAAGGTACAAAATATTTGGATGGGTCAGATTTTCACTGGATTTGTAGGCAAAATAGAATCCTAAGGCAGGTAGTTTGTCCTGTCTGCATGACTAGGTCCTAGTCTCTGCTTTGCAAAATTAGTTCACTCAACGACCACATGGCCCATAAATATCCTTTTTCTGTTTGCCAAGGATGTGAATAAGCCAGACTGACAATCAAATCTTGACAGGGACACCTGTGTTTATACTGAATTATCCTTTTCCTTCCTCTTGTAACACATGAACTTCCACATACAAATGAAAAAGGCATGATTCCACACAGCAGACTCAAGTGAAAAGATAATAGCTGGTTAGCTAGATCACCATACATACCAACTTGGTCCCCAATTCCTCTTTCAACTAGGACAGGAAGGTATCTCTGCAAATTTGAGGCAAAGAATTGTTTCTTGGTCAGAAAGTGGTTTGGAAGAAGGTGCAGAAACAGAATGAAGAACAGAAATATGAGGAAGCAAAGAGCACTTTAGTTTAAAACTCTGATATTTGGCATTCATTTATGATTTTTTCTTTAAGTGACATCGCAGTGATGTGTGATAGAGAAATCTCTGATGGAATATGTGCAATTTCTGACCCTAATCTGTCAAGGTGTGGAGTCAAGTAAGAGTAGAAATAGCTTATGACGCTGAATGAGAAAGGAAAGATAAATTTCTAAAAGTTAGGGACTTTTAGAACTAGTTAAGAAACATGAAGTTTGAAGTTTTCTCCAGAATCAACATTTCTGAAGATACTCAGAACTTTATGCTTATAATCTTTCTATACATTATGTTTATGCACATATAAATCTTCTCTTTATTTGTAATATCACAAAGATAGGTAATTGGGTAGCCATTTGCCTTTCCATGGGTTTGCAAATGCAAATTTCTAGGTGTCAGAAATAAAACACTTTGATTTCCTTGATCTTACTCTCTGTGTAATTTAGGTTACACTGAGATATGTAACCTTTGAGTACCTTGAAGGGAAAATGGGTTGGCAAATGGTAATTTGGTAACTTAACATGGTTTGCATTGTTTTGCAAGGAAAAATTAAGTAAAACCTTAAGGTAGATAATATACAAACATAGATTCACTCTCTAAAACTGGGCTTTTTGGAGACGGCTTTTAGAATAAAGGTGCAGATTATTCAACATTTTTGGCTGTTTTACATTTTGTTCCTCGATCGCCTAAAATCCTTGTTTGGGAAGAATTTTTATCCAATTAGTTTGGAAATTAAAACCACTTATTTTTTTTAAGGCAGAAAATCTGACACATGTAGCATATTATGTTGCAAATAATGGCCATTCAATGAATGCTGGTTGAATAAATGCCAAGCTGAACACTAAAGTCTTGTGACTTTTCCCTGGTTCTGGGCATGTGTATAAGCACAACAGATATTTTTAATAATAATTTTTAACAAAGTGTGTTTATTTATCTTTTGATTTAATTCTCATAACTTTATTTATTCTGACTATTGAGATTTGTAAAGTTTCAATTTTACAGTTGATTTTACTTTTTGTTTGTCCATCATTTTATCACGAACATTTCTGTTGTTCTTCATTGTTCTCCACACCATTTCTGATGTTCTTCATTCCTTCCTGAAGATCGAAGCTTTTGTCAGCCTGAAGAACTTTCTTTACCATTTCTTACAGTACAGGTCTACTGTGATAAATTCTCTTCTTTCCTTTGATCTGAAAATGTCTTTATTTAATCTTCATTCTTGAAGGATATTTTTGCTGAACCTGGAATTCTGTGTTTACAGTTTTTTTTTTTCCAGAATTTTAAATACGTTGTTCTTGTATTTTCTGACTTGAGAAGTTAATTATCATTTAAATCTTTGTCTCTCTCTCTGTAATGCTTTTTCAAGATTTTTTCCTTATCTTTGGGTTTTGCTAGTTTAACTATGATATTTAGCCGTGGTGTTATTTGTAAGTCTGCCTGGGGATCATTAAGTTTCTTGAACTTGTGAATTTATGTCTTGCACTGAATTTATAAAATTTTTGGCTTTTAATTTTTCAAAATTTTTTTCTGTTCCATTTTTTTTCCCTGTCCTTTAGAACTCCAGTTACCTGTATGTTTGGCCTTTTGATATTGTCCTGTATGTCCCTGTTCCTTGTTTTCCAATCTGTTTTCTCTCTTTTTTTTTAAGATTAGAAAATTTCTATTGCTCTGTCTTCAAGTTCACTGACTCTGCTCTCTCTGTCGCTTCTGTTTCGTTAATCCTGTTTCTAAATTTTTTTTCAGACATTTTATTTTTCCATTCTAAAATTTCCATTTGGTTCTTTTTAATAATTTCTGGTTGTGTGTTGACATTTCCTGTCTTAATTTATGAAAAGCACGTTTTTCTTTATGTCACTGAGCACAGTTACAATAGCTGCTTTATAGTCCTTTTCTGATAATTCCATCATCTTGGCCTTCCTGTGGTTGGCCTCTCAGGGATGTCTTTCTCATGAGAATAGGTGACATTTTCAGATTGTTGAGTATTTTTGGATCATATCCTGAAGATGATGATTGATGTGTTGTGGAACCTCTCAATATTGCATACTTCTTTGAATAGAGTTGATTTCTTTTGTTACAACAGGCAATTAACTTAACTGGACAAAAACTGTGACTGCTGCCTCTTGGGCAGCAGCTCCAACCTCAGCGTGGTTGTCTTATTCTTACTGAGGCTTCTTAGAAGCCTGCCCTCACATGTGTGGTTTGGTGGTGAGCCAGAGATTTGGGAAGAGTTTGTACATGGAATTTAGAGCTTCCCATTTCTGGCTCTCCACATCTTGGAATTCTGCCCTCATGAGGGAAGCCATGAAAATAGGAACTCCACCCAGTGCTGTTTTCTTCTCTCAGTGTCAACTGCCCTCCAGAATCCGCCTGCTCTGTGTCTTCAAGGAGTTGGTTTTCTTGTTTTTGTTTTCATCCAGAATTTATAGTGGTTACGTGTCAGAGACTTGGACTGTTGGGAGCTTTTTGGGCCATTTGGATTATTTTTAAGCCTTTGGTAATAGCCACATATTGGAAAAAGTAGAGCTTTGAAAGAGAACCCTCCTTTTCCAACTCTAGCTGTACCACTGGTCAGTTATTCTTTGATTTAGTTAGTGTACACTACTTCTACCTAAGTGAATAAAATAGAGGGATTTTTTTTATTCACCATCAAAACATGTCAGCTTAAATCTGACTGTGGTGTTCAAACTAAACATGCACCTTTTTTGGACCCTTCTTAGAAGTCTAAGTAGTTAAAAGCTTCTTATACCTTCATATTCAAAACAGCAAACTTAGTTACAGGAATCATTATAATTATCCCTTTATAATAAAGTTAAATCCAAGGGTGGTATAATGGCTCATTTATTTCAAGTTATATTTGACATGGAAAATTGTCAATCTAACAAAAGAACTGGGGCAATCTTGTGGAGTTGGCTAAGATGGGATTTGAACTACCTTAATGGATTCAAAACATGGGGACAGTATACATAGTGCTGGTTAAGTAAAACCACTAACATAATGTAAGCCTGCTGAATTATTTTTTATACTTAACCTTTTATTAGTTTAACTGTCAGAGCATTTTTCATACAGAAATATTTGCATTTGATAGCATTTGCATATGTAGTTAGGAACATATTACATGACTGATTATCAGCCTACTAAAATGTTAGATACTTATTTATAGAGTCTATAACATAACCTAATAATAATGAACAAACCTCAGATATACTTACTTAAGCACTGGGTAACAACAGTGTAAGTTGAAAAAAGCTCTAATTTTATTGAAATCACCACTGAAAAACTTTGTTAAACATTTCTTATACAAAACAGATTGTACACTGTTATTTTAGAAATGAGAGTTGCAGAAATCTCTCTTTCTTTGCCCCTCTTTCTTTGTATTTTTGATATTACTCACTTGAGAAGTTCTTCAAATGCACATCATTCCCTTCAAAATTCAAGATGGAAAGGCAAAATGACATTCCATTTCATGGCATAGTTTTCTGGCTTAGACTTACTGTTGATTAATTTGTTCCACAGTGGCTGAACTCCTTTTTAGTAATAATTTTAATTAGCTTAATCACTTACTTATTCTGCAATTGTGTTCCTTTTTGATTTGCTCTATCATTATGGATATCTGCTTAGGGAAATGAAAGTGTAATCATATTCTCTCTAAAATCTTTTATTAGATAGTGATCTATATAATTGAAGTAAAAGTTCAATTTTGAATGCATCTTTCCATATACAGGCTGATCTATCATGTAGAATATAAGTTTCCCGAAATTTATGTTTTGACTTTGCATTTAGGATATGATACAACAAGTCTGCTCCATTGGGAAATTGAAAAATCAAATACTTTTTTTATTCTTATGGTAATATTCAGACTCATTTATTCAAAAGCATGAATAGCACTCTGCTTGAAAGTTCAGCTGGTTAACTTGGTTGTTAAAATGTTATTTTATAAGGGAGAAGTCATTTCTTTTTTCTTCTAGTAATTATGTGCCTTGCACAGAGTAGGTATTTAATCAGGATATATTTGACTTACATTAGTGGGATGAAAGAATCCGATATAACAATTGTTCTTTGGGGGTATATAATTTTCATTTAAGAATTTATTGAATAGATTTTCCTTAACCTTAAGCTTTTTGGTTTTAGGATAATGAAATATTTACAATTTTGTTATGACCAGGAATATTGTTTATTTATTTAAATGGTCTTTTATTTAGTGTAAAAATGAAAGACTCTCAAAAATAAATGTTCTTATACACTTTCCCAATAAGGGAGGAATATCCCTGAAATTTTATATAAACTAATAAAATCCCTCCAAGTTAGAGTGCCATCTGAAATCGAGGCTATTAAACTTAGGTAAGAATATTGGCATAGAGAATCATGCTATAAATGCCCATTAAGTTGAATTTTGGTTTTGGATGCATTATTACTGTTGAGCTATCTTAGCTATATCCTAGACATCGGTGAAATGAAAGGATGAGAACATTTAGGCTTAAAAGAATTTTGACAAAAGTGGTGGGCAGGAAAGTATAAAATGGTGTAAAAACTTTTTTCCTCGATTAAATAGGATATTTTGGGGGAAAATTTTTGCTTCATAATCTGTATATAAATGTATATAGTTTTCATCACTATGACTGTCATTTCTACATTTACAAATCAATGAGCTATGTCAGCATTTGTCCCCTATTCAATTAGATATTTTTTTTCTCTCTAAGTAAGGGTGTAACTGGAGATTGACAGAATCTGGTGGGTTGCATTTGCATTATAGCGCAGTGGAAATCTCAAGCTGGTTAATTATATTTCCAGCCCACACTGTGCACTAACTGCCCCCCTCCTCTCTTCTTTGATTCCCATTCACTACCTTACAGCTAGTCATATACATAAAGGATCCCAATGCCGAGCGCAGGACCTGGTACAAAGCAATGATTGTTATTTATATAAATAAATCACCAGAGTTGTGAAAGAAATAACAGTTGATGTTTCCATTGTCATTGACCAAATGAGTGAACTGATGTATGGGGTAATGATAGGTGAGATCCTCCGTAGCAAGGTTGCAGAGATCGCTGGTGGGAAGGCTGACCCAGGGACCAGGGCCTGGAGATCCTACTCCAGGTACCAGCAACCTAAGCATTGCGCTTTGTAGGCTGCTCCGTGAAAGTGACCATTTTCCTCACAGAAATGCACAAATATGAGCATGTTACTTTGAGACTTGGATTTTTAGTGTGATTCTCTGCATCACTTAAATTCACCAAATGTTTGCATGACTGAGACAAAGAAATGAAAACTCTCCTGTGTTAATGAACTATAAAAAGAAAAAGGCCTCTGAATATGGGTTTGCTGGTCTGTCAGTCAACAAATGTCACATCTGATTGTGATTTGGCTAAATTGAATCCAAGACTGTTATGAGCCTCGTAGTACTGTGTGTGGATTTTCTGCAGGTAATCTCTCAGATTTATTCATGAAAAATCACATCACATTCACCATTCTAGGACAAAAGCAGAAAAATCATCAAGCAAGTATACCTCAGAATTCGTGCTATCTTTATAATCTGCCAAAATCTTTAAGCAACACTAGCAAACATATGAAGTAGGTCTAAAATTGTTTACATTGATACCAATAAAATTCCAAAGTAAGCATTAATAATATTTAATGAACATCAGGACGTTTGTAGAATGGACAGGTAACTCTTTCCTTAGGTTGTGTCTAGGTTAGGCCAGGAGTCCCTTCTTACTGACCTGCTTTTGAAGCAGCAGCTCTTTAATGAGGTGGTCAGATGTACTGATGGCAAGTACTTCTCAGTTCTTAAAAATAATGTCCACTGTGAAAATGGAGTTTTCCGTAAATGGAGTTTTCCGTGAAAGTGAAAATGGCCATAAAAAAGAATGTGTTGGTCCTTATTTCTAATGGATACACAGAGGACTAAAGAGAAGGAATTAGAGACAGAGATAGTAAATGAAGCTCCTTGCTGATACGATCTTCTCAAAAGCATAGAGGGAGGAAAAACTTATTGCCAGAATTACAAAATCATGTACTTCTAGAGCTAGGAAATACTTAAGATTTGGATTTGCATAAATATGGATAATAGAGTTGATAAACTTTAAAAAATGTTTGGTAATTAGAATCAATTAGATGGCAGAATTTTATTCTCAAGAATCTCTGAGTAGTATGTCCTAAACCTCTAAGGATTTTCAGAACAGTGTTCTACAGTTATACTCCATTGGGACAGTTTATAAAATAAAAAAGCCCTGGTACACCTTCATTACAGAATAAACCCAACCCTAGCTCTTCAATAACCTTTGCATTTCAGAGTGAATTAATTGATGTTGATGTCTTGGAAAAGCAGGCACTGAAAAACTGTGCTAAAGCAGTAGAGGAACGTGGAACCATGAATAGGGGCAGGAAGCCCAAGGTCTTAAAAATGGTCTCCAGGGAAATCTCAGGAAATCTAAGTCATCAGCTTCCACTAGTCCATACAGAAGAGACAGAGACACAGAAAAAGTAAACGAACAAGCCACATTTCGGAAGCACACACCTATGTATTCTACTCTAAACCTGAATCTTCTCATTTTCTTCTTGTACTTCTGTTATGGATTCCAGATGACTGTTACCATTGAGTGCCGTTGGTCTTTCTGTACTCTTCACCATTTATTTGACAAGTTTTAACTGGAAAATGGAGTTGAAGTCAAATGTCTACCTTCTCCCTTTCGATGTGTCTGTTTAGAGGTTTTATCTTGCCCTAAGATCTAAGTGATTACTTGGAATAGAGGGTTTTGCAACACCGCGCTGGGTATCACACCAGCCACTTGGCAGGCAGTTCTAAAGAGCCATGGTGTCATTATAAACCCATTGGTTTACCTTCTTGTTGTGTGGTTAATGCCTTAGAAGGGATTGCATTTTAATATATGGGCCTTAAGGTGATGACTTTTGTGAGTGATTTTTCAAAGATTTATATCTGCTTCCATGTGGTCTACAGTCTGGATACCAAGAGTTCCAGGCTTGACTATCATGCTGGGAGTTGCCAGTAACTTGGGTATGATTGAGGAAACATTTTCTTTTTTCATGAAAATATTCCTCAGTTCTTTTCATTTAAAAAATCAGTTGAGGAAAATGGTGGCATGAATGAAGGATGTGCCTGGACAGGTGACTTGTAATGAGAAGCCCAGGCATACTTTTCTCAGTGCTTCCACCTGGAAGGAGAGCCTATTATAGATAAAGGAAAACTGAGTTTCTCTCCTTCACCTACATGCTGATTCTACATCTCACATTCTGTCTAGGAAGCTGCATAGTTGCTATTTAGTTCAAATCCCAGCCAAAGACAAACTCTAAGTGCTGTGTCTAAGCAGCAGCAAAAAGAACCTGGTTCTCCTCAGAAAGTCAATTATAATTCTGTGATGTGTCAGATGGCAGCTATCACAGTCTCTCCTGGAGGAATTGGAAAGTATTTGTCTAAAAAAGTAATGGAGTGAGTGTTGGACCTGGCCTCTGGGAAAATGAAGACCCAAACGCTGAGACCAGGAGATGCCTTGATGACTGATGGTTGTGGCTTGTGGATGAGGCTTGGCTTTTCCTATAGTCTGTTTAGACTGATCTAACCTTGGGGCAGAAAAAGCACTCCATTTCTTCCTACCTTGATCTCATTTTATTTGTACATATATTCCTCTCTTCCTTAAGAAAACTTTTCCTCCTGGGCTAATTTAAGTGACTGTGACTACACTGAGCACAATTATTCTAAAGCAAAGCTCTCAAATTGAAGAATGGCTCATTTGACTTCTGAATACCCTTTTGTACCCGTATCTGCTAAACTTACCTAATTAATATGATGCCTTTTTAGTTTGAATCCTCCTTGAGCAGATGAACACCACCACCCAAGGTTGGCTTCACTTTCCTTCACTGATTTAAGTGGATGGACTTTGGATTCATAAAACTAAAATTTATGATATGGCATTCACTTTTCTAGAAAAAAAAAGGCCTGTTTATTTTTTATTTATTTTTATTTTTTTATTTTTAAATGCCAACTAACCACTGTGCAGCTGGACCGGAAAGCTTCCTGGCAGTGTGATGTGCTAAGGAGAAATGTGGTCACTGATCAATAAAACCCCAACATGGGGAAAATAACAGGAGGGCCACTGTAATATTAGCAATGTTCTTTTCAGTGTCTTTCTCGTTTCTTCTAAGTCTGTGTGTTGTGTGTGGCGGCTCTCTGTTTTCTCACACAAAAGCTTAGTGGAGTCACTGTTCTCACTAATGCTAATGGGCCAAATTGCTGGTGCTTAGGAGGAGAGATACTGGTGACAGATAATGAAGTATTCATGTAGTTGAAAGTGTCAGGAGAGAAAAGTGATATCTTCACCTCACCAGGTTCGTTTTTTAAACTGTATTAGTTAAGCTTGTTTTTCTTTTACCTTTGTTTTTGTTAATGAGAAAAATCCAGAAAAACTGAAAGGAAAACCCCCCAACTTGACTCTAGATTTTTTTTGTGTGTGTGCTTGACTCAGTTCTTAAACACCGAGGGTGCACAGAGGCTCTGGGGAAACCACCGACAGAGAAGTCTCTGAGAGTTTTTCCTCTCTGGGCCTGCCGGTAGCCTCCTGCCGAATAGGTTGAGTTTTTATTTTGGAATAAGTAGTGCTTTCATAAAGCACTCCTTTTACGTAATCTGATCCTCCCTGGGAGGTGACTGTCTACCCATAGTGGTGATTAGGGGATGTACTTCAGAACAGCACAGGGAAGGCCATTTAATAATACATGGAGTCCTCAAAAATGCAGAATAAATAAAATGACTGGGTTGGGAGGGGGCGCTACAGGAGTTTTAGATTTAAAGGGAATCCTTCTGTGATTTTTTTTTTAGTAAAATATTGAATCTTTTTTTGAAGCAAATTATCACATCCCAATTTATCCTGTGTAAATCTGGAATGCCACATGGAGACTTGACTTTAACTGGAACACATATTCACTAAGCTAGTTCAAAGCCAATACTTCCCCTCCCCAGATAGAAAGGAAACTCCATGAAAGCAAAGTCCTTGCTGTTTTATGAGCTGCTGATGCTTGACAGCACATAGCAGGTACTCATTAAATATTTGTTGAATCCATGGAGTGAATGAAGAAGCAGACAAGAAGCTAATATTTAAAAGTGTGATCAAGAGACAAGATCCAGAATTCCTTATCAGTGTGATATTTAAAAGAGGCCTCTTTGGGTTAAAACCGGAAAGAATTTGGTTGGAGTCTTAACATAAAAGCTGAGTACTTATTTTACCCTAACACAATCTCTCCAGACCCAGAGAATCCTTTTTACATTTAAGTAGGGCACAAACAGTATCTGCACAGAGAAGCGATCTGTGTTGGCTACCTGGGGACGTTTGGTCACGCATTCTGGTTGTCTTCCTTTCTCTGTGTCAGGACACGGTTGTAAATTCATGCACAGGTCATGAACTGTCAACACGCACAGTCACAGCACTTGTGTTCCACCTTCCCTCGTGAAAGCCTAAATGGGCACTCATATAGGGGTGAGGGGGTGGGGGCAGCACCATTAAATGGAAACATGGTCCTGCTGTATCTCTTACTTAGAGTGAAGCTGGGATAGGGGCCCCATAACGTGACTCCCGTGTTCAAGTTACACTCGGGGCAAACCAGAGCCACATGTTTGACTGGCACCTTCTGAGCTCCTGTTTCCAAATTCAAGCTGAGCTGACACGTGGTGTACACGATTTCGACTCAGGAGCAGATTCCACTTAATCCACAGGGCATCTGAGTTACACGAGTACAAAATGAGAAACAGACGTGACTGCAGGTGCTTTTTGCCCTGCTCTTGGATAACAAACTCAAGGGTGTCTTTGATTTCCACAAGAAATTTGGCAGAGAGCTTGTCCATAAAGCAGTTTAATTGCTCTGGTTTTTGGTAAAAAGGCTCCTCTTCTCCTCCCACCTTACTTTCACCACACACATTCAAACACACATAAAACTCCCATTAGAAAGAGTAGAATGACTGGGTTAAAAATAAAATGTAAATTAAAAGCCAACCTCAGTAACCTGTAAATTTCCCCATTCTCCCTGTAAATGGCCAGCAGTTTTCTTGCTTTGGATAGCCTGATTTTAAATAGGTAATAATTACCCAATAGTCCAGAATGGTTCCAAATCTACTGTGTAAATAATATGGCTTTTAAATATATGAATGAGTAAATATTTAACCAATAAACCAAGGCAGCTTCAAAGAAGTTAGTCAACTCCAGCGGGGACATTCTTCAGAAAGAAAAGCCTAAATAAGGATTTGTTCAACAGACCATAACCATGCATGGCTCAAAGAGGCGTATGCAACTTTTGTGCCTGGAAATGTTTCTAGCAAAGTCTTCATATCCTGGACCAAAGGATGTGTGATTGATACAAATCTCTGCCCTGCTGTTGCCTCATGGGCTGGGATCTTTGGAGAGACTTTTTGTGTATTCTCAAGAAAGGCATAGTATTTAGAAGGTGCTCAGTAAGTGTTAAGTGATGATAATGATGAATTAGACTCTGCTTGGGGTCTGGGTGTCTGAATGCCATTCACAGCACAGTGGCCTATTTTGCCATCTCTGGAAAGCAGGGGAAGTCTGTTTCACTTTTTTAGCATAGGCTGGCTGGCCTTGGGCAAGACATATGTCTCTGGTCTTCAGTTACCTCATCTGCAAAATGAAGTGATGGTCTAGATGACCTCCAAGTCCCTGCTGGTTATAATTTAGGACACTCTTCGGTGGGAAATTTGGGTTCCACTGTGTGCCTTAAGAATGTTCCACAGAATACTCTATCACAACTTAAATTTTTCCATAGCCTAAAGGTTTCACACCTGTGTGGAAATGATTGTAGGTACTTTCCTGACTTGGATATCCTGAACCAGGGCTTTTCAAATTTGGGTGCATAGGCTGTGCACTGTACAACTCTAGGGGGCACCATTCACATAGACTGTAAAGTGAATGACAACCCCCCCCCCCAACCCTGTTATGCAACATTGTTACCCTGCCTTGAAAATACAATATATTTTCTTTCCCGCTACCGCTAGTGAACAGATTCATGATGTTAGATTTTTTTTAAACTCCTATGTTAGCTGGAATTCTGCCAACTTCTTCCTTCAGACTCCTTTTCTGAGAAGACTCTTCCCCTGATTCTCTTCCAAAGCCCTGATTAGAATGAAACTAACATCTAGTTGAAAAGGTAATCTTTCTCACTCAGATGGGTTCTGCTCTGAAAGTGAGAGGAAAAAAATCCAGAACTGGGGCACTGCTATAGACTGAATGTTTATGTCTCCTTCAAATCAGATGTTGAAACCTAATCCCCAACGTAAGGTTATGTGGAGGTGGGGCCTTTAGGAGGTGATTAGGTCATGAGGGTGGAGCCCTCAGGAATAAGATTAATGCCCTTAGAAAAGAGCCCCTAGAGAGGTCGCTTGCCCATTCTGCCACGTGAGAACACAGCAAGGAGACTGCTGCCTTATGAACCAGGAAGTGGGCTGTCCCCAGAAACCAGGAGATCAAGATTAGTGCCTTGACCTTGGACTTCCCAGTCTCCAGAACTGTGAGAAATAAATTTCTGTTGCTTATAAGCCACCCCAGGCTATGGTATTTTTGTTAGAATGGCCTAAATGACTAAAATAGGCACCGAGGTACTTTGTAGCCCCACCCTGGCATTGTGCATGTGGGGTAGGATGGCATCAGATGGCAACAGAACATACACATATTTTTGGTGGCCTGGGGGTTGAGTAGCCTCAATATCTTGTGTATTTCAAGTATAGAAAGGAAGCAGCAATAGATTCCTGTTTCTTAAATCTCTGTCAAGTGGTTTGGCTCTTGGAGCCATTCCAGCCTGCATTGTGGAGAGAGTTTGTTCTTGAACTGTGGTTAATCTCATCTCTGAACCAGCATCAGGTTTGGTGACCTGGGGAAGGCACAACCTGAATGATAGCCAACTGATTCTCTGTTCCCACACTCTGAAGAAACAGAGACTGCTGGGGTTTGCTCAAGCTAGTCCTCTCCCTTATGGGGAGCAGAATTTGATCTTTAAAAAATCATTATTGCTTAAAAATAACAAGTAGGAGCTGAAGTGCTTTTCAGCTAATGGGTAAAAACTAGCTCTTTCTTACTGAAGTCAAATTAATATTTAAAGCCTAGATTCTGGGCTTTGAGATGTTCTCACTAACTTAGTGGAGTTTTCACCACCTGCTCCTGATGAGCGTTCCTTTGCCAAGTGTATTCCCCTCGAGAGCAGCTTCACTTTGCTGGCAGCACTTTCAGCTCTAGGCACTTAGCTCTGGGGTGTGCAGAGTGTAGGAAGCAGAGTTAACCTCCCCAAGCCTATCCAGACTGTTTAACTCTAAGAGATCATTTGACATTGAAAGTTAGACCTGAGTTACCATCAGCTCTTATACCAAGCTTCTAAGAAATGATTAGCCGGGCACCTCACTGTTCCATCACAGTCAGCCTGGTGATATTTAAGCAGAATCATGAGACCTGAAACTCCTTCAGCAACAGAATTCTGCCTAGAATTTCTTCTGATGTTTATATGTTGCCCCTGGCAAATCTCTCAATATTAGTAAAAAAAAAAAAATTGATAGCCCAGCAATGAAACCTTTTATTGACAGCTTGCTTTGTACATTATCACTAATTGCTACCTAGACCTCATTGCAATCCTATTTCTAGGATTGCAAGGTCGTCGATATTATTATCTCTGTTTTACAGTAGAATATACTCAATGTCAGAGAGGGGAAAGTATTTGCCCAAAATTATGCAGATATTGAGTAATGGGGGACAAGATTTAAGGCAAAGGGCCCAAGCCTGGCTCCTTCCTCCATGTCATTGTGATCCGCCCTTCAGCCCAGTTAGAAAAGCAGGCCTTCCTGCAATCTCCTCCCTACTCAGCCCAACACTTCTCCAGTCTCAGGCCTTCTTGTGGGTATAACTATTGGTGTCTTCCAATTGTCCTGTCTTCCATCTTTCCACAAAGTTCCTTTCCCTGCCTGGCCCTACTGGAAATCCAGGTTTTATCTGATGATTCTGCTTTCCTCACAGCCCTCTGCGATGGAGGCTTCTCCTTTCAATGCCTTCCACCTGAATCCCCAGCCCCAAACTCACAGCAGGAAGAGCCTAGCAAGCATTGGTTGCATCTACCTTTCTGACTGCACTCTCTTTAGCAAGTTCCTCCCCTTCTTTATTCCCTTAACCATATATGTTCTCCAGTTTCCTCACTTAGCCTGTATGCCTTCTCTTTAATACTGTTGTCTACTATGATCAGTGGGTCAGGTTTGCCTGGAACTGAGGGGCTTCCTGGGACATGGGACTCCCCGTGCTAAAATTAGGACAGTCCTAGGCATGGGTGGTCACCTTGTCTCCCTGACCTTTTGTTAAGGGGTTTATAATTACCTGTAGACACCTGACTCCCATCTCCATATCTCAGCAGCCCCAGCTTTGGCCTGTCTCCTGACCCTCACATTCATATTTCTCTCTGGCCCATGGCTATCTCCACCTCGACACTCCATCCTCACCTCAAACTCAACATGTGCTAAGCTAAATGTGACACCCCATCCTTGAAACCAGCTTCCCTATTGATTTTCCTATTCTTGTCAATGGACATATCTCTGCCTATCTCACTAACTTCAGTGGAAGTTTCTGAGGGCTCAGTGTCCCCCCAGGACCTAGATTTGTGGGAAACTTTGAGACTTTAAGATCTGAACTTGAATCCTGGTTTGGCAATTCCTGGTTGTATGATCTTCAGAAAGTTGTCTAGTTCTCTGGCCTAAAGTTTCCTTATCTATATACTCTATATAAAAGTATGTACATCTTATTATAGGGTTTTTCAAGGCTTAAATGTACTGTTTAGTATGACGTTTGATACATAGAAGGGGCTCAGTAAAGGACCTTGTATGTAGTATGCACTCACATGTGTGGAACTCATGCTACAGTGCAATTTCTGCTCATTGTGGTCCCTCCCAGTGATATGGTTTGGCTCTGTGTCCCCACCCAAATCTCACCTTGAATTGTAATAATCCCCATGTGTTGAGGGTAGGACCAGGTGGAGATAACTGAATCATGGGGATGATTTCCGCCATGCTAGTCTCATGATAGTGAGTTCTCTCACAAGATCTGATGGTTTTATAAGGGGCTTCCCCCTTTGCTCGACACTCATTCTCTCTCCTGCCCCCCTGAGAAGAGGTGCCTTCTGCCACGATTGTAAGTTTCTTGAGGCCTCCCCCAGACCTGCAGAACTGTGTCTATTAAGCCTCTTTTCTTTATACATTACCCAGCCTTGGGTATTTCTTCAGAGGAGCATGAGAGGGACAAATCCACTCAGCTATCCCCCACCTCCCCTTGCACTGCTCGTGCAAGTCAGATTCTCATGACAGTGCTTCAGTGTACTGCAGCTCACTTTTAATTTTTTTCTCATCTTGTCTTTTCCTTTTATAA
Organism: Ateles fusciceps; assembly: GCA_036589455.1. NCBI lineage: Eukaryota > Metazoa > Chordata > Mammalia > Primates > Atelidae > Ateles > Ateles fusciceps. The sequence goes on along the minus strand of JAZHEH010000800.1, from coordinate 290,675 downwards.
TCTATCCCACACGTTTCTGAAAAATTAATTTTTCCAAAGCAAAGCTCTGATCATATTGCTTTTCTGATCTGAAGTGTTCAATGACACCAAACCACTCATTGAATTAGGCAAATTTTATGTGGTAATATTCTAACTGAAATGTCCAAATGTGTCCCTTCTTACTGCCTACACGTCCCCTCACTAGATTAAAGTTTATCCTAGAAATAGGATCATGTCTACCCTGCCATCTGTCCTTTTGACAGAAGTTGTCACACTCACAGCCCTTGCTGGGCAACACACATGAGCATGCCTGGTTGGGCCTGTGTTGGGCCTCTGGCCCCCCAAGGGCTGCCATTCATAAGCTTCGTGACCTGCAATGTTTGACCCAGCTCTAAAAGATGAACAAGTCCAATTAGATTTTATCTTGGGAATATCAACTAAGTACTAGGAATGATTGCCTAGCTAAGAGGGAATTGATGCAAAAACACTATGATAAAGGCTGACAGGAATGTGGAAAACCAAAGCCATGTGTGAGATGAAATAAAGGAGAACCAGAAATGGTAAACAGAGTGAGCATGGCTTAGCACATGTTGGCGCTCAATAACTATTTGCTGAGGGAATAAATAAATGCTGTTTGGAACAGGATAGGAAGAAGCAGATGCGGAGTCTGTGCTAATGGTACTCATGGTGGACCAGAAGGAAGTTCCCTTAGAGGAAGCTCTCCAGGACCATTTTGGGTCCAAGGCCCCCCTCCAGCTTTGGTCTCTATGGGGTTTAGCCCTACTATGGTGCCTGTCCTTGGATTTCAGAGACATTGTACCTTGTCACTCCACACAAAAATTTCCTTCATTTGAATTAGTTTGAGTGGATCTCTGTTTCTCTCTTTCTAGTAAACCAAAGAGCAAGACTGGAACAGCCGTGCAATGGGAGCTGAAATGCACAGATTCTACTCTAGGCTCTGTTGCTTTCGCTCAGCATTAGTCAGTCAACAAGTGTATACGGAGTGCCTGTTCTGAGCTTTTCAGGAGTGAGGGAAGTGGTAAAAGATATGCTCTCTAGGTGTTTACATTCTGTAGGAGAGATAGACAGTGAGCATGCAAACAAAGAAGTAAAATAATTTCAGCCACAGGCAGGTGGTATTAAGAAGATGGGAATGTAAAATAGTGACTTGAGGGGTTGCTATAGCCAGTGACTGGCTCTCTGAGCTGAGACACAAGTAAAGAGAAGGTGAGAGCTGTGCAAAGGTCTGTGGAGAGCACGTTCTGAGCAAAAGGAGCTGCTGGGCAGACACAGAATCAGTATGAAGATGGTCTATCCAAGGAATGAAGATGGCCAGTGTGTCTGGATTGAGGTGGAAAGGGAGGAGTGGAGAGGCTGAAGTGGAGGGTTGGTGGGATCAGACCGTGTAGGGTGGTGAAAGCCAGGTAAGGAGTTCAGGTTGCATTTGAAGTGTTAGGGGTTTTATGCGGGGGTGTGAGATAATGCAGTGATGCTTTAGAAAGACCACTCTTATTGCCACATGGTAGTTGTACTGGAAAGGGAAAGAGTGAGAGGTGGGAGAGCCTTTCAGGACTATTGAAATAAAATAGGCAGGAGCTGACTGTGGTATGAATTAGAGTTGTAGCAGAGGAATAAAGAAAAGGGTTGAATTTGTAATTTATTTTGGGAGTAGAGGTTCCATTTCTCACATACCCCATATCCTGAATTAATTTAGGACAAATGACAACCTAGATATAGAGCGTATGAAAAATGGAACATTAAAGAATAATGGAAGGTCTTTGGACTTGAGAAGGTATGGAGTAGTGGTGTGAAATATTGGGATGGAGAAGGCTTGGGACTGGGGGTAAGAGGAGAGGCTTGGGATAGAAAACCAATAGTCCTGTGGAGAGGTCTGTGACGTAGTAACAGGTGAGAGTCAGTAATAGGTGGATAGCATTTAAACCTGGGACCGGATGAAATTTCTAGAGCGAGAAAGTGGGATAAGGAAAGAGGGAGACCCAAGGACACTCAGACCGATCTTGGGTGGGTCACTCCATTTTCCTGAATGTCAGTTTTCTCTTAAAATGAGGAACTGCCTTCTCATCTTAACATCCTTAGATTCTACAATAGACACAAGAGCAAATACATAAATCGTCTGGATTTGAACTTAAAACTATATATTGTCAAAGTCAAACACATTCAACAATGGTTTCCTTAACAAAACAGCAGTCTGTCATAAGGCCAGGCATATTCGAGACTCCCACTTGATTGTGAGTTGCTAATTATTGTTAGATTCTTTGTTCAGGAAATGGCACTTCAAGAAAGGAATGGCTTCACTTACGGAAAGCAACTGCTTTTGGGTTGATTTTGTGCGGAAGTAGAAGAGCAAGGGAAGATGATGCTAAGGAGTCAGGCGTGCAGTTGTAAAGTGGAGACCCTTCCCACCTGTTGAGGCCTTGATTGCCTAATGATTTGAAGTTTTTGCTTTATAAAAGGAATCTGCCTACTTATAAACAGCATGCACCTGACTGTAGCATCAGTTTTTGATCTGGTTCCTTGGTGTGTGTTAAACAAATGCCAAGGAGTTAGCAGCAGGTGAATTCCAGCTCAGAGGAGTCCACCTTGAGTAGAAGGGTTGCTGTAGGATGCACACCCCCTTGCCCTCTCCACAGGGAGAGCTCCTGATGTTGCTTTCTGCCAGGAAAGTAACTTAAGATGGACACAAAGCAAAACTTGTGAGTTGGGGAGTGACACTGAGAGAAGCAATTACTCTTGGCACTCGTGTGAACCCTAGTAATACCAGGCCGCGGCACTCCGCTATTACTCAGGGAACACAATGCACTTTATAAACACGGACTAATTTATTCATGCTTCCAAATGTTCCCTGTAAGGCTGCTCAGTGTATTCTTCTTTCCTCCTCGTTTGGTGACTGGGGAAGCATGCTGAATCACAGAGAGGTAAGTTACCTCCAACCCCCCCAACAAAGGAACTGCCAGGAGATGAAAATCTCAATGCAAGTTCTACTATCCAGTCTGCTCAATATTTCCTAGTTTAATGAAAACAGTCCCAGTTACCTAGGAGACTTGGTAGAACTTCGTAGATAGGCTAAAAGCACTTATAAGCTACGGAAACGCTCAGTTGTCAGCCTGATTTTTCCACCCTAGCTGAGACCTACTGGCATCGCTTACATAGCTAAGTGACAGTCATGTGGCTTGACTTCCCAGCATTGGAGTAAAGATGATATGAAAACTCTAAGGCATTTTTTTTCTCCCGGCATCTAGGTGCCCTCTATTTGAACATGGTATAGTCCACCAATAAGATTTGGGGCCCATTCTTAATGAATTAAATCAGATGCTCTGGGCATGACTTGGGCACCTGTTGTTTTTAACTCTCTGTAGGGGATTCTACTCTGCTGCCAGGGCTGAAAACCACAGGTGGAGCAGTAAGGGAAGATTTCCCACTTGTTGGCTGTGGACACATCGGTCACCTTCTCTGAACTCTGGTTTCCTCATACATTAAAGAAGGTAATACTTACCTCGTGGGGTTGCTGGGAAGATCAAGTGAAATTAAATAAAATGAAGCACCTTATAGCAGGCACCTAGGGTTTTTCAAAAGGTGTCAAGAGCCTGCTCTTCTTGACTTCACCGTTGTAGCAACATTTTCTACTTATGTGTAACCAGGCTAGTTTTCTAGAAAATCATGAGAGAAATGTAGTTCTTTATCTCACAGTCAATTAAAATATTCAAAAACCAAGAGATCAAAACCCCTGGCTTTGGATTTAATCAAAATTAGTCATTAAAGCAAAGGAGAGTGGCAGGTGTTGCCAGGAAGTCTCAGGCCTCAGCCTCCGTGAAGGGTGGTTTCTTTGGTTTCTATTAGGCTCTTAACCGTCATTTCACCAAACAGAAGCCAGATGAGAGACCGCGGCGGGACAGGGATGCTCTCTGTTAGATGGGTAGGGCCGGCTAGATCCTTACCTGCCAGAGAGGGCTCAGTGGGTAAAGGGTGGGTAAGAAGTGGCGGCCCCTTTCTTCTTAGAAGACGGGTCTTAATGGAAGCAGAGTTCTGGCTGTATTAGTTGGCACCAGCCTGATTTTTCCTTTGCTTAATTTCATCACCCTGCACCTCAGGGTACCCTGGTGCTGGTGCCTCTCCCTTTCTGGCCAGAGGAGACCGCCAGTGCTGGAGGAGCTCAGCAGTCTCTATTTGATAACAAGGATCTCCTTTCCCGGGAAACAAGTCAGACAGTGGAATGGCATTGCCACAAAACCAACTACCATCCACACAAAGGCTTATGGTCCCTTAGGCTTTGCCCAGGGGAAGGCAGCCCATCTGCAGCAAGGAAACATACAACCCATGAGCTGCACCTGGCTGCAGGCCCTCTCAGCCACATCTGGGATGAACCATCAATGGTGCAGCAGAGGCTTCCGTGATAAGCTGCTGCCGGCTTGCTCTCAGCAGCCTGGGGACCAGGGCGGGGACCGTGCCTCCACCCCTTGCTTCTCTGGAGGGGAGCAGCCGGTGAAGAAAAGGAAAACCCTGCCTGGGGTTTTGTTAGTGTGTCTGTGTTCCACAGGTGATTCCAGTTGGATTTCTTTCTGGGCCTGCTACAGAGCACCTGCCCTCATCCCCAGCTGGATTTAGTTTTGGGCAAGATGACCCAGAGTGTGGGAGCCACAGCACCATTGTGCTGGACTCGGAGCCCCCAGAGCTCCCTGTGGGGTTCAATTATCATGGCCTGAGTTGCAGTGCAGAGCTGCAGTCAAGCTTCTTGCACTGTGTTCCTGTCATTCCTTCTGTGTACCAAGGGCGTTGCTGGGGCAACTCCTCGTTCATTCAGCATTTATTGGGCATCTGTTATGTGCCTGACACTGTGATGGGGGCTGAAGGTCCATGGATGAGGAAAGACATGATACTGCTCTCGGGAATCTCAGGGTGAGTGAGAAGACTAATGGTGGAGCAGATATTGATTGGTTATTAGGTTGCCATCCAGTGAACTAAGAATGATCATAGCTAGGAACAGTGTGTTGAAGCCTGGAGGAGGGGCACCCAAGGTAATGAGATTCAAAATTTTATAGCAGGGGCCCTGGGTCAGGGACAGAGACACACACCTCCAGGGATTTTCCTGAGGTTCATCAGTGCCCTGGGACAACTGACCAACCTCAGGGCACATCTACTTGGAGAGGGACCCAGTGGGGAAGTGGAAAGGCGTGGGGAAACTCTGGGGTAGAAGGCTGCCCTAAGCACAGGACTGGTCTCCTTTGTCTACTTACCCCAAGCTGCCCTCCCAGGGAAAACGCCTGGGGCCCACCCACCCCATTTTATTATTTTGGAAGGAGAAAACCTACAGCACAAGGATGATGGCGGAGGCCGCTGTTGGCTAAATTTAGAGATTGACTCCCACGTTCAAATGGAATCATAATCAGGCTTTCAGGTGGGTGGAGCAGTTGCTTGGCCAGGCAGTCTTCCTTTTGGGTGTGGGAACATCTCCTTCTGAACTTTGGTCGAGGAGGACCTTGGATGTCAGCAGAAGGAAATTTGAGAAGGTACGCTTTGTATGCTTGAATAAGCCCCCGGCCTCCAGTCTGGCTGGAGCAGATTAAGACTTGTGGCCTCTTGGCATTTTCTGAGGAAACAGGACTTTTTCTCTTCCCCTCCCAGACAGTTCCCTGGTTCTATAATGAGACAGTAAGATTGGAAAATAAAAAACTGTGTACCTAAAATTCATCTCGATTGAAGCCAAACTTGGGTTTGATGCCGGCTTACAATGACCTTGGATAATTTTGCTCGTTACTCAGAGTATAATGTTTAAATCAGCGGTTCTAAAACAATGTTACTTGTTAAGCTATAACTGAGATACGATCACTTTTCATCATAGTTTGGGCTAGTTCCAACCCCCCTGAGAATACAAGCATGCGATGAGGATAGGTAGGAGATGGGTGGTAAAGAAAAATGGGGAGCTTGCATTTCCACCTTCCCCTTCCAACAGAGGCTCCAGGGTGACCCGAGTTCCTTCCTCCCTTCTCTGGGACCTGGTTCCCCCTTTGTTGCAAACAGTCTTGGTTCATACAGCCCCATCGCTCATTACCTCGTTACGAAGAGCTGATCAATGTCACATAGAGTACTGATGAATGTAGCATGCTGTGCACGTGTAGTGGATCCAGAGATTCTATAGAGAACACACAAAGAGAGGGGGGCTGCTTGCTCATCCCACCATTGCATTTAGGAATAGCCTCAGCCAGGGATCTACGCAGTGCAACGCTCCTTCTTACAGTTACCTTTGGGAGAGTTTCTGGTGTTTGCATCCTAACAGTGATTTTGCTGCCCACATAAAGGCCCCCTGATATACTCTCCATTCTGTGAAACTGAAGATTTAATGATAGATGTCAAGAACCAAAGATGGCAAAACAGCCACATTTTTCTGGCACATGGCTGGTTAAAAACACCTTCTTCTCCCCCCAGTCCCTGGTGACTGTCCCTCTCCCACCAGTTGATAAGAATTCATCCTCTTTTCCTCGCCAGCCACATGTCTTTCACATTGAATTGTTTATCCATTCAATGCACATTTCATCCAATAGTTTCTATGTATCAGGGGAACAAAGATGGAAGTCCTGGCTCTGTTTTCCGGAAGTCCCCGGTTTAGTGAAGATGGGGTGTGCAAAACTGCTGCGTCCTACAGGGGCTGGTGAGGGTGGTAGTGTAGATAAACACAGTGTGGGTGGGAGTGTGGAGGAAAACGAGGCTGAGTGGCCCAGGGGGAGCAAGGGAAGTTTCTCAGTGGAAACTACCTGGGGGTTTGAGGAATAATTAGGGATTTTCTAGAAAGATAAGAGTGGAGAAAGCATTCCAGCAGAGGGACCAGCATGCATGAAGGCTCAGAGTCATGAAAGAGAATGGTAGCTCCTGGGACTGGGAAGCAGCCCCGTGAGGTTGGAGTCTCTACTTCATGGTGGAATTGCCACATGAGGCTTGGCCTCTGGACCTCAGAGGGGCCCAGGGGCTTACTTATGAGGGTTTATTTGCTTCCAGGGGTAATGGAAGGCTGCTGAGAAATTTCAAAGAGCAATGGCAGGAGCAGATCTTGGTGTGATCTGTTTGCCAACTAGATATGGAGTGATCAGGAGAAGAGGTGAGCCCCCTCCTGCTGCTCTGTAGTGGAGCTGTGGTGTGACCCTTGATCCTGGGCACCTGTCCTTTCAGATGCTGCTGGTATTGCCTCCTGATGTCTCACAGCTGAGTCCCTTTTAGAAAACTGGCTGAAGAGAGCTGCTTTTCCAAGACCATGGGGGCATGTAAAGGCTTAGTGTCTTTGCCCCAGCTTGGGACAACTCTGAAGGGCCATCCCAGCCCCAGAGTGCCCTGTGGCATCCCCTGACACCGTTGTCATGACTGCTTCACAGCTCAACTCCTCTTTTTGCCTCATTCTTCTTCCTTTACTCCCTCGCTCATGTTATACCCAAGAGTCTTCCCCATTAAGCCACCTACAGCCAAATCACCATCTCAGAGTCTGTTTCACAGGAACCTCAACCTACAGCACTCTTCCTCAATCTGGAGAGTTGGAGGCCTGCCTGCCTCTCTCAGGTCAACTCCATTCCTCCAAGACTTCATGACAGCAGAATGGGGGTGGAGACTTTGACACCATGTTTTGCAGTTTCTGATTCTTATTGTATAACAAAATCCTTCTCCAGGTATTTGTGAAGACTGTGTGGAGCGGAGTGGATGGGTCTTCACTGATTGCCCCTTGTCCTTCAGTATATGGGAAGAATAGATTTAGGCTCTTCCCAAATTTTTTTTAAAAAAAGGAAACTTTGCTGCAATCACCAATTAGATTGATGGTTTGGCAAAATTACACTTGGAAATTATGGTATGCATTTGTCTCTGCTCTTAACCAATTCAGCCAGAATCTCTGATGTAATATTTATAAAAGGTTTTAGAACTACGAATGTTTTGCATAGGTATTAAATGCATATAGCAATATTAAGAAGGTAAAACAGAGTCTAAATGTGCTATTTTTCCTGCGTCCAACCCCTAAAACCTCCCTTTCTCTTTATTTCTATAAACAACTCCACCCCATACAACTACTAAGAGTTTCTTAGCACTTTCTTTTAAAAGTGAAAAATGTGTCTCTTCCATTTTTTCTGCTGAATTGATCTCCATTGATGAGGACTCGATATGTAAAGGCTAGGAACCAGGTGCATTGTAGAATTGAACTGATCTATTTCTCAGGCTGTAGCTAATTTATAGATTTTCAGTGTTGAAAGGGTCATTAATGGATGCTTAATTTGAGAAACCTTTTCTAATTTCTCTCAGGAAATCGTTCCTTGCTTTGAGATGCTATGCTTTTATATATACATTTCAAGATGTTCTTTCCTTTTTAATGTTAAACATCGCTTTTATTTTTTCATTATAATATCAGAATACATTCATGCCTCACATATCAGAAAATGTAGATAAGCTGCACCTATACTACCACTATCCAGAGATAAACACCTATACTTTGTTCTATACTAGAATGTTCTCTTTGTGTGTATCTATACATATGCATACATATTCTTTCCAAAAATAGGATCACACTATAATAGTTTTTTCAATCTGTTCCTCTGTACTATACAGTGAATATTTTCCCATTTTAATAAATAATCATTTTAACTATTTGAGCTGCCTTATCTTATAGTCTGTATTAATTAGAGCAATCTGGCTGCTATGATAAATAGACTCAATCTGTGATAGATCCACATAGAAGTTTATTTCTTGCTCTTCTACCAATCCTGAACATGCATAGGCCAGAGGGCAGCTTTTCTCCATATGGGTGTTCAGGGGCTCAGGTGTTCCGAGGCTAATCTGTTCAACATGTGCTTCCAAATGCCGGTGATCACACCCATCCCAACCAGCCTTAAGAGGGAAGGTGCATGTAGGATCTCACAGGCTGGGTCTGGAAGTGGTGCATACCCTTTCCATCCACTTTCATTGGCTGGGACTCAGGTGCATGGCCATGCCTAACTTTAGAGGAAGTTGGGAAGCATGTCTAGCTGTGTATTAGACACAGGAACAAGAAGAAGAATTTGGGCTCGGCACAGTGGCTCATGCCTGTAATTTCAGCACTTTGGGAGGCTGAGCCTGGTGGATCACCTGAGGTCAGGAGTTTGAGATCAGTCTGGCCAGTGTTGTGAAACTCCATCTCTACTAAAAATACAAAAAATTAGCTGGGTGTGGTGGCCAGTGCCTGTAATCCCAGCTACTTCAGAGGTTGAGGCAGGATAATCCAGGAGGTGGAGGTTGCAGTGAGCCAAGATTGCACACTGCACTGTAGCCTGGGCAACAAGAACAAAACTCTGTCTCAAAAAAAAAAAAAAAAAAAAAATAGGAATTTGAGTGAAAAGCTAGCAGTTTCTGCTACATATTATTAATACAGTCCTCCCTCGCTAGCTAAGGGGGATTGGTTCTAGGACGTCCCTTGGATACCAAAAATCATGGATGCTCAAGTCTCTGAAACAAAATGATACCGTATTTGCATATAACCTATGCACATCCTTCTAAATACTTCAAATCAGCTCTACCTTGCTTATAATACCTAATACAATGTAAACTGTCTGTAAATAGATGTTATACTGTTGTTTAGGGAGCAATGGTGAGAAAAAAGTTTGTACATGTTCAGTGCAGATGCAATTTTTTTCTCCAAAAACTTTTGATCCATGATTGAAGTCATAGATGCAGAACCCATGGATGTGGAGGGCCGACTGTGTCATTTTTCTGAGATCCTTTCTGTTCCTGAAAGGCTGAGTCCATGTCTGATCCATCCTCACAAAACTTCTTGTAATAATTGTGACATAGCTGCCACTGGTTAATAGATAGTGAATGAATGACTGAACCCTACCTAGATCTACTGTTCAGGACTAGTGAGGATCTAGTATTTTTGTTAAGGGGTAAACAAGAGCCACCCCCTCAGGTCATGGAGGAGAAATGGAATAGGAAACTGGTGTCTGAGAAGGAAAAACCTTCCTGGGGGGAAGGCAAGGTACCCAGCCTGGACTAGAAATGGAGGTAAAGGGAGTGCAAAAGTCCTAGAAGTTAAGAGGATACTGATCAGGAATAGTCTGGGCTTGCGTTGTTAGGGAACCTGTGTGATTTTTTCCACCCTAAACAAGATAAAGGTGACCTCTCGATAACACTTGATGTTCTGGATTACAATCCTTGATGTGTTTGTAGTCTGTATCTTCATGACATGCTTGCATTTGTGGAAAAGAAGTATTCTGTTACTCTTGAGAAGGCAGGCCTGAGAGTACACTGTTGAGGGGTTGTGCTGAGAAGCAGGGATGTCTCTGCATCCTAGGAAATGCCACAGGCCCCAGAGGATTGGCAATGAGACTCCAGGGTGACACCCAGAGAAACAAGTGGTGAGGACAGCTGGTATCCTGGCATTGCCTGAAGGACAGGATGGAGCCCTTCATTGATAGAACATTTTTGAAAAATGCACTAGGTGATCCTGATAGTGACACTGGGAGGGCAGGTGGAGCAAGGGAGGCTATCCCAATTCTTCAGGTACCCTTGGCACAGGATAGCCTGAAAGGACCAGTGTCGTCTTCTCCTCTTGTCAACCTCCTAAGTGTGATGACTGGTGCTAAGGCAACTGGTGAAGGAGGATGAAGCCAGGCCCAGAATTCCCTCCACACACCAAGCCCTGGTTTTACTGTAATGTCAGGAGCCAGTGAGTGGGGTGCATGATTTTTCATTCTGATTTGGCTGCCCCTGCCTTCCATCCTATCCATCAGGGAATAATTTATTTCTCACTGTACAGTCTAGTCCCCCCATTATATGCTCACTCTTAGAAAGTATGTACAGATACTTAACATACTTTCCTCTTCCATGTAAGTGTGATTTCTTCTTTCCTGTAAGAGGGTTGTAGGAAGGACTCCTCCCATAGGCTCTCACAGCCAGTTGTTTTTTTCACAGGGCCAAGAACACAGCAGCTCTGTTCCACAGTTGTCCTTACTGGGGAGTGGACTGAGGGCTGATGGGCATCCTGAAGGCCTTTTTTTGTAGGATTCGACATGCCTACTGGAACACACAAGTCCCTGGAGGAAGTTGGAAAAGTGTGCTCAGCTCTGTGCCCCAGTACATCTTCAGAAGCTGGTGGCCACCCAGCCAACATCTAGGGGCAGGTGTATATCCTTCAGGGCTTAGGAATCCACCTACTTTCTTCCTGCAAGGGGATACGGGGTGATTGGGTCAGGTAATTTCAGTATTGGATAGAAGTTCTGATCATTTAATATTTTACAACTTACATGAAAATCGGCTTAACGTGTGGAAGGCTACTTGCTTTTTCAGTGGAGTTTTTAAATGGTGCAGCAATTACTTTGGCTGCAGTAAAAGCTTGCAACGAGTCAGGTAAAGAGCATATATAGTTTCCTTTCAGTGTCCCCAGTGGCACATGTAGTTACTAAGATTTAAAGCATTTTGGCCTTGAGATCATGAAATTCCTAGAGCTAGGGGAAAGGGCGGAGGTGAAAGGACAAAGGAAAGGAAGAAGGGTAAGAGGATTCTTGCAAATGCCCTTAGCTGTTAACACTATTTTATAGAGCACTGTCCATCTGAAAGCCCTGGAGCACTCTGAGGGTCATACCATCAATCCTCACACCATCCTGTTGCAGGAATAAAGGGAACTGGCCACAGATATGAAATATGAAGGAAGATGGGGGATGTCAGTAGGATGCCACATGTCACTCAAGTAGTGTTTTACCATGAGTACGGGGCTAGTGGTCCCAACTTCTCTTTGAATGCAGGGACTGCTCACAGGGCCTTTCCATGGACTGAGTAAAAGAGTGAAGCCTGTGTCCATGTGTTCTCATTGTTCAACACCCGCCTATGAGTGAGAATATGTGGTGTTTGATTTTCTGTTCTTGTGTCAGTTTGATGAGAATGATGGTTTCCAGGTTCATCCATGTCCCTACAAAGGACACGAACTCATCGTTTTTGATGGCTGCATAATATTCCATGGTATATATGTGCCACATTTTCCCTGTCCAGTCTATCATCGATGGGCATTTGGGTTGGTTCCAAGTCTTTGCTGTTGTAAACTGTGCTGCAATGAACATTCGTGTGCATGTGTCCTTATAGTAGAATGATTTATAATCCTTTGGATATATACCCAGTAATGGGATTGCTGGGTCAAATGGAATTTCTATTTCTAGGTCCTTGAGGAATTGCGACACTGTCTTCCACAATGATTGAACTAATTTACACTCCCACCAACAGTGTAAAAGTGTTCCTATTTCTCCACATCCTCTCCAGCATCTGTGGCCACCAGATTTGGGGAGAGATAGCATAGGGAGGAATGCCAGATATAGGTGACGGGGGAGGAAGGCAGCAAATTACACTGCCATGTGTGTACCTATGCAACAATATTGCATGTTCCTCACATGTACCCCCAAACCTAAAATGCAATAAAATATATATATATATATAAAGAAAATGCTACAGAGGCAAAAAGTTGATGACAAAGACCAGAGGGGGGATTCTGTTTCTTTTCCAAGCTCTGGGTAGGCAGTGTCTCCTGGAAAGAAGGATGTGTTCCTCTCACCAAATTGTAATTAAGGCAAGCAATAAAATAAAGTTCCCTGATGTTCGCAAAAAAAAAAAAAAAAAAAAAAAAAAAGAGTGAAGCCTGCCATCTTGCTTTATGACCCATGGTAGGGGTACACTAGAATTGAACATGGTGAAAAATCATTGAAACTGGAAGAGAAACAAGGCTAGGCTCTTGGGCTGGGCCAGATGATAACTTTACTTGCCTCCAATCTGATTATGAGGTTGTTTGCTTGGATGTGGCTACCATTTTAGAGCTACAAAAAATGAGAGCATAAAAATGCTATTAAAAAACGAGTGAAAAAGTTGCACACAGGTGGGTGGAGGAAGGAAGCATCATGCCCTTTATTCTAGTCCTTCCCCCAGCACTTATTCCCCACCCAACAATCTCATTAGTTGGTGAATAAGGGATGAATTGTACTTTAGTCATGGTTGAATGTATCCCATTTCCTTTCAGTATTTCGAGACTTTTTTTTTTTTCATGATTATGCTTTTGCGATGAGGGAGGTATTGGGATTCTCTGGGGTTTGGGAATATCTTTGCTTTATGCTAAAAGCACCTGTCTATTCCCTCTGTGCATTGGTTTCTAATCCTGCCTAGGATGGAGTGATACAAAATGGGCTTCTAATTTCATGGTTGAAGTGAGAAGAGATAGTATCAGCTCAGTTCCCTGCATAAAAATTATTTCTCATACAAACCTTCTAGAAGTTTGCCTTTGTCACTGCAACACAGTCAGAAGGATAAGCATGTATATATGTGTACACACAGTCTTCATTCATATGTATTTATAAACTGATCATGAAAAGAACGTCTTAACCCAAGATGTAAGCAATTCTATGTTATCAATATGAGTGCCAGGTGATTTCTTTCTAGCATTTTGTAACATGCCCTGAGATACAACCATGGCAAGTGTCAAGTATATCAGCCCCCACCAGGGGAGCAATATTTCAGGCATCCTTAATGGTGATTATCTCAAAACGATCATTCCTGCACAGACTCAGCACATTGTTTATGGCCATTTGCTGCAATGTCATCTAAAAGGAGCTGAGACAGGAGAGGGTTAAGGAAAATAAATGGGGTCCAGTGTGAACATCTTTCCCCCTTTTCAGCTTTTTAGAAGATAAATGTTTCAGATTTCAATCTGTGGTTCCCAGCAGTTCTTTGGGAACGCTGCAGTCGGCCACAAAAATCGCTACTGCTGAGCCAACCCTGGATAATGCGTCTCAGCAGGGATGACATAATGTGCTAAAAGAAGACTATGATGTAATGCCCATCTCAGAAATCAGAGCCAATTTCTGTTACAAAGCCTTGGAGTCTAGCAGGAGGTAATGAGCTAGCATAAATTGTACAGCACAGAAAACTTCTAGGTCTGATATTCCTATCTGCATTTTTAAAGGCAAAAAAATTAAAAATGAAACCGAATTCCTAGATCTGCTGGGTGCAGGAGCACCTGCTCAGCAAGAGGCCGGGCCCCCGTCCCATTTGGACAGGCTGGTACTCTAGGCTCCCTGGATCACCTTGGCCCTTGTGGGAAATTGTTGTGTGGGTCTGTAATCTGCATGAAGTGGTGATGTAATTTATAATGTAATTTCAAATTTGTTTCTGCAGATAATGTTTGAGGAGAGGGTGTGGTGTTTGAAGGAGATGGTGCCTTTCCTGAAATGTTGGGATAAGTAGGCTGGAAATGCCTAGGAGGAAGCTGGGGGTGAGCAGCATTGAAGAAAGTCAGAATCACCTTGAAAACTTTATTAGGTGCAACCTGCTCTGGCATGCAGAAGTCTGTGTATGGGAACCTAAGGCTCCCTGATAACCAATCTCCTGCAGCCTCCCCCTGGATTAATATGCATTCTGACCTCCTGGGGTGTAGCTTGCCTGGCAACCAGCAACTAGGGTCCAGTTCTTTGTCGTGTTTAACAGGATTGTTGAAAACAGACATAAATTCACCTAAGTAATGATCTAGAGTTTCACAGAATAAGGAAAGAATCACGATCTTTGATTTCGAAAGCGTTCCATTCCATCCTCACTACAGTTTTCTATTTTAGTTCTTGCTTTCCTTCATTTTATTTTTAATTGCTCGGAGTGTTTGCATGAGGAACACATTTCTATTTTACTTGCCTTCTGTGATTTCTCTTATGTTCCTCACTTGGGGCTTGATCCTGTAACACGCCCTGCATAGAGCAACTCCCTCTGGATGGAACAGTAGTGGTTTTGTGTCACTGCTTGCTGAAGATCAGACCTTCAGAGCCACAGACCTGGGGGGGGAAGAGAGTATGTGTGACAGCATTGGCAGAGAACTGCTGGCTTCACAAACTGCCACTGTGTCTTTAAATAGGGGATAAACATCGGGAGCAGATGAAAATTTTCTGGTATAAGAAAATGAGAGAAATAAAACAGAAAATATGATATATAGGCTGAAGAGGAGTTGCTTCTGTGACATGCACACTGAAATGGCATTGCTTTCTAGACCTTTCTGTGAAGTGCCAGCCAGTCTTTTTTATTCTTACCTGCTAAAAGGATGGTCACCATCAGAGCCACTGGTGGTCATTTGCAGACTTGATCATGGGTCAAATACTAATACTATTAATGATGATAACAATTTTTAGCCTGTGTTTTTTAGTGTATAGCAGGTGCTATCCTAAAGTCTTTGTACTAATTGTCTCATTTGATTTTTACCAGAACCCTCTGAGATAGGTACTAGTATGATCCTTTCCATTTTACAGAGGAGGAAAACTGAGGCTCAGAAAGTTTAAATGACTTGTCATGTTTGTATACCTAGTACGTGGCCCATCTGGCACTACATTCTTGTCATAACCACCATGGAGCACTAGTGTTCGGACGCCCAAAGGCTTAGGTAGAGATGAGCCCTGTCTTTAAGCCAGATATTCCATGGGGAAAATGAATAGGTTCTTACTAATTCAATAATGTCAATTAAAAAAAAAATCGCTGATATAAAAAGGAATGGGGAACCGGGTGCAGTGGTGAATGCCTGTAGTCCCAGATACTCAGGAGGCTGAGGCAAGAGGATCACTTGAGCCTAGGAATTTGAGACCAGCCTGGGCAACATAATGAGATCCCATCTCTACAAAAAATAAAAATGAATGGGGACAGGAGAATATATTTGACAGACAGGAAGAATATGGCATAGCAGAATAATTGATTTGGGCAGTTTGTAATAGGTGATCTTTTATAATATTCAGTAGTTATGGGCCCACCACTATATGATTATGTGCAAAATGACTACACAACAGAAAAGAGATTGAGACCTCCTGGGCTCTTTTTCAGTATGAGATATCTGTGATATCTAATGTATATTTGCTTATTTTATTTTTCTACCCTCTGAAAACATATGGAAGAGACAATACAATTTAAACACTCATCACAAATGAAACATTCTTAACCTATAACAAAATCGTTCATCAATCAATCTTGGTAAGTTCAAAATCTCACACTTTCAAACATCTGCTTGATATGGTGGAAATTTATTTTCATCACAGACACCCTAGGAACTGCTCCTTCAGCCCTCACATCAAATGATTCCTGCTCTTCCTGAATCCGTGGAACGTGGTGACTCCACCTCCTCTCCATTCTCAGCTCTTTATCTCTTACTTTGAAGATCATAAGCAGATTCCTTCCTCTAGTGTCTCTCATCTCTGGTCTCTAATTCATCGAGGCCCAATGAATCTGCCTAAAGACAGGCCCTCTGAAGAATGGTCAGTGGCTGCCTGTCACTCAAGGAATTTACAACAGGCTTTCTGGCTTGTTGTTGACAGTCTGCAACTTGGCTTTCAAAACAAGCTTCCAACTCTGTCTCCTTCCATTTGTCTATCCCACATATTAGCCAAACTGGTTTACTTGCTAGTTCCTAAGCAGGCCTTTTATTTTTATGCCCCTTTTTTTTGGTCAATTTCCTTTTCCAAAAAGCTCACTCTTCAGTAACCTCTTACTGTGTTTAAGTCCTTTCCATCCTTCAAGTCCCTGCTCAAGAACCTACCTCTTTGATAAGTATTTCTTGTATCCTTCCAACTGGAAGTGACAGACTCCCTCTCTGGACCCCTTAATACTCAGGTTGAGCCTGTCTTTAGGCAACTGTGGGACTCCTCCTTGTGTCACAGTTGTTGATAATGCAATGTCACAGTCTTAGAATGTTGCAACCAGGAGGCATATTTTTCTTCTCTCTTATTAAATGGTACATTTCTAGAGGCAAGACTATGTCTCCTTCATATTTATGTCCCTTAGAGTGTGCAGCATGGTTCTTAGCACATGGCAGATGTTCAGTAGATGATTGTCGAATCAATGAAATGAGCATTAAAATCTTCAGTTGCAATATTAACCAAGGAAGCATCTATAGTCCCAAAGCTGGAAAATGGGGCTCATTTAGATGTTCCTATCTCTGCCTCTTCTGCCCCTTGGATGTGGATGACCAAGGTTATCTGGTTTATCTGAGGAGGTCAAAAATAAGATAATACAGGGTTGGAAAGAAAAAGGTAATTATAAAGAGATGACAGGAAGCCAGTTACTAATTGGCCTTCTTTTTCTCACCATTTTTTCACCTTTTCTTTGTTTCCTTCCCATCCCCCTTGCCTCCCTCTTGTTCTCCACACTTTTTGACCCATAGTGAGGACCATGAGTGATTAATAAAATTTGGAAAGATAGTATTAGATTTCTTGCTCCATGGAACTTTTTTTTGTTCTCCTAAATTATTATGTGAATTAAGAAAATTTATGTCCTGCCTTCTCATTTTATAAAATGAAAGGGTGATGATGGATTAACCCTGCTTTTCCTTATAGCATAAGAATCTGTTGAAATCTAGTAAAAGACAGTACTAAAAGCATTTTTTCCCCTCACTTGGGCTGGTGAGTTTCTGAGTAGAACATTGACATTTTCTTTGCTACAGATACCTTTACAGAGCATATATAGAACAAAATTGCGTAGCACCAAATTAAAACCATTCATAGTACACCTTGAGAGGGTGGAAAGCCTATGAATTGATTGGTATAAAAAGTCACAAGGTAAAAGAAATTAGAGTAATAAAACTCCCCTGTAAAATCTAGTGAAATAGAGAAAAGGGTGGGTATTCAGGTGGAACATAGGAACTGGCGGGGCAGCCTTTTCTGGAAGTTGACGTAGGCACATGAATCTCTTAATTCAAGAAAAAAAAGGCTTTTGTTGTCCATGCTGAAGCTCTTGTTAAAAGAACGGTCAAAGAGCCTCCATCCCTGAATAGCTATGATGCAACTCCCCCTCTGACATCCTTAAAGCATTTCCTCTGACTGAAGATGACAAACTCAGCCTATTCAGGTTGACTTGAAGCCTGCTACTTCCTGCCTAAACCGAAATAACCATGAGCCAAGTCAAAGGATAAGTTTGGAATCGATCAGTAGAGAAGATGATAATGAGATGGGTGCCATCAAGAAGATGTTGCTTCCACAGATGGGTCCCAGAGTCTCCTGCCCATGTTGGGTAGATAGGGCAGGGACAAAGACCTCCCAGGAGATATATGTGGATCTTGAGCAGTTCTCTGTGACTACCTACTGGCACCCCGCCTTCTAGGAATGAACTCACCCACTGACTTCAAAAGGAGTGCAGCCCACCCCTGCTGTTGACCACAGTCTTGTTAACCAACACCTTATGCTTAACTGAATCAAAAGCTTCCGACAGGTCTAAAATTAGCCCAGCTAAACATATCATTAAGGAGTTAGGGAGGAGTGTGAATGACCTTCCTTCAGCCCTGTCTCCCATATCCAGTCAGCTGTGGGGGCTCATTGGAGTGCTAAATTGGGCTTTTAGGCTCTTGAAATAAATAACCCTTTAGATTGATTTTTTTTTTATTGCCTGAAGGTGCATATTTTTGGAAAGTTTGGAAGCATTCTGTTCATCTATTTTGAATCATTTGAGTATAAAAATGTGGCATTTTCACACTTTGGGATATTCAAGTCCCCTATTCCTTTTTTTAAAGTCTCTAATATTTTTCCAAACCTTTCAAATTAGTTTATTTAAAGGCCAAATTTGATTTCCTCACAGTTTCTGAGGTAGAAATGTAACTTTACCAGCTTTGAGGGGGAACAGTCATGGTAGTTAACCATAAAGAAGTTATAAATATGTGGGAATACTATTCTAAGCATTACATTTCTGGTAGGAATTTAAATACCCATGAAGAAGAGTATATAGAGGTAGGGTCTGTGTGTGTGCACTTTTTTACATATACCTTTAATGGTAAACGAAAGATAAAAGTTTATTCTCTTTGTCTTTGCTATTCAAAAACACCCTTATCTTCCATTGCTTTCCAAGTTCCCATGATAAAAAGACCCAGGGGAAGAAAATAAAGATGACATGCTAGCATTTCTGAACTCTTGCTTGACATGAGCCAGACGGTTTCAATTTCTTTACTTTCCAGCCCAATTATTTTGAAATTCATTTGTCTTCTCCCTAAGCCAGAATGTCCCAATGTATGTTTCCTAGAACATCAGGTCTGCAGGATGTTAATAGATGTCACTTGGAAAAAGAGTTTTAAGTTAAACAGATTTCTTTACTGCTGGGCTTCTTTCTGAGGTTTGTTAGTTGTGTGATATGAATCTTCAAGAAGGAAATATAGCATGTAGCATTTCCCAGGTTTGTTGGCCCTGGATGGCCTTCTTTCCTTCCTTCCTCTATTTTTCTATTTGCTAAACCAAGTATCTAGAGGACTGGTGTTTGGGGGAGTGCAGCCTGGGAACTAATAGGTGATGATATTTGAAATCTCAGAATTCTGTCTCTTTCAGTTGATGGAGCAGCTCAGCTTCCTGAAAGTGATCATCTAGACTGGATACTGGTATGTCCCAGGTCTCCCACCACTGGGTGGTGGCCCTGAACAGTCACTTATCCTCTCTGAGCTTCAGTTGCTTCATGTATAAAATGAGAGAGCTGGGCTGAATGGTCTGTAGGACCAATGATAATACCCCCTCCCCCAAGTTCCCGCAAGGTAGAAAGTAGTCTTTGGATTTGACTACTCTGCCCCTCAACCACAGCTGCTTGGACTAGAGATAGAATGATGTTACCTGTTTAGGTTTAAGGGATGTACTTTTTTGGTTTCTTCTTTTTGGATATTACCAAAAAGTCATCAGCAGTCAAAGAATAAGTCTAAGAAATTTTAGACTAAAGGAAATCCTTTAGTAAAGGGCAGGTATCTGAAAATAGAAGCTTGGCCAGAAAGTAGCTTCTCTGCCAGGATTTTAATGGAGGTTTCACGGTACAGCTAAGGTCATTTTCATGATTTTTAATTAAAGCGTGTCTATCCTAATGCTGTAATTATAAACAGACTCTGTCAAGTCAAGGAGCATTTGCCCTTCAATCATTGTATTTCAAGACACTGACTGTCTACTTTTGACAAGTGATAAATGTCTTTAGTTTGGAGTCTACTATAGAAAAATGCAGCTTTTAGAATTGTGTCACATTCTTTCTAGTTCTTCCCCCTCAAACCCAGAGCTGGTACAAACATTTGAAGAGCCCTGACTGGATGTAAGGCTCATATTCTGTTTGAAGACGCCAGACTCTAAACCACTCTGGGCTTCAGTTTCTTGTCTGTGAAGTGAGATCCTGATTATACTGTCTTGGGAGGCATACCACCAAAGGTTTCTCCATCCTTCTCCAGATCAAAATTTACCCATCTCAGGTTCCCCAAGCTGGATTAGGTTGGTATTCATAGCTTCCTTACTTTCTTGGAGATGTTTCTCTTTGCAGCAAGACACTCTTAAATATATGCTGCCATATTTCAAAGGAATTTATTACTCCTGACACAAATGTCATATTCTGAAGGTGGCAATGGTGTTTGTGACAGGCATATTTGGAGCCATCTTCAATCATACTCTGAGGCAGCTTCCTTCTTGGCTAGGTGTGCTTAGCATTTAATAACGGTATAGAGAAACAAGGGGTGAAGCCTTGCTATTTACACCCACCCCCCACTGATGCCGCTTGGGTATTAGACCCCACACAAATCTCATGTTGAAATGCAACCCCCAGTGGAGGTGGGGCCTGGTGGGGAGGTGACTGAATTTTGGGGGGTGGATTTCTCATGAATGGTTTAGCACAACCCCCTTCTTGCTGTCCTTGCTACAGTGAGTGAATTCTCATGAGATCTGGTCATTTAAAAGTGTGTGGCACCCCCTTACACCCATTCTTTCTCTTCCTCTTGCCCTGGTTATGTGACATGCCTGCTTCCTCTCTGCCTTCTGCCATGACTGTAAGTTGCCTGAGGCCTCCCAGAAGCTTGAGCAGATGTTTGTACCATGCTTCCTTAAAGCCTGCAGAATCATGAGCCAAGTAAATCTCTTTCCTTAATAAATTACAAAGTCTCAGGTCTCTCTCTCTCTCTTTCTCTCTCTCTCTCTCTCTCTCTCTCTCTGTCTTTCTCTCTCCCTGTCTCTCTCTGTCCTGTCTCTCTCCTGTCTCTGTCCTGTCTCTCTCTTATCTCTCTTTGAAACAGGGTCTTGCTCTGTTGCTCAGGCTGGAGTGCAGTGGTGTGATCTCAGCTCACTGCAACCTCTGTCTCCGAGGCTCAGGTAATCCTCCCACCTTAGCCTCCTGAGTAGCTGAGACTATAGGCATGAGCCACCATATCCAGCTGTTATTTATTTATTTTTAGAGAGGAGATTTTGCCATGTTGCCCAGGCATGGTCTCAAACTCCTGAGCTCAAAGAGATCCGTCTGCTTTGGCCTCCCAAAGTCTGGGATTACAGATTTGAGCTACCATGCCCTACCTATGTATTTCTTTATAGCAATGCAAGAATGGCCCAATAGACCCACCTTGGCTTAAATAAGCAACACAAGATCAGCGAGGCAAATATAGTACCTGTTTGTGCATTTTGGAATTGTGAGAAAGAATCTCTTCCCCAGTAGAAATCACAACATGGCTATCATAAGTCTACATTTGCCCTTTAGGTCTATAAAGGCAGGCTTTGCTGTACGAATTTCTCCCACAGCCCCTTTCTCATAAATCAGCCCTCCATTTCCAAGTTCCTCCAGTTTGGCCAGTAGATTGTGTGACCTGGCTTAGGTCCCCTAGCCACAGCTAATTGGAGCAGGAGTAGACATCTGCTCTCAGGAGAACCAGTACATAGGCTGGGCTGATCAGTGATACATATTTTTTCAAGAATATGAACTATGAGACTCAGAATGAAACATGCTTGAGATTGTAGAGACAAACCTGGCAACACTGGGTTGGTATTCGCACGTGGCCAGAAGCAGTAAGAATGGAATGGCTGCTGCTCTCATTCTAAAGACCTGTGCCCTCCCGTGCCCTGCTAGCCTCATGTATGTGACTTGTCTGAGAGTCACCTTTCTCCTCCCCCCATGCATTAGAGTTTGCTCCTTATCTTAATACTTCAGTTACGGTTCTGCTCAAACTTTCTATCATCCTCCCATTTCTCTTTTTCTAAAATTTGAGCTAAGAAATTCTTACAGGTATGACCTACCTGTTGGTTTCTTTTCCTCTCTATAAAAAAGTTTGTCCGTTTGCCTACTAGTACATGATGGAGAAACAGCTGGATAGATTTTCATTGCATTTTCAAAGCATACATTTAGATAGTCTGACTTAAAATACAGGCTGTATGAAATCCAGGAAGTATGAAATTTACCTTTTTGGGATGCATGAGGATAGCTCAAAGAGGAATTTTAGACGTTTCCTAAACACCTGCAGATATTGATTTGTAATCAAGTTGCTTTCGGCCAATTGGATCTAGCTGTCTTGAATGCTGTAATTTGATGTAGAGGTTGAGGTAGTGTGGGAACTAAAGGAGAATTGAGCATTTATGTGTTTCTCTCACAGGTAGGAGCCATCTCTGCCCACCCTCAACCAGGGAGGGTTTGATTTTCTGCTGAAAACATTTGAAGCACTTTAGGATTAAAGCCAGATAGAAGGAGAAAATTAAAGAGACTGAAGGGTTGCTTCCTACATTTGTTCCCTAAGAAGCTAGACTCTTCCACAGTCAGAGAACAGTGCAACCGATTCAGTGATACTCAGTTTCCTGGGCTTTCATGAGCCCATAGAGAGAAGACTTTGAGGAGATTCAGGGAGACCAAACCATGTAGGACTGAAATAGAGGATTGCGGCTAGAACTGTTGTCTTACGGACTGAAGGGTAGACTGTGTGGCTAGATGTCCTGGCTATATCTACAGTGTAGTATGACACCAATAATCTGGAATTTTGTTTGAGTTCAGCATTTTTTTTTCCCAGTGTATTTCTCATAAAATGTAGAAAGTAGTTTCTTGGACATCGAGCTGCTGTCAATGATAACAAATGTATTGTATGTATTTTTTCTGAATTCCTGGAAACTGACTTAGCACATGTGGGATATAAAACAACCCCTCCTTTGTGTTAGATTAAGTGGGTATTAAAAGATAATGGGTGATACATTTTCTTCATGAGATTAGAATTTGGGGGGAAATTTTGATGATGTATCCTACAGCAATTTCAATGACATCTGGCAGCTTCTATTTTCTGTTGGTGTGGTATGTACACCGTTTGGTTCTGCAGTAAGGTGGATGTTGTTTTAAATACCATGAATTGCAAACTTCATAAACTCAGGGGAAATGGAAGTGGTTAGAAAGGCCACTTATAAAAGTCTGTTGAGTTTGCATGCATGATTTAAAATTTATGGAGGCTTCTTGTTATTAAGAATGGTAGCAATGAAAATAATGTTTTTAATAAGGTGACAGTATGACTTTACATACTAATCATACTCCTAACAATCTTTTTTTTTTTTTTTACATCTATGTTCTGTTGATAGAGAGATGAATTAACTAAATGACACTCTGGAGCCTGAGTAAGGACTCAAGCCCAAGTCTTTTCCTACTGTTCCTCATGTAATTCCAAATCCAGTCCTGTGGTGTTCTCCCTTTACAGTTGTTCTTTGTTAAAAATGAACCAGAAACAAAAAACAAAAGCAATTTAAGTATCCAAGAAATAAAGTACATGGGACAGTTCTTGTGCCCACCGCACATCCTCTTCCCTTACCTTTCACCCTGGTTGTTGCCTTGGAAACCAGATACACCATCTCCTGCTTTCTGTCTCTGGGATTTTCTGACTTTGCAGTGTGGGACACCCGAAGGAATCCTCTAGTTCATTCTCATGCATGCATAAGTCTGGAAGTTGAGAACTAGCATCCGTGGGTGATCTTGACCAACACACGATGACAGCTGGTCAATAAATTCTCCTTTTCTGATTCCTTCTTTGATGTACCTTCACAGTGTACCTTGTTGTGATTTTCCTTCCTTCTTGCTTCATTCTTTCCAGTTCTCAGACATTTCCTGGTTCATTTCCATAAATAAATGACTCACATGCAAGCCTTGAACTCAGGTCCTGTTTTCTAGGTTTTCTAGGGAAAAGTCAAACTAAGACAAAAGGTTTCTGCAACACTAGCTTCAAGTATACTCACTGATTACAGAGGGCATTTGTTGTTTCTGGAACTCAGTATTCCCTTTCTTTTTCTTATATACTTTAAGTTCTGGGGTACATGTGCAGAAAGTACAGGTTTGTTACATAGGTATACACATGCCATGGTGGTTTGTTGTACCCATCAACCTGTCATCTATATTAGGTATTTCTCCTAATACTATCCCTCCCCTAGCCTCCCCACCCACTGACAGGCCCCAGTGTGTGATGTTCCCCTCCCTGTGTCCATGTGTTCTGATTGTTCAACTCCCACTAATGAGTGAGAACATGCAGTGTTTGGTTTTCTGTTCTGTGTCAGTTTGCTGAGAATGATGGTTTCTAGCTTCATCCATGTCCCTGCAAAGGACATGAACTCATCCTTTTTAATGGCTGCATAGTATTCCATGATGTATATGTGTGCCACATTTTCTTTATCAAGTCTATATCCAGTCTATCATTGATGGGCATTTGGGTTGTTTCCAAGTCTTTGCTATTGTGAATAGTTTTGCAATAAACATATGTGTGCATGTGTCTTTATAGTAGAATGATTTATAATCCTTTGGGTATATACCCAGTAATGGGATTGCTGGGTCAAATGGTATTTCTGGTTCCAGATCCTTGAGGAATCGCCACACTGTCTTTCACAATGGGTGAACTAATTTACACTCCACCAACAGTGTAAAAGCATTCCTATTTTTCCATAACCTTTCCAGCATCTGTTGTTTTCTGACATTTTAATGATCACCATTCTAACTGGCATGAGATGGTATCTCATTGTGGTTTTGATTTGCATTTCTCTAATGACCAGTGATGATGAGTTTTTTTTCATATGTTTGTTGGCTACATAAATGTCTTCTTTTTGAGAAGTGTCTGTACACATTCTTTGCCCACTTTTTTGATGGGATTGTTTGTTTTTTTTCCTTGTAAATTTAAGTTCCTTGTAGATTCTGGATATTAGCCCTTTGTCAGATGGATAGATTGCAAAAATTTTCTTCCATTCTATAGGATGCATGTTCACTCCGATGATAATTTCTTTTGCTGTGCAGAAGCTCTTTAGTTTAATTAGATCCCATTTGTCTATTTTGGCTTTTGTTGCCATTGCTTTTGTTGTTTTAGTCATGAAGTCTTTGCCCATGCCTATGTCCTGAATGGTATTGCCTAAGTTCTCTTCTAGGGTTTTTATGGATTTAGGTCTTACATTTAGGTCTTTAATCCATCTTGAGTTAATTTTTGTATGAGGTGTAAGGAAGGGGATCCAGTTTCAGTTTTCTGCATATGGCTAGCCAGTTTTCCCAGCATCATTTATTAAACAGGGATTAGTTTCCCCATTGCTTGTTTTTGTCAGGTTTGTCAAAGATCAGATGGCCGTAGATGTGTGGCATTATTTCTGAGGCTTCTGTTCTATTTCATTGGTTTATATGTTTGTTTTGGTACCAGTACCATGCTGTTTTGGTTACTGTAGCCTTGTAGTATAGTTTGTAGTAAGGTAGCATTATGCCTCCAGCTTTGTTCTTTTTGCTTAGGATTGTCTTGGCTATATGGCTCTTTTTTGGTTCCATATGAAATTTAAAGCAGTTTTTTCTAATTCTGTGAAGAAAGTCAATGGTAGCTTGATGGGGGATAGCATTGTATCTATAAATTGCTTTGGGCAGTATGGCCATTTTCATGATATTAATTCTTCCTATCCATGAGCATGGAATGTTTTTCCATTTGTTTGTGTCCTCTCTTATTTCCTTGAGCAGTGGTTTGTAGTTCTCCTTGAAGAGGTCCTTTCAGAGAGAAAGGTAGGGTTACCCACAAAGGGAAGCCCATGGGACTAGCAGTGAATCTCTTTGCAGAAGCCTTACAAGCCAGAAGAGAGTAGGAGACCAATATTCAACATTCTTAAAGAAAGAAAAGAATTTCAACCCAGAATTTCATGTCCATCCAAACTAAGCTTCATTAGCAAAGGAGAAATAAAATCCTTTACAGACAAGCAAATGCTGAGAGATTTTGTCACCACCAGGCCTGCCTTACAGGAGCTCCTGAAGGAAGCACTAAATATGGAAAGGACCAGCCACTGCAAAAACATACCAAATTGTTAAGACCATCAACACTATGAAGAAACTGCATCAATTAATGGGTAAAATAACCAGCTAGCATCATAATGACTGGATTAAATTCACACATAACAATATTAACCTTAAAGGTAAATGGGCTAAATGCCCCAATTAAAAGACAAAGACTGGCAAATTGGATAAAGAGTCAAGACCTATCTGTGTGCTGTATTCAGGAGACCCATCTCACATGCAAAGACACACATAGGCTCAAAATAAAGGGATGGAAGATATTTACCAAGCAGAAAGCAGGGGTTATAATCCCAGTTTCTGATAAAAGAGGCTTTAAACCAACAATTATCACAAAGGACAAAGAACAGCATTACATAACGGTAAAGGGATCATTGCAACAAGAAGAGCTAACTATCCTAAATATATATGCACCCAATACAAGAGAACCCAGATTAATAAAGCAAGTTCTTAGAGACCTACAAAAAGCCTTAGACTCCTACACAAGAATAGTGGGAGACTTTAACACCCCACTGTCAATATTAAACAGATCAACAAGACAGAAAATTAATAAGGATATTCAGGACTTGAACCCAGCTCTGGACCAAGTGGATCTAATAGACATCTAGAGAACTCTCTACCCCAAATCAACATAATATGCATTCTTCTCAGCACCACTTCTTTTTATGATCCATAGCCTGATGTCCCCTTTCTAATTCAGTTCGTGTGGCTTTGGGGTATACATGATTCATTCCCCAATTCTATATGACCCAGGCCACAGCCTGGGTTTGAAGGTGAACATGTGACCAAATCAGATGGTCTGAGACTTTTACTGGGAATAGCACTCTTATTTCTGTGTGCAGGGCCTGTATGCTGAGAGGCTGAGAGGTCCATGGTGCCAATGTCATCATGTAGCCATATGGGAATTGAGACCAAGGAAGGCAGGACTAATTGAAGGGAAAGAAAGCCGTGTCCTAATCATATTATCTGAGTCCTGAGTTCATCTATGCACTAAACCAGATCCACTCCTGAACTTTTAGTCTGTGCAGGCCCATAACTTTCTTTTTCCCAAGGCTGCTTACTTGCAATGAATGTGTCTCAAGTCTAAGTTTAGGCCTTTCCCTGGACTAACACACATCAGGAGGTATCTCATTTTCCATCACATAAGTACCCTCCCAAAAGGGTTAAGGAAAACTGCTATGGAGAGAGAGGGTTTTTCCCCCATCCCCATTCATCCAATCAGAGCAAAATGTTCTGGGTGAAATAATTTGTGTCATGGCTTCAATCTTCCCCTCTTAGAGGAATAGCATATTTTAAATATCTTTTCTAATGAGATCATGGAAGCTGTGGCTAATATGGAATCATTTCTGCTTGATGAAATGGGTTGGGTTAGCTGTGTAGTGATGGCATTGATGTGACTCACTTCTGGGGCTCTAGTGTGCTCTTTCATTTTAGGAGGAATGCTTGGTACTAGGCCTATAATGAGTTCACACTAAGATAATGCATTCACAAGCATTACCAGTGGTGGCTTGGGGTAGTCCAGGTTTTGTCTTCTAACATACTTTGCATGTCAGATTTCATTTTCTTCTTATTTATACTTGTTTTACTTATCTAAACTCATGGCCTCCTTCCGTAACCTAAATCAGTGTCTTAGGCACATCTGTGTCTTCTGAGGAAGGATAACTCAGATTTAGAGGAGTTTTAGCAGAGAGACCTATTTGGGTGGGGGATAGTAGCTAATTGCCCTCCAACTCTGCTCCTGCTGCTAGGTGCCAATGCATTTCTAACCTACCTAAGGCTGTGATGCAGCTAAAGGCTCCCTAGGCAAAGGAGTAGGAGCTTCCTATGAGTCTTGAGACGTCCCAAGCTACCAAAAATCTCAGAGGGAGCCACCTCAATCCCTGGGGCTTATTTGGCTTCAAACTGCCTCAAACTCCACATCACAATATCCCCTGCCTCCTTAAAGGATCAGTAAATCCATAAGCTCGTCTCCGTCAGTTAGCCATTCTCAAAGCCTGCTCTCCACAAGCTGAATAATTTTGTAGTTTTCTTAGTTCTTTGAGATATAGAAAGCTCTGAGAAGAGGTGCCCAGAGTTACTCTGGGACAATATAAGGGCCGAAGGCAGACTTGAAGACAACTATCCTGAACCAAAAGTTGATGCCAGACTAAAAAAAAGGTTCTGTTCATCGTAGCAGGCTTCCTGAGAATGCCTTTTTGTCCTAGGGACCAGATCTACTGGTATCCATCCAATCATGTCCTCACAGTTAGTTCTATCTTTTGAGGACAATGCTTTCCTTTGAGACAGCCCTCTCTATCTCTGGCATCAGGGTTTCCATGACAGTTGCCAAGGGGCCCTGTGGCTCAGTCTTAAGTATTCAGTGTACTCATATGTTTCTTTGAGTTATTGTTAATTTTTACTGCTAGATAAAGAAGTATAATGTGGCTTGTTATGTAGTTCTTAGAGTAAAGCTCTAGATATGGGTACTTTGCTTTTTTGCTTGTTTGTATAACTTCAGTAATCTACTTTCTGGTCAAGATAAAAGAGGTCCTGCTAAGAAAAAAAGACACATGACCAATAGGGGGAAGGAGGAAGGCACGTCAAGTTCTGCCGGTAGGCTTGGCCCAACTCACTGCGCAGTTGGGATCACTCAGGTGCATTGATGAGCACCCCCACACAGAATCCTGCTTTGTTTGGAATTGCCTTCAGGGCCCCAATTAGGACCTGTTAAGATTGTGACACCTCCCACTTTATGTAAATAAACAGAATTGCACAATTACTACAAAAGCACTCCTCACCAGCACCATCAGACATCCCTCAGACATTTTGAGTTTATAAATAAAAGGTCTGGGGAGTGGTTTTAGGGATTTCTTATACACCTTCTTGTACAACTGAGGTTTGTTACCAATCCCTCAGGTGCTTCTCCTGGTGGTCACTTTGTAGAGACTTCAAAACTGATAATGAAATGTTAATGAGCACTTGCTCTGTGCAAGGCACAGTGATCAGCATTGCAGGACAATGGAAAGAGAGAAAAGGCTCCTGCCTGCCTTCAGCACATTTTGACTAGGAAGCCAGGACACAAAACAGATAAAATTAAACAATGAAATAAGTGTTTTGTAGGAATGCAATACCACAGTCCCAGAGATGCCACACAGCAGTTTGTGATTACTAATTGAGTTCGCTCAATATAATTAACTTTTTCTAGAAAAATAGATGTATCTATTGTTTTACATAACCTTATCATCCCCCAAAGACAGATGTAGATTTTATTTCTGATGGTGAATACCTCATGATTTATTTTTCAGCTAAAACATAGAAACAAAGATACTGTTGTCAGTTTATTTATCCAAACTAACAGTTGGTGAGACCAGATTAGATTTTTTTTTTTTTTTTTTTTTTTTTTTTTTTTTGAGACAGAGTCTCACTCTAGTCACCAGGCGCCAGGCTGGAGTGCAGTGGCGCGACCTCGGCTCACTGCAACCTCCGCTGCCCGGGTTCAAGCATTCTCCTGCCTCAGCCTCCCGAGTAGCTGGGACTACAGGCGCGCACCACCACGCCCAGCTAATTTTTTTGTATTTTTTAGTAGAGACAGGGTTTCACCATGTTGACCAGGACGGTCTCGATCTCTTGACCTCGTGATCCGCCCGCCTCGGCCTCCCAAAGTGCTGGGATTACAGGCGTGAGCCACCGCGCCCGGCCAGATTAGATATTTTTATGGCCTAGGAAAAGTTCTGCATTACTGAGTCACTGAGCCACATAGACTCCACCACTATATCTCTTAAGAAATCAAAGAAGAAACATTTGGTGGCAAAAACAAAAAAAGGTTCTGCAGTCATATGGGACTAGGCTCACATCTAAGACCTGTTTTGACCAACTATGTGACGTTGGCCAATTTCCTTAATCTCTCTAATGTTCTATTTACTCACTGGTAAAGCAGAGACAATAATATCTCTTCCACAGAGATTTTGACGTATAAATGATTTAATGTACATAACACATCTAGCACAGTATGTGAATGCAGTAGGTATTCCATGAGTGGTAGCTTCTACACTGATGTAACATACACATTTGAATCACTTCTTATCAGGTCATTTGAATCTTCGTGTGGGATGACCAGGAATGAGACATATGCTGAGGGCCCAGGGTAGGCTATTTTGGGTACTACCTTGACTAGAGGTGATGCAGTTTTAAGTGCCATGTGTATAACAATAGCAATTTAAGATGTTATTGGCCTCACATTAAAAAAAATCTAGAATTTATTTTTATTAATTGGCAATTGATAACTCATAATTGATAAATACATCTTTTATAGATTTTCTTTACAAATGAAATTAATGGTATCTTTTAAGATGAAACCTATAATACGGTTGGTATTGCTGATACCAGTGCTTGAATAAAAACTATGGTTTGGTCATGGAAATTCTTGTTTGTATCATCAAAGGGAGGTAACACGAAATCATTTAGAAAAAGCAGAGATTTAACCTCCTGGTTGTCAGGGACAAAGACATTTATATTATGCTACATAGACAATCTTGTAAAAGATAGTGCTATGGGATGAATTGTTGCTTCCCCAAATTTTTATGTTGAAGTTTTAACCTCCAGCATCCCAGAACATGACTATATTTGGAGATGGGAGTCTTTAAAGAGGGAAATAAGATTAAATGAGGTCACATGGGTGGGTTCTAATTCATGTGACTGTTGTCCTTGAAAGAAAAGGAAATTAAGACAGACACATACAGTGGGAAGACCATGTGAAGACACAGGGAGAAGAAAGCCATCTACAAGCCAAGGAGAGAGGCCTCAGAAGAAACCAGCACTGCTGAACTTCTAAGCCTCCAAAAGTGAGAAAGTAAATTTTTGTTGTTTAAGCCGCCGAGTAGGTGATCCTTTATTAAATGGCAGTCCTAGTAAACTACTGCAGGTACCGAGGGAGTCCCAAGGTATTGGAAACTTATAACTTGGGGCCAGGGTCATTCTATTTAGATCCAGCTACTCTTTTTCTCAAAGGAAAAAGAATGAAGAGGAAACTGGGTGTTTATTTTCTGAACCAGTTACTTTCATTTGTTGCTGAACCCAAAATGTGATATTAAATATAGAAGTCTGAGAAAAGAGTACAAATTGGATTTTAATAGAAGTCATTTACATATGTGAAAAATCAGCTTAACTAGCTGGGACAAAGAAAATTTGCCATTAAAATAAGGTTGGAACTCATGGCATTCACATTTTGAATTTAAACAACAGTATAAAATGTGATTAATTTCTTGAAGTGACTAGCTAGGAACATCTCAATTTAAATTTAAACTTGAACACTTATTAATGGTGTGGTTTAGTCAAGTTACTTTATCTCTTTATACCTCTGTTTTCTTGTTTGTAAAAAGGGGATGCTTCATGTGGTTGTTGTAATGATTAAAATGAGGTAATAATGGGTTATTGTATAAAGGTACAAGAAATATTAGCTGTTTTATTATTGATGGTAATGTGAAAACATTCAATTGTCTAAGCAGTAGCTTGTTAATAAGGAAGAAATGCATGGTTTTTCTTGTAGGCAAACTCTGTGGAAGGACTCACATTCCCCTTGCAGTGGTTTACACAGTGGCTGACAAATGCCATGGTTGTGATGTGACCTTCTTTTGTAATTACTGTAACGACTGATATGGTGGTTCTATAGTCTCAAGTATTATAATGACAAATAAGCTTATAATGAAATATCCTCATTGCTTACAAGATTGTTAATTAAGGGGATAGGGACACTTCTTGGGCCAGGGCAGGCTGTGGTTAATTTCAGTGTTCTTTATGAATTCTTTTAAACTGTGAGTGGTTTTCTCTTCTAGGTACCTGTGTATGTATGTTACAGGAAGTGGGATATGGTTAGTGACTTATTTTTAGATCCTATTTAACTCTTAGCTCTGCCCTTGTCTATTATTGCACTTCTAGACGCCATAGCTTCCTTGGTTACCATTGCTTCACTAACTCTCTTTACGTTTTGTGGTAAACCGGTTGATCATTGAGGCAGAATAAAAAAAAACATGCAAAGCTAATGGCTGAGAAATAGATTTCTTTCAAAAACTTTAAAGAAGAGCAGTGACTCAGATATCAGTGAACACGACGTTACCCGGGAGCTCTTAAAATAGGAATGTTCTTTCCCTTTGAAGCCATGGGGATTAGTGCTGTGAGTCTGGGAGTTCCTGAGATGAGGGCCTCTTGGACTTCCCCAGGGCACAGTGTGGGCCTCTGCACTTTCCTGGAGGAGGGTGGAGCCACTCTGTCCCCATGGACACCCTTCCTGCCACCTGCCATAACTGAGCTCCCAGAAGGGAGAGTAGGACAGATTCTGGGGGAGGAGGAGAGAAGAAAGTAGGGTTCCCAAGCAACAAAGCGCCATGAAGCCCATGGCCGTTCCATGTAAGCCCAGGGGAATTTACTTTAGTAGGGAAAAACTTCCTCTCTTTAGCTCCAGCGTGGTACACAGTCACTCTTCCTAAGCCCGTCGAATATTTTTCTGAGGCAGACCCTGCCTGGAATGCTATGTTACTTTCTCCAGAAAATTGTTAGAAGTACTAATGGAGTCTAAAATTATGAATAATTTTTTTCTTACTTTCTCCTTCCAGATCGGAAGGCCTTATAAGAGCTCCTTTGGTAGAAATGTTCATGGAGACTTTTGGGCTAATTCCAAACCAGGATGAAAGTAAGACATTCTTTCTGGGAGTGCTGACCAGTGGCATATTCATGTTTGAATGGAAATAATCTGAAACATGTACACTTCATGGGGAAGAGAAACCTGGAAAGCAGGAATACCAAAGGGGAACTGGGGTAATGGTGGACAGGTAACGTGAAGCCAGACTGCAATGAGAGAGGGCGGCATGAAAGGCCAGACCTATTTTGGGACTGTATCCTGAGTCACAGAGTGACAGAGAGCAGAGGTGACAGCTGGTCTCTCGGTTCCTTGGTGAGCAAGCATCTGGAATATCACTTTGATTTCGTAAAGCTTGAGTTAGGGGCATAGATTCTTAAGGAATTTGGAGAAGGACAAGGAGAAGGGGTAGTTGGAGGGGAGGAGGACTTAGGGAATTGGATTAGAGGAAAGATTAAAGGAGCTAAATATAGATGGCTAACAGGGGGCTGGCAAGAGTCTACTAGTTCCTGACACCCTAGAAAAAAAAGACTTATTTATAATAGGAGGTGGTATAATTAGAAGGTAAGATTTGGGAATTGAAAGACTGGATAGCATAAGAAAATGCTCTGGCCAATTGTATTAGCTTACACAACAGGACTGCCACTTCTCAGGGATATCTGATGTGTGTGTGTGTGTGTGTGTGTGTGTGTGTGTGTATACAATTACTTGAGATATTTGAAAAAAGATTTTCAGTACCATGGCACTGTAAACTTCTCTGGAACAGAGATTATTGCAGCACAAAGTCACCTAATTTATAGGGCCCCAAGAATAGGGCCTATCTGAATACTTTATAATTTCATTAGTTGATCAAAATAAATTATGTGGTCACCTAACCTCCAAACTTGGCAGCAAGTGTCTGCATGCAGCTCGAATTTTGGCTTATAGAACACAGAGACTTAGTAGATTAACCTCAAAATGCTCCTCTAAAATATAAACTTCTCTCAAAAGATTTTGATTTGATTCTCACAGTCCATTCTGTGATGAGCAAAGGAACTCTACCAGGGCTGAGAAGCAGAGGCTTAGACCTCTGGTACAGAAAGTGTAGCCCTCTCATGGGGGATGCCTGGAGGCCCAGAGAGGAAAGAAGAAGGCAAGATCATACTCTAGTAAATAACTCATTAAAAACCTTTGTGAATCCTGCACGATTCTGTAACATACATGACTCTTTTAGGTTATTGGGGACCTAGTTAAGTGATTAGAAATCCATGGAAAAAAGTACATTGTTCATATAGGCATGGATTTTGATTCAGACTGAAACAAGCCTTCTTTTTGTTGATTTCAGTTTTAAAAAAAAGTTTGCTGCTAGGTTTGGAGGACAGCTGGAAAAAGCCCTTGGACTTGGATCCATGCAAGCCTTCTCAGACATCAGGGGCCTATGAGGGGCCAGACATTTTTGCTGTCTATTTTTACTTATAAATTAGTCCTACCTCCCAGGTGCTAGAAAGCTAATCCAGGCTGACAGATTTCCTTGCTTGGCTGCCTTGGCTCTCAATGGCCTGTGTCACTGCTATTAATAGTCAACTCTATATTCTTAAAGAGCTATCCTGTCTGTTGTGCCAGTCTTGGGGCAAACCGTGGTAAGAAAGATCAAGCTGGGGTTAGGCTGGAGGAAGACAGAGGCAATTAAGAAGTGGGGGACAGGGAGGCACCAAAAGAAGAAAAGCCAAGAATTTCTTGAGGGAAATTAACCTTAAGCTGACTTTGAGACTTTCTTTGATGCATTCTTTAACGATTGGTTTTCAAATCTCCATAATACAAGAATTAAGAAGCTCAGCAGGACCCATGTGTAGGTGGAAAGCAAGTCTGATATACCAGGTTAGCTGGCCTCTATGAGAGGAGAACTCAAGAGATGATCTAGCTGAGTGAACTCCTCTTCTGGCTCCCTTTTCCTTAAACAAATATAAAAATAATCCTTTTAAAACAGAGTAATATATATCTTTTTGCTAGTCTCTTCTTTTGGTTTTCAGAGAGCATTGCATAATTTGGGAGAAATTCCAGTCCATCTTGGTGCCTTCGTGTCTTGCTTATTTATGCTACTGTGCAGCTCTCAAGCAAAGACTGTACAGTGTCCCCAGACACTTCAGAAATAAAACCTTTGTTATTGGGATTCTGGGGAAATAGAATTTTTGCTTAATTCCTAGTTAAATATAAAACTTCCTTTGCTTTGCCTCTTGCAGTTGAAACCCTTTCTAAAATGTCTACATTTGCTTTTTGGTCTCGGCACAGTACGTGATCATGATCTAATCTTGCTCTGATGATTCAGCGTCTTTTAGTCCCTCGGTTCTAACAATGTTTTAGTGTAGGGGTAAAGGGTACAGAAGGTTGTAATGGGTCTAAGCTTTGGCTGAGAAGTTTCCTTTATCTAATTGTGTCTGAATCCTGGGACAGATTGGAATTCCTGGTTCAGTTCAAGGTATCTGCAGACTCCAGCCCCAAATACTGCTACTCTTCTAGCATGTCTAGAATGAATCTTTTGCTTCCTTATTATCTCATCGTAAAGAAGTTATACAGTCCTGATGATGAAGATTGGTGGAAGAGCTGTGTTTACAAACCAGACAAAATCCTTACAGAACGATTCTCCTGGGGAATGACTGGGTGCTGCCTCACTTTCAGGCCTGAGGCCATGTGCTCCTAAGCTTCTGCCTTGACATGCAAGAAACCTATATGGGCCCATGAAGCACATGGAGACTCCTAGTTCCTTCCCAATGCAAACAGCTGATGAAGTGTAAATGTATTCATTTATGTGGGGTAGAGGAGTCACGCTGCAGTCTGTCTTGGTGCTCTCTTTGAGTTCAAGGAAAAGTACCAGGTTGAAAGACATAAATAGCCCATCCAAAGACCATTTTTAAAAATCGCCTGTCTTCTCACCCTTTCCCCTCCTAGCTGCCAGAGTGATGGCAATGTGAATCACATGGGAAGGACGAGAAAATGGCAGTAGGTCAGGATTCCTATTTGCCTTGGCTTCTTTTGCTTGTTATGAAAACCAGGCAAGAACCCACTACATTAAACTTCTGCACAACCTTTTTCAGCTACAGGATTTACCACATTTATGAAGTAAATGGACAAGTAAATTAGAGCTGGGTCAAGGACATGAAGATTCAGCAAAGGGAGCCCTGTGGTTCCTTGCTTGTCATGAATGATGTATAGAATGAGGTAATGCAACCAAAATTAAGTGAGAGCTGCAGAGTCACTTTCCACACAGCTGGGAGTGGAGCTTTTTGATGACTACATCATTTTTAAAAATGTCCTGGAGCACCAGAAGGCCTGAATCCTGGAATCACATTATCTCGAAGTTGTATGTCACAGGTATATCTGGCCTTCAAGGAAAGAAGGCCTTCTCCAGGGGGAATGCTGCAGATATTTTGAAACTGGGAGGTTTGGAAAACCTTTCTTGCACTATTTGCCCCCTCCTTATTATGGTCTTAGCCCTCCAACCTAGAGAATGAGCATGATTACAATTGGAGACTTGGGGGGATGGAGAAGGTGTGGTTAGAGAGGATAGGAAATGAAAAATTGAAATGGGGCAATATGTCCAGAAGGAACTAATGGGCAAAGCAGGGTTTACAAAAAGAGCAAGCCCCCTGGTCTACTTAGAAACAGGACTTTTACCTGCTTAGAACTGTCCTTCATTTGAAGCCGTTTTCTTGATGTTTACCATAGGTCCCCTTTTCTGGCTCATGGACGTCCCTTCTGAGGAAGGGATTCAGGGAGATATTGGTTAGATCCTAGTCTTGGCTGTGCAGCGTCTTAACATTGAGGGAAAATCTGCCACAAAAAGTGGTTTTGAGGACTGATATATTATCAGTGCTCACGAAACATGGATTCTCTGATTCCCTCTATTTTCCTCTTTCTTTTTCATTTCCTGTTGACTTTCCTCGTTAATACGCTAGTAGATGTCAGCCTTGAAGCTGATAAAAAATTTTGCTTTTAAAGTAGGCTATGGGTCTGCCCTTTTTTGGAAACTCTGCCTTAGCCAATTAGTTCCTGATATGGTTTGGCTGTGTCCCCATTCAAATCTCATCTCGATTTGTAATCCCCATAATCCCCATATGTTGAGGGCAGAACCTGGTGGGAGGTGAACGGATCATGGGGGCAGTTTACCCCATGCTGTTCTCATGATAGTGAGTGAGTTCTCATGAGAGCTGATGGTTTCATTTCTGCTGCTTGCACTTCCTCTTCCGCTGCCATGTGAAGAAGGCCCTTGCTTCCTTTTTGCCTTCCACCATGGTTGTATGTTTCCTGAAGCCTCCCCCAGCCATGGTGAACTGTGTGAGAATCAATTAAACCCCTTTCCTTTATAAATTACCCAGTCTCAGGGTTTCTTTATAGCAGTGTGAAAACCACACTAATACAGTTCCCCTTAGTGGAAAACATTCTGATAATTACTAGAGGGAAAAAAAACCCACCCAACCTGCTATTTAGGGAATTATTTTGGCTGCACCTGAGGATTGGGAAAGGGGTAAGAAAGAGGATAGTTTATCCACTATGAGTGAAAATGGAAAAAGATTCCCACAATTCGCTTATTTTCTATGTATTAGTGAGATACTGCTGGAAAGACAAGAAAAAACATCTGCCATGGACCTGTGTCTGTTTGACATTTGATTTTATTGAGCCTACACTATTGGGAAGCTCTCAAAATGAGAAATCTTTATAAAAAGAGCTATTTCCTAGGTGCTTAGAAGAGACAAACATAAAACTCATATGGTGGGATAAACCCTTAATCTGGGTCTCATAGGATTCTCACAGATAAATGCCTGCTGAACATGAGCTCATGATATTCCGTTGCAAAATACACAAGAAATCTATCTTTACCAGACATAAAAAAGCAATTTAGCATTAGATAGTTGCCAATAATTTAAAATATTAGAGCCACTGTGTAGAAGCTATTGCAACAATGTTTTAAATTATTAAAGACATATAACTGGGAATTTAAAATATGAGAAAAAAATCAAGCAATTATAAAAAATAATAAAAATATACAAAATAACAAAACAAATGAGAACTTCTAGAATAAAATGTAATTAGATGCAATTGAGAAATAATAAACTGAAAAGTAGATCTAAAAGAATTATCCAAAAACTAACATTGAGAGGTAAAAAATGGGAAATATGTAAGTTGCATAAAAATCATTGTAGAATAGAATTGAAAAGCTTATATGTGTTAAACATAGTTCCTGAAAGAAAGAATAAGAGAGTAGGAGAAGGTAATAGTTGAAGAGACGATGATTAAAACTTTTTCAGAATTAGGGTAGACCTATGTCTTCATATTCAGAAAGTTCAACAAATCCCAAGTAGATTAAATTTTTTAAAAAATGTGATAGACTTGCAGAAAGACAGTTTCTGAACTCAAAAGACAAAGTGGAAATCTCAGAAACAATAACAAAGAAACAGTTTATTAGTTATAAGAATTGACAACAAATGTTTCAATAGCAAATATTTTCAAAATGCCAAGATAAAATTTTGTTTATTTTACGTTCACTCTTAAATGATAATTTGGCTGAATATAGAATTTTACATTGACATATTAAATCCAGAAATTAGGAGTAAGATACAAGTAGGAATGATGAACAAATAAATTAGTAAGCATGGGATAAATCTAAGTTAGAATTGACTCTATAAAATAATGATTTCAACAATGGCATGATTTAGAGGTAAAAAGACAAGGAATAATTAAAAGCTGTACAAAAGTAATATGTAAAACATTAAAGGCACTGGTTGAATTTAAAGTGTTCTAAGTTCTTGTATTGTTTTGGAGGAAGATAGAGATACTGATTAACTTTAGACTTAGTTAAGTATGCAAATTAAGACTTTAAGGATAACCATTAAAAGAATAGAAATTAAATGTGTAACTTCCAAACCAGCAGAGAAAGGACAAAGCAACGAATAAAGAATATTCTTCTAATAGAAGACTTTACAGCTATCAATTACATTCCATTAGCAATGAAGAAAATTAGAAATTTATGAATTAAAGATCTAGTAAATGAACATAGTAACCCACAGGAATCAAAAGGAAGAAAATCCTGAGGCTGGGAACATAAACCAATCAAATAAAAAGCTCAGAAATAGGATGGTTCACGCAAATCCAAGAACTGACCTTCTTGTGCTCTTTTATGCACTTTGCCTCTAGAAAGGCATCTAATTGGTAGATATGAGAAGAATCAATTGAGGTTATTCAACTCAGCCCTTCCCCTTTTCTTTTTCCAGAGCAAACCTATCTGGAGTCAGGACAGTCTCCTCTGCTCCTGCATGCCATAGATCTTACCAGAGCAGCACTTTTGGGAAATTCTGCTTAATCAGTCAGCAAATGAGTCTAAGTCTGGCTCTCATATTAAGCTAACACCTCCACCTAGACTTTACCAGTAATAAAGACACTCCTTTATTTGTTTTCTCAATTTGTTTATTACTTGGGCAGGAAAGACGCAAAGCACAGATTTTTTAGATGTGAATAAGGAAACATTGATAAGATGTAGTAGATACTAAAAAATAAAAAGCATATCATGGCTGCTCAAATACGAATAAACTTAAAAACTTTAAGACGACAATTTCATAGAAAAATAAAAATGTCGCAAAACTGACTCAAGAGGAAAACAGATAATCATTAAAAATAATATTTTATAAAAATCTATACCTATCTATACATATGTACACACACATATATATCTCAAATCCCTCATTTACAGATGAGTTCTATCAAACATACAAATGTTCCAAAGAGTAAAAAAGTGAATGCTCTCCTATTCATTTTATGGAACTAGTATAACATTTAGAGAAAATCAGATAAATCTGATGCTAGAAACAGAAAAAGTCAATATAAAAAAGGAAACTTGCAGACCAATAATCAGTAATGAACATAAGACCAAAAAATAAATGAAATATTTGCAAGCCAGAATCCAGTTATATCTTTATGAGCATTATATGTGTGTGTGTGCATCTGTGTTGTGTAAACCAAATAGTGCTTACTAAGTAATATAAAGATGATTTAACAGTAGAACCTCTTTTAATGTAATTAAGCATATTAACAAAGGAAGAAATATATAATCACCTTAATAGAAGGGTAAAAAGCACTAGAAAAATTTAACATATATTGATGATAAAAAATTTTTAGCAAAACAGAATAAGGGGAAATAGTTGATAAAGGATAGCTACCAAAATTTAAGAGCAAGCATTATACTCTATGGTATTATCTTCAAGGAGAAAGAAAACAAGAATGCCAGTCATTATGGCATCTATTCACCAAGGTACTGGAGGTACTAGACAATGGTGTTAGACAAGAAAAAGAAATGAAAGATATGAGAATTAGAAAAGGAAGAAAATGCTTTTGATTATTTTTCAGGCAATGTACATCTACAAGAGAAACTATCAAATAATTCAAGTAATGCAATTGTTGGGTAAAAGATTGTTGTAGATTGCATTCCCTGGGAAGCTGACTCTAAGACGGAGGTTAGTGTGCAGAGCTTATTAGGTGGTGTTCTTAATACCAACACCTGTGAAAAGAAAGGGAATGAAGGAGAATAGGGCAGAGGGAAAAGTTGAGTTATAATGCAATTCTGAGTAGGCCCTAGAAAACCTCATGGGGAGATCTGAAGCTGGCAAGTCCCTTCAGAATTGAAAACCTCATGGGGAGATCTGAAGCTGGCAAGTCCCTTCAGAATTGAAAACCTCATGGGGAGATCTGAAGCTGGCAAGTCCCTTCAGAATTGTCGCAAGTTAGGGTGAGGAGGTCAGGCCTTTGTATGCCTATGTTGACCAGTCATTGAGTGAGAATGCCTGGGGAAGGAATGTGACTTTGAGCTTGGCAGCTCTCTTCTGCCAAGACACTTTTTTAAGAGGGCTGTCAGATGAGGTCTAACTGCTGGCACTACTTCATGCCTGTAGAGGAGTAAGTTTTTCATTTCTAAAGTGGGATCTTGAAGGCACTGGAATCTACTTATTCTGGGAGCCATTCCTTCAGGATTCCAGAGGGAGTCTTGGGGGAAAGTTATAAGAGGAATATTAGTGAGATGGACTACTACAGTTCTTATTGTTGTAGCTGGTCTTGGGGCTACAAAGGATACACATTAATACCCTTTAACGCTCAGTGATCCCTGCTGGACTGTGCATTCTAGATCCTTTTAACCTTTAGCTAGCACCTCTGCTAGTCTCAGTGGCCCACCTGGTAAATGACCCAGATCTTCATGACTGAGAGGCCTGAGATCTTGGTCACTTGTGCCTTTCTCTGGCCAGGATTGCTGTACTGTCCATTTACTATCAAAATGAACAAGAAATTACCAAGAGGTACCCAAGTACTAGGATGCCAATTATATTCTTCCCTGTCTAGATTGTGGAACAGCAACCCTGTCTTCTCCTGATAATCATCATTAATACTTCTGCCGTTCCAAACTTGCTATTTATTATGAGAATTGTATACCTTGGGTTTTTAACAGTTAAGTGCCACCATCTATTTTTTCAGTGTCCTGGTATTCCCATTACTGTCAAAGAGCCCAGTTCTGTTATGGCCTTTACTACTGTCATCCCTGGCCTCCAGAGGGGAGCCACTGAAATTAGGGAGGCTGGTAACCCTCTCACCAGCACATTCTTTATTGCTTTGGGCCCTCCTATGGAGGATAATCATCTTGCAGGTTTTTCAGTCTTACATGGCATGTCCACTCTTGTATGCCCACTTCTCTCTTTGAACAATTTCTTCTACTTTCTACCTTGGCAATTCAGGCATTTCTGTGTTCACTTAGTGTGGGCCAGCGTTGTGCAAACTTTTTCTATAAAGGGCCAGATAGTAAATATTTTAGGCTTTGTGGGACACAAACAGCCTTGTTTGCCTACCTTCTTTATCTTTTACAACCCTTTAAAACTGTTAAGAGCATGCTTAGCTTGTGAGCTGTACGAAAATAAGCCACAGGCTAGATTTGGCCAGCAAACTGTAGTGTGTGAACCCCTGCTGGGCCATCACTTTTTCATGCTCTGTGAGCCATCCTAGCAGGGTGTTTGCACAGTCTCCCAGGGTCCTAAACAGAACCTATGTTAAATCCTGTGTCCTGCCAGAGTGCCCCCAAATCAATAAATTCCTGCTTCTTTAACTTGATATTCTGCCTCCCTTGAGCCAGCATCCTCAGAATCCAGTTCAACGCATACTCTCCTGGTCTCTTGCTGGGACATGTTTGGTAGGTTCTGCAGCTCCTTTTTGGCATTTTCTCTTTCCTTCTTAATCAGGCTCAGCATGTACCTGGATGGGTTATTTTGTGACTTAACTTTAGTTATTATCCTAGTTGCCAGGAGAGTAAGTAGAGGCAGATCCCAAGGGGGATGCATGTTGTCCTGCAGAGGGGGAGACATCTTCACCTTTGCAAGTAAGAGGGAAAGAAGTAAACTTTAACGGGGAGGGTGGGTCACTTCTGCAAGCTCAGAGGGTTCAGAGGCATGGGGTGTAGCTTAACAATTTGAGGTACATTAACTCATATGTCTGCATCCTTGTGATAAGGTTGATTCTTTCCCAAGAAAGGTTCTGAACTTACATAGGTGACCTGTGAGAGCTGAAAGCTTTATTTTCTTTGGAGTTTTGCTACTCTTACAGTTATGTCCTGGGTCTGGTCTTCAGCATTCCTCCTTCACCCTTTCCTCAGACTCTAAGATATGAGAGTCACTTTATATGACACCATGAAGATCCTTTGGCTTTCAATGTAGTTGTTAATTACCAATTTAATTTCTATTAGCCTTTTGTCATCTTTTTCAAAGGATTAATAAATCTTAGCTATAGCCACCCATTCCACTGTTTCTCTAGTTATAATTTGTCCAATATTTCTCAAATGCCTGATAAATCGCATTCTTTTGTGTAGGCTCTTTCATCAGAATACCTTCTCGGTTTACCACTGATGGAAGTTTTAGCAATTTCTCCAGTACCTTATGCCAGGACCCTAATGCGCCCTGGTTGTCGATCAGGCATA
This sequence comes from Ateles fusciceps, assembly GCA_036589455.1. Lineage (NCBI taxonomy): Eukaryota > Metazoa > Chordata > Mammalia > Primates > Atelidae > Ateles > Ateles fusciceps. The sequence goes on along the minus strand of JAZHEH010000800.1, from coordinate 248,082 downwards.
GAATGACTTCGACTTTAAAATCTCCTCTTTAGCATCTGTTTTCATGGACGAACTGTGTCTATTCTAGGGGACAGATTTTGAGATAGAGATTCATGTGCTAGAAGTTTATTAGAGCGTGTTCTTGAGGTTGATATTGGTGGACAGGACTGGAAAGAGCAGGACTGGATGGAGGAGAAGATGGACTGAGATATAATCTCAATGAAGACCTTAGTGGGAGAGCTCTAGAACTAGGATGACTCTCAGAGTTGTCCCAGGTTTGTGCAAGGGGGCCGAGTCTTTATTCCCTGCCAATCAGTCTTTGCATATGAGATTTCCCAGGAAAAGGATGTGACCCTAGGTAAGGCACATGGAAAAAGATAAAAAAAGATAAAATTATGTTTCCTCCACATTCCATGTATAGAATTTCAATTTCAATTAAACTGGCTATGTTTAAATTATAAAACATTAAACTTTTACAAGAATATATATAGAAATATCTTTATGACTTTGACGTAGAGAAGGATTTTGTAAGCAAGGCCTGAAAATCATGTATCATAAAGGAAAATACTGATAACTTTGAGTCCATGAAAAGTTTAATATGACAAAGACAACTTAAACAAAATGCAATGACAAGTCATATATAAGAAAAGATATATGTAATATATGTAACTGACAGAGGAATAATATCTATAATACTTAATGCACATAAAACCATAAGAAAAAGACAAGTAAACATAAAAATAGGCAAGAAATAAGAACAGGCAATTCACAGAATTTGAAACATGAATGGGTAATAGGCATTTGAAAATTTATAAAACTTCTTCAGTGATTATGGAAAAGTTAATTAAAATTACAGTAAAATAATTTTTCATATCCATCAGGTTTGTAAAAATGGAGAAGTCTTCCAATTTCAAGTGATGATAAGGATTTGGGCAAGAAAATATTCATTCTTTGCTGATGGGAGTGTAAATTGGAGCCACCACTTTGGAAAGCAGTTTGGTAATATCAAATAAAATTTAAATTAAGGTTAATTTTCACTCCGGTGATTCTCTACTACTCCAGTGTAATGTGTTCACATGTGGGTGTGTTCAGTGTAGCGTCATTTGTAATGGATAGAAATTGGAAACAGCTTTAATTTCCATTTACTGAAGAATAGATAAGCTGAGGTCTCTTCATGCAAAGATATATTCTACTGAAGTTAACATGATCTCTAGAGCAACCTTGTCCAACCTGTGGCCCAGCACGGCTGTGAGTGTGGCATAGCTTTGAATTTGTAAGCTTTCTTAAAATATTGTGAGATATTTGTGTGTGTGTGTGTGTGTGTGTGTGTCTGTGTGTGTCTGTGTGTGTGTGTTTTAGCTTAGCTATCGTTAGTGTTAGCGTATTTTATGTGTGGCCCAAGACAGTTCTTCCAGTGTGGCCTAGGGAAGCCAAAAGATCCTTCTAGAACTGTATGTCTCAACATAAGTGGATCTTAAAAGTAAAATCTTGAACCAGAAAAAAAAAATCAAGTTACAGAATAATGCTATATTTGTTTATGAATATATAACATATATATAGAGCAGGAAGATTATGAAAACATAATTGGAAGTGAAAAACACCAAATTAAAGATAGTAATTCCTTCTGCAAGGGGAGTGTGGGAAGCGGAAGAATGGGATTGGGGAGTGACACACAGGGGCTTTCATCATATCTGATTTTTTTTTCCCTTAAAAAATCCTGGAAGCTTTAAAGATAAAAGGCAAAATGTTAAGCTTTGACAAAACAGAGTGGTGAATACAAGAATGTTTGTTATCTTACTTTTTATAAGTTTTGGTATGCTTGAACTACTTCATAATTTAATAAAAGAATTAAGGAATTTATACAAATGGGCTGTCTAAAGAAAAATATGTTATTGTAGTTTGATAAAAATTAAAGTCACAAATCCTTATTTCTGACCAACAAAGCCCAATTTTATATAGTGAACAGCGTTTAGAGCCCTCTCAGACTCTACGAGGGCTTTGAAAGAAGTCAGGGGAACACACATAAATTAAATGTATGGAGAGGGATCAGATATGATCTCTTTAGCCTTTCTTCTCTGGGCACCTTGGGGGTGGCATGGGGAAAAGAAAGTTGATTCAGGAAAAGCTCCACTCAGGAACTTCAAAGATTCAGCCAGACTAAGCACCTCTGTTTCTGCTCTCAGGATCAGGTTCCTACTGTTTTCACAACCTCTTCTCATCAGGGGGCTCTGTAGGGTTCATTAATACCTGCTCTAGGTTTCCTGGTCAAGGAGAGTGACGCTGTGGTCTCCCAGGTCCTACTGGTACAGAAAGAGTGTGCAGGCAGCACAGCTAGTAGCACCCCTTTGTCTGTTCAGTGGAAATGAAACATTGGGCTGGGCTGGGAGTGCTGGGGATCAGAGCCACGTGAGGGGACTCTTGGAGAGTCAGAGTTGGAAGGGACCTGGGAGACTACCAAGTTAAACTTCCTTGTGTGCTCACTTAAACTTTTTATAGAAAAGCAGTAGATAGGGTAGGGCATGGTGGTTCATGCCTATAATCCAAGCACTTTGGGAGGCAGAGGCAGGTGGATCACCTGAGGTTCGGAGTTCAAGACCAGCCTGACCAACATAGAGAAACCCCGTCTCTACGAAAAATACAACAATTAGCGAGGCATGGTGGTGCATGCCTGTACTCCCAGCTACTTGGGAGGCTGAGGCAGGAAAATTGCTTGAACTCGGGAGGCAGAGGTTGCGGTGAGCAGAGATGGTGCCATTGCACTCCAGCCTGGGCGACAAGAGCAAAACTCTGTCTCAAAAAAAAAAAAAAAAAAGGAAAATAAAAAAGAAAAGCAGTAGATAAAACAGGTGACCATGAAACTGCTGTGGTTAGAGCCAATGAGGGAACCACAAAGACTAGCTCTGTATGCTCCTGTGTCCCCCTCTCTACCCCTCCCCCTCTCACTCACACCAACGACAGCCCCTGAAGAGGTGCTAGGAAGCACATGTTGAAAACATTGGTTCTGTCCAAGCTTTTCATCTGAGAGATGAGGCTTTTGATGTCCCGAGCGATGCTGTGACCTGCACAAGGTCACACTGAGCTGGAGACAGCAATGCTCTTTCCACCACACCCTTAAGCAGTTTCTTGAATTTCTTAGAATTGAGTCAACATAAGCAGGTTCTGTTGCTTTTTTCCCTTTTCCTTTGTTTGTGAATTTAGTCATTCTTTATATTCCAGATTTTTAAAAAGACAACTTTGAGAGTTTCTATATCAAGCCATGATGTCATTATTTTACTCTGTTACAATTTTTTTTTAACTACACTGAGCTTCATGTGAAGGAATCAGAATTAATTCTCAAGTGTCGTGGAGGGAGAGGGCTGCAGGCTAAGTCCATGCCAGGGAGGCAGAAGGCCAGTGTTAGGAAGGTACCTTGAGAGGGGGGAGCCCACACCGCCTGCTCTGGCTTAGACAGCACTCTCCGAAACCCCACTCATTTAGTTAATAATTTGGTTTGTCAAGCTGCACTTTAAAAATGCCAGCATCTTCCCTTCAGGTAAAACTCATCGATCACTTGTACCACAAAGTGAATATTAATAACATTTCTTGAGCGGTTTCTATACGGCAGGCCCTATGCTAAGTGTTTCATGCACAGTTATCCTGGATAATGCACATAATAACGGTAATGGTAATAATGAAGTAAATATAATCACTGTTTCATTTACAAAAGGATAAATGGAGGTTCGTAGAGGTCAAGTATTTCACCCAAAGGCACACAGCTAATAAATCACACAGTCAAGATTTGAGTCCACAGTCTTATTAGCTATCCTATCTTGCAATGGACAATCTCCTACCCAATTACCACCCAGTGAGAGAATGGGTGTTTTACTGGATGTGTAGAAGAAAGGGTAATTGATTACAGAGCAGGGGGGCATGCCTGGGTGGGGCTTTCCATTTTGCAACCTGGCTTAAGTTGCTTTTGTATAGGCTTTGATTAGAAATTTCCAGGGATAAATGAAACATAAAAGAAAAAGACTCATCTAAATATAACCAAATGACATGAACTAAAAACTACATTTAAAGTTTAAGATTTGGTTTCAAACACTCACAGAAATGAGAGCATAATTTCTGAAGAAGCTATCTGCTGTCAGCCCTGATTTCCTATTACTTTTGTAAACTTTTAATTCTTAAAAAATCAGCTTTATAGGGGGCCAGGTGCAGTGGCTCAAGCCTGTAATCCCAGCACTTTAGGAGGCCGAGGCAGGCGGATCATCAGGTCAAGGGAGGGAGACCATCCTGGCCAACATGATCAAACCCTGTCTCTACTAAAATTATAAAAATTAGCCAGGCGTGGTGACAGGCACCTGTAATCCCAGCTACTCAGGAGGCTGAGGCAGGAGAATTGCTTGAATCAGGGAGGTGGAGGTTGCAGTGAGCCAAGATCGTGCCACTGCACTCCAGCTTGGGCAACAGAGCAAGACAATATCTCAAAAAAAAAAAGAAAATCAGCTTCATAGTGAGAAGGGACTGTTAAAGACATTCTAGAAATATAAATTACTGATTTTCCATTTCAAAGAAAGGTAAACTGAATATTTGAAATAATTAGATACTTTACAAAATCTGCTTTTGAAAATGGGGCAGTCTTCACATCATTTAAATTTATCTGCAAGATACAAAATTCAAAGTGGCTAAACAACAAGGATATTTATTAGGTCTTATAACAGGCAGTTCAGAGGTAGAGGAAGCTTTGTGTTTGATTCGATGACTTAAAAAACATAATCAAAGGGCCAGGTTCTCTCAGCTTCTGCATTGTTCTGTTGTCTTAGCCTTTGGCTTCATTCTCAGGCTGGTTTCCTTGTGTTCATAAAATGGCTGCCGGCAGCTTTTGCAGAGTGCAAGACTCCTCATTCCCACAGAGCAAGGAAGAGAAAACCAGCTTCCTACTGCTCTCTCTCTCTCTCTGAAGAACCAAGACGAACATTTCCAGAAGCATTTCTTTCTGTCTCCCTGGCCAGAATCAAGGATCACATGACCAGTTTTTAAATCAGTCTCTGGAAAAGAGGTTGAGGTTACCCATAATCATCCAGGCCCATCTCTTTAACTGAGGGTCTTTCCTGTGACACCACTGCTTTTTCTCAGTAAGAGAGAAGTGGAATATGTGTTACAGTGGCAACCACAATGCCCAGTGTTGAACTTGCCCGTACCAGATGGATACCGTGATTCATTGACACATTCAAGAGACCTGTATTAAATATCTGCCATCTGCTCAGAACCAGGAGATTCTAAAGAAAAGTTCCATGTGAATCCATTTTCCTAGTAGGTGACAGAAATAACAAATTGTGGCTCAGGCCCCTTCTGCATCCTCCTTCCCTACCCTTTTGTATAAGCACTTAACAGAAACTCCAGCACAGCCAGAGAGAGGACTAATGGTGGAAACTAGCCCAAATTGATGGCTCCAAAACAAGGAAACTGGCCAAATTCAGTCAACCATGTAGTTACTAACCAATTATTTTATTAAATAGAATCCTTCAAAACTCAGTTTCTCTTTTTATATATACCAAGTTCCCTTTATCAAGTGATATATTACACTGATTTAACCTTTAACTCTCGAGTGCACTGGGTATCTATCTCTGTCACCCACAAATCATCAGTTTGGCAGCTGGCAACTTTACTCTTGAGCTTACTATATTATACACTTATGTCTTCTATTGGGTAGGAGAACAGCTCAAAAATTCTTTTATGCAGAGCTCAGAGTGCCCATGTTGGCAAAATATTTTCATTTGTAAGTGTGAAATACCTTCAGAAGCACTTTCCTTGAAAGTGATTGAGGTGTGAGAGCTGGGAACAAGTTAGGAATTGTTTTATTCTGTAGTTTTGCGTGATTCGAAGTGGATCAAATAAACAATGTTAACCCCCTCTTTTTACTTTTCTAATTAGTTGCAGAACTGTGAAAACCTAGCAACATGAAATTAAATCTTTTTCTCCTTTGGCACTAGTACGCTCATGGAGAGTACTAAAGACATGTGGAAGACTTCATGCTCAGGGAGAGCAAAAGATGATTTGCTTCTGCCTCAGCAACAGAGCTATTCTAAGATCTCTCATTGCTTAAGAGAGGCGGGGCCGAGGCGTGGCCTCCCCTTCTGTCTCTTGCTGAGATTTTAAAATTCTTGTTGGTTTATTTATTTGTTGAAGAGATTATAGCATAGTCTAGAGCTGTGGTTTTTCCAAGTAAAGAGTGACTCCCAGGCTCATCACTTAGAGCATTTATATTTATAAAGAGACAGTAATCTACATTTTTAAACATCATTTCATCATTGAATTAGTAGTTCCTAAAACCCAGTGAGCATCCCATGCTAGTGGTCCTAGCAAATATTTTAGTGGTGGAAATGAATAGAGGTAAGAAAGGGACAGGCATGAGGGCAGGTGACCTGAGGATTATTTTGCTAGGCCAAAATGGCAGCATGAGGTTTTGACTTGCCACTGTCCTAAATTTATATCACTTTTCAGAACTCAGCTTTTTATCTCCAAATGACTCTTTATTTTATGACTTTTATTCCTCATGAAGATAAGACACCAGTCCCCAAACAATTCTACAGTGCTCCATGTGTCTTTAAGTATGGATCCCACCTGCGTCAGGATTTTACGTGCCTAGAGTGGGAGACCCACCTCTCCAGAACCTCAGGAATAATCTGAAGAATTAAATTAGTGGCCAGCTGGGAGAGCAAAACCTGAAGCTTTCCGATTGAGTCTACCTCCATCCTGTCTATGTGACAGATCTCTTTAAACATCAACAACTGTGTGTTTCGGTCAGTTGTAGACATATTCTACCCACTGTTCCTCAACCCAGCAAATGAAATATCACCCACCCTTTGTTTAGATCAGAAACATGGATGCAATTTTGAATGTTTCATTCTGTAACTCCTCACATCTAATTCATTCTGAAACCCTGTAATTCTCCCTAAAAAACACACAGAAAGTGTCAACTTTATCTCTGCAGACAACATCTAGCCCAAGGCACCATCATCTCTATCTAATCTTCAATAATTTTCTGTCTTTCCTCCTTGACTCAATTTTTGCCCTTTGATAATTCATTCTTCACCTTGCAGACAGAATTTTCTTTTAGAAATACAAATCAGATTTTGCCAATCCCCTTCATGAAACTTTCTCTTGCACTGTGACTAAACTCCAAACTCCTAAATATGATCTTCAAAGCCTTGCTTGATTTAGCTTCTGCTACCTTCTGTAAGTTCTCTATTGCCCCTAATTACTAAGTCCGGAGTTGTTACTGTTGCATCTCCTGGACTGTTTCTTTGTCAGTCCTTCACATGGTCTTAGCTTAAATGTCACATACCCCAGAGGCATGCCCTGACTATCCTCAAAGCGGTTCGTAGCTGCTGTGGATTGGGTAGTCTTCAAAGTTCTTTATCCCATGTCAAGAATGCAAAGCTAAAACTCGCATTTTCCAGACTGTCTTGAAGCTTGGATACTAGAAATGATTTAGTTTCCACCAACAATATGCTAGGCATCGATTTTGTCATTCACAGGATCTCCATTTTGATGGGACCAAGTGTCATTGTATTGGCAGAAGTGGTGTGAGTCTGGAGCCAGTAGTTGTCACTGTGGCTGTGACTTGTAGTAGGAAGAGGCAGCTTCTTGATTCAGTGGCTTCTGCAACAGAAATGTCAGCTATTTTGATTGCACTGGGGGCTAGTATGGTCCTGCAGTCAGCAGGGGTGTAGCACCTTCCCTAATACAACAGCCTTTCCTCTCCCAGATATCTCTAGAACTCACCATACAACAACTTCTTATAACAGAATGTGCATAGGCTGGGAATTGTTCTTGAGAGGTCAGTCTAGAGCCTCCTCCTCCAGCCCTTCTAACAATATCATAATCACTGAATTCCCTATATGGAATTCCTTTCTGCTTAAACTAGCTAGAGTGGATTCTGTTGTCTGCAATACAGTCTGGACCAATGTAAGTCTTTTTTATAAGTTACTCTTTAGCTCATCTTCTATTTTTTTCCCTCACTCATATAATAATTTAAATTGTACCATTCATTTATTGTCACTCTCCACTATAATATAAGCCTCCCGTGGGTGTGGCCTTGTCTGTTTGCTTGAATGCTCTGCCCCTAGGACCTAGGACAGTTCTCAAAACACGCAAGATGTTTCATATCCATTTGTTGCATGAATGAATGGGCCCTAGGCTTTTGCAGAGGTGCTCCACACCACACCTCAGCAATCTTAGCAGCAGTGGGTCTTGCTCTGCAGCAAGTCTTTCGTTTGACTCACCCATTTGTGTCTGGTCCAGCTCCAATTTCATTCTTCTGACTCAGCAATGGAAACATGCACTTATGATGATGACAGAGCAAGTCCTTGAGTTCTCTAAAAGCTCTGCATCAGGAAGCTTCTGCTAAATGGAGTGCCTCACACCACTATCAGCAGAGCATTGCTCAGCTGAATTTCTCTATCAGTGGTGTCAGGCAGTGAGGAAGAGACTGAACAAGAAAGGACCAGCCTCGCTTTGCCATTTTAGGTTCTTTTTGCTTGAAAGACAATTTCACAAACAATGGCATGTCTAGGCGACCTTCTGAAAGAGCGCCCAAGATCATCTCATCCATTCTGGTTGCTTGCATGACTGTTTCCCATAACCCAACATGCTTTTGTCTCTCAAAAAATTTCCACAAGTCCACAGCCTGTCCTAGCTAAAGTAACACTCTGCTGTTTTGAAGAGCCCCACCTTTCCCTTTGCCTATTTTCAAATGATGCTAAAGGTCATTCGAAATACTTTGTTTTTTAACAAACTGAGAAGTCGGGTTCTCGCCATAAAATGCTGAATAATAGATTATTTGCCTAAAATAATATGTATCTCATTCAATATTTTATTCTGAGTACCAGGGTCTGGTACATAATGGGTGCTCCATAAGTGTTTGAAAAATGATTAAATGAGTGAATCATTCTAGTTTTGTGCCTTTTTATTTTATTTTTTTAAAGCTGGCAAAAGGTTAATGTATGCAGAGAAGACAGTATATGAGAAAAAAAATCCCACATATGACTTTGATTCTATTCAAATGTGTTCCTTCAGTTAGGCAGGATTTCATTAACATTTCCTTCACATCATGCGTGCTGAATATCATTGTAAGGTTTAGTTGACAAGTGCCATTCACAAGCCAGATCCGTGGACCTAAGAGGGTATCCCGCCATGTGGGGCTTCCTTTTCTCAGTCCTGACACACATAAGACAGCAAATGTCAAATGCGCTTTTTAGAACTCATATACAGAATGACGTGCTTCTCCAAGGTCAGGACAAGAACCCACTTTAGTTTGCATTCATGCGCAAGAATGCTGGCGACAGGTAACCTTCAAAAGAGGGAAGTTGTCATTGGCAGGAAGGGCGAAGGCTGGGAATTGAATCTTCCTAAAAAAGTCACATCTGCCGGCTGGCAGGAGAAGGAGCTCATGTCAGGGCAGGAGACTAACTGGCAGTTAGAGGATCGCTGGTTACTCATTAAGCTGGACAAGGCATTTTAAAGGCAAAAAGGCAGCCTCCAAGTTCAGATCAGGCAGGCTCTTGCAGGCTCTTACAGCTGGGAGGGGAGCTGGTGGGTGGAAAAGGGTGAGGTGAGGGGAAAGGACAGGGAATGGGATGCCCTCAGCTTACTGGGAGGGAGACCTCTTCTCCTGGGGTGGCCAGGCCCTCTGTTCTGTCTCCGGGAGCTGCCAGACAGGTAATGTCTATCTCTAGGGTAGAAATTCCTGTCCCCTGAGGTTGAGACATTTCAAGGTTTTGCCAACTGTCTCAAAGGACAATGTGAAATTCCCAAGCCCAAATTATTTTCCTAGTTTTGTGCCTTTTTATTTTTATTTTAATAAGTATGTACACCACATAGTTATCTTCAAGTACCTTTGGGAGGCCAAATATACCTCCCTCAAAATGTGTGGGAATAGCTACTGTGATTGCTACAGTTTTCACTTGTTTACTGTGTAACAAGCCTTGAGTTACATGGTTGGCACATATTACATAATATTAAGTCGAATCCTCACCACCTGATGAGATAGATGTATTTGTTCTCATTTTATAAATAAAGCACCTGAGGCTCAGAGAGACTAAACAGCTTGTCCCACCCCACATAGCTGGGCGGTGGCAGTGCTGACTCCCCAGAACAAAAGCAAGTTTGCCCCGATAGGTGATTGAGTCCCTAAAGAATGATTTCTTCCCAACTGTGGGAGATTTTATAGGATATTTGGCCCTAGGAAATGCTGTTTTCCATGATTGGGTACTACCTGTTCACTACTGCTCTTGTATCCTCTGAACAGTTTATTTTATTAACTATAGATCAACCTAGGCTTTTTGTAGATGCAAGTGAATGAAGCAAAATGTGGTCTGGCCGTAGGATCGGCTGCAACCTCAGGGGGAGTGGGCAACTGGCTTAGAAAATGTGTGTGGAGGAGAGTCCAAAGCTGCAGCCTCTCCTCTTTCATCCTGTCCCCCAACTCCAGCCTGCCCTGATGCTTGAAATTCCCTAGAACAGAGACATTGATTTAGATTAATGTTCTGAGAATCCCTCCTAATGTCAGTTTGTTAACTGTGAGGACTAATGTACTGATAGAAATAATATTAAGTCTTCACCTGTGTGTATTGATTTCTCTTATTTGATTCTCTCTACAAACTCTAAGCAACTGTTTCCTCTTGGCATGGGTTGATTTATCAGAACAGATAGCAGGGAACAAAGCCCTCAGGGAATGAACCAGAGAACAGGTAAGTGTTGGTGATAAGAAGAGCTTGTCAGAAAAGGGCAAGATTATCCATCTCTGTCCCTTGTGGGTAGATCCCAATAGAACCTAAAGCAGCCAGAGATTGGCATGAAGGGTTGGGCATCCCAGAAAGTAAGGGTGAGACCATGAGAAACTGTGAAGCTCAAATTTGAGAAGTGTTTGGATGTAGAAGAAAACTCATTGACATCTTTTCATATTTAACTTAAAAATATTTTTTGAGGTAAGATGTATTAACACATTGCTAAATAACTACATTTGATCAAAGAAGTAAACCATATCTCTTTACAGTCCTAGAAGGCACCAAGGAGGAGACAGGGGGAGAGAGACGAGCAGCAGGACGGGTTGGTGAAATTGATGAACATATTTCTCATGTCTGAGTCAGGATGGGTGCATCTGATGTTGCCAGTTATTTGTCACATGCTTCCTCCCCTAGGAGATCAGAGATCCCAGGTGGGCTTAGATAGGCACATACAGATGCTCAGCCACAATTTGAACTGTGCCAGACACACCTGCCTCCCCAGGAGATGGGCCTGGGCACAGTTACCCAATGGGAAACTCCAAGACCTCTGCCCCACTCCACTCCTCTGAGCCTGGAGGAATTCTGATGCATCCTATGTTTTTCTCCTGCTCCTGTTCCTGCTCCTGACACTCCCAGTCTCACAGCTCTTTGAGGGCTTATTCCCTGAGGAGTGGTGCCAATGAGGTTAGGGTATCAAAGACATTACCCTAAAAACAGCCAGATCACCCTTTCCACTGGTCTCTCCTCCCCCTGGGAAGCAGGGCTGGCCTCGGGCAGTTTGGTAAATTCAGCCAAGTCTGGTTTTCATTTCCTCTGTTCCTTTTGCTCCATTTCAAAGCCAGCCAAAGTGTCTGCTACTCTAATTCCCTTCTCCCACCCCCCATTGCTATTCCCTTTACTATTTATGTATTCTGGTCCTAGACAACCTCATACTTTGAATTATTTTCCTCTTCCTTCTCAGCCTACTTATCTAAACTTACTTGTCCTGAATCCCACTGTTTCAGGACCTATTCTCTTTGTCGGTGACACCAGGTTTTTCCACATAAAAAAAACACAGCCTGGCACGGTGGCTCATGCCTATAATTCCAGCACACTGGGAGGCCGATCACCTGAGATCAGGAGTTCGAGACCAGCCTGGCCAACATGGTGAAACCCTGTCTCTACTAAGAATACAAAAATCAACTGGGTGTGGTGGCGGGTGACTGTAATCCCAGCTACTTGGGAGGTTGAGGCAGGAGAATTGCTTGAACTCGGGAGATGGAGGTTGCAGTGAGCCAAGATCATGCCATTGCACTCCAGCCTGGGCAAGAGATGCAAAACTCTGTTTAGAAAAAAAAAAAAAAAGAAAGAAACATGTATCAGTCTGCCAGCTAAAACTTGCATTACTTCACCCTGTTGAGCAAAACCTCAAAGCAGGGATTCTCAAACCCTGGGCCACAGACTGTTACCAGTCTGTGGCCTCTTAGGAATTGGGCAACACAGCAGGAGGTGAGTGGCCATTGAGCAAACATTACTGCCTGAGCTCCGCCTCCTGTCAGACCAGTGGCAGCATTACATTCTCATAGGAGCATGAACCCTACAGTGAACCGGGCATGTGAGGGATCTAGGTTGCACACTCACTCATGAGAATCTAATGCCCGATGTTCTGAGGTGGAATAATTTCATCACAAGCCCTTTCCCCATTCTCCACCCCCTCCGCAGTCCATGGAAAAATTGTCTTCCATGAAACTAGTTCCCAGTGCCAAAAAGGTTGGGGACTGCTGCCTTAAAGCATTGCAATATAGGCTTTGTCTGTATAGGAAGGATTCCCAAGGAATAACACTAATGAGAAACTCAAGAACCTATCACAGACCGAAAGGAAAGATAGTTCTGCCACTGCTCACCTTACCAGTGGAGTTGGCTGTCCTTTCTGTTTGTGTGTGGGACAAGCCCTGGGGTGTGGATCTAAAAGTCTAAACTTGCACTTCATTTCTGACTTCAGAAAGATCTTGGCAACTAGCTATAAACCTCCCTAGGGCCTCGAGGGCCTTTTCTGCAAAGTAAGTGTTAATAGTGAGAGGACAAGCATCTTTGCTTAGATTGTGACTTGGGGGAAGGGTACTGAATTTCGGAATCTGGATTACTGAATCTAAGGGTACTGGATCACTGAACTATTGCAAAGTACTTTGCAAACTCTGAACATTCGAGAAGGGCTTATAAAAGATTTGGATGGAATTTCTCAGAAGTTGAATGGGATGTTGAGGTGGGATACTTGGCAGAGTCCAGCACTGGAGAGTCAACGTCTGGCAATGCATTAGAAAAAAGAAGCGCTAAATGAAGTATTCATAGCCATTAGCGGCTTTCTGCCCTAAGAAAACCCCAAGTCTGGCAAGTTTGGGAGATAATTGCTGCCAGTCATTGTCTAATTTTGTGATGCTATCTTAAGGCATTTGAGAGACATATTGTGCCATGAAGGTTTTTAGGCTGGTAGAGGAGGGGTGGGTGGGGTAAAGTCCTGGGGCACAACTTCCCTTTTTTAGAGTTAACTGTGTGGAACATGCATGCTTCCAGATGTTGACCTGAATGAATCCTGATTACTTGCCTTGTTTCAGAATAAGCCACCTAGAATTGAATTTGGTAATATTTACGGGCAGGGCAGAATATTCCGGTTCAATGATACCAGACTTTTCAAGAGGGCGTTTTGACTTTTTTGTTTTCTCAGAGCATGGGGTATGCGTCCTTCATATCTGGTGGCCACTTGCTTTGGTTTCTATGGAAATACACCTTTTTGAAGACCTGAAATTCCACCTCTGCAGCGTCTTTACTTCAGACCCACAGCTGCTTCTGTATGCCCCACAGAAGAACCAGGCCCCATTTTAGGCAACTGAGCTCCAGAGCCTTGGCCAGGGCAGGTTTTGGGTTGAACAGAAACCATAAAAATCTGAAGAAGAGTAGAACCTGAAGTGTTGTGCTTGGTATAAAGAGCAGAACTCATTTCTTTTTATGTTTCTATTGATATCTCATGTCTGCATGTTTATGGCAAGACAGAACAAGAGAACACGAATCATTTGACTAACGATGTCTCTCCTCTCCCTCCCACTACCTCTCTTGATTGTGTTACTCTGAGGGACCTTGCTGAAGGCATTCTGTGTGTCTGCATAAAATGCACAGCAAGAAGTTAAGGCAAGGCCAGATGGTTAGGCATTTTCTATGTACTTGCTTGTGGTCATTTTTCCTTAAACAGCTGTTTTTGGAGAGACCATTAATGCTAAATTTCCGAAGGAAATGGAAACGAATCAGTACCTTCCATCAATTATGGGATAGCCTTCCCATGTCAGAGAGAACAGCTATAGGATGCTCCATGTATGGAAAATACACTAGACTTTCTTTTCAACATCAATGATTCTGATGTTGATTCTTTTACTTTTTTTATTTTTTCTGGAGCTCATTTGATTCTACTAGTTCCTTTAGGAAGGGAATGTTTTTAGGGTACTTACATATCTTTAACACCTTCTGGTCTTTTCAAGAAGTGAGGTGCCTCACTCAGGGCAGTGCTGCAAGAACAAGAGAAGCAATTACTCCAGGAAGAGGAGGATGTTGCAACTGCAGACTGGATGATTAAACTGACGTGCAAAAGAGGCCATTGATAGGTTAAGGCAGAGTGAATACTTAAACACGAAAGCTCTGAATCTGTGAATCAGGATGATGTTCTTGAGTATTTTCATAGAGATAGTACCTCCCTAGCACTGGTATCTTAGTCTGTTGGGGCTGCTATAACAAAATGCCACAGACTGGGCTGCTTCTCAACAACAGAAATTTATTTCTCACCGTCCTGGAGGCTGAGAAGTCCAAGACCAAGATGCTGCAGGTTTGATGTCTGGTGAGGGCCTGCTTCCTGGTTCCTGGACGGCTGTCTTCTCACGTGGCAGAAGGGGTGAGAGACCTCCCTAGGGTCTCTTTTATAAAGGAATTAATCTCGTTCATGAGGACTCCACTTTCATGACCTAATCACCCCCAAGGGCCCCACTTCCAAATACTATCACACTGGGGATTAAGTTTCAGCATATAAATTCTGGGGGATACAAACCTTTAGTCCATAGTAGCTGGTTACAACACAGTCCCTTGATAGACAGTGGTTGACTCACTGCTAACTTATCTATTCTACACTGAGCTAAACCCCAAATTTCTGTTCCTATTTTTGTTTCTTAGTATTTTATTTATGTTTATGCTCAAACATCTTTAGAAAAATTGGAGATGGGAATTACAGTTTCACTATCATTTGCAAATCTTTTGGAAATAATGATCTTCAGGAGGTCAAGGGTACTAAACTCCCATCTCCTCATTCCTAGAGCTTTATGGTAGTCATAATTAGTGGAGACCATACTGTGTGCAGGGGAAGAGGCTATGCAGGCAAGAGGAATGGACATTCTAGTTTCTTTCATGGTGAGTTGATGGCACAAACAGGGAGAAGGAGACTTTCTCAAATTCTGTCCCCCAGAGACCAGGCTTTGCCAGCCTGATGAATGCCAGACATGCTGGTCTGGGAGGGATGGGAGGATGGAAGAGAGGCCTTAGCCAAAAAGTCACAGACTTACCTGCTTCCCCACCAACCCCCCTACAACTCTTGGTTTCTCAGCCTCTCTTCTGCCCACAGGGAGAAATAGGCTTACAGCAAAAACCTTGGTAGAAATCAATGTTCAACTGTATGGGTTTATCTTCCTTAATGTATAACATCTTGGGTTTGTTCTTTTTGGTGGTGGTTTTTTAATTTCAAAGGTAATTTAACATTGACATTAAAAAATATTTTGGGTTCCTATCTGGGTATCCTCTCCAAAAACTATTTTTAAAAACTGGAATTATTATTGATAGTGACTTCGATTTCCTTTTTAGTGCTTTTATGTATTTAAAAAAAAGTTTATAACCAATATATATTACTTCAGAAAAATAAGGTCAGATTAAAACTGTAAAAATAAATAGCTTATAATTCCCCCAGGCTACCACATTTATTTCCCTTTTGAAGCATCCTCTCTTTCAGTGTTTTTCAATTTTGTGTGCATAGTTTTGACATACTTTAAAAAATTATTGGGATCAAATTTATATAACATTAAACTAACCATTTTAAAGTGAACAATTTAGTGGCATTTAGTACATTCACAGTGTTTTGCAACCACTCTCTCTCTCTAGTTTCAAAACATTTTCATCACTCCAAAGTAAAACCTCTTACCCATGAAACAGTTTCTCTGCATTTCCCCTTCCCTAAGCACCTAGCAGCCATCAATCTCTATGGATTTATTTATTCTGGATATTTAATATAAATGAAATTATACAATATGTGATCATTTGCTTAGCATACTGTTTTTGGAGGTTTATTGAGGCTGGGGTAGGTATCAGTACTTTCTTCCTTTTTAGAACCGAATAATATTCTGAATAATGTTCCATTGTATGGATATACCACATTTTTTTTATCCATCCGTCTGTTGATGGACATTTGGGCTGTTTCCACATTTTGGCTATTGTGACTGGTGTTGCTATGAATGTGCATGTACATGTTCTTATTTGAGCATCTGTTTTCAAATCTTTGGAGTACAGACCTGGGAGTTGAATTGCTGGTTTGTATAGTGGTTCTATGTTTAGCTTTTTGAGAAACCAACAAAATGTTTTTATAGTGGCAAAACCATTTTGCATTCCAACAATATGGGATAGTTCCTGTTTCTCCACATCTTAGCCAACACTTGCAGTTTTCATTTCACATACTTTTAACCATTGTGCTCATCATTTTATGCAATTGATTAAATGTAGATTTTAAATTTGGTATTAACCTCTAACATTTGCATGTTCTGGAGCATATGACATTATCTGGCTTGCCACTTTGGAATAATTTTGTTCTATTACTCTGCTTTTTCTCAGATCCTGGAACTTATTCCTGTAATTTTACATTTTGAGAATTTTTGAACACAGTGTTTATTGGTGGAGTGAATTCTCTTTTGTCTTAGAGTGATCTCTGTATTAGACACAAGGGATTATACATGTTGGTCCCTGCCCTATTTTTTTTGTTATATAAACATTTTTAAAAGCATAATGTTTGAAATAGAGCACGATCTGGAAAGCCAAGTAGTGGTGCTCACATTTGTTTCTGTTGAAAGCTCTTTAGAAAATAGGAATAGAGGGGTGATGAGAAGAGTGAACAAATGGGAAAGGGGTGTCTTGGATATGCAGTTTCCTTCAGCCTCACCCATGTTCCCACATTTCCATCCCACACCTGGCAGAGGGATGAGGCGGAATGAGAGAAATAGGCCAATAGAATTTGGGGGACTGAGGGAGAAGCAGGGGGTGACCTCGCACCCATAGGAATAACAGGCTAAAGGGCAAGAATAATTTCGTTAGGCTGATTTGTTGCTGTAACTCAACTGGTAAATTAAGCCACCAGAGAAAAATGACAGATGGCAAAATTCAGTGTTTCTTGAGCTTGGCACTATTGCCATGTTGTGCCGGATAGTTTCTTGTGGTGGGAGGACTGTGCTGTGCATTGTAGGATTTTTAGCGCCTCCCCTGGAGACTATTCGCTAGATGCCAGTAGCACGCCCACCACCCCTAGACATTGCCTAGGGGACAGAATCATTCCCAGTTGAGAACCACTGGGCAAAGTAAATAATAATCATCAGAATAATTTTTTTCACTTAACAATTGGCGTTGCTCAGCATTTTCGTTGATTTAGTCCTCAGCAAATATTTGAGTGTCTGTTGTACTAGGAACAGAATCTTTGATGTGGGCTAAACACCGGCAAACTCCCGCCTCCACGGAGCCTTTGTTCTGGTGGAGAGAGGGGTAGCAGAACAATCACACAACAGAACATTGCAAGTGTGCTAGGTGCTGGGGAAGGGAGATCTGCAAAAGCAGTTCTCCAGGGCTTCCTTTGAGCTGGCCTCCTGGCCTCACTTCTGAGACCATAGCCTGCATTAACTCATGTGGCCCCATGGCAAACCCATGATGTAAGTACTAGAACTCAATCTTGCTTTGCAGAGAAGGAAGTGGAATCTTACATAGGCAAAAATGATACGGAGAGCAAGTGATGGAGTTTGGGTTTTGAACACAATGTGTTGTCTTCAGGACCTAAGATTTTAATTACCAGCCCAGACAACTTGCAGTGGGATCTAAAGAATGAAGAGATGTTAGCTAGGTGAAGAGGGGGAGGGAAAAATGTTCCAAGGCAGTGGGAAAGCAATGGATAGGCCTTGAAAGCAGGAGAGAGGATAAAGGAGGACTGAAAAAGAAAAAGGCCAGTGAGGCCGGGGTGGAGAAAATGCTGGGGAAGAGAACACAAGAGAGGCAGGGGAAGTGAGTGGGCACCACCCCATTTGAGGGCCTTACAGGCTGTGCTAAGAGATTTACTTTTACCCACAAAGCAATGATGAGCCACAGAGGGGTTTTCAGTAGAGAAAGTACACTCTTAGGCTGCCCTCATCACCATATTTAATATTTGCAACTACCCAATGAGGAAGGAATAAAAGCTATTTTACTGAAGCAACGGAGGGCTCTCAGAGAGCTGACTGCTTTGCTGAGGTCACAAGACGGAAAAGTGGGGGCGTTGGGAATGAAACTCAGTTTTCTCATTCTGAAGTCCATTCTCTGAACCTCAACACTCTGTGGCATCCTCCTGTTCTTTTGAGCACAGCCAGGTCTGGAGCACACCTTCTCTTCACGGAAGCTGCTGAGTTGGCTTTGAGGTCTGGGAATTCTGTCCCCACGCGTTCTGATCTCGGTGTGGGAACACAGACACGGTTCCTTGCATCTCGACAATCACTCTTTAACTTTGGAATTTTCTTGTCTCTGTTTATTGTCTTTCACTCCAACTCCAATTCACCCTTTCACCCTGCCCACCCCTCAGCCCTGCAATTCTGCTGTGGGACACTGTACACGTGGCCTCCGATAAGAATCACTCCATTCAGAGTTGCTGGCAGGTAGGTGTCCTATTTGCTCAGACATGCGTGAAGGTCTCCACTCCTCAGCTTTCACTGCTGCGGAGCCTGGAACTGTTTGGTTGGCCTTCTTCTGTTCTTTTGGAGATAGCGTGTTTCACCCTCCAGGTAAACTTCAAACTAGTGTTCATTTAAATATTAATTTGCAATTGCACAATCCCTCCTGTGATATTACCACATTCTGTGGGAATTAGGCTGAGCGAGCCTTCTTGCTCACTTTAATCACACATTTCAGCAGTGCCGAGACTTGCAGCAGAGTTGGATTCATTCTTTCACACCATCCAAAACGCTCTGCAGAGCTAACCAAATTGAGATGAGCCCCTTCATCTTACGCACGGATAATTAAACTTCAAACACTGTTTATCTCAGTCCCCAAATCCTCAGAATGCAGAAGCAAATTAATTTAAAATCTATATCTGCTTTAAATAGTAATTGTTTAATCAACAGGCTTGATGTATAATTATATTCTTTGTTCATACTCCTTGCAGGCTTGAATAGACCACATAATTCCTGGGTTGCGTTCCTGTCTGTAATTAGATCATGTGACAGATCCTTACTATATTACAGTCAACTATAGTTGCTTCTCTCCCACCCTCTTCTAAATTTGCAAATGGTTTCTCATGAATTCTTAGATTATAACAGCCCCAGTTTAACAAGGAGCTGTAAGTATTTAGCTTTAATCCTTTACTCTTCTTTCACCTAATAATTTACGTGGGAGCAAGTGATTTTTACTGGTGACTGTGTCCTTTCGGAGTTGAGAGTTCTTGTTCTCCTTTTGAACTTCTGTTTTCCCAAAAGAAAACCCTTCTTGACCACATAGAAATACATTGTCTGAACCCCTAGAAGTCAATATTATCATTATAGAAGTGATAGCTAAGGTTCAAATTGAGCAAAAATAATACTAGGGTATTGTTTTCTGATCATCTGGAGCTTCACGGGGAAAGAAGTAATTTTCCTTGTTAGAAAGAGTAGATTTATCTCGAAGAATTTACTTTACTTGCCTGGATTCATCCTATAAAAATGAGAGCTGGACATTAGATAATTAGGTCAACACTGAAATGTATTCTTTAATTGGAATTTGTTTCTCCCACACAATATGCCCAGTTTTCTGTGAGTCTGTCTGTGCTAGAAATATGATTGCTCAGCCAATGTGTCTCTTTGTACTTCCTTTATGAGTCATGTCCTCCAGCCCATTATCTTTCAGATTTTGTTTCCCCAGATTCTTGCAATTCTTACTATTTTTCTCATTTTTGTTATGCAAAATTGGGTAAGATATGGTAAGTATGGCCTAATCAATACTGTATAAATTGGGGGGGCATGATTGGAGGTTGGAGAGAGAAAGAACATCGTTCAAAACAACAATAACAACATAAAGAGTCTATACTTAAAGCTCAAAATAACCAGGCTCTTTCCATCTTATTTCAAAATTAGATCTAAATTGTACTGTCTCTCCTCAGTCTTCTTCTCTATATTCATTTCTTGTTTTTTTCCTTCCTGTGGAGTATCTGTGTTTTTGATTACTTTCTCTTACCTATACAACCATACATTTTTTCAGGCAGTATCTTATTTTGCCATTTGATCCAGCTATGCATTTTTATGAGTTCCATAACTCTATCCTGTACATACTTCTGCAACTCCCAGTTTGGGTTTTAAAACATTATTTCCTTCTCCTTTTGGATATTTGCGATATTTCCCAATAATTTCTGCATTTGTTATTCACCTTTGCAGATCACCCATGCAAATGCTAAATTAAATGACATGCCTATGGCCATCACTACATTCACAGATTAATAATTACCCTGTATTAATGGATCTGCTAGAGATTTTAGTTGGAGAATTCTAAGCCCAATTCCTTGCCTACTCTTCACTGGCAGATAAATCATTATGAAGCTTTTATTTGTATATCTTCCAAGATTTAGAAACCCACATAGTCATACAGAAATAATCTGGAATACATTTTGATTTAGATGTCATCAGTTAAGGTCTAGTCAGGAAATAGAAACCACTTTTGGTCTTTCAGTAGAGGAAATATAATATAGGAAACTGGTTACTCAGGCGATGCTAAAACTGAGAAGCCAAAGAGGAGCTGGTGAAGCGCCCCAGAGGTTGGGAATGGCTGGAAGCTCCTCCCACTCCTAGCAAGGTTGGAACACAGGAGGGGGAAGTGTTCCGCAGCCCAGCGCTGGGGCTACTGGGCAGAGCTGGGAATTGGGAGCAAGAGGAGTGGATTGCCTGCTGAAGTTGAAGGCTCTCAAGAGAAACAGCACTGCCTAAGATGCTATCCAGGCAGGGAGAGGAAAGGATACAAATTTTAGCCTCTCTCCTCCTCCACTGATGAGCTGGTAAGGCTCCCACTGGCTGACCTTACCTGGAAGCCACTTGACAAGAAATCCAGTTCCTAAAAGTATGGAGTAGAGTGGGGGAATTGAGGACAGTGGGGCTAAGAGCAAAGGGACAAATAACCAACACAGTTGCGGTCAGGTGTGCCTCGAAAGCCTGGCCCAAAGTCCTTTACGTTGGTTGTCTTTTCAGTGAGCTTGCCAATTCACTGCCAACCGTCACCTGCCTCTCTCGTCTATTCTGAACACCACGGCTAGGCTGGTCTTCCTAAAATGCTGTTTTCACCTTTGCACAGTGACTCCTGCTTCCTGCTGCATCAAGCCTGAACTCTTCAGGACTTTCCTAATTGGGATTGCATTTGCTGACTCAGGTCCAGGCTTAGTTAACATTTGTCTGGGCCCAGCTCTGTGCCAGAGGGAAGAGAGGAGAAAAGGTAGATTAATACTGGTTGACTGCCTCCTATGCTACAGACACAGACACTATACTGGGAACTTCGTTTACCTTCTCTTACTTAATCCTCAGGTATTATTTTCATGTTTTGGTAGGATAATGAGGCTCAGCAAGGAAAGTAACTGTTTCAAAGTGACACAGTCTGGCTGAGTTAAAGCCAGTTCCATCTGACGGTTTCCACAACACCCATCAGCATCACCCTACTGGTTTTATTAATGCTCAGAGAAAATACATGATAATAATAAAATGATTTATTAAAGTGAAATAAAAATAATAAAATGATTTATTAAACTTTTGATAAGTGCTACCAGAACTTTACATTTCTGGTAAGTGCTACCGGACAACTAACTGTTTTAGATTTATAAATTTCCCATGTAGTGATTTTCACAAGATCTTACCCTCTTATCTTTGGTTCAATTTCTGTTTTCTCCATGATATCCCCTGCTACCTGGCAATCCCGCATCAGGCTTCCTTTCTTTGAGCTTCCCTGATGCTTATACCATGTATGTGCTTGGTCTTATGAGTCTAAGTGCTTCATATAAAGGACATAAATTCTGATGAGCTGTAAATAGTAACAACAATTCTCCCTTATATTCTCCCTCTCTCTCTTTATAAAATCCCACTCAGTGACAGAGTTAACCTCTAGTAACTTACTGCCAACCTGTTTTCAGGGATGTGGTAAGTGTCTTGCAATTTAGGCAGAACTCCCTTTAATGTGCATTAGTATCACCTAGGGAAGACTATTAAAATTCAGATTTTGATTCAGCAGGTCTGGAGTGGGGCTGGGATTCTGTTTCTCCAGGGAACTCTCAGGTGATGCTGATGTTGTTAATCCAGGCACCGAGCTTTGAGTTGTGGGTCTAGAACACGGACTTACACATCAAAGGCAGCTGACAGCTCACCCAGCACATTCATCACAGTGGACGTGAGGAACAGACAGTTACAATACACTCAAAACTAGGGAGTTGACACATTGGCAGGTCACATAAAGGGAAAGAGGAGAAAGGGATTTATGTTATATTAGTATGAGTAAGTTGGTGGAGGTGGGGCTGGCACTAAGTATTATATGGTAAAAATTTGTTTTCCTTTAAAGCAAAGTTCTTCTGGTCTCCTGACATTTTAACATCTTACTTGAGGGAAGGGTGAATGCAGGAATGTGAGGGGCAATGGCCTCTGAAGGGTTCTGGAAAGGGAGAAAGAGAAGTCTGTTCTTAGGCTCAGCTCTTACTTAGGGATCTCCAAAGACAACAAGGCAAAAATTCCAGATATTGGTTTTGGGGGCTATATTGGAAAATGCCTCTGATAAGCTATGATGGCTAGTTTCTTGCTCTCTTTTGCCAAGTTCTGGCTGCAATGAAGGGCAGGAGAAATCAATCCTAAAAGAAAGGAGGATAGCTGATGATGTGAACATTGCACATGTGTGTACACACACACTGTGGTGCTTTTGGTGGCTGGGATACTGATGTGTGGCACTTAGCTGGGGCTTCCCACTCAGCCATCTCCCCCTAACCACGTGTTGGAGCCTGGAGAAGTTGGAGATTTCACTCCGGAGCAAGTGTGCTTGTCCTTCAGCCTCATGGGGTAGGAGTACTCCGAGCACATTGCTGACTGCTCCTTAGGGATTCTTGAGGAGAAATGGAAAGTTGGACATTTTTTTCCCCACCACCTGCCCTCGGTATCAAGAAAAAGCCTGCTGAGGTGACTCCACAAACTGAATATTTTAATAGAGATCGAAGTTTACCTGAAGTACTAGACGGAATCAATCTTATTTCCATTTTCAAAAATCAATACCGTATTTCCTATAACTCAATCTCCTTGGCTGTCTCCCAAATCCTTGTTGCTGATAAGAAATAATCATTACTGCCTTTGTCAGACATTTAACTATCTGTGATCCATACCATCTGCTGCAGAGTTTTCAGTTTTATTTTTGGATTTTAATGAAGTTTTTTATTTGCTCATTTTATATCTCTTAGACTAACCATTACTTCAAGGACTCAGCTCAGATTTCCTCAAACCCTCTGGAAGAGGACTGGATCAATCTCATGTACATCTTTGATTTTGGAACAGTGTCACATTTTTTTTTTTTTGTAAGATTTACACAATTTTCCCTCATTGATCATATTCCAGAATGTCCTAGCCCATTGCTTAAATCTTATTCATAATGTGATATTCCTAGCTACTAAAAACTGGTGATTTTTATTGATCTGGCCATTTTTGTGTGGTCATCTTTGAGAAACATTGGGATGATAGAGTTGGGGGAGAAAGAAGTTAACTCTCATAGACATAAATATTAAGCATAAAAGAAAACTACTGCATTCTCTAATCTCCTATTAACCTTCAGGAATTTCTGACTTTGAACTGGGCTAAGTTTATTGCATCTCTACTCTCTTCTAGAAAAGACTACATTCCTCAAGTGTTGGGATCTGATATTTTCATTGGTGTCTCTTGTACTTGACACATAAATACTCAATAAATGCCAGATAATCAATGAATGAATTTATCTCACTGACCTGTACTAAGATCCAGCAATAGGAGTCCTTTTGAATTCTGCAAAGGACCAGGGAGGAGATGCAGGCAAATCTTTTCCTTTACGAAGGAAGGTCAGTTTCCCTAAAGTTGACATCTTTGATCCTTTCTAGTCTGTTCCTTTTGTTCTTCCCTATCTATATGCAAGTATAGATACTCTGTGTGGAGAGATTCTATATAGAAACTCAACTTTGATTTATGATTTCTGTTTCTGGTGAAACATCTCATCCCTGGAGGTGGCAGGAACTGCAAGGACGGATGGAACCACAGATGGAGTTAGGCAGAAGTGGGTTTGAGTGCTGGCCTTACCTGTTTCCACGGATGGAAACTTGAGCATGTCACTGATGCTCAGAGTTCATAGAATGAGGGTGTTAATGAAGAGGAGATAGCATGTGTTTTAATAAAGCCTCCAATGCCTTATCTGAACTACCCTACCATTCTCCCCTTGCTCTCTGAATTTCACCCACATTGCCGTCTTTTAGCTCTTCAAAAGCTCCAAGCTCCTAGGTGCCTGCCACAGAGCCTTTGCCTATGTAGTTCCCTCTGCCTTCCCCACTCTTGTCTAGTTGATTCACGGTCATATTACAGCTCAGCCAGAGCATCACTTCCTCAGGAAAGTCTTCCTTGATCTCCAATTAAGTGATATTTCTCACAAAGTGCATTTTGAACTCTCTAAGACTTCCCACAATTGCCATTAAATAATAATTGTATAATGACTTCTTCGATTCCCCCCCCACATTTTCCACCATGTGAATATAAGCTCCATGTGGACAGAAATCATGCCTATTTTCTTTACCTTTGTTTCTGCAGTATTCAGCAGAGTGCTTGGCACACAGCACTAGCTTAATGAATGATGTTAGATGAATGAATACACACATGAAAAGTAATGAATAAAATCCAGATACAAACTAGATGCACAATAATGTTTATTTTCATCCTATCCTCCCAATTGTCTTCTTTTCTGAAGCTTTGCATGGGACAGGACAGTAAGGAAAATTAAAAGAAATCATGATTTGAATGGATGCATCCTGGCCTCTTTCACTTTTCTAAAAATGTCTCCCCCTAGCCATTTGTCAAAGTCCATAACCCTCAAAACTCACCTTGCACCAGAATCGTCTGGGTAGCTTTTTAGAACTGCAGATAAAATTTCAATTATGGTCTGGTGGCAATGGCATTTTTAAATGCTGGAAAAGGTGATTCTAACACATAGCCAGATTGAAAACCACTGCTTTAGGTTATTTTGAAAAGGCATGTTAAAATTCAAGACCCTTTTAATTTTTTAAAAAATATATATGTATATATTTTATTGCATTTTAGGTTCTGGGGTACATGTAAAGAACATGCAGCATTGTTGCATAGGTATATACATGGCAATGTGGTTTACTGCCTCCATCCCCGTCACCTATATCTGGCATTTCTCCCCATGTTGTCCCTCCTAATTCCCTACCCCCCCACTGTCCCTCCCCTAGTCCCCCACACAGACCTCAGTGTGTGATGCTCCCCTCCCTGTGTCCATGTGTTCTCATTGTTCAATCTCTGCCTATGAGAGAGAACATGCAGTGTTTGATTTTCTGTTCTTGTGTCAGTTTGCTGAGAATGATGGTTTTCAGGTTCATCCATGTCCCTACAAAGGACATGAACTCATCATTTTTTATGGCTGCATAGTACTCCATGGTGTATGTGTGCCACATTTTCCCTGTTCAGTCTATCATCGATGGGCATTTGGGTCGGTTCCAGGTCTTTACTATTGTAAACAGTGCTGCAGTGAAAATTCTTGTCACATGTGTCCTTATAATAGAAATATTTATAAGCATTTGGATATATACCCAGTAATGGGATTGCTGGGTCAAATGGAATTTCTATTTCTAGGTTCTTGAGGCATCGCCTCACTGTCTTTCACAATGGTTTACACTCCCACCAACAGTGTAAAAGTGTTCCTATTTCTCCACATCCTCTCCAGCATCTGTTGTCTCCAGATTTTTAAATGACCGCCATTCTAACTGGCCTGAGATGGTATCTCAATGTAGTTTTGATTTGCATTTCTCTAATGACCAGTGATGATAAGCATTTTTTCATATGTTTGTTGGCCTCATATATATCTTCTTTTGAAAAGTGTCTGTTCATATCCTTTGCCCACTTTTGAATGGGTTTGTTTTTTTTTGTAAATCTGTTTTAGTTCTTTGTAGATTTTGGATATAAGTCCTTTGTCAGAATGGGTAGATTGCAAAAATTTTTTCCCATTCTGTTGGTTGCTGGTTCACTCTAATGATTGTTTCTTTTGCTGTGCAGAAGCTCTGGAGTTTAATTAGATCCCATTTGTCTATTTTGGCTTTTGTTGCCAATGTTCTTGGTGTTTTAGTCATGAAGCCCTTGCCTATGCCTATGTCCTGAATGGTTTTGCCTAGGTTTTCTTCTAAGTTTTTTATAGTGTTAGGTCTTATGTTTAGGTCTTTAATCCATCTGGTGTTAATTTTAGTGTAAGGTGTCAGGAAGGGGTCCAGTCTCTGCTTTTTGCACATGGCTAGCCAGTTTCCCCAACACCATTTATTAAACAGGGAATCCTTTCCCTATTGCTTGTTTTTGTCAGGTTTGTCAAAGATCAGATGGTTGTAGATGTGTGGAGTTGCCTCTGAGGCCTCTGTTCTGTTCCATTGGTCTATATCTCTGTTTTGGTACGAGTACCATGCTGTTTCGATTACTGTAGACTTGTAGTATAGTTTGAAGTCAGGTAGCGTGATGCCTCCAGCTTTGTTCTTTTTGCTTAGAATTGACTTGGCTATGTGGGCTCTCTTTTGGTTCCATATGAAGTTTAAGGTGGTTTTTTTCCAGTTTTGTGAAGAAGGTCATTGGTAGCTTGATGGGGATAGTGTTCAATCTATAAATTACTTTGGGCAGTATGACCATTTTCACGATATTGATTCTTCCTAACCATGAGCATGGAATGTTTGTCCATCTGTTTGTGTCCTCTCTTATTTAGTTGAGAGTGGTTTATAGTTCTCCTCGAAGAGGTCCTTTACATCCTTTGTTTGTATTCCTAGGTATTTTATTCTCTTTGCTGCAATTGTGAATGGCAGTTCGTTCTTGATTTGGCTCTCTTTAGGTCTGTTACTGGTGTATAGGAATGCTTGTGATTTTTGACATTGATTTTATATCCTGAGACTTTGCTGAAGTTGCTTATCAGTTTCAGGAGATTTTGGGGCTGAGATGATAGGGTCTTCTAAATATACAATCATGTCATCTGCAAATAGAGACAATTTGACTTCCTCCTTTCCTAATTGAATACCCTTTATTTCTTTTTCTTGCTTGATTGCTCTGGCTAGAAATTCCATACTATATTGAATAGGAGTGGTGAGAGAGGGCATCCTTGTCTAGTGCCAGATTTCAAAGGGAATGCTTTCAGTTGTTGCCCATTCAGTATGATATTGGCTGTGGGTTTGTTGTAAATAGCTTTTATTATTTTGAGATACATTCCATCGATACCTAGTTTATCAAGAGTTTTTAGCATAAAGGGCTGTTGAATTTTCTTGAAGGCCTTCTCTTCACCTATTGAGATAATCATGTGGTTTCTGTCTTTGGTTCTGTTTATGTGGCGAACTACGTTTATAGACTTGCATATGTTGAACCAACCTTGAATCCCTGGGATGAAGCCTACTTGATCGTGATGGATAAGCTTTTTATGTGCTGTTGCAATAGGTTTGCCAGTATTTTATTGAAGATTTTTGCATCTATGTTCATCATGGATATTGGCCTGAAGTTTTCTTTTCTTGTTGAGTCTCTACCAGGTTTTGGTATCAGGATGATGTTGGTGTCATAAAAAGATTTGGGGAGGATTCCCTCTTTTTGTATTGTTTGGAATAGTTTCAGAAGGAGTGGTACCAGCTCCTCTTTGTATGTCTGGTAGAATTCGGCTGTGAACCCATCTGGACCTGGGCTTTTGGTTAGTAGGCTCTTAATTGCTGCCTCAACTTCAGCCCTTGTTATTGGTCTATTCAGGGTTTCGACTTCTTCCTGGTTTAGACTTGGGAGGGTGCAAGTGTCCAGGAATTTATCCATTTCTTCCAGGTTTACTGGTTTATGTGCATAGAGTTGTTTGTAGTAATCTCTGATAGTGGTTTGTATTTCTGTAGAATCTGTGGTGATATCCCCTTTATCGTTTTTTATTGCATCTATTTGATTCTTCTCTCTTTTTTATTAATCTGAATAGTGGTCCATTTTGTTGATCTTTTCAAAAAACCAGCTCCTGGATGTATTGATTTTTTTTGAAGAGTTTTTCGTGTCTATCTCCTTCAGTTCTTCTCTGATCTTAGTTATTTCCTGTCTTCTGCTAGATTTTGAGTTTTTTTGATCTTGCTCATCTAGCTCTTTCAATTTTGATGATAGGGTGTCAATTTTAGATCTTTCCTTGCTTCTCATGTGGGCATTTATTGCTATAAATTTTCCTCTAGAGACTGCTTTAAATGTGTCCCAGAGATTCTGGTATGTTGTGTCTTCGTTCTCACTGGTTTCGAAGAACATCTTTATTTCTACCTTCATTTCATTGTTTATCCAGTCAACATTCAAGAGCCAGTTGTTCAGTTTCCATGAAGTTGTGTGGTTCTGAGTTAGTTTCTGAATTCTGAGTTCTAATTTGATTGCACTGTGGTCTGAGAGACTGTTTATTATGATTTCCATTCTTTTGCATTTGCTGAGGAGTGATTTACTTCCAATTATGTGGTCAATTTCAGAGTAAGTGTGATGTGGTGCTCAGAAGAATGTATATTTTGTGGATTTGGGGTGGAGAGTTCTGTAAATGTCTATTATGTTTGCTTGGTCCAGATATGAGTTCAAGTCCTGGATATCCTTGTTAATTGTCTGTCTCATTAATCTGTCTAATACTGACAGTGGAGTGTTAAAGTCTCTCACGATTGTTATGTGGGAGTCTAAGTCTCTTTGTAGGTCATTAAGAACTTGCTTTATGTATCTGGGTGCTCCTGTATTGGGTGCATATATATTTAGGATCATTAGCTCTTCCTGTTGCATTGATCCTTTTACCATTATGTAATGCCCTTCTTTGTCTCTTTTGATCTTTGTTGGTTTAAAGTCTATTTTATCAGAGACGAGAATTGCAACTCCTGTTTTTTTTTTTTTTTTTTGCTCTCCATTTGCTTGGTAGGTCTTTCTCCATCCCTTTATTTTGAGCCTATGTGTATCCTTGCATGTGAGTTGGATTTCCTGGATACAGCACACTGATGGGTTTTGACTTTTTATCCAATTTGCCAGTCTGTGTCTTTTGATTGGGGCATTTAGCCCATTTACATTTAAGGTTAATATTGTTATGTGTGAATTTGAGCCTGCCATTTTGATGCTAGCTGGTTGTTTTGCCCATTAGTTGACGCAGTTTCTTCATTGTGTCAATGTTCTTTACCATTTGGTACATTTTTGGAGTCGCTGGTACTGGTTGTTCCTTTCTATGTTTTGTGCTTCTTTAAGGAGCTCTTGTAAAGCAGGCCTGGTGGTGAGGAAATCTCTGAGCAATTGCTTCTTCATAAAGGAATTTATTTCTCTTTCACTTATGAAGGTTAGTTTGGCTGGATATGAAGTTCTAGGTTGAAAGTTCTTTTCTTTAAGGATGTTGAATATTGACCCTTACTCTCTTCTGGCTTGTAGGGTTTCTGCTGAGAGATCTACTGTGAGTCTGATGGGCTTCCCCTTGTGGGTAACTTGACCTTTCTTTCTGGCTGCCCTTAGCATTTTTTCCTTCATTTCAACCCTGGTGAATCTGACAATTATGTGCCTTGGGGTTGCTCTTCTTGAGGAATATCTTTGTGGTGTTCTCTGTATTTCCTGGACTTGAGTGTTGGCCTGCCTTGCTAGGTTGGGGAAATTTTCCTGGGTAATATCCTGAAGAGTGTCTTCCAGCTTGGAATTATTCTCTCTGTCATATTCAGGTACAGCTATCAAACGTAGATTAGGTCTTTTCACATAATCCCACATTTCTTGGAGGCTTTATTCATTTCTTTTTACTCTTTTTTCTCTAATCTTGCCTTCTGTTTTTATTTCATTGAGTTGATCTTCAGTCTCTGATGTCCTTTCTTCTGCTTGGTCAATTTGGCTGTTGAAACTTGTGTATGCTTCGTGAAGTTCTCGTGTTGTGTTTTTCAGCTCCATCGATTCATTTATATTCTTCTCTAAGTTGTTTATTCTTGTTAGCATTTCATCAAACCTTTTTTTCAAGGTTCTTAGTTTCTTTGCATTGGGTTAGAACATGATCTTTTAGCTCAGAGAAGTTTGTTATTACCCACCTTCTGAAGCCTGTTTCTGTCCATTCATCACATTCATTCTCCATCCAGGCTTCTTCCCTTGCTGGTGAGGAGTTGTCATCCCTTGGAGGAGGAGAGGCATTCTGGTTTTGGGTATTTTCATCCTTTTTGCACTGGTTTCTTCCCATCTTTGTGGATTTAGCTACCTGTGGTTTGTGGTTGATGACTTTCAGATGGGGTCTCTGAGTAGACATCCTTTTTGTTGCTAATGAAATTATTTCTTTTTGTGTCTTAGTTTTTCTTCTAACAGTCAGGCCCCTTTGCTGTAGGATTGCTGTAGGTCCACTCCAGACCCTGCTTGCCTGGGGGATCACCTGCAGCAGCTGCGGAACAGTAAAGGTTTCTGGCAGTTTCTTCTTCTGTTATCTTTGTCCCAGAAGGATACCCATCAGATGTCAGCCTGAGCTCTCCTTTATGAGGTGTCTCTTTGGTTAACGGGAGTCAGGAAGCTGCTTGAGGAGACAGTCTACCCCTTAAAGGAGCTCATGTCCTGAGATGTGAGCTCCATTGTTCTGTTCAGAGCTGCTGGGCAGGTATGTTTAAGTCTGCTGCAGTGGACCTCATAACCACCTTTTCTCCCCAGGTGCTCTGTCCCGGGAAGGTGGGGCTTTATAAGTTCCTGTCATTCTGCTGCCCTTTTTCAGTGATGCCTTGCCCAGTGAGGAGGTAGCCTCATCACAGTGTGCCAGCGGAGGCGTTGCTGAGCTGCTTTGGGCTCTGCCCAGCTGCTGTGTGAACCTCCTTGCAGTTTTGTTTATAGGGGTATAGTTAGAACTGCCTCAGTGATGGCTGTCTGCCTCAGTAATGGCGGACTGTCTCTGTAATGGCAGACTGCCTTGGTAATGGCAGACTGCCTTGGTAGTGGCGGACTGCCTTGGTAGTGGTGGACTGCCTCAGTAATGGTGGACTGCCTCAGTAATGGTGGGCTGCCTCAGTAATGGCAGACTGCCTTGTTAGTGGTGGAGTGCCTCGGTAATGGAGGACGCCCTTCCCCTCATAGAGCTGGACCATCCCGGGTCCAGCTGTGCTTGCTGTGAAACTCTCAATCCAGAGCATTTCAGATTGCTGGTCTTTTGGGGGGTGGGACCAGCCAAGCTAGATCACCTGGCTCCCTATTTCAGCCCTTCTTTTTTCAGTTGAATGGGCAACTCTGTCTCCCAGGCATTCCAGTTGCCAGTTGAAACGGAGCCCAGATTTGTGTGAGTTTTTGTGTGGAGATCCCACTGCGCCGGCTGAAACAGCTGCACTGGAGACTCGTGATGCTTTTCTGCCCAGGAATCTCCTAGTCTGTGGGCAGTAAAAATTCGTTTGGGAATGTGGTGATCACTTATCCTCTGTGTTTTCACTGGGAACTGCAATCCAGAGCTGTTCCTATTCGACCATCTTGGATCAGATCCAAAAATGCAAGACTCATACATCATTGTATGTCTGTTGGAATAGGTAATATTCCTTAGCATCTGATCTGCATTTTTGCAAAGTGTTCAGATTGGTCCTGTGAGAAAGGGATGGAGAGGCATCATCACAAGGCTGGTAAAGGCCCCACGTGGCCCAGGGTAGGCACAGTTGGGTGGAGTCCTGCAGAGAAAAACCTCACCTTCTCTCCAGCCTTGCCCAGGCCAGCTTTTGTCCAAATACACCACAGTTCTTGTTATTATTTCCATGGAGTGAATCACACTGGGCTAGTCTTGGATGTGCCCTTTCCTAGATGAAAAGTGCTGAAATGGGTTTCTAATGTGGAAACACTTCAAGAACATTGCCCCTGGAAGGTACTATAGTGGAGATGGTTTGAATGTGCTATGGCAGGGGATTTCAAAAGCTAATTGGCAAAGATTACAGGTAAGGGCAAGCAAGCTTTTGCTTCAACGAATGAATTTTTAGAGTGTTTTTTAATATAAAAAAGGAAAATAGAAAAAGTATAGAATCATAATGTGGGGCATAAAAGCTCTCTGGTGCAGCAGAAACGCTAAATCTTAGAACTCTGTTCAAGCAGGGTTGGTAAACTGTGGCCTGAAGGGCAAGTCTTGCCCACCACTTGTTACTGTTCAACTTGTGAGCTGAGAATGGTTTTTACATCTTCAGATGGCTGAAAAATAATCAAAAGAAAAATACTATTTCATGACCCATGAAAATAATATGAAATTCAGATTTCAGTGCTCATAAATAAAATGTTATTGAAACACAGTCATGCTTATTCATTTATGCATTGCTGGCCGATGGCTGCTTTAGTTCTTCAGTGACAGAGCCGAGCAGTTGCGGGACAGAGGCTGTGTAGCCCGCAAAGCCTAAATTATTTACTATCTAGTCCTTCACAGAAAAAGTATGGTGACTCCTGTGTTAAAGAATCAGAGGAGGAGCTGACTAGAAGTTTTAACCATGGGTGAAAAAGGGGAGCGAGAGACAAGAGAAAAGAGAATAATAATATTGTTGTAATGATTACTTGCTAAGTGCCAGGTATTTGATGTGCAATATCATTTTAATCCTCTCAATGATCCTTGAGGTAGGGTCAGGGTCCTAGCCAAGCACAGATGCCTACTCCAATTAGGATAATTGGAAGGGGGTTTGATAAGTGAAGTGTTTATAGAGTAAGACCAGTGGTAGGATCCATAAAAGATAGTGCAGTGTCCCAGGCTAGTGACAAGGAAGTGGTTCCCCACCTCTAGGCCTGAAGCATTGAGGGAAGAGAGGAGATTCCAGAATCCAGAAAGGGTTATGCAGATGGGGCTGCCTTGAGAGCAGCAGTGACCTTCAGTTGGAGGATACAGCCAGTCAGATAGGACTGCACAGGGAGCCTAGGGCATCAACAGCCTATACTCACTCTTCTCTCCCTCCAGTCTCTTTCTGGGGCAGGAGCCTGTTGGATACAACCAGGGCAGGCTGTTGGAGTCAGTGAAGGAGGCTGCTGAGGAGTTTCATCCAGGTCAGTCTCCTGGGGCAGAAAGAATAGTGAAGGGTGTAAGGGGATCTGTTGGGCAAACCAGCACAGGTAGGTACCACTGTCATCAGCATTCTTCCCTCAGCCTCTGCTTGCCCAGTGTTTTACAAATGGTCAAAGCCAGATTTAGTAAGGTTAAATAGTGTCCCTCCGTACATGCTGAGCTGGGATTTGAACCCAGACACTCTGATTCCAAGATCTTTTGTTTTAACTATTATTTTATCCTGCATGGAGATGGAAGAGACCTTAAAGGAATCCAGGTTTCCTCTCTCCCAGCTTAGGAATAGTTTTTGCAGCATACTTTTCACATGATTCTTTGGCCACTACTTGAATATCTGCCTACATGGGTATCAATGACTGTCTTGTGTTCATTTTTGTCTCCACTGGGGGAATTACTTTTATGGCTGGGATGCTTTCTCTTAGATTGGATGGACCCAGGGGGGTAACATTTACTAATTTAAAAAATCAAATGTATTTTTAAGTGATACATAGAAATCTGAAGCTCTGTTTTCTTCTTTACTTTTTCTCAGGTTTTACTCTTCAGAGTTAGTAGGGAAATTCCTCTCTTACTATTTTTCTGTCTTTGCCCCTGGATGTCCTTTTTATATTTAGTTGTTATATATATATATATATAATTTTTGAGACAGATTCTCACTCTTTATTCAGGATAGAGTGCAGTGGGACAATCATGGCTCACTGTAGCTTTGACCTCCCAGGCTCAAGTAATCCTCCCATCTCAGCCTCCTAAATGGCTGGGACTATAGGCACATGCCACCACACCCAGTTAATTTTTGTATTTTTTGTAGAGATGAGGTTTTGCTATGTTGCCCAGGGTGGTCTCAAACTCCTGGTCTCAAGTGATCTGCCCACCTCAGTCTCCCAAAGTGCTCAGATTACAGATGTGAGCCACCACACCTGGCCTAGTTGTATGATTTTTTTTTTTATGGACACTCCCTCCTCTAGCCAGATGGTCACTTCTCATGGTCTTCATCTTTCAAAGTCACAGCCTAAAAATCAGACAGGATAAAGGAACCACTGGGCTACACATTATTCTTCTACTCTTTTTAAAAGTTTGAGCTCTTAAAAGGCATGGAAGCCTGCCCAGTCCCATGTAAATCAGCAGAAGCCAGTAGTAGCTGGGGAGAGTGGTCAGTGATGCATCCTGTAGGCTGTGCATGCACACCAGGAAGAAGGCTCACCTCACGACTGGCCACATCAGGCTGAATGTTTTCCTTTCACATGCTGTAGCGGGAAGGCATGCGGAGCACCATTTCCTGGCTGTGGTAGCAGGATACCTCAAACCCACTGGTGCTGAGGAGTCCTTTTTGTTCCATGGAACATAGGATGTGGTTTCTTTTTCAGAATAAACCTAGGACCAGATAAAACTCTGTGAACTCTGATGATGGTAACAGTGATAACAATGTCAACATTTTATTGAGCGCTTAATCCTTGGTATACCAAGAATAGTTCTCACCATTTACCGTGTGTGTCCAATGGACCCTTTTCATGTTTTTATAGTTTTGAGTCATTTTATGAGTAATTTACAGAAGTAAGACTAGAGATATTAGGAAAAACAACTTTATTAAACATTTTAATAAAAATGTAAACATAGCAAACTCCAGTTTTTTCTGCCATATTTTCCTGGTGTAGAAGGTATTAATGCCTACAATGGGCAACTTCCTTTGAATGCCATTAATTGGTGATCAGCTGTCATGCATGATTCTGGAACATGATTTGAAGTCTATCTCTAAAAGTTTAGCTTATTGTTACTTCTAATTTTATTTTCTTGCAGTTATATCATTAAAATATAATATTTTTAAAAACTGTGATGGCTCATAATTTGTTTGTAAGAGGACTGACATCTTCTATAATTGCAAAACATTTTCATATTTTATCAATTAGAATGGTTAATTCAATTGATATTTTTGGTTTCCACATTATTTTCTTCCATTCCCCCTTTCAGCACACACTTACCTGGTACACTTATGACCCATATCAAGCAAATTTTTGTGTACAACCACATAAGAGACAAAAGAATATTGTCCCTTTTTTTTTTTTTTTTTGCAAAACAGGATGGTCTAAGTTCTGATCACAAAACACTGTATGATAAAGTTCTTCCTGTTGAGTTACTAACTCATTGAGAACACTATATTTCATTTTTTGTCCTTAAAAATATAGTGTCCATTTATTGATTCTGGACTTTGGAAAAACTCATTTAGGCTATTGCCATCTGAAAACTCACGGGAAAATGAAAGGTGATGTAATAGCCATAGGTTAGTTCATTATTGCATCAACTTTTTATGAAATCACATCATTTTTCCATTTCACATGATGTTAGTGTTTTTAAACATAGTTAGGGACAATCAGTGAGTGATGATCAAATAATGACTAGAATAATGAATAGCAAAATGTTTCAAGATCCAGGAAAAAGAAAATCACCAGGATTCTATAATATAGCTTGGATTTACAAAAAATCGCAACATAGAATGAGTTTTATTTTCTTTTATTCTGTTTTTTTAAAAGTAAATTTTCTCTTGTTATTTGGAAGACTTCTAAGAAAAAGTAAAAGTGATGAAATATCAATCCCTGCAAAGAAATTTCTGAAAAATAAAATCCGAAAGCTGAAATGGAATCTCGTGTTTCCTGATGTTATACTTACAGTTAATGTGCTAGATACCATGTTAAGAAATTTATAAATGTGACTAAATCCAGCTAATGGATTAAAAAAGAATAAAGATTCAGTTGAGATGATGAAAAGTTCTGGAGACGGAGAGTGGTGATGGTTCCTCAACAGTGTGAATGTACTAATGCCACTGAACTGTACCTTTAAAAGTGGCCAAAATGGTAAATTTTGTTATGTCTATTTTACCACAGTAAAAAAGTAGGCGTGCTTATTGAATGCTTATTTTGTGTCAGATACCTGATGTCATCAGTTATCATCAGAGTGACATGGGTTAAAACTATCCCTCCTCAAGTGGGTGGGGAAGGCTGACAGAGACTAAGCAAATTGCCCAGAATCACAACTGGTCATGGCAGAGCAGGAGGAGGATTCCAGCAGAAAGCCCCCGGAGCCTCGCATGTAGCCGCTACTGTGCTTGTGAGATGGGCCAGGCTAGGGTGCAGATGTGTCATTCCCCTGGGTGCGCCATGACCGCTTTCTTCTTTCCAAACTCTTAGGGTGGGTGATCTGGGATTCCTTAGCTACCTTCTCAGAATATCTTCTGATTTCTTTCAAGGCTTTGTAAAAAAACAAAAAACAAACAAACAAAAAAAAACCAGCTTTGCAGGTAAGACCACACGTACTCTCATCCAAAGCATCTGCTGACATCCTCAGAAGTGAAGACAAGTATACCTGTGTCCCAAGGGCTGGAGGAAAACTGTCCCTCAGCACCCCTCCCAAACCAGCTGTCATGTGCCTCCACTGGACTTGGTTCTTTGTGGCCGCCTCCACCAGCCTCTGTTTATAAATGGCCAGGACACCTTCTACCACATGTTTTAGCCACTCTTCTGTCCGGTGGAGGTAATTCTCACTAATTTGTACCAGCTTCATAGATGTCAAACCCAATTTTCATCTTATGTTTCTGAGGAAAGAAATATTGATTAGCTGGGTGTTAGTGAAATTATTTTCTACAAGTTGCGTGATTGAAAGAGAATTCTAAGTATGCCTACTATCTAAACACCTTTACAAGTGAAATATGTAAACATTATTCTATTTTAATAAAAATTACATTGGTGTGAATAAACAGAGTATGAGTAGGCAGCATAATAATATCTTTTTTTGAGTGCAAAATACTATTATTTGCAGTTCAAAGATAAATTTATTTTAGGGCAAGAAGCTAATTGGGGTCAAGAGAAGGGAGTGTGTCTTAGAGCTGTAGTTCCTGTCTGGGCCAGCTGAGGGCAGTGGTTCTGGTGAGAGCGATTGCCGGTTAAGAACTCAAGAGTTTACTAAGGTTGTCTGGTGAATGGGTCATTCTGAGTAATGAGGAGAGAGAGTATCTCTAGCATTCACAGGGCCCAGTTAGGGTGAAGCACCCAGACTGCCTGCCTACTGGGTTTCTTAAAGAGGTCCTGGCAGTCCCTGAGGTACTTGCTGGCAATGCAGATTCTAGTGCCCTACCCATAGATTTCTGAGTCAGAAATGTCTCAGGTGATTCTTTTTCACAGTCAAGCCTGAAAATCACTGCTGCATTAGCTTCTCTTCAAGTGGAAGCATGGAGTTGAAGACAATAGAAGGAACTAGACAAAGATTAAATGCTGGATTTTATGGGATTGTTACAGAGCCACGTAAGATCTGATGTAGGATCCGGGGAAGTAGCAATGCAAGAAGAGAGTCAAAGAAAGAGATCTCCTAGGAGACTGTTAATTTACTAGCCTGGTTGGAAATACAACCCATGGAAACGGAGGTGAGGCAGACAGAGCCATCCAATTGCAGGGTCAGAACTTGGAAGGCCTGAGGCATGAAGACAAAGAGTGGGGTACAGTCCTCACCATCGGTGGGCTGAGGACCACACCACAGTGCAGGGCTGAGAGGCTGGGGCTAAAGGAGTCTACTGGGTTCCAAGTTCTGTTCTGGAACAGCAGTAAGCCTCCTGCTCCTGTCCTTGGCTCCAAGACTAATTTGGAAAGCCCAGTTTCCCGTCGTGCCTTTCCAAATGGTTGTAGTCACAGGAGATCCTGTTATAAACCCAACCTCCAGATTTCAGACATGGGAAGCTGCAACGTGAGATGTGTCTTTAGAGCTCAACAAACGGACTTGCCTCAGGGGCTGGTGAAGGTGACTGACACCCATCCAGCTGACTTCCTCGCCCTCAGTGGAAGAGCATTTCAAATGTAGGGCTCAGTGTGAGCAAAGCAAACAGCAGAGGGTGTGAAAAGAAGCAAACAGTTGGGACTCAAGAGCCCGTGTGTGTGTGTGTGTGTGTGTGTGTCACGTGCACGTGCACTAACAAGTGGAGACGGCAGCCTAATGCGGGCTTTGCAAGTTTGGGATTTATTCCGAGGACAAAAGGAAGACATGGAACGGTGTAAAACTACAGAGCAAAGTGATCAGAATTATGTTGAGTCTAGGAAGTGCTATTGCTGGGCTGGTTAATTTTATCATATCCACAAGAGACTCAGTATGGAATTAAATTGGTTGCTTTCTTATTTGTTACTGAGACAAAAAAAAAATATACAGATTTTTGAGGAATTTGATAGTGCTTAGTCGACTAAGTTCAATGACTAGGTTGGCCTCTATTATTCTCCCTGAAACAAAAATTCTTCGTTTAACTCTAATCAGGAAATGAAAAAGTAGTTCTTGGCGTGACTTCATCTTTTGGATTTTTCTCATATATTTTTCCAAAATTCCAAAGCAATTGTTACAAAAAGGACACAAACGTTAATGGCTTAAAAAGTTGTCAGTGAATTTGCTTATTTTTCTGAAAAAAAAAAGGAAATTAAGCTAGAAATGAATGAAATTGGTTATCTCCAGGGGTCAGTGGGAACCAAGTGCAAGATGTGGGGGAAGAAGATGGAAATTCTCTGAGGTTCCCTTTTGATTTGGTTTTGAGTTTCAAAGTGTGTTAAGGGTTTACATTTCCAAAAAAGAGAGTAAGAAATGGAAAAAAGATGAAAATTGAATTCAAACAGAAAAAGAACCCAAAATTAAATGACATAGATAAAAATCACACATTAGAAAAATAAGTCACTTTCGAACAAAGTATGCTGATTGTACAACCCAATGTAACAATTTCTAGGAACGAAAATGAAACTGTATGGAAATCTTTAACTCTACTTAGTAAGTTGTTGATAGTGGGTACTGCAGGACTGGGCAAATGGGTAAATGTAGCAAGGTTGTTGGGAACCTGGATTCTCACTGTGGAAAAAGAAAGGTACAAATGTGGACTGGGGAGATACTGACCCTTGCCTGAATTAATTATCACTACGATGGTTACAAAATGACAATTTTCTATTTCTAAATTTACTACTCATTTATTAGTTGGTATTCTTCTGTAAAGAAGAGTGTTTCATTTTTTTTCCCACCTTGATTTTTCAGAATATCAGAATACATATTTGTTTCCTCTAATATGTTGTAACTATGTCTGTCATTTGTTGTTTGCTATTTGAATTATCCCAGTTTTCCCAGTGGGAATCCCTTCAAGATGGATTCTGTGTCGTCTTGACATATCTCCGTCTTCTTAAGAAATAAATTTTTGAAATAAAAATAAGTTTATATTGATACTGCTAGGAGCAATTCAATGACACAAAACAAAACAAACAAATGAAAAAGCAAACATGTCAGTAAATGCAATGTGAGATCTTTGATTAAACCTTGGAGGCGTGTGTGTGTATGTGTATGTGTATGTGTATGTGCAGGTGTGTGTGGGTGTGTGTAGGTGTATATATGTACGTAAATCAGCTGCATAAAACTGTGTAGGGACAACTGAACTTTAAAAAGACCATATTAGAGAACAGTATTATATCAATGTGAAATTTCTGGAGTATGATATGAAATGAGGAGAACTTTTTGTTGAGATACTCACCTAAGTATGTAGGAGTGACGTGTCCTGAAGCATGGGAAGCTAAAATAATGAATTCTCAAATGATTAAATATTTAAAAAATGTGTGTATATGTATACAAAGAGATAAATCATGTTTAGGACAGTAAAAATAATTAGTGAATGTAGGTGAGCAATATGGGTGTTCATTTTACTGTTCTTGCAATTTTTCCATGTTAGAGTATTTTAAAAAGAAGAGTTGGGGGGTGGGATGCTGGGTTACATGAGAAAGACTGTGGAAGACAGGGCTGGGGCTGCACTGTAAGCTTTTAACATCTGCAGGGTATCCAAGAGGGTTCAGAAGGACATGCCACATGGGAAGGTGGCTGGAGGCAAATGGCAGAAAACAGAGCATCTGAAGCAGGAGCTCACTGATGGTGATGTAGGGTCTGGAAGCCTTGGAATTTTAACAATGCAACTAGTTGTTTTAAACACACATATAACAGCATTTCATTTCATGTCCATACTTTACACATGCAACATTAGGGTCATATTCCAGCTCCATCCCAGTCCCAATCACTTGATGAGAGGGACATTTATTGGCTTGTCCAGCAGATGGGTTTTAGTCCAAAGCTTCTCTTTGTGAGTGATTTCAATTCTTGCTCATTAATCTTGCCGTGGAATCACAGTTAAAGGACTGTGGGAGAGCACATCAAAGGTATTCAGTGATCAGCAATATGACTTATTTTCTGTCAAGTATGGCTTTGTCATTTTTATCTGATACTTACCACACAGCCTCACACAAAAACAGGTTTGCTTCACCACCACCCCTCTTTCCCACTCCCCCTTTCCCATGCCCAGATACAGATTTGTATTCCTGGCATCATGCTCTTCTTTGGTGAGGTTTTAGGAGGCTCCAATTCTTGTTTTGTCCCCAGGAGTAAAGCAGCAACTGCTTTAAATTGATAACGACACGATTTTGCTGCCCTATAGACAGTCATATAAACTCTGTGATATGTGGCCACTGCCTCAAAATTCAAGCAATGGAAATGACATCATTATCAGCCAACTCTTTATGATGAAAAATGACCCACATTAGGAAACAATCTGAACCCAAGGAAACTTCGGTGATCAATCATCACAATTATAATGTGCTGGCCTTTTATGTAAATCCAACCCACAGCGAAGCAGGGTTTGGATGGGAGAGTTGGGGGGAGGAAAAATCTAGTGGAAAAAGAACATTAGTACAATGTAATTAAGCAAAAGGGAAAGCTTCAGATAATATATGTTTCTCAGGGGACTCTGACAGACCTAAGCTGAAAAGGTTGCATCATCATCATTAAAAGCATTTGTTAAATGCCCAGAGCTTCAGAGAGAGGGGCTGGACTTTGAGCTGCATGAAGTTAGTTGAAACATGCCAAGGCCCTTCCTCCAGGAACTTGAACCCTCCAGGAGCTACCTGGTTGACGGGGTAGGGGCAGGGACATTCCCTCACTGCAGGGGAGCAATTATAACTGCCAGAGGGTGATGTTGCAGCTTTGGAGTGCCTGGCTTCCCTCATTCTACTTTAGTCCCTGCTGGTCAGTTGTCCTTTTCAAGGCTGCATGGCCAGCCACATGGTCAAGGTAGCCTCCGTATGCGGTAGAAAGGAGTGGGACTCTCACCATCCATCTGCAAGAAGGCAGAGTGTTTTCAGAGAGCAAAGGAGGTGGGGACTTTGGTGATGAGTCATGCCTTACCCGAGGGTACGTACAATTGCACCTGGCCAGCTTCACATGTTTGCATTTGATTCTTAGGGTTTGTGTTTTGTCTATTACCTTTTCTCAGACCTGGAAAGGGGGGAGTGTGTGTGTGTGTGTGTGTGTGTGAGAGAGAGAGAGAGAGGAGAGAAAGAAAGTGTATGAAGAGATGCAGAAGCACAGGAAAGTGAACACTGGGCTCAGTTCAGCCATCCCTTATCAAAGACTCCAGAGGCTGCAGGTACATCCCATGGCAAGGTGGCTCTGGGCTAGTGAGTGCTGTAAGCAGGATCTCCACATTTTGGTCTCCATCTGGCAACCCTGGTTCCCCCTTCAATCCTATTTTTTCTCCAAAACTTTGTAGTGTCATTTCTCCTGTGCTTGCTCTTTACTCTACCTATGAAACCTTTATAAATG
This sequence comes from Ateles fusciceps, assembly GCA_036589455.1. Classification (NCBI taxonomy): domain Eukaryota; kingdom Metazoa; phylum Chordata; class Mammalia; order Primates; family Atelidae; genus Ateles; species Ateles fusciceps. The sequence continues at coordinate 206,197 of JAZHEH010000800.1, read as the reverse complement.
CACTCTTATCCTGAAATCAATGTCCAGGTTATGAGGCTCTGGCCTACTTCCTCCCCCTCCTATTCAGTACTCTCCTTTATGATGCAAATAACCCTTTTCCACCTGCAGACCAGTAATACTGGAAATTTCCCTCTAGGAGTTTGCTCCTTGTAGCTGAAGTTACACCCTCCTATTGAATACAAATGCTCCTGAGAACAACACATTAAGCTTTGTGTGGACTGGTGACTTTGACTCTGTTAGAGTCAAGAAGGAGCATCCCAGAGAACAAGGCATTGCCCCACTAGGGCAGATAGGATGGGTTTCAAGGGAAAGGGGAAGATGGAGGCCCCTAAAGGAAAAATAATATCAAACATGACTTCATGATGACTCAGAGTCAGACACTGTTCTAACTCTTCACACCAATTATGTCTTTTAATCCTCACAACAATCTTATGTGGCTATATAGGAGCTCTATTATTCCCTTTCACAGAGAAGGAAGCTGAGATTCAGCGAGGTTAAGTGACTTTCTCATGATTGCATAGTTGGTAGGCAGAGCTGGGATTCAAACCTTGGTAGTTCGACTTCCAATACCTGTCTTTCACCATTACACTGCTCCAGAGGGGGAGAAGCACTGGTGTGGGAGAACTTCGTCAAACGTCCCGGGAAGTAGGTTCTTATTCTGCAGTCACCCCGGCCCTGCCTCCAGCCCAGGGTGCCTTGGTTGTCTCTGGGCATATTACAGATGTGTGTCCTGGTTGTGGCAGGAGGCTACACCTGTCTAGATGGTGCGATGGGCCTGCTGGCAGAGGCCTCACTTTGCCCCGGTGGAGTCAACGCAAGCAGCTGTGGGATCTTACCCTTGGCGGAAGCCGAGAAACTTCCTGGGTCACCTTTGGACTTAGTGCTAGCAGCTTTCTGATCTGACCCATCATGGCATTTTAAATACTACCCGCAAATGCCCAACTGATTTATCCATAGCAATTAATGAAATCATATCTTGGGATCTGCAGACGTCATTGGGCATGCTCCAGTTGACCTCAGCTGTAGTCTAGTGGGCACTTGTGGAGAGCACCATTGGTTCAGTTAGCTCAGTGAGGATGTGGTGCTGAGCCTTCTCTCACCGGGGTAAGGGGGCTGGGGGAGGTTGTGCTCTCTGCATAGGCAACACCTTCCTTCACTTTGGGCTAAAGAGGAGGGGGAAACAATTTTTTGGAACATTTCCTAAAAAATAGGCAATGTCCTGTGTTCCCCAGTGTAGCTGATGTCCAATCAGCTCTGCCTGTGCTCCCCACAGTCAAGGAGTTGTGTTCTTCGAATGTTTTGCACAGCAGCCCTGGTTAATCCCAAACATCCACCTCCATCCCCATAACTTCAGGCCTGGCCGGGGAAGGGCTATGTGGGACAGGAAATAATCATTTCCTAGCTATGGGTCAAATTATGCTTTATCTCATGAATAATCTGTACATGGTTATCAGGAGTTGTTAACAGTTGTCAGTCTTCATTTTCCAGGTGGTGGGAAGTGGGGAGGGTGAAAGAAACATCACTAGGTCTGTTGTCCTCTCCTCACGAGCACCGCTCCTGTGACCAGCTAGGTCTTTCTTCCCCACTTAGCAAAGAAAGGGGCCACGGGGATTCTCAGGAAAGGTTAGATTAGAAGGGACAGAAATAAATCAGTGTATCTGGGAGCATAGTTTGTGCAGAGGAACTGATCTGCCTCTGTTCATAAAATCCCCATTCATTTGTACCTTTGATGAGAATATTGCTTTCTCCCTAAGGTCTATGGGACATATTATCAGTAAAATTATCATAATAATTATATTAACTGGCTCACAAAGTACATCACCATCACATCCAGTTTGCTTCTTAAAGCTGGAAGAGTGAAGAGTCCCCCTGAAATTCTGAACTCTGTTTCTTTCCATTAAGTTCTTTTGTATATGGTGCCTATTCATGATCATATTTTAAACCAGAGATTTTTTTCATGCCTTGTTTAACTTGCGTCCATTTTCAGAGCCCATACATTGAGCAGGTTTCTAATTAGAGCCAGATTGCATAGGCAAGTGCTGGGGTGTGAGAGGTTTTGGTGACGAGTCCTCAGTGGGAAGGACTGAGGTGAACAGTGTAGTGCTGGGAATGCTGGGGTCAGAAGATCTGAAATCAAGAAATAAACAGGTATTAGCCAAGTGACCTTGGGTTTGACTTAAAACTTTCTGGACATCAGCTTCTTATCTGTAAAGTGGAGATAATACTTACCTTGAAAGGTTTTGGGAAGGCTCAAATAAGATAAGGTATAGAGAAGGGCTTTGGGAACTATAAAATCTTACATATGTGAAAATTGTGGCTTCTGGTCTTAAGTTTGATCAAATAGTTATTGCAAGAAGATGGTCTAAGTCTGGGGCTTTGTTAAACAGATATTTCTTATTGATTTTTCTCCTAACAGGATTTAATCTATACACTGTTGTTTTCTGTCTGATTTTTCAAGATATGGGCAAGATAGTAAAGGCTGTGCTTGGCATTGTGTTTGGCAGGGCCCTGCACCTTGCCATGCCAATGTAGAAATAGATCGGAGCCCAAGCATAAGGCAGTATAACCCAAGAGGCGGGGTATGTCCTGGGAAGGTGGTTCCTGCCTGATTGCCATGCTGGACCTCTGACCTGCCCCCATTGTCTACCCCTGCCAAGGTTTTGAGCCATCTCATCTCTATGCTCAGGTCTGTAGAAGTTTGAGGCTGGCGTCACATCTGTGCCCAGAGTCTGCAGGCTTGTTAGAAAGAGAGGTGATTTGACATTTGAGGAATTGTTATGCTATATACCATGTAGTGTTGCTGTATGCCAGGTACTGGCCCAAGAACTTTATGTGCATTACCCCATTAAATCTTCACAACAGTACTGCGAGGTAGTATCATCTCCATCTTACAGATAAGGAAACTGAGTTCAGAGAGTTTTAGGTCAATTGCTGAAGATCAACAGTTAATAGAGTGCAGATCAGGAGTCCCATGTGGGTCTGTCTGATCCCAAAGGTTGCTTTATCCCAAAATGCTACTCCACTGTCTCACGCAGCTGGGACTTGACAGCAGCCGGAGCCTCAGATCAAACTGTGAGACCAAACTTGGCACTACAGAGTGTCCTCTTCTTGCTGAAGGAGAGGCAGAGGACTGGGACTGCATGTGACTTCCATCTTGTGACACTGAGGTACAAGACCTGACATCAGTCCTAAATGAAACATGTCACAGGCCAACTCAACAGGACTTAAACTGTGTGGCTGTACATAGTGCATGTGTTCTATGGGCACCTGTGCTTCAAAATCTGTTCTTTAAACTTGTAACTGGTCCTTTAAAATATTTCTTTTCCAAGTAGATACTCTCAAATTTTTTGGGTGGTTTAAAGTGGGAGTGGGGTGAGCTGAACAACATGACGACTCTTTCTTTTGATCTCTTTGATTCTGATTTCTTATTGTTCATTCAAAACTTATAAGTTATTGTCTAAAAGAAAAGGGAAGAGGAAAAGAAAGGAAGAAAAAGAAAGAGAAAGAGAGAAGGAGAAAAAGAAAGAGAGAGAGAGAAAGAAAGAGAAAGAGAGAGAAAGAAAAAGTAAGAAAAAAGAAAAAAGGAAAGAAGAAGTCAGTTTTTTTCAAGCAAGACAAGGAAAAGGAGAAAAGGAATGGGGAAAAGCCAAATGTGATCCAGGGTTGAGTAAAGCAGCATGAAACTGAGGACTTTAATGTCTGTTACACCCACCCAGTACCATCACATAAATCTCTACATTACATTCTGCTAAACGTGTCAGAAATGCAACTGTGCTTGCAAATAATTGCTGCATTGAATGAACCCACCCTGGAACATCCATTCGGGCTCAAAATAACCCCTGTAACCTAAAAGTAAATCAGTGACTGGACACCCAGTGCCAAGCATAATCTCAAGCAACATTTAACTAGGTTCAATATTTATTTCCCTGCCTTGAGTCACTTTGAAATGATCTGGACTCAGTTCAGACAGGACCAGCCCTAATTTTATGGTGCTCTTGGAATTCTTCCAGCAACATAAGGGCTCAGATGTCAGGGAGTTCCAGAAAAATGAGATCCCTCGAAGATTTCACAATTTAAGGCACTCTCCTCCAACATTTTTCAATATGTGGGCTTTTTATTGAAGATGTAACTTTTTCAGAGGCTTTAAGCACCCTTAAGAAGTATGCCTCACCCACACCCCAACTCTGACTTCATCCCCAGGGAGGGGGTGGGTAACGTTAACCTGGTTAACAACTTGCATAAATAAAATCTCTTCATATCTGCAAATAGAAAAAGAGAGGCCCTCAATTTACTCCCATTTTTCAAACAAATGACATTTTCCCAACAATTATGGAAGCCAGATTTGGGAAGCTTTAAGCCACATTAAAACAGCAGATAACACTCCTACAAGTTTGATGGAAACAAGAATGCATCAAATAAATAGCAGCCAATTCTCAAGCTTTTGTATCTCAAATGCCCAATCAATAGAAAAACAACCAATTTTAGTGTACGCCAGAGATAAATCTTAAGATGGCAGGATTGACTTATAGCTCCCTGTTAAAGGGATATTGAGCTGACATTGAGTGACCTCACACTCAGCCATAACATTTATCATAAAAGTCCGACATGATTAAGTGAAGTGATTGATATTGGCCCATCTTGCTCTAAAATGTAGGCTTTCTTCTGTTTTAGTTGGGAAAAAAGTAAAGGACCTCACTCATACAATCAAACATCTTCCTTTTTTTAATTTTTCCTTCATCTCTAGTTGATTATCCTTAATTCAACATAATGGCAGGAATTCTAGAATCTGTGAGACCTACGTTTATATCCTAGGAGCATGATTTATCAGCTGTTGAGCAAAATTTTAAGCTTCTCTAAGGGACAGTTTCCTTATCTATAGAACTGGGAGAACTGAGTGAGATAATGTGGTTAAAGCAATAATTAAAGTACCCCGGCACGTACTTAAGAAATATTAATCATATTACTGTTATTATAATCATCATCATTATTATAATTTATTTTGGCTTCTGACTTCATAATTCTGTCAACCATTATGTTATTAGCATAGTAATAATACAAATAACAACAATACCTATTATAGATACCTTTTGTTGGTACCTACTTGGTACCAGACACTGTGCTCAATGCTTTAAATATGTTCTCCCATTTAATTACCACAAAAACCTCTGAAGTTGGTACAATTATTATACCAGTTGTTAGAAATAAGAAAACGGAAGGTCAGAGAAATCAGGTTGCTTCAGATCACACAGTTGGCCAAGATCCAAACATACTACATTACACCGGTCTCCCAACCCCAAGTCATATAGATTATTACTTTTTGTCCTATTACACCCTTAGAGGAATAGCAAACTCTAAAATTTGGGGGAAAGTTACTTTATCTCTCTGGACCTTGGGCTTTTCATCTGTCAATTGAAAAAGCTGGCGTAGATTACATAAGAGGTTTTAGGACTCCAGGATTATAATGGAATCAGTTGTTCTCAAGAAAGACTTGGAAATATGTGAATAGGATTTTATACATGTTTGAAATGGAGATTGTATACAGGTATGGCATGTTCTGCATGGTCCCTTTATGCAGTCAGGCTGGAAGGAGGAAGGTTGCTGCACTTTTTATGATGGCTTAATTCTTTCTTCCCAGGCTGTCCTAACTCTGCTATGGAGGAAGCCGTCCACTTACCCCAACATGCTTGTCTGCAGTACGCATGGTTGCATAAATGAGCACAATCTTTAATTTGGATCAGTCTTTACCTACTGGTCCCAAATCTTGATTCTTCTGAGATTCTTAACAATAACTCCTTCTTCCCAAATCCTAAAATTAAATTCTTCTGCCATTCCGGAAATAATGTTGTGATTAAAAATCTGTTTACATTTGGTTCTCACACTTCAGTGTTGACATAAAATAAAACCACTGATCACTGTTGATGTAGCATTAGGATGTTTAAAATATTTCACATCCTGTCCACAAGGTAAGCAGTTTCCAGATATAGTCTGTTTTGAGGCTTGGCTTCCAGGGTGGAGATGGTGGGCAAAGGTAGGAAGAAGTGGCTGGTGAATGTAAGGGTCTAGAGGGGGATAGAAGGGATTCTGAACCTCTCCTTTTGGCTGGAACCAAGCCCTGATCATTCCCCTGACTCCCTATTGCTGGTGTCCAGTGGCAAGACACAGACACAGAGCCCTGACTCTGACCTCTTATTTCCACCTCTTGATCACAGCTCTGTGCTGTGTTCTGGTCCTGGCTTCCTGACTTGCTATTTATCCTGGTAGTGTAACAGGCAGAAATATTATGTATGCTGGGTTGGCTCTTCAAAAGTGACCAAGACATTGCCACATTTTGACCTTCCATTCTATTTGGATTGAGGCTAAAGAAAAAGTGAGGAAAAAAAATCATCTGCCTTCGTTTTCCAGGACTAGCAGCTTTATGTTGTATTTATACAGACATTAACCTGTCAGGAGTATTATTGATCCATACCAATAATTTCAATAAACCATAAATTATTGAGGAAAATTAGGATTAATTGACTAATCAACTACTGATCAATTATATGGTTGATGTAGATAAACAAATTTAAGGCTGGGCGCAGCTGCTCGTGCCTGTAATCCCAGCACTTTGGGAGGCTGAGGAGGGTGGATTACCTGAGGTTAGGAGTTTGAGACCAACCTAAGCAACATGACAAAACCCCGTTTCTACTAAAAACACAAAAATTAGCCAGGTGTGGTGGTGCACGCCTGTAATCCCAGCTACTCAGGAGGCTGAGGCAGGAGAATTGCTTGAACTCCGGAGGCAGAGGTTGCAGTGAGCTGAGATCGCGCCATTGCACTCCAGCCTAGTGAAATGCTGTCCCCCTCAAAAATTAAAAAATTAAAATGTATTTGTTTTAATTGGCTTGCACGTGTAGACACAGACCAAGTCAGAGCTCAGCAGATTCACGAGGGAGTGCAGTCGACCTTCTCATGTCTTCTGTTTACTTGTTAAATAGGAACTCTGACTGGATGAGGCATTTTAGGGAAGGGAGAGAGGTGGGAGTTGGTGGTGTGTTTTATGGACTATTCTTTCAACATCACTTATCAGAAACCAAGAAAACTCATAGTTTTCTGAAAGTCATTAGCCGTGGCTTTGATGGTTTGCACCTAACCATTAAAAGTCAGTAGAAAGTCATTCACTGCTGGCTTTTTCCATGGAGTGTTGTTAAGCAAGATTTGTTGTCCTTTAAATATTATTTACCAAAATGTGACACAGCTTTTCAGTGAAAAGGTACAGAGAACATAAAAATGTCTATTTTTTTCTGAGGTCTCTTTAAACCTTGCAGTTCAAGCTGTGTCAGAGATATTACCAAACCTGTTTTTCAGGGATTTGAAATCTGCTCATAAAAATTAACTTCAGGCTTTTATGCAAGTTAAAAACAGAATTCATGTGGTTCTTTTAAAATCTTTAAGTCTTTAAAAGAAGGACTGATGAAGACATACCTTCCTAGATGGCTCTTCCTGTGGCTGCATAGCCCGTTTGTTTAAGAATACGCCGCAGCCCGGCAGCTCACCTTACCCCACCTCCCAATCCCAAAAGCACAGAAATATTTCTGGTTTTATTCAGAGCAATCAGTGGAAAATGCCAGCTGTTCCTTTTATTTTTTTCTTTCCTGAAAATTGAAGTAGTTGCCTGGGAAAGGTGTGAGAGAGCTTCACTGTACAGGGCTTGAATTCCTGGGCTGGTGTCTAGGCATAGACATCTCACGATGTGCTCAAGAAACAGCTCACACAGTTCTTTGGGCCATAGCATGGAGGACCAACCTCATTCTTCCAGGTTTTGGAGTCCAGACCTGCCACAAGGCCCAGTTCTGTTTTTTTTTAGGCTCAGCCCACAATAAAACCATGTTCTTCCAAGGTCATGTATCATCTACCTATCCAGGGTCAACCTTTCCCATGGGAAGCTACGAAAATTTTCCTAATTTTGAATTGACATGGAAATTCTGGTAATTTTGAATTTACATGGAAATTGTGATAAGAAAGTGTTTTTCTCAAGTCACTTGATAAGTCATTACAAAGACGTTGCTGTGGGCTTCCTCACTTATCCTCAAGACAAGAAGAAACCTATATCACGCCCTGCTTGAGGACAGCTTCTTTTGCCTCTTTGGGTATACCTATTCTTGTGCTTTTGTCTTATCTTAGAGTGAGGTCACAAAGCCCCATCCTAGCCGCATGATGAGTGCTTTGGTGGAAGGAGAACTATATTATAGAATACACAAAGATGTATTCATTTCATTCATTTACTTATTCATTCAAACATATAGTGAACATGTGCTATGCACAAGGCACAATTCTAAGTGCTAAAGTTATGAGCCAAAAGATGCAAGCCTTGTCCTGATGGACCTGGAGCCTGCAGATGAAGAAAAGCACACAATTATACTACAGAGTATTTGTGTAAGGTAGTCAGGAGTGTGATAGGATGTTGTGGGTCAGGGGAGAGGCAACTAGCACAAGGTGAGAAGGAGTGTATGGAAGGCTTCCTGAAGGGAGAAACTCATGGGTGAAGCTGAAGAACAGATACGAATGAGGGCCCTGGTAGGGTAAGTAGAATGAACAATTCGTTTCTATGATAAAGGTTCTGATGACTCTAATTTAGTCCCAGAGGGTAGAGCCTTTCAGGATATAGCTTGGGATGCTTCCTTTCTGGCTGTTTCTTTGAGGAAGGTGCCATTTTCTTCCCTAACACCCAGTGTGGTCTCTGTAGGACTTCGTTCCATTTATGATCAAAGTCCAAAAGATTAGATTATAACTTTGCTAAGCTCGAATGTCCATCCCCACCTCCTATTATTTCTTATATAGGACTGACCTGGCCACTTCTGCTTGGCTGGGTCACAAATGTCTGGCATGCTGAAAGATCTCAGTGGAGATGCCACTCAGGAAAGTGACCCTATTCATTACCTGTTCTCACTATAGTGCTTTAACTATGCCATAGTTATGGTCTCCATGGAATAAGAATTAACTCAAGCGTTATATCAGAAGGACTCCTTCTCCCAAAGTCGACAGCCCAAATGATGCTGCTTTCTAAATCAAGCAAAGCTTCTTTACTCTGAAAGAGAGACCTCTGCCATTACCTGCGACAGACAAGGACTTAGCAACTAGCAGGTGTCATGCTTGTGTGCTTTTCTCAGGGAGGCAGCTCAGGTCTTCCTAGTTTTGGTGCTTTATTCCTGATTTTAACAGGCTTTGGCCTCTTGTTTCTGAGCCCCTTAAAAGTTAGATACAACAAGCAAAGAAAGGGGAAAGGATGAGGGTGTTGGCTTCTAGAGGCGGCCGGGAGAGATAGCAGACAGTGTGACAAGAGGAAAAGAGGAAGAGGAGACCCGTGAGGAGTAGAGACACAAGAATTTAAAAAGTAAGAAAACTCTGGCCAAGTGGGCTGGGGATGGAGATTCTGTGAGAACCTTGGGTTTTTTTCCCTCTGCAACGAGTCTTGGACTCCGTTCCCCTGGCATTTGTACAATTAACAAAATGTGTTAAGTATTTTCCTAATTTTGAATTGACATGGAAATTCTGGTAATTTTGAATTTGCATGGAAATTGTGATAAGAAAGTGTTTTTCTCAAGTCACTTTATAAGTCATTACAAAGACGTTGCTCTCCTTGATGAGAATAGAGGTAGAACCTTATTCTTTTAAGTACTCTCTTTGTAAAGGAAAGTAGCATGGCTCCATGGATAAGCAGAAGATTGGATCTCTGGAACCTGTTTCTGTATGTTTCTGGCTTTATTTTCTCTGATCCTGAAAATAATGTTTCCCTCCCATTCTTTTTCTTTAAAATGGGGCTTGTTACCTAGACAGAACTTGCTGAGTGATATACTTTTGTAATAGAGGTGTGTATACAGAGAACTTTTTAGAAACATATGTATTTACATGAGGTTTGGGAGAGGAAGCTTATGCCATCACGTGAACCTCAGATGATGTCCAGCATGTAATTTGAGAATCAGTGAGTTTGCAGTCTTTGTCATGCAGGTGAGCAGACTGAGGCATGGTAAGACGAAGTAACACGGCTGAGGTTACATGAAGGGCAAAGCCGGAATTGATACGAACACCCTTGCATCCCCGAGAAGCTGTTTTTTCCATTAGACTGTGACACTCACATTAAATTTGTATGCCATTTGAACCAGTTGACCCATCCTTTAATTTTTATACATCTTCTAAGCTTTATTTATTACATATTGGAACTCTTCTCTTGACACTGCATTTGAAATTATTTTATGGCTAAAGCTTTGAAGGTTTATAATGCAGTGGGCTCCTAATAGCAGGTCAATCAGAAAGACTTTCATTTGGCACTGGTTCTCAATGATGTAACTAAGCTATTTAAAGCTTGGCAAGGAAGCCCAGTAAAACCCTGAAGTTCTTTCTGTCCTGGAGCTGATTGGCTGAAGTGATTTTGGATCCTCAGAGAAGCCTCAGGAACAGTGACTGCCACAGCCACACTGCTATTGTGGCAGGGATGCTACACATCTTGGGATTTCAAGGATGCTCTATCTGTGCCAGGCTTCACATGGCTTTGCTATTACTGAGGGGTTAAGGGGATCACAGTGAACCTAAGTAAGATGGTTTATTGGCTATTCCGGGACACTTTCACACCTGGCCACTATGCTACTCCCCCTCCTCCATGCACCACCGTCCGGTGTGATTGTTCTTACAAAGCCCTGTGAGAGCTTCAAAGAAAGATGCGTGCCTATTCATTCCATATACAGTCACAAATATTAGGCACCTACTAATTGCTTGGTCCCATGCTTGACAAAATGGGCAGTATACACACAGCTGATAGGCAACCCCGTTCATCAGAGGCATAAATTCTGTTGTGAAGATGACGCACAAGCACAGAGGATCAAATAGAAAATAATAGAAAAAGGACGCAGTGCAAGTATATTGTGAGGTAGTCCAAAAAATGAAGCATGGACCATGAGGAAGAACACAGACTTTATGAGTGATGGACCTGGGTTCAAATCCCATCCTGCCACTTACTAGCTACATAACCACGGTTCTCTCAAATGTAACATAGGTTGGGACAGCTGTGAAGATTAAATAAGAGACTATGTAAACTGCTTAGCATAGGACCTGGCATGTAGTGAGTACTCAATAAATAACTAAAATATAGCTGTTGTTACTACTGTTATAGAGATTATAAGTGTTACAAGAATTCAGAGAAAGGAGAGTGCAGTGTGGGCTGAAATGAGAGAAAATGGCCTATAAACTGGGAAGGAAGAGATGGGTCCTTGAAAAATGAGTTCAAATTAGGCTAGGATGGCTTTAGAAAAAGGGCTCCCAGGCAATCCCAGACAAACAGGAGAGCAAAGGTCTGGAGGCAACAGTGACAATGGGCTTCCAGGAGAATGTCATTGTAGGGACTTGATGGGGAGCACGGGAGAAGTGCAACCCAATTTTGGCCAGTGGCAGAGCCTTCATCCACTCCTCTTCCGGATGGCCCTCACTGGCGCCAGTCCCCTGTCTCCCCATTCATAGCCCATCAGGAGGAGAGCTGTGCTGTGGGTTTTTGAAACCTTCGCACAATCACTTCTTCCATAGCAGGTGAGGGCCTGAAGAGAACTTCCTGGTCCACGACGGGTAAGACCATGACTAATATGAAGAATCTTTTTAAAATTTATTTTATTGTCATTGTTGTTGGGGGAAGTGGGGGACATCAGGGGTGTTCGCTGAGAAAAAAGAGCTGGCAGGTAAAAAAGGATCATGGAAATAAAACAGCACCTGTCATTTTCTTGTGGGATTGCCCCTCTCCTTCCCAAGGCTCTTGTAAAGTTGCGCTCATTTACTACCTTGGCAATCTTATGACATTCTTAACACCAGGAAATTATCCCCCTTACCCCACCCCCCAAAGGGACTCGATGAATGTTGCTTGGCATATTTGTTAGAGTATTTTCAGTGTGACTTCTATAACAATTGTCTTTTTCTGCTGGTTCTTACTAATTACATATGATGGTAAGATTCCCCTGCCCACAGCAAAACCAAAAGGCATTAGCTCTCTCCATTACCATTCACAAACTTGCTTAGCTGAATGGGAAGAAGGCTGCTACAGCAAATTGCTATTTTAAAAGAATGATTATGTGTCTCATGGGAATTTTTTGAAGCGTGTTTCTTGATAGCCTCGCTGAGAAGAGAAGCAATAGTACATTTCCCACCCGAAGAAGTATGGACAGCTCATTGCAAATGAGTTTCTGAAGTTAGGAGTTAGTAGTAGCTGGTACATGGGCTTTCTAGCTACTGCTTTACTTAAGGTAATGGACGTAGCTCAGTTCCTAACATCCACTCTCAGCAGACCCTCCTTCTTTTATTTTAAAAAGAAATTAATGTAGACTTTGGAATTGTCATTGTGGTTCCTTAAGTTACAAAGAAGCAGCCTGTGAGATCCATGGATCACAAACTCATCAAACTGGAGAGACCAAGTTATTTGGTGCAAAAATATTGTTTCACGCCCTTTCCCAACTACTCCCAAACACCCACCCTCTCCCCTAATGATTCATGTGTGCAAACAGAGGTAACAGAAAGTTGTTTACCTATTGATCTCTTAGAGCAAGGCGCAGCTGACCAAAAAGAGTGTGTAGGGGGGGATTGTTTTGATTTTAAATTTGTTTGTAAATTAGTATTGTTTAATTTATCTTTCCTATTTTTAAAATGGTTGTTTCCTTTGCAGCATTGCCTTCAGGCACAACAAAGAATATTTTCTAAAAGCAAGATGTTAAATAGCAACAGTGATTCAGCTTGTTGTTGTAAATAAATAAATGGGGTTCTCCATTTTTCCCATGAAGAGAGGGTAATGAAAACAAATGGCTCCCAAACTTGAGGTCTCTTTGAGAGGTGTGGAGATTCTATATCATTATTAAAAAGACCAGTGCCCTAATTTAATATGTTTCTTAGTGACTCAGCCCAAACCAATCGCAAACAAGTCAGCAGAACTGTGATTGGAAAGAGGCTGCTCCTCTGCTATGAATGAGTTAATATTAATTGTGCTATGGAGGGGATGGGGAAATGTGGTTGTGGGAACTCTGCTTAGAGCAAAAATGACAGTAGAACCTCTAGGCAGAGACTCCGAGAGGAACACTACAGTCCTAAATCACTACGTTCCCCAAGAAATAAAAAGAAGGGTCCCTTCTCTCATGTGTGGGGTAGAGGTCACTTCAAGTCTCTCAGAGGTAGCATCTGCTATAGCAGACAGGGATCCCTTCTATGAAAGGATTTATGGTGAAAAAAATCAGGATTTCTTTCACCTAGGCCCATGAGAAGGTAAAAAAACAAAACAAAACAAAAATTTTAGAATTCAGCTATCTCTTGCATAAAATAAGTTAGGCTTTTGATTTTAATTTTCCCCTTTTTATCTCCCTCTCTTCCGGTCACTAGAACCTGAGAAAACAAATACTTGCTAGTGCCATAGGCCTCTTTGGGTAAATATGAAGAATGATTCCTAGGTTTAAGCCTACACTGTGAGCTCTATTTTTCTCAAAATTTTATGCCAAGAATATTGGTCACTTCCCCAGTTTGTCACATCCTGTTGTTGATTAACCACAGTCTCTGTTGTCTTCACTCTCCCTTTCCCCCTTCTTTTGTTTTTATTTTTTGCTTTTCCCCCCCTCCTGTTTTTCTCTTGATTCTTATTTTCTGTTCCTGTGTTGCAGCAAGCCTCAAGTTAATTCTCCCATTATGTCTCTGGCTTTTTATCAATTTCTTACTCATTAAAGCACCTAAGATTAACATTTAGGTCCCACATCTCTAGGTTAATGTGTCTATAGCAAAACAGATAGGTATAATATCCTGTTGTAATTAGGCAAGGTGACTATGCTTTACAATTACTAAAAGAGAGTGTATCTGCTCCTACAAAGGCAATGACCTATTGAAAGCTCATCACGAATATTAACTGGTACAACATTTTTGGAAAACAATTAGACAATATTTATCACATTGGAAAATATGCGTATCTGTTGACTAAGCAATTCCAATGTTAGGAATTTATCTTATTGCTATAAATCTGCAATATACAAAGATATACCCAGGAATTTTATTGAGCATTGTTTGAATAAGAATTAAAATTAAAACAAATATAAAATAGTACTAAATAAGTAAAATATGAAATATCCATGCAATGTAATATTATATACCAGTTAAAGTGAAATAGATCTACTTAGGCTGATATGGAAACATACAGTAGAGATTATGGGAATCAAAAAGTTTCAGAATGAAAATGAAAACAAAATAAAAATTTGTGGGATGTAGCAAAAGTGATACTTGAGGACAATTTATAGCATGAATGCATATATTAATAGAACAGAAAAAGATCTAAATCAATCATCTAAGCTTTCACCATAGGAAACTAGAAAAAGAAGACCAAATTAAACCCAAAGTAGAAAAAAGGAATAAAAACATTAGTGCAGAAATCAATTAAAAGTGGGAAATTAATAGAATCAGCAAAACCAAAAGCTGATTATTTGAAAAGATCAATAAAATTATTAAGCCTCTAGTCAAACTAATTGCAAAAAAAGAGAACACAAATTATTAATATCAGAAATAAAAAAGGGACATCACCACAGATCCCATGAACATTAAAAATATTATGAAGGCATGCTATGAACAACTCTATGCCCATAAATTTAATAACCTAGATGAGATGGACAAATTTCTTAGAAAACCTTATCTGCCAAACCCACACAAGAAAAAGTAGACACTCTGAATAAGCCTGTATCTCTTAAAGAAATGGAAGCAATAATTAATAATTTTCCAAAACAGAAAATGCCAGGCCCAGATATGTTAACTGGTAAATTCTACCAATATTTAAGGAAGAAATTATACCAATTACTTATAGTTTCTTTCAAAAGATAAGAGCAGAGGGAATATCTTCTAGCTCATTCTTTGAGACCAACATTAACCTAATACCAAAACTAAATAAAGGCAGCACTGCTTTTCAACATTGTGCTGAAAGTCCTGGCTAACGTAATAAGACAAGAAAGGAAATAAAAGGCATACAAATGGAAAAGGGGGAAAAAAACCCTGAAACCTGTCTTTGTTCTCAGATGACATGATTGTGTAGAAAATCTAAGAGAATTGAGAAACAACAAAAACAAAAACAAAAAAACCAGTCTTCTGGAACTAATAAATAGATATAGCAGGGTTGCAGAATACAAGGTTAATACCCAAAGTCAGTCATTCTTCTATATATCAGCAATATAAGCAGGATTTGAAATTAAAAACAATACCATTTACATTAGCACACCTCAAAATGAAATACTTAGGTATATATCTAACAAAATATGTACAAGATCTACATGAGGGAAATGACAAAACTCTGATGAAATAAACCAAAGGACAACTACATGAATGGAGAGATACTCTGTGTTCATAGATAGGAAGACTCAATTGATGTATAGATTCAGTGTGATCTCAATAAAAATCTCATCAAGTTATTTTTGTGGATATTGACAAACTCAAACTTTATTTAAGACACAAAAGATCCAGAATAGTCAGCACGATATTGAAGGAGAAGTCAGCACAATATTGAAGGAGAACTACAAAGTTGGAGGATAGTCATTATCTGACTTCATGTCATACTCTAAAGCTAGTCAATAATCAAGACAGAAATGGTGCTGGGACAACTGAATGTTCAAATGCAAAAAAGTAAATAAATCTAGACACAGACCTTATACCCTTTATGGAAATCAACTAAAAATCGATTATCGACCTATACATAAACCTATAAAACATTTAGAAGATAGCATAGGAAAAATCTAGACAACCTTGGGTTTGGAATAATTTTTTAGCTGCAACAACAAAGGTACAGTTCATGAAAGGAAGAATTAATAAGCTGAACATCTTTAAAATAAAAAAATTCTGCTATGTGAAAGACACCATCAAGAGACTAAGAAACTAGCCAAAGATTGGGAGAAATTATT
This sequence comes from Ateles fusciceps, assembly GCA_036589455.1. Lineage (NCBI taxonomy): Eukaryota > Metazoa > Chordata > Mammalia > Primates > Atelidae > Ateles > Ateles fusciceps. The sequence goes on along the minus strand of JAZHEH010000800.1, from coordinate 190,280 downwards.
TGCAAAAGACATTATCTAATAAACAACTGTTATCTAAATATACAAAGATCCCTTAAAACTCAGCAATAAGAAAACAAACAGCCTGATTTTTAAAATGGACCAAAGACTTTGACACCTCACCAGTGAAGATATATAGATGGCAAAGAAGCATATGAAAAAATGCTCCATATCATATGTCATCATGGAAATGCCTATTAAAATGACAGTGAGCTACCACTACAGATTTATTAGAATAATTAAAATCTAGAACACTGACAAAAACAAATGCTGGAGAGGATGTGGAGCAACAAGAATGCTCACTCTTCGCTGGTGGCAATGCAAAAATCCGATTTAGAAGAAAGTTTGGCAATTTCTTACACAACTAAACATACTCTCATCATAAAATCCACGGCTTGTGCTCCTTGGTATTTACCCAAAGAAGTTGAAAACGTATGTCCATACAAAAACCTGCACACAAATAATTGCAGCTTTATTCATAATTGCCAAAACTTGGAAGCAACCAAGACGTCCTTTAGTAGGTGACTGGATAAACTGTAGTGCATCTAGACACTGGAATATTATTCAGTGCTAAAAATGAATGAGTTATCAAGCCACAACATAACATGGAGGAGACTTAAATGTACGTACTAAGTGAAATAAGTCAATCTGAAAAGGCTACACCTTATGATTTCAACTATATGACATCCTGTAAAAGACAAAACTATGGAGATGGTAAAAAGATCAGTAGTTGCCAGGAACTAGAGGGGAGGGAGGACTGAATAGGTGTAGCATAGAGGATTTTTAGGGTAAAGTACTCAATGCTGTTATGATGGTAGATACATAGAAAAATTATACATTTGTCCCAAACCATAGAATGTACAACGCCAAGAGCAGCCCCTAATGTAAACTATGAACTCTGAATATAATGACATGTCATAATCATATAATGATGTGTCAATATCAGAAGGTACATAGCTTTGTCCATTGCCAGCATGCCCCACGATTTACTCTGGTAGGGGATGTTGATAGTGGACAAAGCTTTGTACCTTCTGCTCAGTTTTACTACGAACCTAAAACTGCTCCAAAACTTAAAGTCTCTTAAAAAAATGCTCTATACACAGAAAATTATTTCACTTAAAAAGAAATGGCCTGGTGTTATAACTCAAAAGACAAAATAAATACATATGAGTCCATACTGATAAATGTTGAAAAATAGAGAAAAAAAGAAATAAATGAAAGAAGAATTTTGAGAAGAATTTAGAAGAATTTCAAATAATTTGTGTAGATACTACCCTCTCCAGGAGATGGAACTTAATTAATTTCCTCCACTGTGAGTGTGGACTAGCGTTAGTGACCTGCTTCTAAAGAATGGAGAATGGAAAATGAAAAACTCGTAATTCCTCTGTAATTGTGAGATAAACACCACACAAACCCAAATTGAGAGCCATTCTACAAAATACCTGAGAAATACTCCTCAAAACTCAATCAGAGCCCACCTTTCCTACCCCCCTCTCAAAATGCAACAACTAAGAATGTAATGTTCAAATAAAGAATTTGTTCTGGTTTCAAGAATTCTTTAGAATATGTGGAAGAAAACAGGGATATGCATTTGCCTTGTGATTGAATTTAGGAATGTTTTGCTCAAAGCAGAGTTGGAAGGATAGGAATAAAATTGATGACATCTCACATGTGGAATAATTATTTATATGTTAATGGAGATAAAGTTGAATGTACAAAATTATCTTACTGTCTAGCTAAAATCAGTAAATTGTGTACTTGGTTCTGAAGCATAAGGTTTGAAAGCTTCGTAGAGGCTATTTTCTCAAACATAGACTTCTGTGGAGATTTGTCAAGGTTTCTTCATAAATCTGCTTTTTGTTTTGTTTTTGTTTTATGGTTTGGACTGCCTACATGCTTCTTGGCTTTCTTATAGGATTTAAAGTGTACCTCTGGTAACTGGATCTTCTCTCTCTCTCTCTCTCCCTTTTATTCTGGCAATTTCGGTTTGGTCTATAAACAATTAATGAAATTACTGATATGGTTGGATGTAGGTCTACACTTTTATTATTATTTTGTTGTTTTTCTGCTTTTCCTTTTTTCTTCTCTAGGATTGCTTTTTAAAATATTGTAGGCTGTGTGTGGCAGCTCATACCTGTAATCCCAGCACTTTGGGAGGCCAAGGCAGGAGGATTGCTTGAGGCCAGGAGTTTGAGACCAGCCTGGGCAACAAAGCAAAACCCTGTCTCCACAGGAAATAAAATAATTAGCCTGGCATGGTAGTATATGCCTGTAGTCCCAGCTATTTGGGAGGCTGAGGCGGGAGAATCACTTGAGCCCAGGAGTTTGAGGCTGCAGTGAGCTATGGCCATAACACTGTACTGAAGCCTGAGTGACAGAAGAAGACCCCGTTTCTAAAACAAAAACAAAAACAAAAACAAAAACAAAAACAAAAACAAAAAACCCAAAGAATGTCTATTGTATTTTCAGATACACCTTTGTGCATTATTTTTAATGGTTATGCTAGGGGTTTCAGCTGTATGAGTGCATTCTACCTCTGTCCTTTGTGCTATAGTTATTACATGCAGTATGCTGACATACATTATGACCTCCATGAGACAATATTATACTTTTTGGTAAATAGCCTTATGAATTTAAAAAAAATAAAGATGAAAAGGTCTTTTATGTTTGCCAAGCTATTTGCTATTTTGGATGTTTTACATTCTTTTCTATAAATTTGTGTTTCCATTTGGTATTGTTTCATTTTAGCCTGCAGAATTTCCTTTAGCTTTTCTTATAGTGCACATAAATTCTAACCATAAATTCTTTTAGTGTTATTTTATATGAAAATGGTCTTTATTTTGCCTCATTCTTGAAAGGTCTTTTCACTGCATATTGAATTCAGGTTTAAAAGATTTTTGTTTGTTCTGTTTTCGGTTCTTTAAAAGATGCCTGATATAGGTGACGGGGGGGATGGAGGCAGCAAAACACATTGCCATGTATTTACCTATGCAACAATCCTGCATGATTTGCACATGTACCCCAGAACCTAAAGTACAATAAGAAAAATACGTAATGGAAAGAGTAGAAAAAAAAATAAAAGATATTGTTCCACTCTCTTCTGGCTTACATAATTTTAAATAAGAAGTCAGTATTTTTAAACGATTGTTCTCTTTTGTATAATGTATGGTTTTATCTGACTGCCTTCAAGATTTTTTTCCTTATCTTTGTTTTTTAGTAGTTTAACTATGATGAAACTACATACTGTTTTCCTGTTTGGAGTTCATTAAGCTTCTTGGATCTGTAAATTTAAGTCTTTTACCAAATCTGAAAACCTTTCAGTCATTATACATTTAAATATTTTTTAATGCTCACTCTCAACTCTCCTCTCCTCTCTCCTCCTGAGACTCCTATGACACATATGTTAGACCTTTAGTTATTGCTCCATAGGTTCATGAGCTCAGGAGGATCTGTTCCATTTTCCTCAATCTTTTTCCCTCTGTCGTTCAGACTGATCATTTTTACTGTCAGAGTCAAGTTTACTCACTCTTCTGTATTTTCCATTCTACTACGAAGCACATTCAGTGAATTTTAACTTTTAGATATGGTGATTTTCAGTGGTAAAATTTCGAGTTAGTTCTTTTTTTTTATAGTTTTCATTTCTCAGTAGAGATTTATTGTCTTTGAATTCATCGTAAGAATATTTTTCTTTATTTTTCTGAAGATAGTTTCTTCATATGGTAACAAATTTCATTCTATATTCTGGACATTGTGAATGATTGTAGATATTCTGTTTTTTTTTTTTTTTTTTAGATGGAGTCTCACTCTGTCGCTAGGCTAGAGAGCAGTGGTGCAATCTAAGCTCACTGCAACCTCTACCTCCCAGGTTCAAGCAATTCTCCTGCCTCAGCCTCCATAGTAGCTGGGACTACAGGTGCGTGCCACCACGTCTGGCCAATTTTTGTATTTTTAGTAGAGATGGAGTTTCACTATGTTGGCCAGGATGGTCTTGATATCTTGACTTTGTGATCCACCCGCCTCAGCCTCCCAAAGTTCTGTGATTACAGGCATGAGCCACCGTGCCTGGCCAGATATTCTGATTTCTATTACTTTCCTTTGAAGACTGTTGATATTTTATTTCAACAGGCAATTATCTTTGTAGTCAATTACCCTTGTAGCTCAAACTACATAGTATACTCTGTCTCTCTTATTTGTTGTTGTTAAAATAGAAACAGGGTCTCGCTATATTGCTCAGACTGATTGCAAACTCCTGAGCTCAAGTGATCCCCTGCCTCAGCCTCCCAAAGTGCTGAAATAACAGGTGTGAGCCACTGCACCTGGCCAGTTTAGCTTTTCTTATTGTTTGTTTCTTTCTTCTTTGCTGAGGTGCTTTGAGTCTACCAAATATATATGTGATTCAGGGTGATCCAGATACTTAGGAAGAATATATGTAAAAAATTTGGGGCTTCCCCCTCACTAGCTCACTTTTTTTTTGGATTTTCCTGCATATTTTCCAGTAACTATGGTTGCCCCAAATTCTGACCTTTGGTTCTTTAGTCTAAAAGACTTGGTTTTTCTCTTAGAGTTTTAGTTACTGTGTGTGGCACTGACTTTGACCTGCCTTTCAGCAGAAGGTATAAAAACTCTTAACTTACCTGCACCAATCCCTTCTATCAAATCTCAGCTTCCTTTCAGAATTTTCCTGCTTGAGTGCTTGAGTTTACTTTCTAGTACCTTTGAATATTTGATTTTCGTTTGTATAATTTGTCCATTCTTTGTAGTTGTTATCTGTTGGATAGTAGAGTCTGGTAGGAACTTTCTTGGTTATACTAGAAGTGAAAAAATAATTTAAAATATGATCAGTTTCTTCTCTTCTGAAATGGAAAAAATGTGATCTGACCATTTCCCATGGGAGTTAAATAATTTGGGGCTAAGAGTATGTTTGGAAAAAATATAAACTCAGTTAAGCTCCACCATGGGTTTCATTGTAAATATCACCACTATATAAACAGCTAGACAAAAACATAAAATATATTTTTTAAAACCCCTTCAGATATAATTCTATTTCAAACTCACATTATAGGAGTGATCTAGTCTTAATTCTGTGATGTAACATTTAAGAATAGAAGAAAAAAAATTTGTCCAAGGCTCCTGAAAATAGGTACCAGCCCCAAAGATGTTTTCTAAGGCTTTAAGTGGGTCTCCCAGAAACCCTAAACCCCCAAAGCTCATTTTAGATGAAGTTTTCAAATACTGGTCATAGACTGTGAAGAGAGAAAGTAATATTAATGTACACAAATCCAGTGTCGGCAGCGGGAAACGGTTCTGTATGGAGGTATGTCTCAAATAAGTATTTATGGAGAGAATATGAGAGCCATTGGTGTAAACTTCTATACGAAGAGAAACTGTGAAAGGAAAAGTTATTATATACAATTAAGAAGTTCTGTGTGGGGCTAGTTCTGCATGCATGCCCTCTGAATCAGATGTAGGAGGAGGAATATTTTTAAGAGAAATGAAAGCTGAGTTTCTTGATCTTTTCTGAAATGTGGAAGCTTCAGAGCCCACTTTCTGTCTCCTATCTGTTTTTATGGCTGGTTGCCCCGTAGGACAGGCATCTGAGAAACTGAAAGGAAGGGAAACTGCACAGAGACGAGGGTCAGGTCCAGACCTTGACCCACAGCTCAAATGTAATTCATTAATCTTTGATAAGTATGAAACTTAGTTGCTGGTGATGTGTGAAACTAAGTTATTGCAGCTTGAATGTCTGTAGAGCCAATGATTGGGAGAAAAAAAATTAGATGTGGGTGCATTCATGAGCTAAACTATGCTGGTTTCCTGGTTTAAGCATCTCTGCTGATGGCGTACTTGCTGCTGGTGGGTATATAGCTGTCTGTGAAAATGTCTTTCAAAGACTCCAGGAGAGTTCTGTGTTCAGTTCCTAGAGGAGTCCTCAGCCAAGGACACTTGGAGGATCTGGAGTTTTATTGGGAGTCAGGGACTTACCATGGCTGAAAGAAGCTTTTGCGGCTGCTCATTATGGAGACTTCCCTTGAAAGGTCTCCATATTTTTATTCAGTTTCATGTTTTGGTTGGCCTGGGGTCACTTTGGCTAGAGAGTTTCTACCTTTTCTTTAGATTGTTTCCTGAAGAACAAAGTCACCCTTTCAGCTCTCTCTACCGAAGTCGCAGGCAGGCCCCTGGCTGTAGTGGGCCCTGGAAGCCTCTGTAACCCTCCCAATATTCTCCTTTCTCTTTTGCAGAGAAGATGGTCGAAATGGCCAAGGATTTACCTACTACCCTTGTGAGGATATTCATCTGAACCACTGGTGATTTGATGCTTACATTAAAAGGAGCTAGTAGAAATCCCCCTAAAAGGGCACCCTCTAAATTATCTCCCTTCCATCTTTTTATAATTTCTATTCCCTCAGACTTTACCCATCAACCAACACCATGTCACCTTGTGGGTTTGTGACAGCTAGGTGTCAGGTCACTGTAGAGAAGTGAAGGCTGATTGGGATGCAGGTGTAACTCTGACAGAGATGGAGACATCACTGGCCACAGCCAAAGAAACGCCAAAGACATCCAAGAACTCTCTTTTATTGGTGATCATCCTTTTATGCTTCACTCTGTTCCAATCTGAACTCGTGGGCTTCCATAACCTCACTTGATTCTAACCTTGAAAATTCTAAACCTAACTCTGGAATTTCAAATTCTCTGTGTCTTTTTTTTCCCTTTGCTGTATTTACTTTGCCCCAGAACATAACCTCTTTGTTTCTTACCCCAGACTTCAGAAGTGATTTCAAATTTTGATCTGTCTGGATAGAAGGCTTCAACAGAAAGTCCTTTCTCTTGACATCAACAAGCTTTGATGAGATAAATTATTTACAACTATTCCTGGGAAACTGTTTTTTTACAAAATTATTATTATACTTTAAGTTCTGGGATACATGCACAGAACATACAGGTTTGTTACATAGGTATACATGTGCCATGGTGGTTTGCTGCACCCATCAACCCGTCATTTAGGTTTTAAGCCCGTATGCATTAGGTATTTGTCCTAATGCCATCCCCTCCCCTTCCCCCGCCAACAGGCCCTATTCTGGGGAAACTGTTATCTTAGATAGCAAGAAAGGGAAAATGGCAATTTTATTTCTGGAACGTCACGTGTTAAATAGAAAATATAAGTAAGCAGTTTCTTGCATTTGGGGTGCAGTAAAACAATATGACAAGGACTGCTATGAGAATGTAGATAAAATTTTTCTGAAGGGAAATACGAAAAAACATTTGAGGGACCTTAAAAATGTGCTTATCTACAAATTTTCCTTGTAGAAATAAGTGAAAAGGCACTGAATATTTATTTATAAAATGATTGTATTGCATTTAATATAACCCAAGTGTTCCAAATGAGAATTAGATAAATAATAAGTGAAACCATTTAAAACTACTGATGTAAAATTACTGTATCATATAGAATGCTGACCTACCAAGCAGCATTTTTATACGGTTCAGCATAATATATTGTGGGATGTTCATATGATAGGCTTCTATGCAAGTATTGACAATCATATTTTTGAAGAATATATAATGCTTATGAATAAAATGTATAAAAAAGGTAGGATGTAAAGGTAAGTATACAGCATGAGATCTCAATTTTATTTTATTAAAATACATGTTTGTGTATATATGTACCTACATGAACTGAAAAATGACTGAGCAGAAATATTCATGTTAATAATGGTTCCCTGAGTGATTGAATTGTTCATTTTTGTTTTACTTTCATCTTTATACTTTTCTGTCTTTCCCAAAATTATGTGATTATAATGTATTTGAATTCTGTATTTCCTCCTAAAGTCATATAGTAAGCATTTTTCATGTTGTTACAAGCTCTTTAAAATCATTTTAATAGAGTCACAATAAACTAGTCACTAGAATTACATCAATTGCTTAAATATCTGTCAATGATAGGTTTTTAGGCTAATCTTTTCTTCTTTCCTTCCTTCCGTCCTTCCTTCCTTTTCTCCTTTCTTCCTTCTCTCTCTCCCTCCTTTCTTTCTTCCTTCCTTCCTCCCTTTCTTTCTTCCTAACATAAACAATGCAAGATCCCCCCCTGCATTTTGAATTTTTCCATTAAATATATTCGTAGGAGGAAGTCCCTGTTAGGCATGAAGAGGCAGGGAGAGAATGACCTGGAAGCTAATGTTGCTGTGTACTCCCCAAGAGTCTCACTCCTGAACCCTGTCCTGCTTTTGAAGTACTAGAAAGATACTGTTCTAACACTGTTTCTTGTTGTTAATGGAAACATGATTATTTCCTACAGTTCTGATTCCAAAGCAGCAGCATTTTAAAAGCTCAGCTCAGGTGGAACAGCTTAGCATTTGCAATTCCTGCTAAACCTCAGAGAAAAACTCACTGAATCGGATAAAAACATCGCCAGTCCGTCAACACACATAACTTCCCAGTTTTTGTTCTCTCTCTTGTTCCAGTAACATTTCTATAACTTGGGCTGCCCAGGGCTTGCTTGGCATATACCCACCTGGAAGCTCATGGGCGGAGGGGTTCAGAGTAAGAATATGTAACTGCTGAGTTGCCCAGAGCCCTTTCATGTGTGAGAAAGTTCTGCTTGTAAGCTGTCAAGATCAGGGTCAGTGTGTGTTTTCTATTCACTGGTAAAACGTGGATTGGAGAAATACTGCCTTTTCCTTCAGAATGCTTTGGTGTCTGGACACATGACAAGCCTCAGAAGCTTTGATCTGCCTTCAAACTGGTCTCCCATCTTGTTTTTATTTGAACATAGAGAGTTTGAGGCAGTCAGAGGATACATAAAGGTGGTGTCCTTTGGCCTCCCTGATGTTTGGGAGGTAAACCACCTCCATCCCTCAGACCAGGATGTAGTCATGTGAACTGGCATCTGCAGAGTGCCTGATGCAGCTGCGGGGCTAGGCTAAGCCAGCTGCAAAAGAACTTTGGGTGTGGGAAGGTTTCTTAGGGCATACTTACAGCTGTATGGCAAAGCCCAGGATAAAGTTACTACTGCCTGCTGATTCATTCACAAGTACTTATTGTATGTGTTGGGTAATAGGCTGGACCTACAAATAGCATAAAGCTATTAACTATAGAGTAAAACAGCCTTCCTGCTTTCAAGGCACTCATAAGAATGAAAGAGACAGGTAAGTAAATGGATCATTTGGAACCCAAGAGAGATGGTGATGCAAGAGGAATAAAGAGAATGTTGTAGGGACATAGAGGAAAAGTGCCAGGATTAAGGAAGCTTCTAGAGGACGTGAGGCTGAGCTGGGAGTAAAAGGATAAGTGGTGTGTTGCTACCAGGTGGTGGAAGGGAGGGAAGAACATTCCTTTCCATGGAGGAGCAGCCAACACTGCAGGTCTGGGGTTGGGGGCGGCTTCTCTCTGAATGTGGGCCAAATACTGTTGCCTGTCCCCAGACTGTGTCAGTGTCAGGTACCTTTTCACCCACCGACAGTGGGGTGTGGCTGCCTCATTTGTAGCCTTTGATGGAAGAGTAAGAGGCTATGGTCAAGCAATAAACCAAATGTATCTGAATTCAATGGCTAGTAGTACTTTCTCTTACATCCAGATCTTTTTTTCTTCATAGACTTTTAAAAGAACAATAACACAATTATTTCTAATTATGAAGGCAACTCATGTTTGTCATTAACATTTCAAGCAACACATAAAAATAGAAGAAAGCATCCCCCAAACCCTTCAACCTAGAGGTCACCACTGTTAACATTTGGTGAGCATCCTTCCACGTGCCCACAGAGAAACACTTCTATAGCAGTGGCACACAGGGAAGTTTAACAGGCATGTATTGTACCAGGGCCGTGCAAGGCACTTGACAGATAGCAGTAAATACAAAAGACGGGGGCCCTGCTTAGTGAAGTTTCACATTCAGCCTTTACTTAGGGCAGACTCCTGCAAAGGTAAAACTGCAAAACCCCATGTGGAGTTGGAGCTCTTCCTGTTATAGGGCCTTGGCACAAGCTGGCTTCTCTGCCTGAATAGCTACCTATTCCCAATAGATAGAATTCTGTGATATATATAATTAATGAAAGTATGTTTCCTGCTGTATGGATAAGACATTGATTCATTATTGTTTTTAATCAATGACATATTGCTAGATTTTTAGCTCGTTTTACTTTTCTTCTAATAAACAATTCTGTAGCAAATATCCTTTTATATACATTTATCTTAGGATGAATTCCTAAAAGTGGCATTATGAGATCAAATGATATGTGCATTAAGCTTTTGGTGCATGTTAACAAATACGTGCTGTCTTTCTGAAAGTTTCTATCAGCAGTATACAAAATATCATTTTCCTTGCCCTCCCAAACACCAAATATCCTCAGTTTGTAAAACCTTCAACCATCTGATGAAACTTTATTTTTATTTGTTTACTAGTTAGGTTGTTTTTCCTTTGTTTATTCATCCTTTGTATGTCTTCTTTTCTGAATGTCCACTTTATATCCTTTGCCTATTTTTTTTCTAATGAGATACTGGTCCTTTTCATATTAATAATTTGCAAATGCTCTTTGTATACAATATTAAGAGCATTAATGCTTAGATTGCCATACATATTGCAATTTTTTTATGTCTCATTTGATGTTTTATTTTTATATTATATATATATTTTTTTGCCATAGAGATGCTAAAATAAACAAACTAATGTAGTCACATCTAATCACTTTTATGGTTTTGTATTTTTATGTCATCTTACTCATCCAGCTCTTATCGTAGGGGCAAATGGAAAACTTCCCCCTTGACGTCTGAAGGTTTGCTAATAATAGAAGAAAGGGCACACAAAGCTATTAACGTGTGTGGGAGTCATACAAAATAGAAGAACTTAAAAAAAAATGACCAGATGGTTGACACTTTCTACCCTGAAGTTCCAGAAAGAATGGGGGTTTGGTGAGTGGCAAAACTGGTATGGGACGGGGAGGAGAGGAATCCTTGCTAGCAAAGCGGTCTTCTTATATAGATGAAACTTCACAGGTAGCAGCTGTCAGAGAGAATAGATGGTGAATGTTTCTTTCAGAACTTTAAAAATGTCAGACTCTCAGTTCATCTTTTCTAAGTCTGGATGAGAGAGAGCCCTCAGAAAAAGCCTGGCTTCATCAATGCAGATTTTCTCTATAGATGCAAATCTCCCCCCCAAAAAGACAACTTTGTAGGGCTAATTCTGTTTGCTGACTCTCAGAACAGCCTCTCAAAATATGTCCAAGAATTTTATTTTGGGGTAAAATATTTGTTTTCTTTCATTATCATATTGTATTATTGTGCCTGACTGAATTTTAGGCTTTGACGGAAGCCAGATGGCTAAGAATACATTCTAATAAGACAGGGGCTGTGATGATAAAAATGGGAAACCATCTACAGAATATGTCTGAGATCATCTCCGTTTGCTTTCCAAGGCATGACTTTTATGTTTTTCCCCATGGTTTGTGGGGTCTCCATGCTCTGGTTCTGGGACAGTCTGAGGGCAGGCATCTGTAAGAGGGCCTTTCCACAAACACAAAATGAAGAAAACCATCTCTTCTTTAAGCAGAGCGTTTCCTGCCAGTGCCAGTGTGGACAGGACAGTACTAAGGACTGAACTGAGCCCAACTAGCAGGCAAAGGCAAATTGATGTGGACGTTAAAATCCGTTCTGAAGGGCTAACATAGAATAACCATCGTTTCTTAAATGTCTGCTCTGTGTTCTCTGAAGCCTTGAATGATAGATAATCTTGTCCCGTTTTACATATCTCAAAAACCAACAAACAAGGCTTATAGAGGTTAAAAGATTGGACCAAGTACATACAGTTAGTACATAGGAGAACTGGGATTTGACTTCTGATCTGAGCTGAGCCAAAGCTACTAACAGCCGCAAAAAGCTACCATTGTTGAATACACACCTTGATGGATATTACGCTGAGTGCTTTACATATATTATTAATCGCTCCTTTGATATTATACCAACCATTGGAAGTACACATTTCTCTTTTAAAGATAAGAGCACCAAAGCCCAGAGTAGCTAAGTAGCATGTCCAAGCATTACCAGAAAGGGGTCCCATTCAGACCCCAAGAGAGTGTTCTTGGATCTCATGCAATAAAAAATTCGGGGCGAGTCCATAAAGTAAAGTGAAAGCAAGTTTATTAGGAAAGTAAAGGTATAAAGAATGGCTACTCCCCCAGGCAGAGCAGCCCCAAGAGCCCAAGAGCTGCTGGTTGCCCATTTCTATGGTTATTTCTTGATTATATGCAAAACAAGGGGTGGATTATTCATGCATTTTCCAGGAAAAGGGTGGACAATTCCCGGAGCTGAGGGTTCTCCCCTTTTTAGACCATATAGGGTAACTTCTGGATGTTGTTATGCCATCTATAAACTGTCATGGCACTGGTAGGAGTGTCTTTTAGCATGCTAATGCATTAAAGTTAACATATAATAAGCCTTGAAGATGACCAGAGGTTACTGTCATTGCCATCTTGGTTTTGGTGGTTTTTGGCTGGCTTCTTTTCTGCATCCTGTTTTATCAGCAAGGTCTTTATGACCTGTATCTTGTAACTACCTCATGTCTCATCCTGTGACTTATTTTGCCTAACCTCCTGGGAATGCAGCCCAGTAGATCTCAGCTTTATTTTACCCAGCTTCTATTCAAGATGGAGTTGCTCTGGTCCAAAGCTCTCTGACATAAGATCACACAGCTAATAAGTTATAGAAGCAGGAATCGAACCAGGACATCCTGACTTTGATCCCTGTGCTTTTTCCTTCATCCCGGGTTTTTCTCTCCTTTTTATTTTAATTTTAAATGATAATAACTTTGTTATTTCTAATTATGAAATGCTCGTGCTTACTATTAAAATTTCAAACAATACAGGGAACAAATCATTGTTGTTTCTATCGTGTCACGCAGCTTGCTCCCAACATGTTTTCTGAATTAGCAATTCTTTCTTAGGAGAATTTGTCACCATATTTCTACTCCCCCAACCCCTACTTTGAAGGTTATGTCCCTGTCTATTATATATTCTTTATGAAAATATATTTTTTGGGTAACTACTAAACAGGGAATAGGAAAAATTTATATAATTACCAGGCAATCTTGGTATTGTCAAGCATGACCAAAGTACCTAGAAAAGTTAATAAGTGAGTGATTGTTTAATTACTTAACTACTAATGATTTTTCAGGAATTGAACCACTTGGTTTTGCACCTGAACCTTTTCTATTAAGTCAATTGGAAATAACCTGTGAGACAGAAGAGTTTGAACTTCAAAGGTCATTGCATTAGGGTCATGATTATTGATCCCGCCATGGGGTTACGCTAAACATCGATGGGGATATTGACCAGCTAGTTATTTTAATGCATCCTCTTTTTAGTAGCCCTGGGTAGCACAGTGAGTGACAACAAATAAATAAATAAGTAAATAAATTTGTGTTTTCCAAATCCTGCCCCCCAAGTGGAACTTTTTCTGTAATCTGTTTATATTTTCTTTTAATTGCAATCTTACTGGCAAAACCTTACTAGAAAAGCTTGACCATACATTAAATTTAAGTAAATAAATGATGAAAACCAGATTTTGAAAAATCTTTTGATGCATAGTGATCATTTGTATTTGGGCATTCTCCCCACTTTTTTCCCCAGGCGTGCACACACACACACACACACACACAACACATACACGCATGCACACATGCATACCCCAACCACCCCCATAATGTCTCCCTTCTCTCAACTAATTGGTTTGAAGATATTCAGCAAGAACTGGGGCATGAATAATTCAATGAGAGTTATTAGAAAGAAGCAACAGTAAGAAAATATTTTTTCTTGAACACATAGAGAAAGTTTTTCATTATGAGAGCAGGGCCTGTGAGCAGTGTCAGAATCACCTGGAGAGTTTATTAAAACATGGATTGCTGGGCTTTACCCCTAGAGATTCTGATTTGGTGGGTCTCGATGGACTTAGAATTTGCATTTCTCACACGTCCCCATGTGCTGCAAATTGTGGTGGTTTTAAACTATGGCCACAAATTCTTCAATACTTCTTTGAGCTATTCTGTCCTTATGCCTCTGCTTCTCCAACTCTCCCATATTCACTTACCAAGGAGGCCTGCAGATTTTATCCTGTAAATGCTTCTTATACTTGCTGACCCCTTTGCACCACCACCATTGGCCAAATCCCTTCTTCTCTCACCTGAACTGTTGTTAATTATGTCTATTTTCTTCCATGCCTCCAATACTGCCCCTGCCTTAAATCCATCTACCACTCTGCAGACAGTGTGATCACCTAATACTAAAATCGATGCCCTCTTGCCTTTCTTTCCTATGACATTCTCATTCGTCTTTTAAAACTCACTTAAGAAACTCCCTCCTCAAGGAAGCCTTCCTTGAACCCTTAGCTTGACTAGATGGCTTCTTTCTGTCTTCTGTATCCCCTGGTCATACTTTTAAATTATTTTCCCATTTATTGAAATTGTGTGCAGTGGTTTTTTGCCATTAAAATGTAAATTCCTTCAGGCAGAAACCATAGCTTACTCATCTTCCTACCACAACCTCCTAAGATAGCAACATAACAGTTGCTTAATAAATGTCAGACGACACTAAGCAGTAATGCTGGATTAGGCAAGGAGGATATATTGGGCATTCATTCATTCAACAAATATTTATTGGGCATTTTTATGGGCAGATTTGTGTACTTCCCCCACCCCCATTCAATGTTTTGAAATCCTAAATCCCAGTATTTCAGACTGTGTATTTGGAGATAGGGGTTTTAAAAAGGTAATGAGGTTAAAATGTGGTCATTACAGTGAGCCCTAATCCAACTTTACTGGTGCCTTTATAAGAACAGAAGATTAAGACAAAAACACAAGGAAAGAATGCCGCCTATAAGCCAAGGAGAGAGGTCGCAGAAGAAACCAATCCTACTGACACCTTGATCTCAGGTTTCTAGCCTCCTGAACTATAAGAAAATAAATTTCTGTTGTTTAAGTCCTCCATCTTTGGTACTTTTTATGGCAGATCTAGCAAACTAATACAAGCACTTGTTATGTATCAGATATTATTCTAGGTCATGGGCAGATTTAGATGAATCCTGCATACAAGGTTCCTGCTCACATGGAACTTGCCATCTCCTAAGTGTCTCTTATATATGAATGACCATTTCATTAAGCACAATAAATAGACTTCCTATGTCCAGCCATAGATGACACAATCAAATATCTGCCCTCAAGGAATTTGTAATATAACTGCAGAGACAATGCTTAACATGCATAGTAAAATGAAGAGACAATTCAAGACCAACTTAATTGAGGACAATTCGTCTTTAGGGATACTGAAATGAGGTGGGATTGTTTAGGACAAAGTATATAGGGACATTTCCTAAAAAGATTTCAAGGAGGCAGAACTTCAGAAAGTCAGGGCTTAAATGGAGAGGAACAGGACCTGTTATCAGGGAAAAGATCAACATGGGCAAAGGTATGGAGGAAGTTAGCCAGATGCCTTCATGGGGTAGAGTGGAGACCGTAGCAAGATCATCTGTCAGAACGTTGAGAGTTAGTAGCAGTCATTGCCACTGTTCTTGCATATTTTCTATAGCAAGCACTGTGTTAAATGCTTTATTTATAAACATTGCCTCCTTTCATCTTTAAAGCAAAGCTACAAGTAGTTATTATTATTTTCAACATACAGGTCAAAGCCCAAGACTCAAAGCAATAAAGCGATTATCTATGGCTATTACCATTTATTTGTTAAAAGAATAAAGAATAGATTATACCTACCCAATAATTGGTTAAAAAAAAGATGGGAGATCATTTGGTAGAGGAAATAATAAAATGAAAGCAATAAAAAACTTGATCTGGTGGCCATTAGTAGGATGGTACAGATCAGTGGTTCTCAAACTTGGCTGCACATTAGAATTGCGTGGAGGGTTTTGAAAAGTCCTGATGCCCCAGATTGTATTCCACTTCCCAAGAACTTTACTAGAAATCTTTATAATCCCAGATCTTTCCTATCTCCTCCTCTCCCATATACACACAGCCCTAATAGCAGTTTCTTCCACCTCTTCTATTTCCATTACAGTTATTTTTATTTGATTTTGCCTATTTCTACATATCATACTCACTCTCTTAAAAATGTGATGCCCAATATGTACTTTCCTCTTGTAGCAAATCTACTGAACACTGTTCATCTCTTCATTTGTATTAACAGATTTAGAAGTGAGTTTCTTGAAATTTTCTCCCAGTTTTTGAAATATGTGGAGAGCATCTCCTCTCTCTCTCTCCCTCCTCCCCCCCCCTCCCTCTCTCTCTCTCCTCCCCCTCCCCCCCCCCCTCCCCCCTCCCCCCCCCCCCCCCCCCCCCCTCCCTCCCTCCCTCCCTCTCCCTCCCCTCTCCCTCTCCCTCTCCCTCCCTCCCTCCCTCCCTCCCTCCCTCCCTCTCTCTCTCTCTTCACCCCCCCATCCATCTAACTATGGTACTTGCAAGGAAGGGTACCTCTTTCATATATTGTAAACATGTAATCATCTCTTCTTAATTTACCGATGTCTCTGTGTAACTACTTGATCTCTTACATCTATTGTAAACTTCTATTTGTCTGTCTGAGTTTGCTTCTTTTACCCACTGAGTTCCCCAAGGGTCAAGAGCCACACCTGTTTTATTGACCTTGGATATCACCAAGTAGTACAAAGCAACTTCACAGGTAGTAGTAAATATTTTTCCTGGAAAGATGTCAACAGCTTCTTGTACCAAAAGAAAGGCTAAGGGCTTGCATTGCCTAGCTGAGCATATTAGCTATATCTTCAGTGTAAGTTTTCATTTAAGATGGAAAACACAGCTGGCCGGGACAGAGCTGTGTTTTTACTTTAGCCCACCAAGGTTAGGCATGACCAGATACTCTGTAACAGGGGAGGGGCACGAGTTCTCTCCGAGCCTTTCGATCTGGCCTGCAGCACAATGATTCTGCCTGAATGATTCATCTCACTCCATTTCTACTTTCCTACAAGGCAACACAATCAATCCTCTTAAACAGTGGTTCTCGATCCATTACCCCAGGAGTTCATACAGACTGAAAATATAAATATGGTTAGGAAAAGTTTTGATAAGTTAATGTAAGCCAGGTCCATTATCTTGTGTTTTGGAAGGGAAAGGGAAGTTTGGGATGTGTTATTCCAACCCCAGCAGCTATCTCCGAGAGTAACACTCTCTTAACAAACAACTACTTGGCTCTGTTTTTGGAAATGTCCAACTCTATTTTTTTATTTGTTTCAGGGGTACAGATATGCAAGATTGAGTCTACATCTGTCTGGCACAATTTCAGTCTGAGATGCTCATGGGTCAGCAAATGACTTTGCCCTACATGTGGTTACTGAATCTCTAAAAGAAATAGAGATTTCAGAAAATCCTAGAGGGTATCTCTTGTTCTAATAGTCCTTAAGTTACTGGCCAAATATATTAAGAAGCAAATTTCAAATCAGAGTTCTACAAATGCCTAATAAACTGCTGACCAAGGAATCTGTGATTGATTCTATCAATACCAATAGGAAAACCACAGGAGAACCTGAGGGAACATTCTGAAGAAGATACCTAAATTTATAGCTAAGATAGTCATCCAAAGGGATTTGATTCTTTCTCTAAGAAGAACGGAAACATAGTTTGCCATCAAATCCTTCTATACTGCCTTTCCAGTAAAATGGAGAGGAAGACTTATAATTTATCTTAAGTGTTCATTTTAGGCCTTGTTGTTTTACTTTTCAGAAATGTCCTAGACGTTGCAAATAAGAGTGAAGGATGACAGATAAGGTAGCTGGGAAGTCAAAAATGAGAAGACTAGGGAACATCGATACTGGAAAATTTCACTTATCTGAGCAGCCAGCATCTTGGGGAAGCTGACGTTGAATAGAGGATAAATACAAAGTGTTTCCTGGTACCTTTAATAATGTGGCAATAGAAGGAACAAGCTAAAGAAATTCAATCAAAGCCAGATAATAGCAACTTCTCGTTGTTTTAAAAAGTAATAATAACCACAACACACTATGGGATAAAGCTCCAGTAGTAACAATAAACAGAAGAGAAAAATGCAATACCCTTGAGACTTGGGGTTCTAAATGGCAATAATCACTTGCCAAAGATTATTGTGTGACTATTAACCACAACGATTCCTTTGGCCATGCAGCAAAAGCTGAGGAACATAAGGGCACCAGAAATTCACCCTGTGTGAAAGGTGGGGTTGTAACTCTCAAATGCTCATAAGGCCTGAGCCCCATCACTAAGCAGAAAAGAATTTATTTTCTTAAAACTGAATTATTGAATGTGAGGAGGGGCACAAGGGGCTGCCTTATTAGGAAAAAGAATTCATAATAATGGATTAGTTAAGTAATGAACATTTCTCAATATGCTCTGAAATTAGAAAAACAAAATGCTAATTCTGTAAGGAAATCAACTCAAAACCAGGAACAGCAAATGTCATTATGATGCTCAATTGAATACATTGGTCATGAATGCTAACGTAATTGAACGGATGCAGATAGGCTGCAGAATTATACATTTCGCTCTAAGTTTTCATGGCGTGGTTTATTATTTTATTTGAGTCACGGCCATGTATGGTCTTCATACATCCAAAGCCTTCCTGAAGCCAGGGCGTGGCCACTAGCAGGCAAGGCCTGCTGCAGCACTGAAATGAGTTACTAGCTATTTTTGCTGCCAAGTAGGGGATGACTTTTCCCTAAATGTAAAGTAAGCAAGTGATAAAACTGCCCAGTCTGAGCTTTTTATTGTGAATAAAAAGTGAAAATGACGTAATCATGAGGCAGCCCAGCATTTTAATAGAGGATCCAGGCAATTTTAAAAAAATGACCCTATGGCATAATGGAGAACTTGATGCCATTGCTAGTAATTATGGTCCAGAGAGAGAAATAGTGATAGGCTGAAAAATGCTAAATGCAAAGTTTAGGGATGATAGTTATTTTTTGGATTATATTTATCTTTTAGGCTATTTCCTTTGAGATTTTTTTTCGAAGCTGGTATTATCAATTTAAGCTTTAGCCCTTCCATCAAAATTTTATGAAGGACTTTAGCTCTGATAAAATTCTTAATTTATTCTTGTGTTTGCTATAGAGGAGTGGAGTGGATGGAGGGTAGAGAGGTTGCTTATGGTCAGATCCTGAGTTCGGCAAGATATCTTTTCAAAACCAACTCAGATTGTATAAGTTCACATGAATGTCACTGATGCATTTTTATTTTTAACAGCTTTGTTCAGGTTGACATACAATAACTGCATATGTTTAAAAATACATAATTTTGATACATTTTGATGTATTCATACACCCATGAAACTGTCACCATAATTAAGACAGTGAACATAACTATCACCTCTAAAAGTTTGAGTCCTTTTGTAACCCTTCCCCTGTCTCCCCCTCCTTACCCCACCTTCCATTCCCAGGCAACCACTGATCTGTCACTATAGATTAATTTGCATTTTCTAGAATTTTATAAAATGGAATCATATTTACTTCTTTTGCCTGGTTTATTTCCCTCAGCATAGTAGTTTTGAAATTTACCTATATTTTTGTATATTTTAATACTTCATTCCTTTCTGTTACATTTAATGAATAGCATATCCCTTTTCATTGTAGGTAGTATTCCAGTGGGTGACTATACCAAAATTTGTTGATTTATTCACCTGTTGATAGATATTTGGGTTGTTTCCATTTTTGGCAATTACAAATAAAGAGCCTAAGGACATTCTTATACAGGTCATTGAATGAACGTAGTTTTCTTTTTGTCTTGCAGGTAAATATCTGAGTGGAATGGCTGGATCATATGGTAGGTATATGTTTAATTTTAAAATGATGATATGTTATATTTTTCTTTTCATTGAGTTCAGAATATGTTAATATTTTCCTTAAGACTTCTATTGTGTGTGCATATATACATATAATTTTTATTAATGTATAAAAATATACATATTTATGGAACACGTGGTATTTTGATACATGCATCTGATGTGTAATGATCAAATCAGGGTAATTAGGATATCTGTCACTTCAGAGATTTATCATTTCTTTGTGTTGTGAACATTTCAAATCTCTGCTAGCTATTTGGAAATATACAATACATTGTTGTTAACTATAGTCGCTCTACTGTTCTATTAAACACTGAAACTTATTTCTTCTATCTAACTGTATGTTTATACCTATTAACCAACTATTCTTCAACTCCCCATTCCATCCCCAGCATCTGGTAGCCATCATTTTACTCTTATCTCCATGAGATCAACTCCCACATATGAATGAGAACATGTAATATTTGTCTTTCTGTGCTTGGCTTATTTCAGTTAACATAATGACCTCTGGTTCCATACACATTGTTGTAAATAACATGATTTCATTTTTTTATGGCAGAATAGTATTACATTGTATAAACATATTACATTTTCTTTATCCATTTGTTGGTTGATAGACACTTAGGTGGATTCTATATTTTTGCTACTGTAAACAGTGCTGCAATAAACATGGGGGTACAGGTATCCCTTTCATATGCTGACTTCCTTTCCTTTGGATGACTACCCAGTAGTGGAATTGCCAAATCATATGGTAGTCCTTTTTCTTTAGTTATTTGAGAAATTGCTGTGCTGTTTTCTATAGCGGCTGAATTAATTTACATCCCCCACCAAAAGTGTATAAGAATTTCCTTTTCTTCACATTCTTGCCAGCACCTATTTTTTGTTTTTTTAATAACTGCCATTCTAACTTGGGTAAGATGAAATCTAATCATGGTTTTGATTTGCATTTCCCTGATAATTAGTGATGTTGAACATTCTTTTATATACATGTTGGCCACTTGTATGTCTTCTTTTGAGAACTGTCTTTTCATATCCTTTGACCATTGAAAATGTGATTATTTGTTTCAAGCAACTGTTGAGTGGTTTCAGTTCCTTGCATATTCTAGACATTAGTCCTTTGTCAGCTGAATAATTTGCAAATATTTTCTTCAATTCAACAAGTTGTCTCTTCATTCTGTTGATTGCTTCATTTGCTGTGCAGAAGCTTTTTTGTTTAATATAGTCTCATTTGTCTATTTTTCTTTTGGTTATTTGTGCTTTTGAAGTCTTAGTCATAATTTCTTTGCTTAGACCAATGTCTTGAAGCATTTACCGCATGTTTTCTTCTAGTAGTTTTATAGTTTTGGGTCTTATGTTTAAGTCTTTAATCTATTTTGAATTGAATTTTGTGTATGGTGAGAGAAAGGGGTCCATTTTCATTCTCCTGCATATGGATACCTAATTTCTGCAGTACTACATATTAAAGAGACCATCCTTTCCCCTAAGGTATATTTTTGGCAACTTTGTTGAGAATCAGTTTGCTGTAAATGCATAAATCTAATTCTGGATTCTCTATTTTGTTCCACTGGTATATGTGTCTGTTTTTATATCAATATTATGCTACTTTAGTTACTATAGCCTTGTAACATATTTTAAAGTCAGGTAGTGTGATGCCTCCAACTTTGTTCTTTTTGCTCAGGATTGCTTTGGCTTTTTGGGCTCTTTCTTGGTTCCATACAGATTTTAGGATTATTCTTTCTATTTCTGTAAAAAACTGACCCTGGCATTTTGACAGGGATTGCATTAAATATGTAGATTGCTTTAGGGAGTATGGACATTTTAGCAATATTCTTCCTATTCATGATCATGGGATGTCTTTCTATTGTTAGTTGTTTTAATTTATTTTATCTATGTTTTGTAGTTTTTCTTGAGAGGCCTTTTACCTCATTGTTAAATGTATTCCTAGGTATTATTTGTTGTAGCTGTTGTAAATGGGATTGCCTTCATTTCTTTTTTCAGCTAGTTCATTATTGATGTTTAGAAATGCTACTAATTTTGTATGTTGATTTTGTATTCTGCAACTTTACTGAATTTATCAGATCTAAGAGCTTTAAGTGGAGTCTTCAGTTTTTCTAGGTATAAGATCATGCCATCTGCGAAAAAAGAACAGTTTGAGTTCCTTTTTTCCAATTTGAGTGCTTTCTTTTATGTCTTTCTCTTGCCTGATTGCTCTGGCTAGAACTTCCAGTACTAAGTGAATAGGAGTGGTGAAAGTAGGCATACTTAGCTTGTTCCAGTTCTTAGAGGAAAGGCTTTGAGCTTTTCTTCATTCAGTATGATGTCAGCTATGGGTCTCTCTCTCTCTCTCTCTCTCTCTGTCTCTTCTTTCTTTCGGTCTCACTCTGTCACCCAAACTGGAGTGCAATGGTGCAATCTCGGCTCACTGTAACCTCCGCCTCCAGGGTTCAAGGAATTCTGCCACCTGACCTCCAGAGTAGTTGGGATTATAGGCATGCACCACCATGCCCAGCTAATTTTGTATTTTTAGTAGACACAGGGTTTCACCATGTTGGCCAGGCTGGGGTTTTCCATATATGACCTTTATTATGTTAAAGTATATTCCTTCTATGCCTTATCTGTTGAGTTTTTATCATAAAAGGAGGTTGAATCTTATCAAATAATTTTTCTGCACCAATTGAGATGATCATGTAGTTTTTGTCTTTCATTCTCTTCATGTGATCTGTTATGTTTATTGATTTGTATATGTTGATCCATCCTTGCATCCCTGAGGTAAATCCCACTTGATTCTGATGTATTATACTTTTGATGTGCTATTGGATTTGGTTTGCTAACATTTTGTTGAGGATTCTTTTCCTCTCTGTTCAGAAGGGATATTTGCCTGTAGTTTTCTTTTTTTGTTGTATCCTTCTTTGGTTTTGATATCAGGATAATGCTGGTCTCATAGGATGAGCTAGGGAGAATTCCCTCCCCTTCCATTGTTTGGAATAGTTTGAAGAGAATTGGTATTAGTTCTTTCTGGAAGTTTGGCAGAATTTGGCAGTGAAGCTATCTGGTGCTGGGCTTTTCTTCATTGGGAGACTTTTAATTTCCTTTCTCTTGGAGATCTTTTACTGAATAATTATGGTGTTCCTTTGAAGGCATCACGTTTCCTTGACTTTTCGTGTTGATCTGTTCAAGTTTTCTATTTCTTTCTGGTTCCATCTTGGTAAGTTGTATGTGTCCAGTAATTTATCTGTTTCTTCTAAAGTTTCCAGTTTGTTAGTGTTCATAGTTGTTCATATAGTCTCTGATGATCTTTCGTATTTTTATTTTTTATTTTGTTTATTGGAGCCTTTGCTCTTTTATTCTTTGTTAGTGTAGCTAGTGATTTATTGATTTTGTTTATCTTTCTGAAAATCAACTCTTTATTTTCTTGTTCCTTTGTGTGTGTGTGTATGTGTGTGTGTGTGTGTGTGTGTGTGTGTGTTTTGTCTGTATTTCATGTAATTCTGCTCTGATCTTATTTCTTCCTTCTACTACTTTTGGGTTTGGTTTGTTCTTGCTTTTCTAGTTCCTTAGGATACATCATTAGGTTATTTATGTGAAATCTTTCTACCTTTTTGGTGTAGGTATTTATTGTTACAAACTTCTCTCTTAGCACTGCTTTTGCTGTCTCCCATAGATTTTGGTATGTTATGCTTCTATTTTCATTTGTTTTAAGAAATTTTGTTATTTCCTCCTTACTTTCTTCGTTGATCCACTGGTTGTTCAGAAGCATGTTTACTTTCCATGTATTTTTACAGTCTCTGAAGTTCCCATTGTTATTGATTTCTAGTTTTATTTCATTGTGGTCTGAGAAGATACTTGATATGATTTCAATTTAAAAATTTTTGAGACGTGTTTTGTGGCCTAACGTATGGTCTATCCTGGAGAATACTCTGTGTGCTGATGAGAAGAATATGTATTCTGTGGCTGTTAGATGAACTATTCTGTAAATGTCTGTCAGGTCTTTTGGTCTAAAGTCCAGTTTAAATTCAATGTTTCTTTGCTAATTTTCTGTTTAGATGATCTGTCTGTTGCTGACAGTGGAGTGACAAAGTCCCCAACTATTTTTGTATAGGTATGACTCTCTCCCTATAAATCTAATAATACTTGCTCAGTGTACCTGGGTGCTCTAGTATTGGGTACATAGAATTGTTATATTTTCTTACTGAATTTATCCCTTTATCATTAGATATCATTATACACACACACACACACACACCCCCCATTATTTATAAGGAGATCATTATATAATGATCTTCCTTGTGTATTTTTACTGTTTTTGACTTAAAATCCATTTAATCTGTTATTAGTATAGCTACTCCTGCTTGCTTTTGGTTTCTGTTTGCCTGGAATATCTTTTTCCATCCCTTTATTTTCAGTCTATATGTACCTTTACAGGTAAAATCAATTTCTTGTAGGCAGAAGATGGTTGGGTCATGAATTTTTTTTTTTTCTTTGTAATTCATTCAGCCAGTCTATATCTGTTACATAGAAAGTTTAATCTGTTTACATTTAAGGTTATTATTGATATGTGAAGGCTTGTTCCTGTCATTTATTAATCGATTTCTGGTTGTTTTATATATCATTTTTTTTTCAATCTTATTGTTTATTACTGTGTTTTGGTCATTTTCTATAGTGGTACCATTTGAATTTTTTCTCTTCCTTATTTGGGTGTTTGCTCTACCAGTGAGGGGATTTTATGTTTTTGTATGTTTTCATGATAGTGGAGTTTGTCTTTTTACTTCAAGGTCTAGGACACTCTATTAAACATTTCTTGTAGAGCTGGTCTAGTGGTGATGAATTCAGCTTTTGCTTGTCTGAGAAAGACTTTGTTTATTCTGAGTATAGTATTCTTCCCTGGCAGTTTCTTTTTTCTTTCAGCATTTTGAATATATCCTCTCATTCTTTCTTGGCTTATAAAGTTTCTACTGAGAAAACCACTGTTATTCTGATGGATTTCCTTTATAAGTAACTAGACACTTTTATCTTACTGTATTTAGAATTCTCACATTGTCTTTGAGTTTTGAAAGTTTGATTATAATGTGGCATGGGGACAACCTTTTTGAGTTGCATCTGTGTGAGGATCTCTGAGCTTCCCTGTATCTAGATGTGTAAATCTCTTGCAAGACTATGGAAGTTTTTAGCTACTAGTTTGTAAAATTGGTTTTCTCTACCTTTGATTGTTCTCTTTGCCTTCTAGGACACCAAAAAATTGAATATGTGGTCACTTTATGGTGTCCCATATAACACATAGGCTTTGTTCATTCTTTTTCATTCTTTATTTTTGTCTGACTGTATTATTTCAGAAGACCTATCTTTGAGTTCAGAAATTATTTATTCTGCTTCATGTAGTCTACTATTGAAACTTTTTAATGTATTTTTATTTCATTCAATGAATTCTTCAGTTCCAGAATTTCTGTTTGATTCTTTTTTGTGATATCTAGCTCTGTGGTTAATTTTTCATTCATATCCTGAATTGTTTCTCTGATTTCTTTGTGTTATTTATCTTGTTCTTTTACACACACACACACACACACACACACACACACAAACATATGATATTTAATATCATTGTTTTGAATTCTGTCTCCGGCGTTTCATAGATTTCCCTTTTTTTTTGGATCTATTATTGGAGAATTACTACGTTACTTTGAAGGTGTCATGTTCCCTTGCCTTTTCATGTTTCTTTTGTCCTTACACAAGATATCTATGCATCTTATATAATAATCACTTCTAATTTTATGGATTGTTTCAGGAAAAGACTTTTCCTATAGATATATCTATAGTGTTCGTTGAGTACAGTACTTTGGCTTTGATTCTGGGTAGGAAGAGTGTAGACTTCTTCAACTGTAATCAGCATCAGTGGTGTTTGAGTTCCTCAGTGGTTTAGGCAGTGCATGTTAGTGGAGGCTATAATGGCATTTTGGTGATATGCGGATGCCAGGTGGGCTAATGTTTGAGCACTAGTAAGAGTGGCAGGCCAGGTGTGCTGGTCTTTGGTTTCCTGGCCAGTCTGGCATCAGTGGTAGCAGGTTTGAGTGGGCCAGTTCTTAGACTTCCAGGCAGGTTGCTTGGGTGCTTCCAGTGACAGCAGTGGGCCTGGCAGGCAAATTAGTGTATTCTTGGGCCCTTGGGTGGTGTTCATGGTGTTGGCCATGGCAGGAGTGGCAGTGGGCCAGACTTCATGCCCTGAGTGACACATGTGGGTACCAGCAGTGGCACCGGTAGGGTGGGCAGGTCAGTCCCCAGGTCTCTAGGTGGTGCATGCGAGGGGGTATTGGTGGCAGTGGTGGTGGCAGGCTGTGTAAGCTAGTCCTTGGGCCCCTGGGATGTGCACCTAGTTGGAGGCATCAGATGGGATAGGTCCATTCACAGGCCTCCAGAAGGTATGTGCTGTGACCATTGGTTGTAGGTGGAATGGGCCGGTTCTCCAGCCTTCTGATGAGGCATGTGGGTACCTGTGGTGGTAAGTGGGTTGGATAGATCCTAAGAGCCTTGAATAACATGCATGGGCACTGGCAGTGGTGGTAGTGGTTGAGGCATGCATGTCCTCATGCTCCCTGATGCTGTATGTGAGTGCCAGCTTCAGTGGCAGAATGAATCGATTCCCAGGCCCTCAGATGGTATGCTAGGGCTCTAGTGATGATGGCAATGAACCAGGCAAGTATATTCATAGGCCTCTGCATGGCATACATGGTCATCACTGCTGAAGTCTGTGAGTGGTATTGGCCTGTCCTCAGGCTTCCCTGTGGTGTACATAGGTACAGAGTGCAGTGGATGGGGTGGATTGATTCTCAGGACCTCAGATTTGTTAAGGTTTGTTTATGGCACAGAAGATAGTCTGTTTTGATGACTATTCCATGTGTACTTGAGAAAAGTGTGTATTCTGCTGTTCTTGGATGGATTGATCTATAAATGTCAGTTAGGTCACCTTGGTTGACTGTACTGCTCAACTCTTCTATACCCTTACTTAATTTTTTTCTACTTTTTCTACCAATTTTTGAAAGAAGAGTGTTGATGACTTCAAATATAATTGTGGATTTGTTTATTTCTCCTTTAGGTATTTTTATCTTATTTGCGTATTTTAATTTTTTTAAGAGACAGGATCTCACTTTGTCACTCAGGCTGGAGTGCAGTGGCACAATCGTACCTCATGGAAACCTTAAGTTCCTGGGCTGTAGCAGTCCTCCTCTCTCAGCGTCCCAAGTAGCTAGGAATATGGGTGTGTGACACCATGCCTGGCTAATTTTTAAAAACTTTTTTGTAGAGACAGGATCTGGCTATGTTGCCCAGGGTGGTCTTAACCACCTGATCTTAAGCAATCTTTCCACCTTGGCCTCCCAAAGTGCTGGGATTACAGGTGTGAGTCACTGCATCTGGCCTAGGTATTTTTAAATCCTGTCATTAGGTTAATGTGTCTTTAGGATTGTTATGTCTGTGTAGAAAATTGACCATTTTATTCTTATGTATTGTTCTGCTTTATCCCCTATAATATTCCTCATTCTTAAGTTTACTTTTCCTGATATCAATATAGCTTCTCTAAATTTGTTTTTTTAGTGTTTGTATGCCATCTATATTTCCATTCTTCTACTTTTAACTTATCAGTTAATGTATGTTTAAAGTTGGTTTATCATAGACATCATGTAGTTGGATCTTATTTTGACTTTCATCCAGTTGAATAATCTCTTTTTACTGGTGTGTTTAGATAGTTCACATTTAATGTCATTGCCATTATGGCTAATTTTAAATCTGCCATTTTGCTAAATGTTTTCTGTCATATCATTTATTATTCTTCTCTTAATTTTGATTGATTGCATTTTATGACTCCTTTTCGTCTCTACTATTGGTTTGTTATTTATATCACTTTTAAGAATCCTTTTAGTTGTTGCCCTAGGATTTATAATATACATATTAACGAAAGTTAAAATAATATTATACCATTTTACCTGTGGTACAAGGATCTTACAGCAGTATATTCCCAATTCCTCATCTTATCTTTTGTATCATCGTATATTTTACTTTTATGTGTGCTTTAAATGCACAAAATGTTACAACTATTTTTGCTTTCTGTAGTTACATTTTAGAGTACTACAGCTGAATAGTTGTCACAAAGACTGTGTGAACCACAATGCATAAAATATTTTACAATCTGACTATTCCTAGAAAAAATGTTTATTAATCCCAGTTCTAATTATAAGTAATACAAATAAAATTTATATTTTCTTCATTTATTCCACTTCTAGTGCACATCATTTCTTTGTGTAGATCCAATTTCTGTCTAGTATTATATATTTTCTACTAAAGAATTTCCTTTAACATTTCTTTTAGTGAAGATCTAATGGCAATAACTTGGCTGAGCTTTTGTTTGTATGAAAATGCTTTTATTTCCTCTTTCCTCTTTTCTTCTTTCTCTAGTTTAGAATTCTGAATTGACAGTGGGTTTTTTGTTTGTTTGCTTTTGTTTGTTTTGTTTTCTAGCTGTTTAAAGACATCACTGCATTCTCTTTTGGCTTCCATGGTTTCTGATGAAGTCTGTTCTAATTCTTGTCTTTATTTCTCTATACTTTATGTGTTGCTTTTTTTCCTCTAGCTGCTTTCAAAATTTTTTTCTTTGTCATTGTTTTCCAGTGGTTTAATGTCCTGCTTGGTACTTTCCAAGTTTTTTGGATATGTGATTTAGAGTCTATCATTAATTTCATTAGACTATTTGATAATATTCTATAGCTCTTGTTTTCTTTATTTTTTTCTTTGTGTTTTTCTTTAAGTTATTTTTATGGACTTATCTTGGTTCCCCCCTTTTTTTTTGTCTCAGTTGTGTCAAGTCTACTGATGAGCATATAGGAGGCATTCCTTATCTATGATTGTGTTTCTATTTCTAGCATTTCTACTTGATTCCTTTTAGAGTTTTCACCTCTCCACTAAAATTACCCATCTGCCCTTGTGTGTTATCCCCCTCTTCCATTATTGTCATTGACATTTTAATCAGTGTGTTGTATTTTCTTGTTATTTGTTTTCTGTTTATTTCATTTGTTATTTATTCCCTCTTGCTTTTTGTGACTTTCTTTTGAATTTTACTTATAATTCTGCATTTTCATTTGTAATTTCCTTTATTGTGTATTAACTGTAATTCTTTGTTTTGTTAGCAGTTGCTTTAGGATTTATACTATACTTAAATAGCTAACTTAGCACAGTTAACTTGTAGTTAACTTAGCACAGTCTCCCTTCAAGTAACATTGTTCTGCTTTACATATACTATAGGAACAAGAGAATGTTTCCAGTTTTTACTTTCTGGCCTTTATGCTATATTTGTCATGCCTGTTTCTTCTACCTATATTATCATTCTCACACTATATTTATTATTGTTTTTTCTTTAACTCTGGGATTGGTAAACTAAGGCCCTGCCTGCCAACTGTTTTGGTAAATAAAATTTTCCTGTAACACAGCTGTATCAATTTATTCACATATTTTAATGAATGCTTTTATGATAGTACAGTTGAGTGTAGTTGTCACAAAGACTGTGTGAAACACAATGCATAAAATATTTATAATCTGACTCTTCCTAGAAAAAAAAGTTTATTGGTCTTTGTTCTAAATAGCCAATTATTTTTTAAAAGGCATCTCAATAATAAGAAATAAATCATAAGCCAGGCATGGTTACTCATGTCTATATTCCCAGTGCTTTGGGAGACAGAGGGGAGGGATTGCTTGAGGCCAGGAGTTTGAGACCAGCCTGAACAACATAATGAGACCCTGTTTCTACAAAAAATTTAAAAATTAACCAGATGTGGTACATACCAGTAGTTCCAGCTACTTGAGAGGCTGAGGCAGTAGGATTGCTTGAACCCAGGAGTTTGAGGCTTAGGGAGCTATGATCACCACTGCATTCCAGCCTGGATGACAGAGTGAGGCCCTATCTCTAAAAATAAATTTTAAAAATAAAAATAAATATACAAAAGAAATAAATCACATTTACCCATGTGGTTATCATTTCAAATGTTTTTTATTCCTTTGTGTAAATACATATTTCTATGTGGTATTATTTTCCTTTTAACTGAAAGATTTTCTTAACATTTCTTGTAGTGCAGATCTGATAGCAATGGATCAGCTGCTATATGTCTAAAAAACTGTTTCACCTTCATTTTTAAGAAATCTTTTTTACTGTTGTATAAAATTCTATGCTGACAATTATTTTTTCAGTACTTTAGAGATGTTGCTCCATTATCTTCTCATTTGCATTATTTCTGTTGAAAAATATGTTTTCATCCTAATATTTGTTACTGTATATATCATAATTTTTTTTCTTTGGCTGATTTTAAGATTTTTTAAAACACAGATTTTGAGCAATTTCATAATAATGTTCTTTAGTGTCATTTTCTTTATGCTTCTTGTCCTTGGGGTTGGTTGAGCTTCCTGGGTCTATGGGTCTAGTTTTCAACAAATTTAGAAAATTTTCAGTGATCATTTCTCATATTGCTTCTATATCCCTTTGAGAATTCCAATTATACATATAGTAGACATTTGAATTTGCCCATAACTCATGGGTGTTCTGTTTATTTATTTAATTCCCTACTCCTCTGTGTGTTTTATTCTGGATAGTTTCTATTGGTGTGTCTTTCAGTTCACTTACCTTTTCTTCTGCAATGTCTAATCTGACATCAATCCCACATAATGTATTTTCATCTCTAAAAGATCATCGTGTCTTTTAAAAATATCTTCCATATTTTGACTTAACATGATTAGTCTTTCCTCTATCTTTTTGAACATATGAAATATTATAAATGTAATATTTATGGTAAGATTTTTGTCTACTAATTCTGTCATTGCTGTCAGTTCTGAGTTGATTTTTATTGTTTTACTTATTTCCTCATTATGGGTCACCTATTCCTGCTGCTTTGCATGCCTGGTAATTTTTTATTAGATTCCTGACATTGTGAATTTTACTTTTTCACTGCTAGTTATTTTTGTATTCCTATAGGTGTTCCAGAGTTTTGACCTGAAATGGTTAAGTTATGGTGGTTAAGATACTTGGAAATACTTTGATCTTTTTGGGTCTTGCTTTTGAACTTTATTAATATGGTTCAGGACCATATTTCATGGAGGGCAATTTTAATCCAACTACTGAAGCTAGACTCTTCTGAGTACTTTTAGTTTGTAGAGTTCTAAGATAATCCCTGTATTTTTCCCCTGGGTATTAACATGATTTTTTTAAATGAGACATAGAAAAAGAGATTTTGCACATGTAACTAATATTATTAATCAGTTGACTTTAAGATAAGGAGATTATCTAGGTGGGCCTAGCCTGTATTTTATAAAGCAGATTCTGTTCTCTGGATGATTGCAGAAGAATAGGTCAAATATTCTAAACACCAGGCCGACTTCATGTGTCATTGCCTTGAATTTGAAAGGGATCACAGGAAAAGGATCTGAGTGCTGAAGGCGGCCTCTAGGAATGAGAGCAATCCATGGCCAATAGCCCAAAGAAAATAGGAACTTCATTCTTACAGCCACAAGAAATTGAATTCTGCCAATAACAAGAATGAACGCAGAAACAGAGTCTTCTCCAGAGCCTCCAAATAAGAACCCAACTTAACTGACAGCTTGATTTTGGCCCTATGAGACCTTGAACAGAGAATCTTGTCAAAACTGCCTGAACTATTGAT
The DNA here is from genome assembly GCA_036589455.1 of Ateles fusciceps. NCBI lineage: Eukaryota > Metazoa > Chordata > Mammalia > Primates > Atelidae > Ateles > Ateles fusciceps. The sequence continues at coordinate 158,791 of JAZHEH010000800.1, read as the reverse complement.
CTGCAGAACTGTGACATCATAAATGAGTATTTTTTTAAGCTGCTTAATTCATGGTAGATTGTTTCATGGCAATAGAAAACTAATGTGGTAGTCTATCCCATGTCCTGTGTGTTATGAGATTTTCCATTCTATCTGATGGAAACAGGCCCTTTCCCCCTGTCCTGCATAAGCTATGAGTTTTCTATTCTCTAATCCTTTTGGATGGTTCTTTCCTGGCCTCTGGTAGTTTTCTCATCTACCTGTACTGGTCAGTACTCAATTGAATATGCAATTGAGTCTTTCTGAAGATCTCCAGGGTGTTCTCTATGTGTATGTCTCTTTTCTGGCACTCTGCCCTGAAGAGTAGCCTCCCCATACTTTTAGCCTTGTCACCTCAACTCAGACTACCAAGCTCTACCTGGGTTCTCTCTTCATGTACTGCAGCCTAACATCACCTTCCAGGAAGTAAGCTAGTAATGGTAGGGCTCACTTCACTTGTTTTGTATTTCTCAGAGATTGCTGTCCTTTGCTGCCTCACATCCTACATCTGGAGAACCATTGTTTCATATATTTTGTCTAATTTTTGGTTGTTTCAGGGAGGGATGATACAGTCTGTCCCTGTTACTCTATCTTGACCAGAAGCAAAAATCCTCAGTTAAATGTGACCGGAATCAAGTACTGTTTATAACCAAAGTTTGAGGTTTAAAATACTCAAAAATGCCCCTTATTAATGTGGTATCAGCATCCTCTGTTTATATTACAGATGGAGGATAGCATGTTAATTATAGCAATTCCCCACCAGTATTTTTTATGTAGGTAGAAATTAAAATCTTAAAACAAAAAGTCTAGTGCAGTCAAACCCTAATCTAGATTTGTTGAATTCTGAAGGTACAGTAGATTAGATCACCTGAAAGTTGTTGGTTTCTTTAGAGTTCAATTTTCCTACACCATTTTCAGAATGAGGCTGATATTCATTTTCCGAAGTGGGGCTCTGCAGTGATCTCATCTTCTTTTATGCTAAGTGAGTACTTCCTTTTTATTATTCATATGATATCAGCTCTTAAAAAGAGATGCCCTGATCTTGGGATCACAAACTGCTCTTTAGATTTTCTCAAAAGCGTTGCCTTCGATGCACCAAGTCAATGCTTCCTTTATTTAAAAGTTTTCACAGCCAGGTGCCGCAGGTCCTGGAGATGAGAGAGGGAAGATGAGATGTGTTGTTATAAAACCCTCCTGATGGTCGAGACATATGAGCTACTTTAGAAGCTTTACTTTATGTCACCATGATGAGCAGCTTCCTTCCCCTGTGCCAGCGAGAGGCTGCTAGTCTTTTCTCCACCTGGGCTGCAGCTTCCCGGCTCACCTGCAGTGCAGTCCACTGAAGTGCAGTTTGTGTGTGTTTCTAGGGACAGGGGAGCTTCTTGTGTGCTTGCTGTTGAGAACTCTGAAGCAAAAAAAAAAAAAAAAAAAAAAGTGCTAGCTAGCTAGCCACTAATGCTTCCCTTGAGTAATGTTGCTCTTGTCATATTGAAACAAGTGCTGATAAAAGGAACAGCTTTTGTGGAACTGGCCAATTCAATTCAATTCTTAGATCTAGAGTGAACTCGAAGAGGCCATAGCCAAGGTGTTCAAGTATGTCAGTAGGCGAGAGAACCATGTGGATGTAGTAGATTAATTTTGTTAAATTTACTCATGTGCTTTAAAGAGTGCTTTTCAAACTTTAATGTGCATGCAGATCACCTGAGAAATGTATTAAAATGCAGATTCTCATTCAGTGGGTCTTGGGTGGGGCCTGAGGTTCTGCATGTCTCACAGGGTCCCAGGTGATGCCTATGCTACTGGTTTGGGGACTACACTTTGAATAGCAAGGTTCTAAAGGAATATATTCAAGCGCAAATGTATGGGGAAAAGAGATTCAATCACAATCAATATTCACTCATTTATTCAGCACCTAACAGCCTGTTATGGATAATAACCATGCTCAGTGATATGGAAAAAAGAATTAGAATAAAGCCTCCTCTTATGGAACTTACAAACTAGAGGGAGGTTAAAATTCATGTAAAGCATTAGACTGTAAGTAGTATAGTAAGATTCCTAGTTGTTAAAGATCCCTGGGCTCCAATCCAGGTTTGTGAAAAATTGACCACAATTACTTCACTACTGTGTGCTTCAAAATGCTCATCTGTGAAATGAAACAAACAATGAGAAGAACGATAGCACCTATAGTGCATGGGTATTGTGAGGGTTAAATGAGTTGATACTTGTGAAAACACATAGAAACGACTGAAAAATTTCTCTTATCATACAACTTGAAAGTGAGAAAAATTATAAAAGAGGTTCATTTATTTATTTTTCAAATCTTCACATCCCAGATGAAAAAGAGGTTCAGGTGAAATATGGAATTCAATTTCAACCAATTGTCAGTCACCATTTCTTTCTCATTACAAGTTTAAAATTTGAGATTTTTCTTTTCTGCCAAGGTCAGGCTGATATAGAGGGTCACTATTGGGCTACCCGTGCTGTACAGGAGAACTAGAAGGGAATTTAAGAGAAAAGATTTGAAAAAGTTTCATCAGGGTTTCCTCGTATCCCTGGTTTTCCCTCTTTTTTTTTTTTTTTTTTCATAAGCCCAGAAGAACTGGGTTTGAACTTCGGCTCTGCCACTTACTACCTAAAATGATACATTTTGTAATCTGTGTTTGCCTCGATAACTTCATCTGTAAAATGGAGATAACAATGTCTGCATGATGATGGTGGTGGGGGTTTGAGAATTACAAGCAAAAGTAGTAGGCAGAATAATGCCCCCTCGAAAGGTATCCAGGTTCTAATCCCTGGGAACTGTGGATGTTCCCTTAAATGGCAAAAGAGATTTTGCAGCTCTGATTAAGTGAAGGATCTTTAAATAGTGAGACTATCTGGGATTATCTGAGTAGACCCAACACAAACACAGTTGTCCCTGTAAAGAGGGAGGCAGAAAGAAATTTGACACAGAAGAAGGCAATGTGGCCACTGATGCAAGAGCCCACATGGCTGGCTCTGAAGTTGGAAAAGGGACCATGAGCCAAGGTGTGCCAGAAATCCAGGTGCAAAATGTGGAGATGTCAAGGAGATAGATTCTCCTCTAGGGCTCCAGAGGGAGTATGGCCTTGCTCATACTTTAATTTTTCCCCAGACTTCCATCCTCCAGAACTGTAAGAGAGCAAATGTACATTGTTTTAAACCACCAACTTTGATTAACTTGTTATAGCAACCATAGGGGGAGAAAATTATAAAGACCAGCTATGGAGGATTTCACAAATGTTATTTTTTATCGTTTTCCTAATTGGCTATCTCTAGCATGAGAGATTGCTAAGTTAAGGCCACTGTAACAGTTTCAGTTTTCCATGAAGAAAACTGGAGCCATGAAATATTCTCTCCTTGTCTATAAGGGTATAATATAAATGAAGAAATCATCATGGTTCTCCAAAAGATTGTGAAATTAGGGGACTACAATGCCCTTATGAAAAAGTCATAAGACTAGGTGACCAGATGTCCTAAATGAAAGTGCCTCTGGCTTTCACTTTGCCCCAGCAGGGTATTAGTCCTGTAATCTGAATTGCATCAAGTCTTATGGCTCCTGCCAGAAGCTTCAGAAGCTTAGGGATACATCGATCTAGTTATTACAGAAGAGAACTTCAGAAGGGTGGAAAAAGAAGGAGCAATTATTTGTGAAGTAATCAAAAAGGATTATTTATGTTTACAGTGTCTTATCCTTTCAAGTTTCAATTTGGGAGCTAAAACACATTTAGTCTGGATCAGTTTCTCCAAGTAGGTATGACAAAACTTTGGTGTTGGAGTCAGGCAGGAGAAAGGATTTGGGGAAAGATTAATTTTTAGTATCTTTGATATAAAGCATTCACTAATTCAGCAACACAAGATTTAACTGTAGGCCTTTAACTCTCTAAGCAAAATATTCAGAAAAGGTTAATTAATCCATTAACTACAAAATAAAAGGAACTTTTCTTTCCTGCACACCTCTTTCCCACCTTCTCCTTTAGACACAGGAGTGCACTGAAACCAGTCTGATGGCTAAAAAGAACAAATAGAGGCAAGTTGACAGTCAAGACCTGCCTTCGTGTCTTCTTATACTACCTCCTCTTTAATCTTCTATACTGCACTAGCTGATATTTTTTGCAGAGGTGATCTGAGTTCTTAGCACAAATGATTGTGATTATTCATTCATTTAAGTAGTTTTTAGACTCTACCATGTTACCATGTTAACATTAGGTAACCATCAATAAACATATTAGTTTTACCAAGAGTTAATAGAGAGTTCAAAGACTCCATAAAAACATAGTATATGATAACCATTTTAGTTAGCCAAACAAGTAGTCTGGAAACCCTTTGGACACTGTGCTTTAATTTGGAGAGCCTTTAAAGGAGATATTTGTGGCAGCATTTGGGAAACTGTAAAGTGCTATGTAAATGTTAGATAATCATTATCCTAATTTCAACAATGCATCCCACAAGAAAATATTAGGAGAACAGTATATATAGTGGAACTTCTTAGGGTCAGTAAGACCACCTCCCTAAACTGATTTCTCCTTTGTAAAAAGGTTCAGAGAGTTCTTGGCTTCAGGCCCTTCTATAATGAAGACTCTCATCTGCTTGGCCACAGATTTGAGTGCCCCTTGCCAGTGAATCCTTCCTTATCTGACAATCAGCTTGAGTCCTGACTCCCACATTCAGTATCATGTAAGGCAGATGTGATCAACTACATGTTTTGCCTTTCTCTCTATTCTTTAATCATACTTTTTCCTCTTATATTCTCTTCAGCCAGTTCCTTTGTTCCTCAGCCCAACAATCTCCTAATTCCATTCCTTCACTTTAAGGACCACAGCTATATTACTCTTAACACCGTCATGGATCAGCAAGGAAAAAAGAGAAAGTTGTCTTGAGTATTATAGATAGGTGTCGTGAAATTTGTGCACAAAGGCACATCCCATGTAAGTTAAGAGGAAAACTGAGACCAGACCATGGAGGGCCTTGGGTGCTACCTTTATCCTAAAAGTAAGGGTTACTTTTTGAAGGGATTTTAAGCAGATTATTATATGACTAGATTTTTATTTTGGATAGATTATTATGAGAGAAGTGCAGAGAATAGATTAATTTTATGTGGGATTGTAGTTTGGATAGGGTGGGGTGGGGAGTATGGTGAGGGCAGGCTGGGGGGCAGGTAGATTAGTGGGGAAGGTATTACAGTGGTGCTAAGACCCCAAGCTAAAACAATTACAGTGGGAATGGAGAAAAAGGAATTAGATGGACAATTGATGGAACTAAGGCAATGACACCTACTGAAGATTGTGAGCATAGTATGTGAGAGTGGGAGTTCAAGAATCAGATAGAAGAACAGGTAAGTAGAGGAGAGATCTGGGTCATAAAGCCTTCCTAATTTCTTCATATGGAAATCATAGTTCCTTCCTAGGTAAATTGTCATCCTTTGTTTCTTCCTTACTGCCCTTCTAACTTTCTGTTTCGTATTTTGGTTTTGTATTTATGTATTTTGTTCTGCTACTACGTGGTACATTTCTAGGGCACAGAGACTGTTGTTTGTCTTTATATTATACCTTTGAAATGTCCAATTCTTTGTCTTAGACTAAGCACTAAATAAATGTGTTGAGTGAGTGAGAGAGTGAATTACATTTCATAATACTCTACAATCTGTGAAGAGCGTTCACAGGTATAAGTCATTTTATACTTGCAACATCTTTGGGAAAGGCAGGCATGGCAGTTGTTGTTATTTTCATTTTACAGATGAGAAAATCTGTAGTCAGAAATATTAATATAACGTAGCTAATAATTGGCAGAGCTGGGCTAATACATTTGTTCCAGCACCTACCACTCAACTGTACTTTTTTTTTTTTTTTTTTTTTTTTTTTTTAAGGTCTCAAGGTTCTCACTCAGGACTGTTATTCTCAATAAATTAGGCATTAGATTTTTTGACTGTTACCAATATCAAGTGTCACAAAAATAAAAGATGGAAAGGAATGAAGAGGAATGGCTAATGAAAATCCACCAAATAAATGGTAGAGTACTTAGCCATAGACAAAAAGCAGGAAAACCTCATGTGCCAATAATGTCTGCTGATGATACTTAACAAAGTCCCCCAGTCCCTGGGCTGTGGACCTGTACTGGTCTATGGCCTGTTAGGAACTGGGATACATAGCAGGAGGTGAGTGGCAGGCGAGTGGACATTACCACCTGAGCTCCACTTCCCATCAGATCAGCAGCAGCATTAGATTCTCATAGGAGCACAAACCCTACTGTGAACTGTGCATGAGAGATCTAGGTTGAGTGCTCCTTATGAGAGTCTAACTAATGCCTGATGATCTGAGGTGGAACAGTTTTGTCTTAAATCCATTCCCTCACCCTGCAACCCATCCGTGGAAAAACTGTCTTCCACGAAGCAGCCCCTGGGGCCAAAAAGGTTGGGGACGGCTGCTCAACATCACTTTGTCCCTTCCAAACTCTCTCCTCTGTGCAGGGATTGGAAGTCTGGAAATTACATTTCCTTTTACTAGGAGGGTTCAGGTTTTGATTTTATCAAGGAGAGATGCTTATACAAGATGTGGAATGTGGAAAAGAGAGAAAGACCGTCTTCTGGCTGCAGCTGTGGGCAGGCATATGGACATCTTCAGGCATACAATTTGTCCAAGGACTTTCAGGTAACCCCATGAGAATCACTTCCTCTGGTACCACAGTCAGCTAAGATCCTGGATAGAAGTTTCCTATGAAGCCTGCATTTCCTGAATTACAGAGTGCTAGCAGGTAGCAGTATCCCCCGATCTTCATACCACCTAGCCTTTCTGTTGATTGCATAAACTTCTAAATCCCTATTGTAAATCCCTTCTTGCTTTAAATACTTAGAGGAATTCTATTTTCTTGGCTTATATTCTGTACAGAGAACATACAAGTGTTGAAAAGGTATTGCAAGCTGAGCTCATGTAATTTGGAGGCAAATAGATCTATTTATCTCAACCACCTTTGGAGTATTTGTGCAATACTATATGGTCCTTTATTTAAGAATACAAAAAAAAAAAAAAGTAGATCAAAGATTTACAAATATTTTTACTCAAAGTGGTTTAAATATAACCCCCTCATGGTTTGATGCTGGTGGCTCGATACTTATTTAGTTACCCAGAAATTTTGGCTTTTCGTGACCCCATTCCTCCAAAGCACTGGCAGAAAGATGAAGTTTTACCATGGGTAGAATAGCGTTTCATAATGGCCATGTGCAGGAACAAAAGATTACTAAACTTGAAATTTCATGTGTAGTCATGTTCAGATGGGCTGCTGATAGATGGATTAAAAGAAATTCCGGTAACCCATGGGTTGATGGAAAGATATTCAAATGGACTGATGGAAGAGTGCTAACAATTTCCATGTATTTCTTTGGAAGTTTTTTTTCAAATAAGTAAAATGAAGTTCTTAATACCTGGAAAAAATTTCCAAACATTCTACTCGCTTTTCATTAATACTCTTATTGTCTTTTGCTTTTTAAACTTCTCTGGTTAATGCAGATAATAAAACTCCCTGTCAGCTGTCCAACTGTACTGATCACCTTTCTCACAAATGAGCATTTGCTATTCATTTGCTGCCTTGTGTTAATTTTCTGGATTAGACAGCATAGTTGAAAATGCAGGATAAACTGGCTTTGGTTCAGTTCTTAATACCTTGGTGAGGGAGGAGGGAGCTACTCACCTTTAGCTCAGGTCAATGGATTCTGCCTTTTATGGTGCTGGGCAGACTGAGTTACTCAATAACTATTGGGCATTTCAACTGCGTTTGCAAGGCACGTAGGCAGTTTTGCTGTTTCAGAAACTTATTCCCACACAAATGTTTGACACTGAATCAAACTTTGATGAGCCAAATTTCATTTTTCCAAACTCTAGGGAAGGGTAAACCTGGCTTTGTGTTCAGTTCACTGAATATCTCCAAAGCATTTTTCAAATATTCTGGGATTGGCCAAAACCAAGTCTACTTTGCCAAACATTTTACTTAATTTAATAGCAACCCCTCCATTTATATTTTAATGAAAATTTAATCCATATGTTTGATTCACTTTTTGCACTTAATCCATCAAAATAATTTGTAAGAGTTAGCTGAAGTCGAAGAGGCCTCCTATGCCATTTTTTTTTTCTTAAATAAGCCAGGATAACATTTTCTCCCCCCAGTGTTTTTCTTTTTTTTTTAAGCAACATTAGTTTAGAGAATTGGCAAGTTCTGTTGTCCCAGTCATTATCTGACTCAAACCTTATCTGTATTCTTTCTCTCACTCCCCCATCCACACCAGTTCCACTCTGAAGTGATGACTAATTGAAGTGGTCCATAAAGACATCGTCCATTTTGTTTTCCTATGCTGCCTGAAGAAGAAAAGAAGTAAAAGGGAGGACAAGAACAAAGAAAGACACTTTAGTTCAGTGGTCCCCAACCTTTTTGGCAATCAGGGACTGGTTTCGTGGAAGACAATTTTTCCACAGATGAGGGTGGGAGGGATAGTCTCCAGATGAAATTGTTCCACTTCAGATCATCAGGCATTAGATTCTCATAGAGTGACAGCCCAGTTCCCTCACAGGTGCAGTTCACAGTAGGGTTCCTGTTCCTGCGAAAATCTCATGCCACTGCTGATCTGATGGGGTTGGGGACGGGAGGTGGAGCTCAGGTGGTAATGCTTGCTCACTGGCTGCTCACCTCCTGCCGTGCAGCCTGGTTGCTAACAGGCACAGGTGGTTACCTGTCTGTGGCACTGTGGTTGGGGACACCTGCTCTAGCTTTTCCTTTGCTGGGGAGCCTAGTGACCTAGACTTAAGTTGTAATAACTTAAGTTTCTATGGCTATGGAATGGTTGAATGAAGAACCATCTTCCCACATTTATATGGTTTCATTCCAGGTTGAAAAAGAATAAAAGAGATGGTTAAAAGTTTCCCCTAAATATCATCTGTAGAGATAGTTTGGGGAAAAGCAAAGCAATCATCTGAAAGCAGGTGGATAATTTTTATTCACTTAAAGTTTAAGGTAAATTTGAACAGGAAGACACTTAGTTGGCTAATGGGAAAAGAGACTGTGGGTACAATTTATTGTTATATTTACTTTGCAGACTAGCTATGCTTCACTGGGCAACTGGCAACTCAGTGGTGGCTGAGGCAAGGGGGGCAGACTCAGAAAGGAGGGTCAGAGAGGGAGGTGGCAGCCTTGGCTGCTCTCTTCAATGAGGTAATCCTTCCTCCCCTGCTGCCCCTGCTGCCCCTGCGCCTGCTGCCAGTGCCCAAAGAGCTCCAGATGCAATTGATCTCATTATATATCAGACAGAATTGGCTTGAACAGCCTGTCTCTTTCCTGGTGATTAGGACATAGCATATTTTTCTTCCCCCTCTCCCCTCTGCCCTATCTTAGTCCCTTGGCCCAAGGTTCTTTTGTCTCTGGATTAATCTAGGGTTAATCTAAGTTTACTTACTTGCTGCAAGCCTGGGCTGGCAAGGTAGACATAATCTTCAAATAACTCTGAAAACCCTGCTCCCACTGTCAACGTGTGTTCTAATTTGTTTAACCTCTGTCTACTTGGACTCAAACCAACCCGAAGAAACTGGGCACATGGCTTAGTAGGATTAAATCAAAGATTAGTTCTGCCTCTTATCTAAGATGTAATTCTCATTTTGATGTCAACTTGCAAGGAGGCGTCTCAGTGCTTTATTTTCCTCGGACAGAGCAGGAGAGAAGGATCTTAGGACATAAAAGGAACTTTAAAAGACGGCTACTCTGTGCCTTTGCCTCCAATAAAGATTGCACTTAAAACATTTCCTTAATAGAGAGCTCTTTCTCTTCTTCAGGCTCTCTAGAGAGAGACTTACAAACTCCTTGCTAAGTGTTCTGTATCACTCTAATGTAGGGCAATTCTCTAATGAAGCTGATTAGGAGATTTCAGGAGTGAGGGTGGGCAAGTCGTGAGATGCCTCTGGTTCACAGGGGAGCTGAGAAGTCAAAAGGAGAGGCTGAAGACAATGTAGTGGTCTGCAAGTGAATCTTGTCCTTACTTGAACCCAGAAATAAACTCTAGTATGACTCTGAGATAGTGGCCTGCCCTGTGTGGGCCTTAGTTTCCTCATCCTGTATGGTAAAGGAAATTCCTCAAGTCTCTCACAGCTCTAAGATTCTTCTAGCTTGTGATTTAACTCATTTGGGAATTATTGTAAGGCTCAGAAGGAAAATGCAATCAGTGCCCACTGGCTATTTCATATATTCTCAGAATCTTCCTTATTTACAATATATCCACGAAGCTAGGACACAGACGTTCCTCTTCTGAAAAGGGACTTATGAAAGCGTCATTTTTAGAGTTACTAATAGAGTCTCCTAAACTTGCTACCATCAAAGACAAACACTGGCCCTGGGAAAACCAAACACAGAGACTGAGAATCTGCATATCCTCATGGGAGCAATGGCTTTGGTAGGCAAGCGCTAAGGGAAGCTGTGTCCACACCCTCCCAGGTGTCTCATAATGGGCTTCGTTACCAAGGCACTCTGCTCTCTCTCATTTCATCCTTCTCCCTTATTTTCTGTTTTGTTATAGATAATGAACTTCTAATAGACTCTAGCTTCCAAGGGAAAAGATAAAATAACCAGAAAAGACATGGTTTTTAAGTAAAAAAAAAAAAAAACCCTAATGTTTCAGGATTATTGATTTTAATGTTCCAGTGATATTACCATTGCTTGGCAGCATTTACTCAGGGATAGACACAGTTCCCACTCGGGCCTGGGAAATGCTGAGCAAGCCGCTTGCGGAGCAATTTTGAGATTATGAAGGGAAAGTACAGGTAAGGTGTAACTCAAAGCAGAGAAATAAACCTTAGTAAGACAGCATTCTATAAGGCACAAAAGACAACATTCTATAAGGCATAGTTTTGAAAAAGCTTGACATCTGGAAACCACTTAAATAGATTACGGATGTCAAACAAATTTTTAAAAAATCATGATGTTTTAAAAATAAAATATATTTTAAAGTTAATAAGAATAAGAATAGCTTTATGTCAATATCAGCTTGCTGGAGCTTTAGGCCCGATTTTACATCCAGGTGGCTTATCTTTTTCTTTTCCTTTCTATTTAATTAAAAAACCCTAATGCAAATTTGCAGATCCTTGAAAACGACAGCAAGGTAGTTCTTGGTATTTAGATTGAGCTATTATGGAACAGTTTCTTACTGAAGACTACTTTGAGTTTTCCATCACATGTTGATGGAAACGCAAAAGTAGGACAGTTGAATGTTAAATGACTTCACTTGGAAGATGGTGGTAAATGGATTCTGAATACACTCTTTGGTAGTATCAGTCTCTGTAAAGAATTTTTTCAAGTTCTATGGTAAAATTTGGATGTGTTTTTTGAAAAATATGCTCAATGATGTGCTCATAGATTTTTTTCTTTGTCGTGTGGAGAAAATGATCAAATACTGAAAAGAGTCAAACTCAGAAATTGAGCCATTTGAGTCACAGAAATTCTACTCTTTTATACACAGCATTAAAAACTGAAAATTTGACCCTAAAGTAATGGGTTCTACCATTAAGATGCTGCCTTTATCACTGATGCACACCATTCAAGGTCAAGGTCGTGCTGAAATGTTTTTATCTCATCTTTCACCTAAAAACTGCTACAGGATACTGTAATCTTGAACTTTCTTCCCAGTTCTTGCCTAAAGTCAGGTCTTGATTGTATTAACAATTTTCGCCAGGACCCTCAACGTGGAATCAAGAGCCAGAGGTGTGTTGTTGACCATTAGCTGCTCTCTATAAATAAGCCAGTGTGTGGACCTATATTCGGGTGCAACATCTTTTATTCATGGAACAAAACCATTCCTTGCTGTTCAGTCAGTTGGTATTTAATTATTGTTAGTCCAAGTGCATGTTTGTCAGTCTACAACATATAACTCTCCCTGAAAAGTGGTAATAAACAAAATCAAGCAAACAAACACTTTCTTCTGTAGCCTGGGTTTTCAATAATAAAAATCTAAAAATTTATCAAGTACTTGTTGCTTACAAATATACTGTGTATAAGCCAAGTCTTGTTTTAGGTTCATTCATAATTTTGTTTTACCAAATATATATGCATGTATTATATATATATTTGGTAAATATAATATATATGCATGTATTATATATATTTGGAAAATATATATATGCATGTATTATTTATATTTGGTAAATATATATTTATAATATGTATTTATATTTGGTATATGATATATATTATATTTATTTGGTAAATGTGTATTTATATATTTTTTGATACATGGTAATATATTTATGTATTATATATAATGTAAATATAATTTATATATAATATAAAATAATATATGGTTATATATATATATATATATAGGTTGGTGCAAATGTAATTGTGGTTTTGGATGATGAATTTTAACTAATTATAACTAGACTGAAATACATCTTTACTAATCCAAATAGAAACCATTACAATCAACATATTTTTGCCAATGAGAAACAAGTTTGTTTATTCCTGTAGCATGAAAATCCATGCTTTGGGATTCCATAAATTATTGGAAAGCATTTTCTGCATCCCGCTGGCTGTGGAAGCATTTTCCCTGCAAAAAGCTGTTGAGATGCTTGAAGTGGTAGTTGATTGGTGAGAGGTCAGGTGAATATGGTGGATGAAGCAAAACTTCATAGCCCAATTTGTTCAGCTTTGGAACCGCTGGTTGTATGACATGCAGTTGGGCGTTGTTGTGGAGAAGAATCGGGCCATTCCTGTTGACCTGTGCTGGCTGCGGGTGTTGCAGTTTTTGGCGCATCTCATTGATTTGCTGAGCATGCTTCTTAGATGTAATGGTTTCTCCAGGATTCAGAAAGCTGTAGTAGATTAGACCAACAGCAGACCACCAAGCAGTGACCATGACCTTTTTTTGGTCCAAGTTTGGCTTTGGGAAGTGCTTTGGAGCTTCTCTGTCCAACCATTGAGTGGTCATTGCCATTACACTTGTATAGGAATTTGCAAAAACTTGTCACTGAGAATAAAAATTCCCATCAACTTTGTAGCTGGTTGTATAAGCTTGGAAATAGGACTTTAGACCTCTATTTCTTCTGATGAGCACAACTTTTAAATAATATTGTCTGTCATTTTGATCTTTTCTCCATCTTTGACACTAAAAGTATCAATTTTTGGTTTGAAAATATGTTTGTACCTATCATAGAAAAAGTCGATTGGGCTGGGCACAGTGGCTCATGCCTGTAATCTCAGCATTTTAGTAGGCTGATGAGGGCGGGTCACCTGAGGTCAGGAGTTTGAGATCAGCCTGATCATTATGGAGAAACCCTGTCTCTACTAAAAAATACAAAAATTAGCCAGGTGTGGTGGTGCATGCCTGTAATCCCAGCTATTCAAGAGGCTGAGGCAGGAGAATCACTTGAACCTGAGAGGCAGAAGTGGCAGTGAGCCGAGATTGTGCCATTGCATTCCAGCCTGGGCAACAAGAGTGAAACTCCGTCTCAAAACAAAAAAAGAAAAAAAAAGAAAAAGAAAAACTCAATTTGTTACTGTGCTTGGTTATTTGCTTATAAAAGATCCAGTTCTGGTATTGATCTTCTATTCTTTTTCAAGAAAATATATATAACCCTTAACCAATGTGGCTTAAAAAATAAATCTGGAACTTCTTATTTGTAGTATAAAGGATGTTGGGAACTTACTAAATCTGTTGGGTTTAGATACTACAGCAATTTGATCCATGTATTAAAGAGTTTGGAAATGATTCTACACATTATGGGAATTTATTGATGTATTTAACTGGGTGAATAACTGCCAGTTAGGAATATTTATTTGGCATTAATGGGTAAGATGTCTTAGAAGGGTAAAATATTAGAGTCAGGGAGGCTAGTTAAGAACAATTGTAACTTATCAAGATATTCTTAGCCATTTATGGAGGAACTTGACTCCATAGAAGGAAAAGTTTTCAAATGAAAAATAGTTCATACACAAAGATGCTCAGCGTTCCCTACACGTATCTTGCTATTTCACATCCTTGTCTTTAGTTGATTTCATTCTCTGAAGCTAGAGAATTTTGCCCTACATTTCCACTTGAAGCTCTTTAATGTAGTTATATGTGTTGATTCTGGAGCTAGACAACCTGTGTTTAAACTTCAGCTCTGTCACTTAATGTGGGAACTCTTTTAAGACTCAGATTTGTGATCTCTAGAAATAAGGATAAAATAAGTGGTTTGGTTTTTAATGTTTACCTGAGATATTTACAAATCTTTTAGCATAGAGTCCAGTGTACAACATATATTCAGTAAGTTCTGGCCATTGTTACTATTGCAACCTCAGCCATTTTTCGGGATGAAACTCAAAATCTGTCACCCTGTGCAACCTCCTAGAATCCCCAAAGTCAGAATTTTCTTTTTTTCCAAGTACTTCCTACATTACTTTATGAAAACAATCTACATAATACATGAATATATGCCCACTGGAAAAAATAGTTAAATAATTCACAGCATTTAGAGTAAAAAGTAAACATTTCTCAGTTAACAGTTTGGTGTCTTTTTAGACCTTTAGCTATGATACATGTATATAAATTACTTTTATCTTCTAACAATTTCAACTCATAGCAAATTTTACGTTTTATTCCGTAGCATAGTTATTTTTGTGTCCATTTTTCTATATAGTATAGCCAAATTCTAAATTTCCTTCAGGTTAGGGAAGGTGCTTTTTCATTTTTGTATCAAGATCTTCTTGGCAAACAACGGCCACTCAAGAATAAGTGTTGAATGAATGAGTAACTATCCCCCTATTGCAATCAGAAAATTAAATTTAAGCCTCATCTAATCCTACTTTTTCCATGATATTTTCCCATACTCTTCCTCTGATATCCTGTAACACCTACCTGTTCCTGAGATTTTGCTGTTAACCACAAGTTGCCTGGTATCATGATTTGGTTCATGTGGGTTTAAAATCTCATCTATCCCATTTGACAGGAAGATTCTTGGTGATTTGAACCATGTTTACAAGGACAGGGCCCTACATGTAACAGACACTCCATAAGTGCTTCTAGAATTTAACTAGAATTGAAGAGTTGAAACTTGTACCACCAGTAGCAAGTTGAAGAGTGGGAAAAAAGAAACCCTACTCATGTTCTGTGTTACCCTAAATAATTTAGAGTCTTAATTTTAAATGTGTAATGACACAAAAATAAATAACACAGATGTATGAACCTTCTAAAAAATCCCCTTTACTTCTCCATAAAGGCTCAGAGACAGACAAGCAGCACACGGAGGAGATAAAATTAGAGAGAGTTACAAAGCATGAGTGCACAGGTGCTTGTTTGTATTATTTCAGTTTGCACATGCCATCTTTGTGTTTGTCAACTCCCATGAAATTGAACCAGGCATGACGCTGAAAACAAAGACTGATGGTGAAACCACTTATTTCCATGAAGCTTCCATTGAAAGAAGCTGCTTTTTTTTCTTTCAAAGTAGTCACATTAGGGATGCAGTGCTTATTTTAAGCATACAGAGATTATTTCACACATATTTAGACTAAAAAAAAAAAAGCAATTTATAGACTACACAAATACAACACATTCCTTGCCCTGTAGTCCCCTCTTGCTGCTGATGGAAAATTTTGTTACCCAGTTGTATCACCCATCTAATTTAAGGCTTATTTTCAAAACCTTTTCAACACTCCAATAAAATTACACATCCTCCAAGAATTGTGACAATTCTAGTTATATTACTAATATCATTTGCTGAATACTTGCTGGGTATAAGCACTGTGCTAAGAACTATTGATAGATTTTCTCATTTGATCCTCATGAAAACCCACTGAGGCAGATACTGTTGTTATCACCATTTTGCCATGAGGAAATTTAAGCACAAAGAAGTTAAGTAATTTGCCTAAAGTGATTTACTGCCTTTGAGGATGTTCAGAAGAAAATGTTGCAGATGCTGAAGGCAATTGCAAAAGTCATCTTCAGACAATGACATTATTAGGGGATGTTTACAGCTTTGTGGGTAAATGTATGTTGATTGACTATTACATGTTATGATTAATAAAAATGAGCCAATTAGTTAAAGATTGCCTAATAATTTGTTTTGTTGTTGTTGTTGACTCAGTGTTTTGAAACACAGGCTACCTGGGGCCATAAAGTTAGTCCGTGGGTTGCTGAGCAATGACTTAGCACTTTGGTAGGCCAAGGCGGGTGGATCACTTGAGGCCAGGAGTTCAAGACCAGCCTGGCCAACATAGCAAAAGACTGCCCCTACCAAAATTACAAAAATTAGCTGGACACGGTGGTACACACCTGTAATCCAGCTACTTGGGAGGCCGAGGCATGAGAATCACTTGAACGTGGGAGGCAAAAGTTGCAGTCAGCTGAGATCGCACCACTGTACTCCAGCCTGGGCGACAGAGTGAGATGCTGTTTCAAAAAGGAAAAAAACGGTAGTCCATGGGAGAGAAAACATTGCCTGGTACATAGTACTGGCTCAATAAAATTGTATCAGGTGAAGAAATGAAACATGATCAGTTTTTAAATAAACATTCTTGACCTTCAAAAATGCAATGGAAATTTTTCTTCAAACAAAAATCTTAGTTTAAATACAAATTGTACAACAGGGAAATGTAGACTGGCTTTCACTAAAGGCGGGGTTTGTCTGGAGGGGATGGGCTGTCTGTGCCTTCTTTGGCCTCATGGAAGCTTTTCAGGTAACTATGTGGAATCTTAAGGCTTCATTAACTGTTTTAAAATTACTGCCCTAAACGATGCCATCCCCTGATCTCTGCTTTTTACCTGATCCCTATCATCCATTTTAGTTGGATCTGTTTGGTTGAATAAAGTAATTTTTGTTGTATAGATGGATAGACAATGATGACAGGAAGAGGAAAAGATACCGTGCTGGTTTCCTAGGCTCCTCCAACCACAAACTAGAAGGCCCAGATCAAGCTGCTGGCAAGGTTGGTTTCTTCTGAGGACAGAGAGAATAGGTCCCATGCCCTTCACGTAGCTTCTGGTGGTTTTCTGGCACTCTTTGCTGTTCCTTGGCTTATAGAAGCATCACCTTGATCTCTGTCTTCATCTTCACATGGTATTCTTCCTGCTTGTATGCGTGTGTCTCCAAATTTTCCCTTATTATAGGGACAACAGTCATATTGAATTAGAGCTCAACCTAATAACCTCATTGTAACTTAATTATGTCTGTAAAGATTTGACCTCCAAACAAGGTCACCTTCTAAGGAACTGAGAATTCAGGCTTCCAAGCAGGAATTTTTTGGGAACACAATTCAATCCATAACAGATACCTTTCATAATGAGAGGAGGCAAGTGGGATTCATGGTTTTCTTCACTGGTCAATAATTAGAACTCATAGAAGCCTGAGAAATGAGCATCAAAATGAATTAAGCAGTAGAAACTAGATTATCAGAGGCATTTATAAAATAGTGATTGAGAATACAGGCTATGGTGTCACAGTGCCGACTGCATTCCTGATCTCACCATCTACTACCCAAGCAGTCTTGGGAAAGGTATTTAACCTCTTTGTATCTCAGCTTTCTCATCTGTAAAATTAGAATGATAACAGCACATACTTTGTAGGACTGTTGTGAGTATTCAGTAAGTTAATACATATTGAGCACATAGGGCCAGGACCAAGGTAAACACTTGAAGTTTAGCTACATTATTTATTCTAGCTCATTTTCAGGATGATTACATAGCAGTAGAACTACACCATAGACATACTACCTACAGAGTGTGCTCTTACTTAGGGAAGGCCAAGGACTGCCTACCTAACCTTAGCCTTTGCATGGTGTAATGTGTAGTTCACAACGTAGGTGATATGTCTCAGATACGTTCTTAGTACTTAGGATAATTTGGGTGCAGACATTCACCTTCTTTTCTCTGTGGTAGTGGTGTTGTGAGAAGCTCATCATAAAGGGGAGAGACCCTCAAGTTAGTCCCTTTCCTGTCCTAAGCAAGTTGCCTCTCTACCATATCACTGTGGCTAGGTAAGAATCTGAGTCTGACAGAAGGACAGACTGACTCTGACCTTCCTTCACATGAATCTAAAGCACAGCAGTAAGAGAATGGCTTGTGCAGCAGTGGGGGAGAAGAATTTCAGCATCAGTGGACAGGGTGGATTGTGCTTTCAAACAATCCAGGAGTGATACAGTGTCATCTAAACTGAGTTTTCTGCCATGTCTACACTAAGAAAGGAATTGATCACTTGGCTATTTAAGGTGGGTAATTGTCATGACCAGTAATTTTTCAATGGTGGGGGGGCGGGGGTGGATTTTTTTTTTTTTTTTTTTGAGAAAAATCTTGCTCTATTGCTCAGGCTAGAGTGCAATGGTGCAATCTCAGCTCACTGCAACCTCCACCTTCTGGGTTCAAGCAATTCTCCTGCCTCAGCCTCCTGAGTGGCTGGGATTACAGGCACCCGCCACCATGCCCAGCTAACTTTTTGTATCTTTAGTAGAGATATGGTTTCACCATGTTGGCCAGGCTGGTCTCGAACCCCTGACTTCGTGATCTGCCCGCTTTTGCTTCCCAAAGTGCTGGGATTACAGGCATGAGCCACCACACCTGGCCAGTGTGGTGGGGGAGGGGGGGGGATTTTAAAACACCCTATTTCACCATTTATGCAATGACTCTGGTTAGTCGCTATCTTAGTATATATGATATTTTGAATATTTCTTATAGCATAAGCATTTTTCCATTTAGATTCTTTTCAACTATAATTTTAATGGCCTCATAAAATCCCCCAAATGACACATTATAATTGACTTAACTATTCCCTTATTGGACATTTGGATAGTTTTATTTTTGTAATTACAAATAATGCCATGATACAATGTCTTGGTAAATAATTTTTTCCCCATATTTTCGATTGTTTCCTTAGGACAGGTTCCCAGAAGTAAAATTACTGAATAAAAAACTAAATACATTATGCTTCTTAGTACCTATTGCCAAATTGCTTTCCTAAAGAGCTGTACCAGTTACAATCCTGACAGCTATAGAAACGGGTGCAACTATTACTGTATCTTCTCCAGCACTGGATAGCTTATAATTTTTGTTTTGATAACTTTCCCAGTAGTCTCTTATTTTTAATTTTTACCTTATTGCTAGTGAGATTGACCATCTTTCTAGATTTTTTGTAGTTTTTTTTTTCTATAATGGATGGTCTTTTCCTTTGTCCATTGAGATAGCTTAGTATCTCTTGTAACAATTGGTTTAAACTCTTTTTTACACTAAAAACATTAACTCTGTATGTTACATACATTACAAATTTATTTTATCTCAAGATTTTTTTAACACATTTGTTTTTTATTCATTTATTGTCATTAGGATTTAGTAGTAAGTGTGATGAATTTTCCCTTTTCAAACATCTTCTAATGCTTTTAAGCTTACAAAGTCATCTTCTCGTCAGATGTTTGATAGCTATATGATTTCATTTTTTCTATGATTTGAATGTTTTAAGCAGTTCATTCTTAATGTATCTGAAATTTATTTTGGTCTATTCTTTAAGAAAGGATTTTTAAAAAATAAGCTTAAGTGATCCTTTCTTGATTTAGAATTTCCTTTCAGAAAAAGTAACTTTAAGGTGAGTTACTAAGTATAAGACTACCTAGTGGAAAGTTAGTGGGATGAGATCTTTTAAGTTTGTAATAATTGGGAGGAGGATATTAAGGGAATAAAGGAGTTTTGTGGGGAGGACTGTGAAACTGAAGTCTGAAACTTGATTAAAGGCAGGAAGATGGACAAAATAGATACTTTTTGCCCTATTTATTTGCAGAATGCCAACATGCCTAGATTGTTTATTGAAATGTTTCTTTGTAAGATCAGAGAGTAATCAGAATGATCAATCTTTGCTGATATTGTTATGCATTATCAGCACATTCCAAAATAATAAAAGAGAAAATTTGGAAATTATTCATCTATTCTTTAATTTGCTTAATAAACATTTACTGGACACATGGACATGCCAAGCCCTATGCTAAGTGCTCAGGATAAAACTATTGAGACTGAAGAGTCTGCACCTTCATACTTGTAACCTCTTGGCAAAAGACTTCATATTCAACATATTCAAGATCCTTCCAATATGGCCCCATACTTCTAGTCTTACTTCCTATTCTTTTCATAAATATACATCTATTTTAATTAAACTAGACTCTGTTATTCCTGAGCACCTCTAGTATTCTGGCCTCTGTCCCTTTATTCACAGCATCCCCTTCTCTTTAGACACCCTTCACCTTAAATCTCTATTTTGCAGGACTTGAGTACCACTTCTGCTCAAAGCCTTTGCTCATATTCTGAAACAGATATGATCAATCCCTTCCTACTATTGCCCTCTCATGGAACTTTGCTCTCTTTGATGAAACCTACTAGGACCTAGCTGATTATTTGTCAGTCATTCCCCTCATTTCTTTGTTATTAGACTATAAACTTCCAAGAGTAAAGATAACCACTTCTTTTATTTGTCTAATCCTCATAGTTCCAAGTATGATACTATATGACATGTTTAGGCCAATGGGACATGGATGGAAGTGATGTGTGTCCTAGAAGAGGGTGTGTTTCAGATGGTAGAGCTACAAGGTGTGAGTGTTCATCAGTTAAGTCCTGATGTGACTGTGGAACACATGCCCCTGGCAGCATATGCTGGATAGGTAGTTTAAGCAAGACATAAACTTTTGTTTTTTTAGCAACCAATATTTTGGAATTGTTACTGAAGCATAGTCTCTAATACTGGGGAGAATAATATTTTTCTGTAAATAACCAGATAGTAAATATTTTCTCAGCCATGGACAGTACATAAACATCCATGTGTGGCCATGTTTCAATAAAACTTTATAAAAACAGACATAAGCTGGATTTGGCCTGTGAATGTAGGTTGTAAATGCTTGATCTATCATAGTCTGATGATGTATCTTCAAAGTATTACTGTTCTTTGCTCTAAAAGCTCATTAAAATGACTTTTTTAAGTGAAACTTAAGAAACATTCCCTTTCAAAGTTATGAACAAAATAAAGAAGTCCCCTATCACTTTAATAATTTAATGGTCACTGCTCCAGAAGTACAAATGGATGCAAATGAACAAGAGAAAAAAATCCAAAAGGTTCAACTTAAAAATTATCATAAAACATGACAATTTAGAAAGATGTCTGTGTATAACATTAGTATGTAAAATCAGTAGTGTTTCTGTATGTGAACAGTAATTCTCTACAAGGTATAATGGCAAAAAGTACAATTTATAACACAAACATAAAAATTTAGTAATAAATGTAGTAAGAAATGTTTAAGATGAATGCAAATAAAAATTTGTAATCCTAAAGATAAACATGAAAGAAAACTTGAATGGAATGAAAAGAATACCATGTTTGTCCATGGAAAGGCTCATTGAAGATAATTTTCTCATAATCTATAAACCCTATTCATACCAACAAAAAGAAAGAATACTTACATTCAATCTTTTCATTTGGTAATAAAATTTATTTAGTTCAAAAAATCTTTTTTAAAAATGTTATAACAACATTCTTCTCACCTGGTTCTTAATTCATATAGCACCCTAACCAACATAATTCATTTATTCACCTATTATTCATTTTTAGTGTGTCCTTCTAGTATCTCTTTATATAAGTAACTATTAATACATATTCAGTATTTATATTCTCCTACTCTTACCCCAAAGTTATCATTCTTATACACTGTTTTCTATCTTATTCTTTTTATTTAATATATCCTGGAAATATTTCTATATCAATACACAGCCTCCTCACTTTTTAAGCTTCATAGTATTCCTCTGAGTTGATGTGCTGTTGCTTATTTAATCTGTCATAGCTATTCTTGGGTAATTTTGCTATTACAATGCTGCAAAAATAATAGTGAATATAAAATTTTCACTGTACTGATGTATCTATAGAATAAATTCTCCAGCGTCAGATTGTTGGGTCAAGATGTCTATATATTCATATACTTTTGTACATTTTAGTAGATATTGCCAACAGAATGACTTTTTAAACATTTTTTTGCCACTCTAATCTGTTAAAAAATGCAACTTAGTGTAGTGATAGTGTGCATTCCTTTAACTGACATTGAATAGCTTTTCATTTTCAAATGTTTTTGTATTTCATATTCTGTGAACTTCCATTCATATTATTTGCCAATTTTTCTGTTCAACGGTTTTGTCATCAATTTCTAGGGCTCTTCAAACAGTTGAGACATTGGCACTTTTTTATGATACATGTTGTAATTGCTTTTTTTCTAATTTTTATCTTTTGAAATTGTTCGTGATAACTTTGCCATGCAGAGGGTTTTAAAAATGTACTTACATTTATCTGTCCCTTTTTTATGGCTTTGGAATTTGTGCAATAATGTGAAAGGAAATTCCCACTTCAAAATTAAAAAGAAATTCACTCATTTTTTTCTAGTACTCTTATGGTTTAAAATTGTAAGTAGTTGACATCACATTTTTTTTTTCTAGATTGTGACTTTATTCTCTTTACACCATTAATTTAAAATGTTGTTTGTATCATATACTAAATTTCTACATGGATTTGGGCTATTTTTTTACTTTCTATTCTGTTCCACTTATCTATCTGTTCACAACCAGTATCACACAGTTTGAGTTATCATTGCTTTATCATGTGTTTTAATATTCACTTGGGTTTGTTACCCTTTCATTGCTACTCCTCCTCCTCAGAGTTTTTGCTGGCATTTCTGCTAATTTTTTTTCACATGAGATTTAAAATCAGTCTATCTAGTTTGAAACAAGAAAATGTTGATATGTTATAATAAAAACTTGTTGATATGTTATAAATTAATGTTGTATCATTAATTTATAAAATAACTCGACATTGTTATCTTTTTTCTCAGAAAGTGTTGTTTTTTAACTTGTTCCAATGTTATTTTGTACCTTTTATAGGTATTAAATTTCTTTTATTTTTCCTCCCATGGATTTTGGAAAATTCCATTTTCTCACAGGTATTTTTTTGTGGTAATAATTGCTATTGCAAACAGAGCCTTCTGTTCCAATATATCTTCTGATTATTCATACATAGGAAATCAATTTATTTATACATTTTAATTTAATGAATTTTCTAATTGTTTGTAGTAGTTTTTCAATTGATTCATTTTATTCTTTTGGGGTTTCCAGGGATACAGTTTTATCCCCTTGTATATAATTTTTATGGAATTTATTACTTTTCCTTAGATAATTGCATTGTGCTAGTGGTGATAATGGGCATCCTTTATTGTTCTTAACCAGGATGGAAATGCAGGCAGTTTTCCCCAAAGAACCTGACATGGCTCTGGGGCTAAAATACACACATATTTTGTAATGTTTAGGCTGTCTTCACTGATGATTTTTTTAGAAGTATTTTGTTTAAAATGATATATTTAGAAGTTCAAGAGAACTAACTAAATAAAAGACTAGTTCAGTAGTGTGATTTAAAATTAACATATAGATAGATGTTAACAGGCCATGTAATAAAATAAATTGTAAATAACTGTAGAAAACAGAGAGCAAAAAATAAAATAGCAATGATAGTATTAAAGGTAAACACATCTACCATATCAATAAATGTAAGCAAGCTTGACCTATTAATTGAAAAATATTATTATTAAATAACAAAACCCAATTTGATATTATGTAGAGGAGAAACAGCTAAAACAATCACTAAAATAGTGAGCAAAGGGATACCATAATGGAGCAAATTAGAAGAATAATAAAAGCTGTGGTCCTGATATTAATTTCAGACAATGTGGAATTTAGGAACCCAAGTCATTTCGTAGAAGAAGGCCACTTAATGCTGCAAAATGCAATTCACAAGAAGATATCAGCTAGAAAAATTTATCTCTAATTAACACATCAACAGCATTAATGACACAGAAATAACAGGGAATACAAGGAAAAAGGACTAAAACAAGAGGGAAAAAGTAAGGATAAAAAAGACCAATGTAACACAAATAATATGGTAAATAAGACCTATATGTAGGAATCAATGATTGGGAATATAGCTTCTTTTTAAATGCCCATGGAATATTGATGAAAATTTCACAAACAGTAATTTCATATTAATTAGATATTAGTTTTGATAAGTTTTTCAAATTAGAATATTACAATTAACACTTTCCGATTATAATTCCTTAAAACTAGATCTTAATAATATCTAGAAACAAAGACACTGTTATCTGTTCTGTAGAAGATTTCTAACAAAGTTGGAGCCTCCAAGGATTATTCAGTTTAGTGAAATTCTTGCTTCTCAGAAAGTCTATAGATTGACAATTTCTTTGTTCAAAAGTTTTTTTATCAGAGTGGTTTCATGCAGGTGTGCTCAGTCAGTTTTTGATATGCAATTTAACTGAAAAGAATATTCTTTCTCATACAATTGAAATGAACATAGATTGATACTAATATTAAGAGTGGAAAGAAGTTGCTAGAGACTTATTTATCTATTTTTAGGGGCAGTGAGCCTATTTCCTCAATCTGGTACTTTTGCTATTATCATTAAGTGCCTGATCTTTAGTGGATAAGTAAGGAGTGTGTGCTTGATCTTTAGTGGATGATGAGAAGTAGGGAGTGTATGAGAATGACAAAAAGATTAACACACACGTTGGTAATGGGTTTACCTATTTGTGATCTTGCAGCCAGCTTAGATGGCTGCAGATATAACATAAACTTTGTTGATTTTTCAAGAGTCTGAAATAAATTAAACACTTCCCATGGAGGGTGTGATCAATACTTTTAAAACTTTTCAACTATATATAAAGTATGGAGCAAAGTCAGAACTTCTCTTTTCTTTTTTGGGAATCATCTAAAAGCAACAAAGATCATGAGCAACAAAAACAAAAGCTCCATTGCAATTAAATAAAAAGGCATCTGAAACCCAAAACCATAAAATAAGAGGTAGCACTGCCAAAAAACAGTGAAGTTCAAACAGAAGTTAAAGGAAACACAGAGAAAAGATGCTTTGAGCTGTGTATTTCACAAAAAGTTAGCAAAGCACACATCTTTAAAATAAGTGGGATAGCCTGAGGTATAAACCAATAATTATCTGTAACAATGGTGATAGGGTGAGGAGGCTGGCAGATAAAGATTTCCTGATTACATGTGGAATGAGATATTGAGAAGCTGAGAAGTCAAGATTGAAAAAGGAATCAAATAAGTCATATTTACCATAGGTGATCTATTGTTGAGACTGGAAAGAAGCCGTTCTTGGTTTATTTGATAAGTAATACAGTATGATTTTTTTTTTGTTAGTTAAGATGAAGAAATGATTTAACAATCACATTCATATACACAGCCCTGTGTTGTGAGAATTATTTACCTTGGAACAAGGTTAATATTCCTTAAACACACTGCCTATGAATGGCTGATCCAAGAATTACTCATCTTACCCAAAGGTGAATTGCAGTAATAATAATAATAATAAATAATACTAGAGAAATCACCACAGGATCTATATAGATATACAACAAGGAAAACAGTTGGAAAGAAACAAGAAAAAGTAACGTTGGATGGGAAAAATATTTGTCGTTAAAATAGTATTATAGTACTGATTAAAACTGTGATTCAGCATGTTGCTATAAAGTAAAGGAAGATGATAGACATGGAAGAAAGCAAAGGAGATCCAAAATATGTACAATTGATGCCCCTAAAGTAGAGAACAAGATAAAAATATAATTCAAGAAAACTTTCAAGACCGGATTCCAGAAATTATAAGGGCGTGTTTCAGGAAAAAATTGGTATAGACAATCGTACCAAAATCTCCTTACAAAGTTTCTATATTTAAAGCTAAAGAATTTTGGGGGCACCTAGGTAGAAAGATAAAGTCACTATAGGAAGATAAAACAATGGTGACCTTAGACGACTTCACCATTTATGATAGGAAAAATAAGTGGGGAAAACAACTTCCTCCTAAGAATCACTAGGCTTGATGGAGTCAGGGGAATTCTACAAAACCTTTAAGGGTTGGAGAACTGCAATATAATTTAAACTGTTTTTATACACACGCACACACACACAGAGACACACAACACACATTTCCAAAACATTTTAGAATGAAACTGCACTGATTTCAAAATCCAGCAAAGATTGAACCACAAATTTGGACTATCAATTTCATTTATGAATATTGATATAAAATCCCAAATAAAAAACTAGCAAACAGCATTCAGCAGCATATTAAAAAATTAATACATTCTGGATGTGGTGGCTCATGCCTATAATCCCATATATGCATATGTGTATATATATACATATATATTGTGTGTGTATATACATATGTGTATATTTACATATATATACATGTAAAGACATACTTTGTATATATGTCATACTTTATATGTGTATATATGTGTGCATATATACATATGTATATACACATGTATACAAAGACATACTTTATATGTATATATATGCACATATATACACATATGTGTATATGTATATGTATATATATACAAATAAAATATATATATATATATATATATATATATATATATACATACTTTAAGTTCTGGAATACATGTGCAGAACGTGAAAGTTTGTTACATAGATATACATGTGCCATGGTGGTTTGCAGCACCCATCGACCTGTCATCTACATTAGGTATTTCTCCTACTGCTATCTCTCCCCTACCTCCCCTCACCCCCCAACAGACCCCGGTGTGTGATGTTCCCCTCCCTGTGTCCATGTGCTCTTATTGTTTGACTCCCACTTATGAGTGGGAACATGCAGTGTTTGGTTTTCCATTCTTGTGTCAGTTTGCTGAGAATGATGGTTTACAGCTTCATCCATGTCCCTGTATAGGACATGAACTCATCCTTTTCTTATGGTTGCATAGTATTCCATTGTGTCTATTTGATTCTACCCTCTTTTCTACTTTATTAGTCTGCCTAGCCATCTAGCTATTTTGTTGATCATTTCAGAAAAACCAACTCCTAGATTCATTGATGTTTTTGAAGGGTTTTTCATGTCTGCATCTCCTTTAGTTCTGCTCTGATCTTAGTTATTTCTTGTCTTCTACTTGCTTTTAAATTTGTTTGCTCTTGCTTCTCTAGTTCTTTTAATTGTGTTTTTAGGATGTCGACTTCAGATCTTTCCTGCTTTCTCTTGTGGGCATTTAGTGCTATAAATTTCCCTCTAAACACTGCTTTAGCTGTGTTTCAGAGATTCTGGTACATTGTGTCTTTGTTCTCATTGGTTTCAAGGAACTTATTTGTTTCTGCCTTAATTTCATTATTTACCCAGTAGTCATTCCAGGGCAAGTTGTTTAGTTTCCATGTAGTTGTGCAGTTTTGACTGAGTTTGTTAATTCTGAGTTCTAATTTTATTGCACTGTGGTCTGAGAGACTGTTTGTTATGATTTCCATTCTTTTGCATTTGCTGAGGAGTGTTTTACTTCCAATTATGTAGTTAATTTTAGAATAAGTGCAAAGTGGTGCTGAGAAGAATGTATATTCTGTTGATTTGGGGTAAAGAGTTCTGTAGATGTTTATTAGGCTCTCTTGGTCCAGAACTGAGTTCAAGTCCTGAATATCCTTGTTAATTTTCTGCCTCATTGATCTGTATAATATTGATAGTGAGTTGTTAAAGTCTCCCACTGTTATTGTGTGGGAGTCTCTAAGAACTTGCTTTATGAATCTGGATGCTCCTGTATTGGTGGCATATATATTTAGGATAGTTAGCTCTTCTTGTTGCATTGATCCCTTTACCATTATGTAATACCCTTTGTCTCTTTTGATCTTTGTTGGTATAAAGTCTGTTTTATCAGAGACTAGGATTGCAACACCTGCTTTTTAAAATTTTTTTATTTTTTGCTTTCCATTTGCTTGGTAAATATTTTTCCATCTCTTTATTTTGAGCCTGTGTGTGTCTTTGCATGTGAGATGGGTCTCCTGAATATAGCACACAATGGGTCATGACTCTTCATTTAATTTGCCAGTCTGTGTCTTTTAATTGAGGCATTTAGCCCATTTACATTTAAGGTTAATATTGTTATGTGTAAATTTGATCCTGTCATGATGCTAGCTGGTTATTTTGCCCATCAGTTGATGCAGTTTCTTCATTGTGTCGGTGGTCTTTACAGTTTGGTACATTTTTGCAGTGGCTGGTACTGGTTGTTCCTTTCCATATTTAGTGCTTCCTTCAGGAGCTCCTGTAAGGCAGGCCTGGTGGTGAAAAAATCTCTCAGCGTTTGCTTGTCTGTAAGGGATTTTATTTCTCCTTCACTTATGAAGCTTAGTTTGGCTAGATATGAAATTCTGGGTTGAATATTCTTTTCTTTAAGAATGTTGAATATTGACCCCCACTCTCTTCTGGCTTGTAGGATTTCTGCAGAGAGATTCACTGTTAGTCTGATGGACTTCCCTTTGTGATTAACCAGACCTTTCTCTCTGTCTGCCCTTCACATTTTTGCCTTCATTTCAACCTTGGTGAATCTGATGATTATGTGTCTTGGGGTTGCTCTTCTTGAGGAGTATTTTTTTGTGGTGTTCTCTGTATTTCCTGCATTTGAATGTTGGCCTGCCTTGCTACTTTGTATAATTTCTCCTGGATAATATCCTGAAGTATGTTTTACAACTTGGTTCCATTCTTTTCATCACTTTCAGGTACACCAATCAAACATAGATTTGTTTATTTCACGTAGTCCTATATTTCTTGGAGTTCCTTTTCATTCTTTTTTTCTCTAGTCTTGTCTTCTCCTTTATTTCATTAAGTTGATCTTCAGTCTCTGATAGTCTTTCTTCTGCTTAATCAGTTCGGCTATTGATACTTGTGTATGCTTCACGAAGTTCTTGTGCTGTGTTTTTCAGCTCCATCAGGTCATTTATGTTCTTCTCTAAACTGGTTATTCTAGTTAGCAATTCATCTAATCTTTTTTCAAGGTTCTTACTTCCTTGCACTAGGTTAGAACATGCTCCTTTAGCTCGGAGGAGTTTGTTATTACCCACCTTCTGAAGCCTACTTCTGTCAATTCGTCAAGCTTATTCCCCATCCCGTTTTATTCCCTTGCTGGTGAGGAGTTGTGATCCTTTGGAGGAGAAGAGGCATTCTGTTCTTGGAATTTTCAGCCTTTTTGAGCTGGTTTTCCTCATCTTCTTGGATTTATCTACCTTTGGTCTTTGATGTTGGTGACCTTCGGATGGGATGTCTATGTGGACATCCTTTTTGTTGATGTTGATGCTATTCCTTTCTGTTTGTTAGTTTTCCTTTTAACAGTCAGGCCTGTCTGCTGCAAGTCTGCTGGAGGTTGCTAGAGGTCCACTCCAGACCCTGTTTTCCTGGGTATCACCAGTGGAGACTGCAGAACAGCAATGATTGCTGCCTGTTTCTTCCTCTGGAAGCTTTGTCTCAGAGGGGAACCTGATGGATTCCAGCTGGAGCTCTCCTTTTTGAGATGTCTCTTAACCCCTGCTGGGAGGTGTCTCCCATTCAGGAGGCACAGGGATCAGGGACCCACTTAAGAAGGCAGTCTGTCCCTTAGCAGAGCTTGAACACTGTGCTGGGAGATCCACTGCTCTCTTCGGAGCCAGCAGGCAGGGACGTTTAAGTCTGCTGATGCTGCACCCATAGCAGCACCTTCCCCCAGGTGCTCTGTCCTAGGGAGATGAGGATTTTATCTATAAGCCCCTGACTGGGGATACTGGATGTTTTCTCAGAGATTCCCTTCCCAGAGAGAAGGAGTCTAGAGAGGCAATCTGGCAACAGTGACTTTGCTGAGCTATGGTGGTCTCCACCTACCTCGAACTTCCTGTAGGCTTTGTTTATACTGTGAGGGAAAACTGCCTACTCAAGCCTCAGTAATGGTGGATGCTCCTCCCCCACACCAAGCTCAAGTTTCCCAGGCCAACTTCAGACTGCTGTGCTGGCAGAGAGAATTTCATATCAGTGGATCTTAGCTTGCTGGGCTCCATGGGAGCTAGACCATCTGGCTCCCTGGCTTAAGCCCCCTTTCCAGGGGGAGTGAACTGTTCTGTCTCAGTGGCATTTCAGGTGCCACTGGGGTGTGAAATAAACTCCTACAGCTGGCTCGATGTCTGCCCAAATGGCCACCCAGTTTTGTGCTTGAAACCCAGGACCCTGGTGGCATAGGCACCAGAGGGAATCTTAATCTTCTGGTCTGTGGGTTGTGGAGACCATGGGAAAAGTGTAGTATCTGGGATGGAGTGCACCATTCCTCATGGCTTAGTCTCCCACGGCTTCCCTTGGCTAGGGGAGGGAGTTTTCTGACCACTTGTGCTTCCTGGGTGAGGTGATGCCCCACCCTGCTTCACCTTGCCCTTTGTGGGCTGTACCCACTGTCTAACCAGTCCCAGTGAAATGTGCCAGGTACCTCAGTTAGAAATGCAGAAATCACCCACCTTCTGTGTGGATCTCCCTGGGAGCTGCAGACTGGAGCTGTTCCTACTTGGCTGTCTTGCCAGCCACCCAATGCTTGCTCTTATTTAGCAAGTTCTAAGAGATTCTAGTCAATGCAATTAGGTTAAAACAACTGGAAAGAGAATATGCATGATTTATATAAAGAAAAAATGTAAATGCTAGTAAAAGACTAGCACTGAAGACTAGTAAAAATTAGACTTAGGAATGAAAAGGTATACTGTAATTGATTTTGAATAGAGGGAATCAAAATCAGAAATATGTCAATCTTCTGTAGTCTATGAACTTTAAATGATCTGAATAAAATATCAAAAGGATTTATTCTGTGGAATCATACAAACTGGTTCTGAAGCTCAAATAGAAAAATAAGTAAACAAGGAGAGCCAGAAAAAATTTTGATGAAAAAAGATCAAAGGAGGGGGAAATTAGCCCTACTAGCTATGGACTCTTGTTATAAAGCTATAACAGTGAGAATATTCTGGAATAGTTACATGAATAGACAGGCAGATCAGTAGAAGAGAGCAGAAGTTTAGTAATAGATCCGGATACATATGAGAATCTAGCCTATGATAAAGCTGGCATTTCAAATCAATGGAGAAAAGATGGATTATTCAATAAATGCTATTGGAACAATTGAGTAGCCATCTGGGAAAAATTTGAGTAATTAGCATGCTACAGCAAAATATATTCTCAATTGATTAAAGGTTTGAGCATAAAATGTAAAACCATAAACATGCCTTAGCAATCTCTGGAGAATTAGTTTTTATTGCCATGAGATGGGGAAGATCTAAGTCTAACACAAAACTCAGTAGTCAAGATGAAATATATGATAAATTAGAATTTCATAAAATAAAAAAATGGATAAAGTTCATTTTAATCAAGTCAAAATATAAATAACTAACAAATAAATATTTGCAACTCACAACAGAGGTAAAGAATACTGTGTTTATATAGAAAGAGCTTCTACCAGTAGGTAAGTCCATGTTTAAAAATATAGAAAAAATAGTAAAAGGTTATAAACACTGGTTCACAGAAAAGGCAATGGTAATGAGTCTGGAAACTGAGCAGATATGCAATCCTATTCACAATTAGAGAAACATAATTTCAAGTAATGAGATACTGTTTTTCACCTATAATATTGTCAAAGATTAAAAAGCCTGATAACTGCTGGTGGTAGTATAAATTTATACAATACAGAAGAAAGGAAATTTTCTGTATTTATCAAAATTACAAAGGTTTATATTTTTTGTTCTCACCTTCTTTTGGATACATATTTAGTCTCTGGATAAATATATGAAATTACATATATGCAAGTCTATTCACTTTGACACTGTATGTAATATCAAGAGTGAAAATAACATAGATATAAATTAATAAAATACTGGTTAAGCATACTACATCCATACCTCCTAATTCTAAGCAGATGTAAAAAAGGATAATGGAGTTCTTTATATTCTAATAGAGAATTATTTTCAAAATATATTTGGTGAAAGAAACACAGGATGTATGAGTGTGCATAACAAGGTACCATTTGTTTTAAGAAATGGAAAACAATGTATATAAGGATATATTTCCACATGCATAAAATGTCTACAGAATATACACGTATTTAATAATGTTAATTACATCTGGGGATGGAAAATAAATTCTGAAGACTTTTCAGTTCATACATCTTATAAAAGTAACCTGATTGCTTACATATGATAAACTGAATTCAGTTAAAGTATACAATTTCTTTAATTTTTAGAGTTGCATACACTCATGAAACTACTGACACAATCAAGATACTGAATATTTTCATCATCACAAAAAGATTCCTCACAGTTTAAAAAAGTTGTGTGATTTAATTAATGTATTTTTTGCTATTACATCTCTTACAGTGGCCCCATCACCAAGCCCTAATATTTATTTATTTATTTGTTATTTGTACATGAATAAGTTCTTCCGTGGTGATTTCTGAGATTTTGATGCGCCCATCACCTGAACAGTGTACGCTGTACCCAGTATTCAGTCTTTTATCCCTCACTGGCCTCCCACCCTTTTCCCTTAGTCTCCAAAGTCCGTTGTATCACTCTTATGCCTTTGTGTTCTCTAGCTTAGCCCCCACTTATAAGTGAGAACACAATGTTTGGTTTTCCATTCCTGATTTACTTCACTTAGAATAATGGTCTCCAATTCCATCCAGGCTGCTGCAAATGTCATTAATTTATTTCTTTTTGTGACTGAATAGTATTCCATGGGGTGTTTGTGTGTGTGTGTGTGTGTATACCATATTTTCTTTATCCAGTCATTAATTGGTGGGCATTTGGGCTGATTCCATATTTTTTCAATTGCAAAATGTGTTGCTACAAACATCTGTGTGCAAATATCTTTTTCGTATAATGATATCTCTTTCTCTGGATAGATATCCAGGAGTGGTACTGCTGGATCAAATAGTAGATCTAGCTGGGCATGGTGGCTCATGCCTGTAATACCAGCACTTTGGAGACTGAGGCAGGTAGATCACCTTAAGTCAGGAGTTTGAGACCAGCCTGGCCAATATGGTGAAACCCCATCTCTACTAAAAATACAAAAATTAGCCAGGTGTGGTGGCACACACCTGTAATCTCAGCTACTTGGGAGGCTGAGGCATGAAAATCCCTTGAACCTGTGAGATGGAGGTTGTAGTGAGCTGAGATCATGCCACAGCACTCCAGCCTGGGTGATAGAGTGAGGCTCTGTCTCAAAAACAAACAAACAAAAACAAATGGTAGATCTACTTTTTGTTCTTTAAGGAATCTCAACACTGTTTTCTGTAGTGATTGTACTAGTTTACATTCTCACCACCAGTGTAGAAGTGTTCCCTTTTCATCACATTTATGCCAACATCTATTGTTTTTGACTTTTTGATTTTGGCCATTCTTGAAGGAGTAAGGTGATACTGCATTGCGGTTTTGATTTGCATTTCCCTGATCATTAGTGATGCTGAGCATTTTTTCATATGTTTGTTGTCCATTAGTATATCTTCTTTTGAGAATTGTCTATTCATGTCTTTAGCCCACTTTTTGATGAGATTGTTTGTTTTTTTCTTACTGGTTTGTTTGAATTCCTTGTAGATTCTGGATATTCATCCTTTGTTAGAAGTACAGATTGCAAAGATTTTCTTCCAATCTGTGGGT
Source organism: Ateles fusciceps (assembly GCA_036589455.1). Lineage (NCBI taxonomy): Eukaryota > Metazoa > Chordata > Mammalia > Primates > Atelidae > Ateles > Ateles fusciceps. The sequence continues at coordinate 125,253 of JAZHEH010000800.1, read as the reverse complement.
TGTCTGTTTACTCTGATGATTATTTCTTTTACTGTGCAGAAGCTTTTTAGTTTAATTAAGTCCCAGCTATTTATCTTTGTTTTTGTTGCATTTGCTTTTGAGTTCTTGGTCATGAAGTCTTTCTCTAAGCCAATATCTAGAAGAGATTTTCCAATGTTATCTTCTAGAATTTTTATGGTTTCAGGTCTTAGATTTAAGCCTTTGATTCATCTTGGGTTGATTTTTTTTAAAGGTGAGAGATGAGGATCCAGTTTCATTCTTCTGCATGTGGCTTGCCAATATCCCAGCACCATTTGTTGAATAGGGAGTCCTTTCCCCACTTTATGTTTTTTTTTTGCTTTCTCAAAGATCAGTTAGCTGTAAGTATTTGGCTTTATTTCTATGTTCTCTATTCATTTCCATTGGTCTATATGCTTATTTTTATACTAGTAACATGCTGTTTTGGTGACTATGGCCTTATAGGATAAAGTTGGTTAATGTGATGCCTTTAGATTCGTTCGTTTCGCTTAGTCTTGCTTTGGCTATGCAGGTTCCTTTTTGGTTTCCATATGAATTTTAGTATTTTTTCTTTCTAGATCTGTGAAGAATGATGGTGGTATTTTGATGGGAATTGTATTGAACTTGTAGGTTTTTTTTGGCAGTATGGTCATTTTGACAATATTGATTGTGCTCATTCATGAGCATAGGGGCTGTTTCCATTTGTTTGTGTCATCTATGATTTCTTTCAGCAGTGATTTGTAGTTTTCTTTGTAGAGGTCTTTCACCTCCTTGGTTAGGCATATCCCTAAATATTTTTCTTTTTCTCTTTTTTTATTTTTTGCAACTATTGTAAACGGGGTTGAGTTATTGATTTGATTCTCAGCTTGGTTGCTGTTGGTGTATAGCAGAACTACTAACTTGTGTACATTAATTTCGTATTCTGAAACTTCGCTGAATTCATTTACCAGTTCTTGGGGTTTTTCAGGTGAGTCTTTGGGGTTTTCTAGGTATATAATCATGTCATCAGCAAACAGCAACAATTTGACTGTTTGACCTTCTCTTTACTGATTTGGATGCCCTTTATTTCTTTCTCTTGTTAGATTGCTCTGGCTAGGACTTCCAGTACTGTGTTGAATAGAAATAGTGAAAGTAGGCATCTTTGTCTTGTTCCAGTTCTAGGGGGGAATGCTTTCAACTTTTCCTTGTTCAGTATAATGTTGGATGTAGGTTTGTCATAGATGGCTTTTATTATCTTAAGGTATGTCCCTTCTATGATGATTTTTGCTGAAGGTTTTATTTATAAAGAGTTGCTGGATTTTATTAAATGTTTTTTTGGTGTTGATTGAGATGATCATGTGATTTTTGTTTTAAATTCTGTTTATGTGGTGTATCACATTTATTGACTTGAGTATATTAAACCATCCCTGAATCCTGGTATGAAATCCACTTGATCATGGTGGATACTCTGATATGCTGTCGGATTCCATTAGCTAGTATTTTGTTGAAGATTTTTGCATCCATGTTCATCAGGGGTATTGGTCTGTAGTTTTCTCTTTTTATGTCCTTTCTTAGTTTTGGTGTTAGGGTGATACTAACCTCATAGAATGATTTAAGGAGGATTTCCTTTTCTCTATCTTTTGGAAGAGTGTCAGTAGGATTGGTACCAATTATTCTTTGAATGTCTGATAGAATTCATCTGTGAATCTGTCTGGTCCTGGATTTTTTTTTGTTGGTAACTTTTTAATTACCATTTTTCAATCTCGTTGCTTATTATTGGTCTGTTCAGAGTTTCTATTTCTTCCTGATTTTATCTAGGCGGGTTGTATATTTCCAGCAATTTATCCATCTCCTCTATGTTTTCTAGTTTATGTGCATAAAGGTGTTCATGGTAGCCTTGAATGATCTTTTGTATTTCTGTGGTATTGGTTGTAATATCTCCTGTTTCATTTCTACTGAGCTTATTTGAATCTTCTTTCTTCTTTTCTTGATTAAGCTCACTAATAATTTACCAATTTTATTTACCTTTGCAAAGAACCAGCTTTTTGTTTCATTTATCTTTTATGTATATATATTTCATTTCAATTTAATTTAGTTCTGCTCTGATCTTTATTTCCTTTCTTCTGCTGGGTTTGGGTTTGGTTTGTTCTTGTTTCTCTAGTTTCTTGAGATGTGACCTTAGATTGTCTTTTTGTACTTTTTCAGACTTTTTGATGTAGGCATTTAGTGCTGTGAACCCTCCTTTTAGCACTGCCTTTGCTGTATCCCAGAGGTTTCGATAAATTGTGCTACTATTATCATTCAGTTCAAAGAATTTTTAAATTCCCATCTTGATTTCATTGTTTACCCAACAATCATTCAGGACTAAGTTATTTAATTTCCATGTATTTGCATGGTTTTGAGGGTTCCTTTTGGAGTTGATTTCCAGTTTTATTCCACTGTGGTCTAGAGAGTACATGCTATAATTTCGATTTCCTTAAATTTGTTAAGACTTATTTTGTGGCCTATCATATTGTCTATCCTGGAGAATGTTCCATGTGCTGATGAATATAATGTATATTCTGCAGTTGTTGGGTAGAATGTTCTGTAAATATCTGTTAAGTCCATTTGTTCTAGAGTATCATTTAAGTCCATTGTTTCTTTGTTGACTCTCTAACTTAATGACTTGTCCAATGCTGTCAGTGGAGTATTGAAGTCTCCTACTATTATTGTGTTGCTGTCTAGTAGTAACTGTTTCATAAATTTGAGAGCTCTAGTATTAGGTTCATACATATTTAGGATTGTGACTTTTTTTTGTTGGACTAGTCCTTTTATCATTATAGAATGTCCCTCTTTGTCTTTTTTAACTGTTGTTGCTTTAAAGTTTGTTTTGTCTAATGTAAGAATAGCTACTCCTGTTTGCTTCTGGTGTCCATTTACATGGAATATCTTTTTCCACCTCTTTACCTTAAGTTTATTTGAGTCCTTATGTGTTAGGTGAGTCTCTCAAAGACAGCAGATAGTTGGTTGGTGAATTCTTATCCATTCTGCCATTCCATATCTTTTAAGTGGAACATTTAGGCCATTTACATTCAATGTTAGTATTGAGATGTAAGGGACTATTCTATTCATCATACTATTTGTTGCCTGAATACCTTGCATTTTTTTCATTGTGTTATTACTTTATAGGTCCTATTAGATTTATGCTTTAAGGAGATTCTATTTTGGTGTATTTTGAGGATTCCTTTCAAGATTTAGAGTTCATTTTAGCAGTTCTTGTATTATTGGCTTGGTAGTGATTAATTCAGCATTTGCTTGTCTGAAAAAGACTGTATCTTTCCCTCACTTATGAAGCTTAGTTTCACTGAATACAAGCTTCTTGGCTGTTGCTTGTTTTGTTTAAGGAAGCTGAAGATAGGATCCCAATCCCTTCTAGCTTGTACGATTTCTGCTGATAAATCTGCTATTAATCTGATAGATTACCTGATGCTTTTGCCTCACAGCTCTTAAGATTCTTTCCTTTGTCTTGACTTTAGATAACCTGATGATCTTTTCACAATAAATTTCCCAGGTGTTCTTTGAGCTTCTTGTATTTGGATGTCTAGATTTACAAGGCCAGAGTAGTTTTCCTTGATTATTCCCTCAAATATGTTTTCCAAACTTGTAAAGTTCTCTTTTTCCCTGGGGACACTAGTTATTCTTAAGTGTGGTTGTTTAACATAATTCTAACCTTCTTGGAGGCTTTGTTCATTTTTAAAAATTCTTTTTTCTTTGTTTGTGTTGGATGAGGTTAGTCTAAAGCCTTGTCTTTGAGCTCTGAATTTCTTTCTTCTACTTGTTCAATTTTATTGCTGAGACTTTCCAGTGCATTTTGCATTTCTCTAAGTGTGTCCTTCATTTCCAGAATTTGTGATTGTCTTTTGTTTATGTTATCTATTTCACTGGAGATTTTTCCATTCATATCCTGTATCATTGTTTTTATTTAAGTTGGACTTCATGTTTCTCTGGTGCCTCCTTGTTTAGCTTAATATTCGACCTTCTGATTTCTTTTCCTGGCAATTCAGGGAGTTCATCTTTGCTGGTGAGCTAGTATAAACTTTTGGGGGTATTAAAATACCTTGTTTTGTCGTATTACCAGAATTGCCTTTCTGGTTCCTTCTCTTTTGGGTAGACTATGCCAGAGGAAAGATCTGGGACTCAAGGGCTGCTGTTCAGATTCTTTTGTCTCATGAGGTGCTCCCTTGATTTGGTGCTTTCCCCCTTCTTCTAGGGATGAGGCTTCCTGAAAGCCAAACTGCCACGGTATTATTTCTCTTCTGGATCTAGCCACCCAGCAGAGCTACTGGGGAATATCTGCAAAGAGTACTATGATGTTATCCATCTTCAGGTCTTTCAGCCATGGATAAAAGCACCTGCCCTGGTGGAGATAGACTCTGTGAGGGGTCCTTGGTTGTATCTTTAAGTGCACTGATTTTATGTTGGTTAGCCTCCAGCCGAAAGGTAGCACTTTCAAAAGTGCATTAGCTGCAGCAGTACAGGGAGAATGCAAGCTTGCCTAAGCATCAGGTGGTGGGCAGGGCTATAGAGCTCCCAGGAGATTATGTCTTTTATCTCCAGCTACCGGGGTGGGTGGAGAAAGATCATCACCTTGAGGCAGGGTTAGGCTGTCTGAGCTCAGATTCTCCTTGGGTAGAGCTTGCTGCAGCTGCTGTAGGGGATGGGGGCATGGTTTCCCAGGCCAATGGAGTTATGGGTCCAGAGGCATTATGGCTGCCTCTGCTGCATCATACAGGTTGTCAGGAAAGTGGGGGGAAAGCCAGCAGCCACAGGCCCTCATGCAGCCCAAAAATCCAGTCTCACTCCCACCATGCCGCCTCAAACAGCACTGAATTTATTTCCAGGCAACCAATGAGCAAGGCTGAGAACTTTCCCCAGGTTATGAGCCTCCCAGGTGAGAAAGAAAGTGGACACAGTTCCTTTGCTGTCTTATAGAGCCTGCAGTGGCTTTCCACCTCCTTCAAAGGGGTTGTAGATTATCTCGACTTTCCCTGTATGTTCCTGCAGGAGTTCTTGGAGCAAAAGTTCACAATGTGAGTCTCCACACACTGCTCTGTCTGTCCAGGTGGGAGCTACAAGTTAGTCCTGCCTCCTATCTGCCACTTTTTCTGTATCACATACCTTTGCAATTTACTACTTCCTCCACTCCTAGCTTCATTGTTTCATTTTTTACATAAGTTATATTGAGATATTATTCACATACCATCCAATTCACTCTTTAAGGTGTACCATTCATTACTGAAAGTTGAACACTTTTTCATGTGCTTACTGGCCATTCATGTACCTTCTATGAAATTATTATTCAAATCCACTGCTCATTTTTAATTTGTTTGCCTTTTTATTATTGAGTTATGAGTTCTTTCTATATTACAGATTTAGATACCTTGCTATACATGTATGGCAAATATTTTTTTCTGTTTAGTGAGTTGCCTTCTTGTTTCCTTAATAGTGATTTTTGAAGAATAGTAAGTTTTGATGATGTCTAATTTATCATTTTTTTCATTTATAATTTGTGATTTTGATGTACTATGTAAAAAATCTTTGCTCATCTCAAGGTCACAAAGATTTTCTCCTATTTCTTTGTAAACAAGAAATTTTTCTTTATAAAAATTTTATTTAGAAATTTTACAGTTTTTCTTTTACATTTAGTTCCATGATTTTTCATGCTGTGTGTGATAAAAGTTGATGTTCATTTTTCCCCTCATATATGTCCAGTAATTTCAACACCATATGTTGGAAAATTTCTCTTTTACCACTGAAATGTCTTTGTACCCTTGCTAAAGCCAATTGATCACATGTGTGTAATCCCTATCTGGACTTTGTATTCCATTCCGTTTTTCTAGATGTTTACTTTCATGCTAACACTGCATTATCTTGAACTCTGTAGTTTTGTAATAATTCTTGACGTAAGGTATATAAGGCCCCCAGCTTTGCTCTTACTTCAAGATGTATGTTAGACTGCTTGCCTGACATCTCACTAAGTTTTCATTCATTTTTCTACAGTCTTTTTGCTCTCTCTGCTCAATTTAGGATAGTTTCTATTGCTATATCATTAATTTAACTGAGCTTTGTTTTAGTGTCTAATCTGCTGTTAAGTCTATTAATTGAATATTTTTTAACCTCAGATGTTAATTCTGAATTCTAGAGCATTTGTGTGGCTCCTTTTCATACATTCAACTTCTTTAGTTATATCCTTGCTTTCTCTTAAATTGCCGAGCTTTGATAGTAGTTCCTTTCAAGTCCTTGTCTGCTGATTCTACGTCTCAGCCACTTTGGTGTCTATTTCCATTCACTTATTTTTGTCATCATTAAGGGTCACATTTTGCTACTTCTTGGCATATCTAGCAATTTTTTATTGGATGTTAGACATTAGAAATGCTATATTATTGCTTGTTTGAATTCTCTTGTCTTCTTTTAGAGTGTTGATGTTTGCTTTGGCAGGCAGTTATTTGCATATTAGTTTTATCCTTTTGCGACTTATTGTTAAGCTTTGTTAGGATAGGTCTAGAGTAGCCTTATTATAGGGCTAGTTTATTCCTACTACTAAGGATTGGGTTTTTTGTAGTCTTTATCGAATACCTACATATTCAAATGGAGTCTTTCCACTCCAAGGAATAACAAGTTGAATGTCATTCAGCCCTGAATGAGCTCAGAGAATTGCTCAGATAGAAAACCCCGGCAGTTGTTCTTTGCCTGGATTTGTGGAGTTCACTTACACATGTGCAGTTTTGGATTCAGCCACTCAATGGGACTCTTATGCAGGTTCCTGGCATTCTTCCTTTGTGTGGCTCCTCCCTCTCTGGAATGCTGCCCTGTAATTTCCAGCTGCTTCAGCCTTTTTGAGCTCCTATCTCTCCTCAATTCAGAGAAACTACCAAGCTCGGCATTGGCCCCCTTTCCTGCCCTGAGGTTAGAAAATTGCTTCCAAGCTGCAAGTCATGCTTTCAGGGATCACAGACCTACACTGCCTCTTGTTGAATGCTGGAAAACAGACATTTTATATATTTCATTTGGTTTTCTAGTTGTTTATGGGTTATGGGGGTGGGTGTGCAAAGACCATGCAATTACTACTGCTTCATGAAAGGAAGCAAAAGCCCTTCCCCTTTTGATTTTAAAATACATGGCTACTTGGGGGGCTGAGGTGGGAGGATCACTTAAGCTTGGGAGGTAGAGGTTGCAGTGAGCTGAGGTCGCACCACTGCACTCCAGCCTGTGTGACAGAGTGAGACCCTGTCTCAAAAAATGAATAAAATAATAAAATAAGTGGGAAACAGTATTAAAAAGAAAAGAAAACAACTTCAAATAATAAAAATAGTATTAGGTAGAGTGTATAAAAGCAGGCCACATTAAATAACTACTGGTTAAAATTCAGATTAGAACAATCTTTAGGAGTGTATTTTGGCAAAAAAGAATAAAAAGCTTAATTTTTTTTTTAACTTTTCAACTGGAAATTCTTCTTTTAGATATTTATCCAGAAGAAATAATCAGACATATATGAAAGTTTTAATTAAAGACTTAGTTATATTAATGAAGTGGCTACATTGTCTGGGTAACTGTTGCATGCCAGGAAAACTTAGGACACAGACACAAGCGAGGAGGTTAGGAACAGAGGTTTAATAAAGAGAAGAGAAGAAAAGAAACGGCTCTCTCTATAGAGAGGGGTTTCTGAGAGGAAAGGTGGTGAATGCACTGAATTTTATAGTCCACTTTGAGGAGGCGGTGTCTGATTTACATAGGGCTCATAGATTGGTTCGATCAGGTAAGGTAAGAAGTTTGCATAAGGTGTGGGAAAGGCTGGTTGTCCCACACTAATTTTATTACAGAAATAGACTTTCTGGTTGAAACGCACCATATTGTCTCCTACTTACAGTGCACGTGGCTGGCAGAGACAGGAAGATGAAGCCGCCATCTTGAAAATGTCTAGTCTTAGTTCCTGCCAGCATTCACCCATGCAAGCTCCCAGCTTGCTTGTCTATGTCTGCAGCTTAACTTTATAGGCTGCTCTTTGTTAGAAAATGTTTTGGGGCTGCTGTTTAATACATGTAAACCCTTAGCATGACAAGATTCTGTGAGTCTGAGTTAATGCACTGTAGTATTATTTCTACTCCTAGTGACAACAGCAACAACTACTGCTACTATTACCAACAAAACAATTAGGGTAAAGGACCTTATGAGGCATGGGTATATGGTAAGATTAAGAGAAGAGGGTTGAAAGTGGAGCAAAAGCAAGATTGAAACATTACTAATGTCATGGCTTTTCTTATCAGCATTACTGAAAATAAAATCAAACAACACAACAAAAACAACCTCAAACTGGGAAGTAGGGAATTCTTTTCAAGATAATTGAGATATGCACTAATCTTTTAAGATTCTCAAGAGAGACAGAAATCACACCCCTGCTCTGTTTACAGAGAGGTTTCTTTGAGTGGAAAATAATTCTTTAAGTGAGGGAACGAGTTCTGGGACTTTCAGGTACAATACTGATGTGATGCTATATGACTGGTAGAGACTGAATGCTTGTACCCCTCCTCCCACATTCATATGTTGAAATCTTTATTATAATTAATATTAGGAGATGGGACCTTAGAGGGTAATTAGGTCATGAGGTGATGCCGTCATGAATGAAGTTAGTGTTCTTAAAAGAGGTCCCAAGAGATCCCTTGTCCTTTCTGCCAGGTAATGTTATAGTGAAAAGATGGTTGTCTGGGAAGTGAGCCCTCACCAGACGCTAAATCTGTGAGTACCTTGATCCTGAACTTCCCAGCCTCCAGAACTGTGAGAAATGCAATTTCTGTTGTTTATAAGCCACCCAGTTATGGAATTTTGTTTTAGCATCCTGAAAGGACTAAGGCAATAACTTCATGGCTCAGTTTTGCTACCTGTCAACTAGGAAAACCGTTTTGGTAGGCTTTTAAGTTAAATATGTAAAATGAATACAAATATCTGAGAATTGAGCATTATTCTCCACCTTCAGTGCTGTCACCATGGGTCAAACTACCATCAGCTTTGGTATCTCTGCTTCTTCCCTGTGCCCTTGAAGTCTATTCTCTACACCAGTGGTCCCCCAATCTTTTTGGCAACAAGGACCAGTTTCGTGGAAGACAATTTTTCCATGGACCAGGGTCAGGGAGATGGTTTGGGGATGAAACTGTTCCACTTCAGATTATCAGGCATTAGGTTCTCATAAGGAGGGGCTCAACCTAGGTTCCTTGAATGAGTGGTTCACAACAGGTTTTGTGCTCTTATGAGAATCTAATGCTGCTGATAATCTTACCAGAGGCAGAGCTCAGGCAGTGATGCTTGCTCACTGGCCACTCACCTCCTGCTGAGTGGCCTGGTTCCTAACAAGCCATGGATTGGTATTGCTCCATGGCCAGGGTTAGGCACCCCTACTCTACACAATACCAGGATTGATACTTTTAAGATACAACTCAAGTCAAGTAAATGGCAGATAACTCTAGGCCAAGAAAGACACATGTGCAAAAGCAGAAGGGCAGCAAGCAGCAAGGTATCCTTTGGAAACTGTAAGATTTTGGTATTGGTAGAACTTTGTGTAAAGTTTGGGGACTGAGTTGAAGAGAGAGAGAGAGACCATATGAGATTTCACATGTGGTTGCCTGAGGTGTGTGTTTTAGGTGATAAACAACTACAGAATAAATTTAAGTAGTGGAGTGACAATGGCAAGTTAATATTTTAGAAAGATAATTCCGAAAATGCAGGGGACTATGGTAAGGAGAAGACTGATGAAAGAAAAACTAGAGTTTGCACATTGAGGGGCTTATTGTCTGGGACAGTGGTGCACAGACTCTTTTGACCCTGACCCATGTAGGTGAGACAAACAATACCTTAATACACTTACTCCAGGAATTTCACTCTCTAGTAATAAAATAATTTAGAGAACAAAGACTCTTAATAGAACCAATTTTTACTCAAAAGAGGAGAATATGAGTTTAGAGGTTTAAATATACGTATGATCATCCTGTAGCTTATTGGGAGGTCTTTCATGGCCAACCAGCAGGCTTAAGATCCCACACTGAGAATCAGTGGGTTGGAAAAGAGATAGTTATTATGTGGAAATAGAGAGGGAAATGATAGATGCAAAAGTTATTCATGAGGTACAATTGAAAAGACCTGGAGATTAATTGATCAGGATTTGAAGAAGAGGAGGAGTCAAATTTGACATCTAGGTTTCTGGCTCTGGTGATTATGCATGACCAACAGAGATAGAAATTCAAGAGGAAAATCAGATTTTGGGAGATGGGCTCTGTTTCAGACAGAATTGTGAAGGTTTTTGTACCATCCAACTGAAGATATCTAGTTGACAATGGATGAAAGGATAGGGGAGATATTTGGGCTGGGTATGGTAAAATGGCACAGAATTTCTCACACACTGTGAGTGGTGCTGCCCCTAGAAAAGGCATTTTGAAATATATGAATTGTTTTTTGGTGTTACAATGACTGGGGGTGGCACTGCTGGCAGGTATGAGAGGGGGACCAGGATGTTAAATGTTCTGAAATAAAAGGGACAGTCCCAAACAATGAATTGTTCCACTCAAAATGCCAACCAATTGTGCCTCCATTGGGAAACACTGAAGCCCTGGAAGGGAGATGGTGCAGAGTGAGCAGAGAAGAGGCCACAGTTAGGACAGGAGAGGACCTAGGAACAGAAAGTGGGAAGATTGAGGAAGAATAGGCAAAAATAGTGGCATAGAAGACAATAAGAGAGTTTCAAGAAGAATCAGCAGTATCAAAGACAGAGAGGTTAAGAGGCTTAGCAGAGCAAGCGCTGAAATGTAAAGTAGATTGCACCAGTGTGAGTGCTTTTCTATGGGAATTGAGCAGAGCAAAGGTGAGGAAAGCTGCTGGCATGCTTTGGGCTATTTGTACTCACTTCTATAATTATCAAGTATTTTTTTAAATCAGAAATTAAAAGAGTACTTTTTAAACTGAAATAAGAATATGTGAATCTGCCTAGATAAATAGTAGTGACAAATGATTCTTTTTTTCCTGTAATTCACATACTGCTTGGAAGACAGTTTTTAATGTATCCTAATAATGCTACTTTTTATTTGTAAAATCAATATTTTATAAAAGAATGTCCTATTTTAGTTATTGTGGTCTAGTTTCTTAATTCCTACTTCATTTTACAGATTGAGAAAGAATTAGAAAGTTTAACTCACCTATGAAGTTATGCATAGAATGCAAGAAATTCGAGCTATTCAATTTCTTATCTATGACTATTAGATGCTCCCTCTCTCTGGTTGCTGCTTGCTTTGCTTAGAAAGAAAAGCTAAATTTGCTAAGGTATTCTGAGCTTATTTGTTATGGACAGAGTTCTGTCTGGAATGTTTTAATTTTGTTTGCATTTTTGTCTTTCTTCTCTCCCTCCCTCCCTTCTTCCTTTCTTCCTTTTGCCCTCTTTTCCTCCCTCCTCTCCTCTCCTCTTTCTTTCCTTTTCTCCTTTTCTTCCTCCATTCCTTCCTTCCCTCTTTCCTTTCTTCACTTTCTCCCTTTATTCTTTCCACCATTCATTATCAGAAAGAATTCAAACCAATTTATAAAGGTACATGAAACATAAAAAACAGCAGCTATAAAAAGCAGGATGAAAGAAGAAAATAAAGCAAAGGCGGGGTGCATTAAATAAAAAGGAGACATCTGTTGTTTTCAGGCAGTGAAATAAGGCGTTGAGAGGTAAAATTGACATTGAGGGTGTTCCTAGTAATGAATGTAGAGCTAGGGATTTTATGTTCCACACGGGTTGTTGGTAACTCGGTGATTTTGAACACTACTGGTACCTGGGAATGTCAAGACTGGAAGCCACAACTTTTGGATTTTTAAATCCTAACTTTCTGCCCTAGACCACATAGAACAGATAACAGCACTAAGCCCAAATCCTTTGCCTAAGGGAAAAGAGCAGTTTGCAGGCTTCAGTGGTACCACCCAATGAAGGAATAAAAAAGGAGTGGGTAGGATGAGTAGGGATGGAATGTGCCCTAGAAAGGTGGGGCTCCCTGAGTGGCAGGGAAGGACAGGACAAGCATGGAGTGTGCTGACTGCAAGAATTGAAAGTTTTTCTTGGCAGCCTTAAGTGTCAGGAGGTCCCATGACAAACCTGGGTTAAGGAGACAGGAAATCATCTAGAAGGCAGTCCTTTTTGGGACGAGACAGAATATTTAGCAGGTTATGCAAGATGGGGTATGTGGAGAATACAGAGATGTGGTTTAACAGTAAGGGGAAAAAGAATTAAACACACAGGTCAAATAACATTCAGCTTGGGAGCAGAGGTCCTCTATTAAGAAGTGTTTACTGTGAGTAAGCTGTCTCATCAGAAGGCAAAACAGCAGAAGTTTCAGAATTCTGGGGCATGTGGAATGCATGTTGCCAGAGTGAATGGCATGTGACAAATATGCATTTGGGGCCCTGGTATTCCATGAAGCTGCACTGTGTCCTTGCTAGTTTGTGGTATGCTACAGGGTCATGAGCAGGTGGACGAGAGACACGCTTGCCTGCATCGCTCGCCTGAAGCTTGCTGCATATCATATTTCTTCAAATATTTTTAGATGGCACCAACGTTTTAGTTGTCTTCTTTTACCCTAGAATTTGCGAATTGCCAGAAATGCATTGGTTTATATGAACTGGACACTGTCACTGAATTCTTAAGACAAAAACCAAAGGTTTATTGACAGGCTACACAAGCCATTGCCTGTGACATACTTCTCCACCTCCACACGGGCCCTTCTTTCTGGCATGCAAATATTTGGGTATGAATTAGTAGGAAGAGAACCCAGGACCTGTGAACTCTTTTTTTAAGGTTTGTAGCACGTTGTGCTGTAGAGATCCAAGCATTTGGGAGAGAATAGAGTAATGCGGTTAAATACGTGGGCTCTGAAGTTGTCTGGATTTAAATTCTTGTGTGATCTCAGGCCTGAGAGTCCTCACTTGTAAAATGGAGAAGAGACTAGATCTACTTTTATAGAGTGGCAACAGGGGTTTAGTAAAAGAGTACATGGAAAGTGTATTTTAAAAGTTCCTGGCCCACATGAAATAATAAATGATAACTAGCATTGTTATGGTTATGATGTTCAGAACTGAGGAAAGACCTGGCTCAAATGGCAAAGTCTCCAGTGCTAAGGTTGTGCCCATTTCCTGCTCGGACATCCCTGTCGATATCTTCCTGCCCCAGTCTTCTTCAATTCCTTTCTGGACTCTTCACCCTTCCCACAATTCTGCTTTGCTCTTAGCAAAATAGGAATGGAGGCAGAGATGTATTTTGGGCTTGGAAAGAGTGAGAGGCTAGTGCTGGTCTGGGTGCCTGAGGCCAGAGCCTCAGCTCTTCTGTCCAAGGTGCTGAGTCATGAGCAGTGGTTGCAGGCCCAACTGCACCGCTGGGACTTGGCGTGGCATCTGGGGAGGATTAGCAGATTATAATCAGAACAAGACACAAAGAAATTGCAGCCAATGTTGATAAGCAATTTGGAAGGCACCCAAAGGAGGGAAAAACATGAAGGCAGACTTGAAAATCAAAGTGAGCGTGGGCAGACAGAGCCTTTTAGGGGGCAGAGGCATAAATCATGCAACTCAGGGAGGCCAAATATTTCCTTTTTTGTTATTGTTTCTTTGGGTGCTTAAAGGAAACTATAGATGATAATTGGATTTTGACATTTAGCCAAATAAAAACATTTAAAATGTAGAGCAAAGGATCACTCATACATTGCTGGTAGAAATGTAAAATGGTATGGCCACTCTGGAAATGAATATGGCAATTTCTTACAAAACTAAACATGCAACTCATATGACTCAGCAAATTGTACTTTTGGGCATTTATGCCAGAATTATGAAAACTTACGTTCACACAAAAACCTTTATAGGAGTATTCATAGCAGCTTTACTTGTAATGGCCCAAAACTAGAAACAACACAAATGTCCTTCAGTAGGTGAGCTTCTAAACAAACGGTGGTGTATTCATACCATGTAATACTACTTAGGAATATAAAAGAATGAACTACTGGTGCACATGACAGCTAGATGAATCTCCAGAGAATTATGCTACATGAAAAATCTAATATCAAAAGATTACATACCTTATGATTATATATATAATATACACACATGTTATATATATACACATATAGTATATATTTATATATTATGTATACATTGTATATAATATACATAGTATATATACATATATAATGCTCATTTGTAATTCTGAAATTGTTAGGACCCTTAAGAATTATGCTAAATTTACTCTGCCTAGGCTCTATAAATGGAACAACAGAGTATCTGTTTATAGCATGGCTTACTGAATATTTTAAGCCTGCCGTTGAGACCTCATGCTCAGAAAAAAGATTCCTTTCAAAATATTACTGCTCATTGACAATGCACCTGGTCACCTAAGAGCTCTGATGGATATGTACAGGAGATTAATGTTGCTTTCATGCCTGCTAACACAACATCCATTCTGTAGCCCATGGATCAAGGAGTAATTTTGACTTTCAAGTCTTGTTATTTAAGAAATATATTTTGTAAGGCCATAGCTGCCCTAGATAGTGATTCCTCTGATAGAGCTTAGAAAAGTAAATTGAAAACCTTTTGGAAAGGATTCACCGTTATAGATGCCATTAAGAACATTCATGATTTATGGAAGGAGGTCAAAATACCAACATTAACAGGAGTTTAAAAGAAATTGATTCCCACTCTCATGGATGACCCGGAGGGGTTCAAAAACTTTAGTGGGGGAAGCAACTGCAGATATGGGGGAAATGTTTAAAAAAACAGAATTAGAAGTGGAGCCTGAAGATGTGACCATTGCTACAATCTCATGATCAGACTTTAATGGAAGAGGAATTGCTCCTTATGAATCAGCAAAGAAAGTTGTTTCTTGAGATGGAATTTACTCCTGATGAAATGATATAAATGTTGAAATGAAAGCAAACAATTTTGAATATTCCATAAACTTAGTTGATAAAACAGTGGCAGGGTTTGAAAGGATTGACTCCAATTATGAAAGTTCTATTGTGAGAAAATGCTTTCAAACAGCACCACATGCTACAGAAAAATCTTTTGTGAAAAACAGAGTCCATCAATGTGGCAAACTTTATCATTGTCTCATTTTAAGAAATTACCACAGCCATCTTGATCTTTAGCAACCACCACCCTGATCAGTCAGCAGCCATTAACATTGAAGCAAGACCCTTCACCAGCAAAACAATTACAACTTGCTGAAGACTAAGGTGATTATTAGCGTATTTTAGCAATAAAGTATTTTAAATCATGATATTACATTGTTTTTTAACATAATATGATCGGACACTTAGTAGACTATATTATAGTGTAAACATGACTTTTATTGTACTAGGAAATCAAAATATTTGTGTGACTCACTTTATTGTGATATTTGTTTTATTGCAGTGGTCTGGAACAAAACCCACAATCCTTGTTTATATATATATATATATATATATATATATATATTTTGTGTGTGTACACACAGTTGACCCTTGAGTAACACTGGTTTGAGCTGTGTGGTTTCACTTTATACACAGATTTACTTCTGCTTCTACCACTCCTGCGACAGAAAGATCAACCCCTCCTCCTCTTCCTTAGCCTATTTATGTGAAGAGAATGAGGATAAAGACCTTTATTTTGATCCACTTCCACTTATAGTAAATGTATTTTCTCTTGCTTATGATTTTCTTTTTGTTTCTTTTTTTCTGTTTTTTGTTTGTTTGTTTGTTTTGGTGGGGGGGATGGAGTCTCGCTCTGTCGCCAGGCTGGAGTACAGTGCGTGATCTCAGCTCACTGCAACATCTGCCTCCCGGGTTCGGGCAATTCCTGCCTTAGCCTCCCAAGTAGCTGGGATTGTAGGTGGCTAATTTTTGTATTTTTAGTAGAGACGGGGTTTCACCATCTTGGCCAGGTTGGTCATGTACTCCTGACCTTGTGATCCACCCGCATCAGCCTCCCAAAGTGCTGGGATTACAGGTATGAGCCACTGTACCTGGCCTATGATTTTCATAATAACACTTTCTCTTCTCTAGCTTACTTTGTCGTAAGAATACAGTATATAATAACATACAAAATGTGTGTTTTAATTGACTGTTTACATTATGTTATGGGTAAGGCTTCTGGTCAACAGTAGGCCATTAGTACTTAAAGTTTTGGGGGAGTCAAAAGTTACTGGTAGAATTTTCTTTTACTCTGTAGGGGTCGATGGTCCTAACCTCCATGGTGTTCAAGGGTTACTTGTGTGTGTGTGTGTGTGTGTGTGTGTGTGTGTGTGTGTGTGTGTATTTACTGAAATAACAAATTATAGAGATGGAGAGCAGATTAGTGGTTGCCTGGGGTGGGAAGAGAAGTGGTTGTGGCTCTAAATGAGAGTGGCATGAGGGATCCTTATGATAAAACCATTCCATAATGTGATGGTGGTGGTAGTCACATGGGTCTACCCACATGATAAAAATTGCATAAAAGAAAATGCATAAATGAGTGCCAGTAAAACTGGTGAAATCTGAATAAGATCGAAGTATTGTATCAACGTCAATAGCCCAGGTGTGATATTAAACCATAGTTATACAGGATGTTACCACTGGGGGAAACTGGGTGAGGGGTACAAAGGATCTCTCTGTGCTATTTCTTACCATCACATGTGAATATGCAATTTTCTTAAAATAAAAAGTTTTTAAAAATATAGAGCAAGCCCTTGAGATGCCCCTTCTCCCTGGCATATTGACGTAGTAAATGGATTTTGTAAAGAATATTCCATATTGGGTTTTTAAAAGCAAAGTCTCTTTAAAAGAATACTTGGTACAATTCCTTGGTTGAGGAGGGGGAGCCCAGGCTGAGGGGGAATTGCCAGCCCCCATACCACCTTGAAGGGCAAGATAAAGGCTGCCTCCCACAGGTGGAAGGGTGAGTCAATGCAAGTTGTCGAGAAAAGCCATCTGGTACCTGAAGGCTGACAACACTGCCAGACTGGTCAGATAGACCCAGAACTCTCAGGGATGGAGGGAAGTTTCAGCTTAAGAGAACAAAGGAT
Organism: Ateles fusciceps; assembly: GCA_036589455.1. Lineage (NCBI taxonomy): Eukaryota > Metazoa > Chordata > Mammalia > Primates > Atelidae > Ateles > Ateles fusciceps. Next base: position 108,203 of record JAZHEH010000800.1, on the reverse strand, counting down.
GAATATCCCTGAGTGATTTTCTGGGAAAAGAGGTCTAAAACGGGACTATCAAAACATTCATATGCATATCAATCACCTGGTAAACGCACTTTCTGATTAAATGCGTCTCCAGTGTAGCCCTAGAGTTCTATATTTCTAAAAAGCTTCTGGGTGAGGCCAGTCCTGCTCTACCAGACACTGAATCACAAGGGTCTAAACGAGCCACACCCTTGAGAGTCAGGTGTGTCAAAGAAGTAAATATGCGATAGAAAAGAGGGTGGGAGAACAGAGGGGATAGACAATGCTTTGGAGGTAGGTACGTTCCTCAGGGCAGCTCAGCCCAGAGAAGTTTATTGGCAACATTCTGCCAGGAGGTCCAAGCCAAATCAGCAGAGCAGGTGATTGCTGATGGAAGAGTTTTGACGTGAAGCCAAAAGCAAAAAGGACCTGGAATCAGGACAGGAAATAGAGTATGTCTAATTCTCTAGGAAAAAGAGGCTGCAAGAGAGAGCTGGGCTCAAGCCTGGGCAAAGAAGGAGGACGAGTTTGTGAATTTCAGAGCTAACGTCTGGAAGAGAGGCCTGGGATTTAGCCTGGGTGGATAGACGTTGGAGGTGGAGGCCTCAGGTTGGTGTGATCCTTCAACTCTGCACAGCTTCAGGGGCCATGTGAAATGGAACTTGTCATTTCCCTGAACAGTAAAGAGTTTGTTGCCCAAGAAATGTTCTCACACTGTAGTAGAAAGGGGTGTGCTCAGAGGCTATGTGACCTGGGCAGAAGCAGGACCAAGTGAGGAAGAACACCTGAGGAGCCAGCATTAGGCAAAGGCTAGAGCTTGAAGGAGCCTCTACGGAGGCAAGAACCACACTGCATGTGCTCTGCCTCACACACTTCTCTCAGGGCTTATACTGTGAACATGCTTGTTAAATGGGTGTATGGATGAAGGAAAGCCTACATCGCAGAAGTGAAAAGTTACCTGCCACTGATGGGCAATTCATTTGGGAAAGCTTTCGGTTCATGGCTGCCTTGGGGAATGTTAATTCCACTCATCTCAAGTCTTGCTCTGTCACCAGGCTGGGTGCAGTGGTGTGATCTTGGCTCACTGTAACCTCTGTCTCTTGAGTTCAAGCAATTCTCCTGCCTCAGCCTCCTGAGTAGCTGGGATTATAGGTGTGCACCACCATGCCTGGCTAATTTTTGTATTTTTATAGAGATGCGGTTTCACCATGTTGGCCAGGTTGGTCTCAAACTCCTGACCTCAAGTAATCTGCCCACCTTGGCCTACCATGGTGCTGGTATTAAAGACATGAGTCACTGCGCCTGACCTCTAGTCTCCTTTTATCTCCATTGCCACATTGAGTCGTTTCTTTATGTCATTTTTTTCTCTACTTAGGATCACCCATTGATATTGGCCTGATTAGAAGCCACCCTATTGGTCTGTGCACTCATTTTCGAAAATTTCTATTCTAAACTTGGCGTCAACACTTACTTCTTCTGTTTTCCCAGGCCGGAGGTAGTTAAAAATACCTGGGCAATGAGATAAACTATTTAGAACTAAAGTATGCATGGGGGATCAAGGTTAATGTTTACCCCTTTATGACTGCGTTTTCCCAGATACCTTCATGTGTTAATACAAAGAAACGTCTTGTGATGGTGCTTTCAGAGACCATGAGAAGAGGGAGAGATATTTAGATGTAATTAACTGAGAAGACTTTTCCAGAGTTCTTCCAATCACATTTCCTCTGTCAAAATTAGTGCTTTTCCTAGGCAGGATTCAGGCTTTCTAGGAGTTGGGAGGTCAGAACAGGCTTAGTGTCCCTTAGGCCTGAGTGGAGGTAGAGCTCAGCTCACCACTGGGCATGCCCTCTTATCTGCAAACAGTCCATGATGATTGTTCTTGGCTCTCTTTGCTTGAGATCTCCAGGAACTGTTTTGTTGGCAGTGATTCTGCTAGAAATGGGTCAAGGGGCTAGAGCCATGCTAAATAAGCAAAATGGTCACTAACTCATGAATTTGTCCTCTCAAACTCACATTTGCCAGAAATCCATTCTTTCCTCCAAACAACTATCACATACCCATTCTCCCAACCACCCTTTGCTGTTTGGGAACCAACTGAGATTGACCTTGCTCTGTGAAAGGGAGAACGACTCTCCAGAATTCCCCTTGCAAAGCACAGGCACTCAGATAGGTCGGATGTGAAGCTGTGGTCAAAAGGCAGGCTGGGATCAGCGTGTTGAGTAGGTACAGAGTCCCAGAATTCACAGAACATTGCCTTGTTTTTACCATTGGTGGAAAGAGTTCTCATATTTCTTATTGACTCAAGATAGATTTGATATGGTTGCTTGGCCCTGAAGCCTATCCCACCCCAACAACTGCGGAAGACCTAGAGATACACAGCCATCCATCAAATCTGATAGGCCTGCCTCCTCCAGCGGCTGTATTGTTTATGAAATGAGTCACTTTCATAGCAAATCCAAAAGCAGACTTGTGCAGGATTCGACGGACGCATCCCACTTCATTCTTCCCATTCTCTCCCTTCATGTGCTCGCTCAGTCCTGAGTACCAGCCCTAATTTTGTGAAGGTGGAACTGAAAAACACAAAGCTGGGTTTTTCCTCCAACAAAATCATGACATTTGGCTTCCTAGCTTTCAAGTAGTTTAACAAGCCTGTGTCTTCTCTTTTGTCAGCAGTGGCAAGTGGAGTGGAAAAAGAAGTGGCTAAGAATAGGGGTTGCCACCTGCATACTCTGAGAAATAGGTTCCATTATTATTCCATTTATTGGCCACGTGAAAAGGTGTCTAAAATCTTTTTATAGCTTCAGTTTCTCAAAAGAGGTCAAGCTTTCCTTTTTATAAACAGTAACAGCCAAATGGAAGCCACTGATTGGCTGTTACTGATTTTGTTAATTTCCTTCCCTTTCAGAGGGAAGATTAACTTAAGAAAAACAAAGAAAAACTTAAGAAAACTTAAGAAAAACAAAGATTCACTTAAGAAATAGCCAAGGTTTGGGGTGAAAAAGGTCATTTAATCTGGTTCACAATCATATATGTAACAGAACAGGCATAGAGATAGAATTTGAGTGGCTCTAAAGGATTCATACTTTTTTAATGATAAGAATGTGTTTGGAGTGAGATCACACTTGACTGTCATAATACCCTATTACCAATGGCTAATGATGTTATCAGATGCTGAGCTCTGAACAACCTGATAGAACTTAGCATTCAGGACATGACACTTAAAGGGTGAGGGCCAGCTAAGGGAAGGGGAGGCCGAGGGATGGCATTCAAGAGAACACTTATTGAACACTCATTGTTCGCCAGTCACTTCGATAGGCTTCAGGGCTACAGCAGTGAATGAGACACAATCTGTGCCTTCATTGAGGGTCAGTCTGGTGGGAGACACAGATATCTACTCAGATAATTATAGACAGTATGATAAACACTATAATGGAAGTGTTATTTGATGGTATTAAAGGTGTCTAATCCAGGATATTGCAAAGCCACCCCTGAGAATATAAAACCTCTCACTTAAGGAGCCTGTGAAGTTTCTCAGGACTTGTAAATAAGTCAGACATAAACAATTCTTGGTGTAGGAGACAGGGACAGAATGCCACCAGGGAATCAGTGAAGTTCCTGAGGAAAACATTTAAGAAGTGTAAAAGATAAGAAACAAAAGACTTGTTACTTAACTACACAAGGATTTAAAATTTTGGCAGGGCAAAATTCATAAACAAAGCTGAAACTTGGAAACATGGAGAAAACAGGTCACATTGAGAGAAACATTCCTTCATATATAAAGAGCACTTACAAAAGAGAAAATGCAACAGCCTTATAAACTTACAGAAAGGTGCTCAAACCACTGACAATTAAGCAAGTGCAAATTGAAACAGAAGGCAGCAGGACACTGCTTTAGAGATGTCTGTTTCTGGCCTTGCTGCAAGGGGGAAAGAGACACGGAGAAGAAACACTGAACAGCAAGCAGAGGTACAGTTTAGCTCTAGGTGACCTGAACTCATTACTCACCAGGCTTATGGTCAAATTCTAATTTCACAGCTATTCTGGGAATAGTAGTGCAAATTTAGAACAAGGAATGGAAGCTCCCATCACGAGCTTAGGAAACTCAGTCTCCCCTTGCTTCTTGTCATCATCATAGGAATCGCTGGTGGGGGAGAGGGAGTATGGTTTTTCACTGTGACAGGTAAAGAAGGGGGTTTCTGTATACAAGGCATTTCTAGAACACCTTGTATTCAGATAGAACACTCTGCTGGGGAGTCTTATAAATCCTAAGCCTCCCAATCTGGAGACAATTCCATCCCTAGAATATGTTAGCCAGCCTGGCTTTCCAAGCCCTATGAGAAGATCATTTCCAGAAAAAGAGACATTTTTATTTTGTTTTGATTTTAGCCTTTCAAGTGGCCATGTAGAGTTGTAATAACTTCTACTATTTCTGTTTTGTGTTGAATTTTGTCCCCCAAAATTCATATGTTGAAGTCCTAACTCCTGGTACCTTGAACTCTGACTTTATTTGGAGATAGGTCTTTGCAGAACCTAAGTAGGTTAAAATGAGGTCATGAGAGTCGGCCTTAATCCAATGTGACTGGCTTATAAAAAAAGGGGGGGGGGGATTTGATAACAAGCAGGCATACAGGGAGAACCCCCATGTGAACATGAAGCCAGACATTTACAAGCCGAGGAGACAGGACTCAGAGCAGATGCTTTCCTCACAGCCTTCAGAAGGAACCAACCCTGTTCCTTCTGCCTTTGGCTTCCTAAAAGCCAAAACAACGTTGATTTTGGCTTTTAACTTACAGAACTGTGGGACAATCAGTTTCTGTTGTTTAAGCCACCCAATCTGTGGCAGTCCTAGGAAATGAGTTCAATCCTTATATTCAGTAATTTTCTTCCACATCCCTGTGTCTAGAGTAAAATGATATATAAATATATATACTTACATATAATATGTTTAATGTATAATATAAATATATTTAATAAATATGTTTAATATATAAACACGTTCAATTTATAATTTTAATATTTTAAATACATAATACATATAAAAATATATACAAATATGTATACATATATATATGGAAATATATATATTTGATATAGGGTCTCACTCTGTCACCAGGCTGTAGTACATTGGTATGATAATAGCTAACTGCAGCTTCAAACTCCTGAGCTCAAGTGATCCTGCCACCTCAGCCTCCCAAGTAGTTGGGACTACTGGTGTATACCATCATGCCTGGTAAATTTGAAATTTTTTTATAGAGATAGGATGTTGCTATGTTGCCCAGGCTGGTCTCAAAGTCCTGACTTCAAGCAGTCCTCTGGCCTCAGCTTCCCAAAGTGTTGGGATTATAGGTGTGAGCCACAATGCCAGGCCAATTTTTAAATTCTACCTCAAAAAAAATTATATCCTATAAAGGTGTTTTCAGATGTAGAAAATGATGGAGAGATGGTGAGGGTGTTTAACAAATATTTGCCTTGTTCAATCAACCCTCTGTATGTCAGGCAGCATGGTGTGTGCTGGAGACGCAATGGTGAATAAAGCAATGTGCCTGTGGTCTTCACGGAGTCTATGGTCTGGCAAGAAAAATTAACCTGAACCCAATTGTAAGACAGTATGATGAGAGCTTTATGTGACAGGGTACGTGTAGCCTTCTGTGGGAACAGAGGAGAGGGCCCTCAACTTGTTCTTGGGATCCAGAAACACTTCCCTGATTGAAAGTTACATCTAAGCTGAAACTTGAATAATGAATCAGAATTCGCTGGTGAAGAGGGTGGAAAATTAATGAAAGACAGTGAGGGCAATGTTTCCAAGCAGAGGCAACGGCCAGGCCTGTGCTTCACATGTAAAGAGAGAAGAAAATGTGTCTTCCATTTTGGAGCTGAGGAAATGGCCCCAGGCTTATAAGGGAACCAAGCGAAGCAGGTAGAGCTGTTCCAATGGAAAAAAAACGCTCAGCAGCAATCCCTGTTTGGGCAGCCTGGAGGTATGGGGGTGACCTTGACATTGTGGGTCACCTCAGGACTAAATGCAGGAGAAATAATATTGGCTGCCTTTGGCGGCCCCCCCAGGCACACTACCCAGTCTTCCTGACCCAGTACTCTCATATCACCCGTTCACAAGTCTGATATGGGAGCCTCTAAAAATGTTTTGTGAGGGGGCCAATCAACAAAGAAAATCCCACTGAGCTGATGGAAGAATTGTTGGGGCCTGTCTCCTGATGGGAAAGGCCTCTCCCTCCTCTTCCAAACCCTTCCAAGAACCTGAAAACTGAAAGAGCCTTTTATGTTTCTGATAAATGGTTTGGCAAACATTTTCAGTTTTGGAATCATATCCTACCTGACTCGCCTTCCACTAATCCCCTCTCCCCCCCCCCAGCGCCCCCCCCGCCCATCTAAATATGTTGTGTCTCCTGGCAACACAGCCTGAGCAATGAATGGTGTCTCTGAAAGGTTAATGTTCTAGAGGTCGCTTCTGGGTCCTCGTCCTGATTTTCCTTTTAACTGGTCTTGTGAGTGGAAAAACATCACCTCTCATCCCTGAATCTCAGTCGCTGAGAGTGCAAACCAAGGGCAGGGGTCGGGGGAGGCTTGGGGTAGGGTGGTGATCAACTGCTGAGATCTTTCCCAGCAGTTGGGGGTCTCTTATTCTTTCCATTTCCAAAGGCACCTGAATTCATCCTCATGCAAGCTAACCATGGCCTTGTCATTGTCAGAGGTCAGAGGAAGCGGCCTCTGGCAGTGTGGGGCATTCATGTGGCTGCTGTGTTGTCGTCAGTGTGTGTAGTGAAGATGGGAAAACATGAGCCAGCAGAAACAAACTGCCTCCCTCTGCTCTCTACCTGCCACTGTCATCCCCCGTCAACTTCCCCCTCCACCTTGCTCCACCCGCTTCCACCCACAAATTCATCCAAAAACTATTGCCTAGAGGAAAATTCAAGACTTATTTCTTTAATGGTCAGAATTGTGCTAGGTCAAGACTTTTAACTGTGTATTTAATTAGTCATCTGTATGCATGTAACTTAAAGGCGTTCAGCTGTGCCTTTTTATAGGATTAATAAAGCGGGTTGTAAATCACCTATGCAGCCTATAAAAGTATTTATAGCAGCTTTTCTCTCCCTTTGCCATTACAGAAGCTTTGTTTAAACTAGCTGAGGTTTGCATGGGGATAGTTCTCCCCCAGTTCTAGGAAGAAAGCGTTAAGAGTACCTTCCTGGCAAACCGCAGCTCCATCATTAGGCAAGGCAAAATGTGCTGAAACGCTAAGCTGTAGCAAGGACGTTCCAAGGCATGATTGCCAACAGCAAGCCTTCTGTGTTAATGAAAATCAAGATACAAAAAAGCTAGTCAACTGCAAGCACAAAACTTAAGCCGAACTTGAGAAATATGATCAGAGCTGGCATTCCATGGCTGCTTGACTTCTATAAACCTTAACAGGTTTTGGCAAGCCCTTCTCCAAGCTCAGGCATTTGTACTGGCCAAATAACCTGTTGGAACCACCTCAGCCAATTCCATAGTATCACTGAGTTTGCAAAGGAACAAGCCACCTTTTGTCTCATAGACATTCAGAGCTTTTGTGGGTCAAATGAACAGTTACCAGAACCCTTTCCTTTGTGTCAGCAGGAGGTTCATTTCTCACACCTTTTCTCCAGCCCTACCAGAGAAAATATCCCAGATCTTAGAAGAGAACTAGGCCCGTGTCATCTCCCCAGTATTTCTCTGCAAGTCCTGCCTGACTTGAATTCTTCTAATTGAATGCAAAAGAAAGCAGCATGGATGAGGATCCTGCCACAGGAGTTAACCCTAAGTTAAACACAGACATGCCTTATCATCCCATATTTCTGGGCTAACCCTGGACAGAAGCAGCCATAGGTTTTGGTTTTGCAGACACATGTTCTGAAACCTCACAATTCACATATCTTCTTTAGAAGAACTTTGACTGTCTAGTGATCATTAACCACTCAGCCGAAAGGAAAAAATGAAACAGGAAATGTTAAATCACACCACCGTCTGAAGCATAATCTGCATGAGGTTCAGACACTGAAGGCACAGGACAGGCTACACTCTGCTCAGAATCAGGACTAACATAAGTGGGTAGTGGTTGGCAGATTGCTCTGGCTATCAGAGGGTGAGGCACTTGGTTACTTCAGTGGCTTTTAGAGTTCATCAAACTTACGGGCAGCTGGCTAGTGCTTTCTTGTATGACTTGCATGTTGTGTATTTATTCAACTGTAGAACATAAAGGAACAGGTAGGCTAATGGAGGGGAATAGCAGTGGGTTCTTCTCCCCTGAAAATTTTCTCTACAAGTTGGGTGCTATGGGAATTTGTTTCATCAATTTTGTGAAATGTTTCCAGCCTTGGAGATTGGCTTGAGGTTCTCCAAATCTCACATACTTTGTTCCTTCTTCTGGCTTTTTCACTTTTCTTTCTTCCTCTCTCCCTTTCTCCCTCTACCCCCACCTCTTCTTCCTTTGTTTCTTTCCTTTTCTTCCATTTGGAAAAAGATTTTTCTTATATATGGGAAAATATGATGGATAACTGTCCAAACATCTGACTTTAAAATATCTGATTCAGGACCAAGTCTTTGTGAGATGGGATCAAGTTTTATTCAAATGGAATACCTTCTACAAAGAAAATGTGCAAAACAAATCTAGCTTTCCTTTTGGGTCTGGTGAGGTATAACTATTTTATGCTTCCAGAAAAGACATTCTCTATTATATTGTTTACAGTTAGAGAACTATCCTCCTCTTTTTCTCTTAGGGGAATAGGTTAATAAAGAATAAAACACATTTTAAATTGAAATTGAGATCTTCAATCATTGAGTTTCTTTTGATAGCTACTGACTTAACAAATTTATTGAGGCGTAATTTACATATAATGAAATTCACTTACTTTAAGTGTACAAGTCAATGATTTTTTTTGTAGATTGACTGAGTTGTTCAACATCACAATAACCCAGTTTTAAAATATTTCATCGTCCCAATAAAATCCCTCCTATTCATTTAGTTAATCCTGGTTCCTATCCCTAGCCCTAGGCAATGACTAATCCACTTTCTGTTTCTGTAGATTTGCCTTTTCTGGACATTTCATATAAACGGAATCATTCAGTATGTAGTCTTTTGTGTCTTCCTTCTTTCACTTAAAATCAGGTTTTTGAGGTTCGTTAATGTTGTAGTATGTATCAATAATTCATTCTTTTTTATTGCTGAGAGTATTCTATTGCTGAGAGTATATACCACATTTTATTTATTCACCAGTTTATGGACACTTGGATTATGTCCACTTTTAGGCTTTTATGAATCATGCTGCTATGAACATTTGTGTGCAAATCTTTGTGTAGATATACATCGTCATTTCTCTTGGTTAGATACATAGGACTGAAGTTGCTTGGTGATATGGTAAATTTATGTTTAACATTTAAGAAACTACCAAACTTTTTCCCAATGCATCTATACTATTTTACATTTCCACCAGCACTGAAAAGGTTCATGTTTCTCCACATCTTGGACAATGTTGGCTATTATGTCTTTTTTATTATAGCCATTCTAGTATGTATGATAAATCTCTTTATGCTTTTGATTTGCATTTCCCTAATAACTAATGATATGGACCATCTTTTTTTGTGTGCTTATGAGCTAGTCATAGATCTTTTTTTGTAAAATGCTTATTCCTATCTTTAATCCATTTTTAACCGGGTTGTCATCTTATTGAATTGTAAGAGATTTTTGTATATTCAGGATATAGGTCCTTTATCAGGTATATAATGTGCAAATATTTTCTCCCAGCCTGTGGTGTGTCTTTTCATTTTCTTAATGATGTCTTTTGAAACACAAAAGTGTTGACTTTAATGAAGTCCAAAATAAAAGTTATTTTCTTTTATGAGTCAAACCTTTGGTGTTATAAATCTAGGAAATCTTTGCTTAAGCTAAGATTTTGAAGATATTCTCCTTAAAGTTTTGTATTTTAGCTTTACGTTTAGGTCTCTCATCCATTTTTAAGCCAATTTTTGTGTATGATGTGAGGTCTGAGTTTACCTTTTTACATGTGGAGATGCAATTTTCTCAGCATTGTTTGCTAAAAATACCATTGTTTCTTCTGTTAGATTTCCTTGACATCATTGCTGAAAATCAGCTGACTATAAATATAAGGGTTTATTTATCTTAATTCAATTCGATCTTTATATCTATCCGTATGCCAGTGATTACTACTGATTTTGATTATTCTGATATTCTGACTGTCTAAAGAGAATCAGTGTAAATGGGCTCAAGACACTGAACTGTATTTTTAAAAAACAATTCCTCCCCCACAAACCGAAATGGAAGAAATACAGTAATCTAATAAATAATTTGCATGAAAGGAGAACCCTGTTTGTGGGGCTATAATGGCTGTCATGCAGAGAAGCCCTGCTTTAATAGGTGAAAGCCCATAAAAATGGGAGACTTGTATGAAACAAGGGAGCACTCAGGGGAGGGGAGCAGAGGGTGGGGAGAACTGAGCCAGGTGGTCAGCCAGGGAAAATATCTATCTTCCTTACCTATCCAAACTCATCAAGGAATATAAACTTGGAATTAATTTAGTAAGAACCTCTAATTTTTTAAATGAAAAACTCTCTAAAATATTGTGATTTGTAAGGGAAAAAAAATTCTTATTTTCCTAGGGGAAAAAAAGGCAAAAACAAAGCTACTTTGATGAAGGAGACTGGCTTCTAGCTTTGCTGTCTTCTCACTCTTTCCATTCTTTCTCCAATTTATAATATGTCAGGGATCTGTCATTTTTCTCTAGATACAGACAGAACCAACCTCTATGATTCTTTCTAAAATGGATATAGCATCAACAACACAATTGCTGTTTAAAATGACAACAATATAGCAAGCCTGATTTCTGACATGATTTAGCACAACATGCAAAGGATAAGGAAGACATCTGGACATTACCGAAGTCCCTTGAGATGTTTCCTGAAAGGTCCCCTTTACCAAATTATGTGTTGTAGAACATGAGTGTTGAGATTGCTTCCTCAAAGGGAGTACTGTATTTTTAGCTTCACATAGACAAATAAGAGGAGAAGCCCATGGAAGAAATGTAAGTTGACTATATTGAATATTGAATAAAAGTGCTTTTTCTGGAGTCCTGTTGAGAAGATGTGGCCATAGCTCCTAATGTACTTTGCCTGGAGTAGCCTGGAGTCCCTGAGACTTCTTGGAGGATAAGAATGAGCTATAATTACTTTGGGAGCCTTCTTTATTTGTGTGTGAAATGAATTCCACATTGCCAAGCGCTATGATCCAAGTCGTTTCTCCACTAGGTTAGGTAAAAATAATATGACCTCTAAAATCAGGAACATATTACAATGATCATGTGACAACACATTGGTACCTGGTGATGTTCAACAATTTTGGCTTCTCTATCACACCAGCCGCTCTCCACCTTTCACTGCCTGAAGAAGGGTACTTTCAGTAGAACTAGGACACCACACAGGGAAGTTCTGATGAATGGCAAAGGAGACACGAACAGGGTTGAGTGCACAGCACTTACGCAAAAGCTTCAGATCTCAACATGTGAAAATGATTTGACCTTTCAGAATGGTTACCCATATGGATTTTATATTAAATTTCCTTCCAGGCAACCAAAGTACAACAACTATCACCCTGAGTACAGAGCAGGGATTTGGTGGATCTCGGCTGAGTACTACTGTCCTGAACCTGATTCACATGCCAGTGAAACAAGAAGCCCCTTCCTCCCCTTATACCATACCACCAAGACAGGTGCTGGAAGACAGGCAGAAACCCCAAACCAAGGGGGCTGGCACGGGACAAAGATGGGGGAAACTGTGTATCTACCCCCCATTCACCTGCTTTAGACACTCCCTCTTTTTGTTTTCCTCTCTTGCTTGCTGCACCTAGGGCCCTGCAATGGCTGTTTTGTTTTTTTGTTTTTTGTTTGATACAGGGTTTCGCTCTTTCACCCAGTCTGGAGTGCAATGGTGCGATCTCGGCTCACTGCAACCTCTGTCTTCCAGTTTCAAGCGATTCTCCGGCCTCAGCCTCCCGAGTACTGGGATTACAGGTGCATGCAACCACACCCAGATAATTTTTGTATTTTAAGTAGAGATGGTGTTTCACCATGTTGGTCAGGCTGGTCTCGAACTCCTGACCTCGTGATTTGCCCTCCTCATCCCCCCCCAAAGTGCTGGGATTACAGGCATGAGCCACCGTGCCCGGCCAAGTGGCTGCTTTTTCACTCAGGGTCTCCTCCTAGATCTGTTCACTCAGAAAACACCATCATTGCTACCTCTTCCTCAAAACAAATGCATTCACCCATTCAAATGGGCTCTCCAGGAAGAAGGCGCAATCCACCCAAGCAGGCTGCTAAGGACTAACTGTGTTAAGGCTTCTAATGGGCAAGTCTCTAAATCACTACAGAAGTGATTTTAGTTGACAGAAGCTTGTTGGAGAAGGATTTAGAGGCTAAGAGAGGCTTTCAAAATCACAGAGCTTTGTGGCCCGGACGCACTCCACCTACACTCCGTAGCCTCTCTCTCTTTCCTTGCAGAAGCCCAGGGAAGCTAGGCTGGCCCAGGCCACACACATCGGGGGAACAATCCTGATGTCTTCTTAGCCTTGTTCTGCACAATTAATTGAGGTTATTGCAGTGAGACTCTTGTCCGATTGTGAAAAAGTCATCCCAAGCTGGCTTCAGATGCTTTGGTTAGTCACTGCCTTGCTATGGGGTTCTTATGAGCCCTGGACACACAGTGGCAACAATCGCCACAGGCCACCTTCTGCTCTGTATCTCAGACACTTTGTTCTGACCATGCTGTGCTCCCAGCTTGGCCTCTGTTCCACGGAAACTGGGAAGTGCTCATTGTCCTGGGGCTGGTTGGGACTCAGGAAAGCTGTGTGGGATGACAGCTGAGTGAGATGAGAGCGGTGCGGGATGAGAGCTGTGCTGGAGGGTATAGGCTGCTTCCAGGATCTAGGCATGAGGAATGGAGCGGCTTTCAGACCCCAAGTCCCAGTAGGGCTTTCCAGCCCTTTCCTTACTCCAGGGATCCAAGAAAGAGCTTGAGGGAAGAGCTGATTGTGGAAAAAGTATGCAGAGGAACCCTGAGATGATACAAGGCATGGTGGGGTGGATGGGCAGGGATGGGGTAAGGCCAAGGAAGCCTGAGTAGCCCTGGCTTTGGCTTCAGAGCCAAGCTCATTACCAGCAACTTTTGGAAACAAACTAAAAAAATTTAGTAACTCTCATGAAAAGACTCAAATCACTTTTGAAAATAGTGGATTTTCCCCCTGATTATAAAAACATCCACGTGTACTGTAGCAAACAGAGAAAACCCAAAAATCACCAATGAAAAGACAAAAGTTACCCAAACAGGGATAACTGCTGTTAATCTGTTAACATTTGGTATGCATTTTCAGAGCTCTTTTTTCTTCATACATGCAGAAATCATGTATGTGTGTATACATACTTTTTTAACTAAAGGAAGAATCATATTGTATTACATCTTGCCTTTTCCACTTAGCATTATCTATTTTTCTATAAAATGATTTTAATTGCTGAGTACTACTCCATGTTTTTCCTGTACCACAGTTTACTCAATCAAACCCCTATTGTTGGACATTTATGTTGTCTCTAATTTTTCCTAATTATACATTTTGCACATAAGTCTTTGCTCACCTTCATAATTATATCCTTAAAATACATTTTAGAGAGGAATAGGCAGATTAAATTTTTTATACATACTGTCAGTTTTTCCTCCAAAAAGACTGCTCTAATTTATGTTTCCCCGAGCAGTATATGAAATGTATCTTTGCCCTTTCTGCCTAACACCAGGCAGACTACATCTTTGTAAATCTTTGTCAAGGTAAGAAACACAAAGTTCTATCTCTTTATTTTAATTTCAATCTTTTTCCTTATTAATGTGATTTGGTATATTGCCAATAAGTGGAGTCATTCTAATTTTAATTGCTCTAGAAAAGCTTTTTATATATTGAAATCTCTTCTCTTTGTTTTATATAATGCAAATATATTTCCAATTTTTCTTTTCCTTTTAATTTTGTTTTACAATTATTTGAATGTTATATAGTCAAATGTATTGATCTTTTTACTTTAGAGTGTCCATGCTTGATGCTGTTTAGGAAGATTGTTTCCATTATGGGATATAATAGTCATTTTTTGCCGAAAATTTAGAAATAATATTTTAGTTTTACAAGGAACTCTTTAATCCTTTTATACTTTGTGGACATATGGTATAAAGTAAAAAATTTAGCTTCTTCCCTCTTCCCCCAGAGGTTAATCTATTTCCAGTATCATTTATTGAATAATAGAGTCATCTTCATTGATATAAAATGCTGCCTTGTTGATATATTAAGTACTTACGCATGAACACTATTTCTGAATACTTTATGTAATTTCATTGATCTACCTGTACAGCTCTGAAGCAATGCTACACTACTTTAGTGATTATAGATTTATCCTATCCTTATATTTATGTATCCTTTTTTTCTCTCAATGTCAGTTTGTTAGTTTTTGCTTCTCTTTGAATTAATCCTTTTTCTGTTTATTTTGGCATTTTGGCTTTCTTTATAATGTGTTCAGAGAATTCTTAGTATATCTTCCCTTCCCCCTTTATTTAAAAATGCATTTACTATCATAGATTTGCTTCTGATGACAACATTGTTTGCATACTATAAATTTTAAAATATAATATCCTCATTATTATTGTTTCCTAAATATTCTTTTATTTTTTTATTTTTAAATTTTATATTTTACTTTTTTAACTTTTTTTTTAACAAATCTGCGCGTTCTGCACATGTACCCCAGAACTTAAAGTATGTTTGTCACATAGGTACACACGTGCCGTTGTGGTTTGCTGCATCCATCACCCTGTGACCTACGTTAGGTATTTCTCCTAATGCTATTCCTAAGTATTCTTTAATTGTAGTTTTGATATTTTCTTTGTCCCAAGAGGTATCTTTAAAAGTGTCTTTGAATAATCAAGTAGTAGCTTAAAATTTTAATACTTTTATTACTCAAATAAAATATAAGATATCTTGCTCAGAAAACATTGCTGTTTTCTCTGTGATATAAAGCATGTCAATAATCTGTCAATGGGACCCAGAAGTCAAATGATATAAAATGAGCCATATCTATTATATTTATCAAATTCTCTTTCTCCTTATTTGCTTTTTTGCCCTCGATCTGTCAAAAATTTATTAGAGTTTTTCCGAACTGTCATTCTTCTGTACATTATTTCATATGTTCTAGGCTTTTGCTTTATGGATTTCGATGCTGTGTTATTCTGTTACTGACATGTTACTGTATCTAAGAAAAATATCACCACTAATGGGACAATCTGATAAGGTGCAATGAGAGCATCAATTCTGTGTTGTTTCTGCCAAAACATATAATCTGATATAATTGCGAGGAAATACCAGATCAACCTGAAGTTGAGGGATAGTCTGCAAAATAATTGGCTTGTAATTTTAAGATCAAAACTCTTAAAGGCACGAAGGTCAAGGAAAGGCTGACAAATTGTGCCAGATTGATAGGGATTAAAAGACAGGACAATTCAATGTAGCACACCATCCTGAACTGGATCCTTTTACCATTAAGAACACGATTGGGACAATTGGTGAAACTTGAATGGGGTCTGTGGATTAGGTGGCAGTAATGTATTAACGTGCATGCCTCAGTGTTGATGTTGGTATCGTGGTTATGTAGGAAAATAATCGTAGATATTACAGACTAAAGTATTTGGGGGTGGTGGTACATCACGTCAGCAACTTACTCCCAAGAAGTTTAGGGGAAAAAAGAAGTTCTTGGTACTTTTGAAGCTTTCCTATATGTTCGAAATTATTTTTAAAAATATTAAATTAACATGAATATATTCCAAGTGATCTGGACCTCCTCCTTATATGAAATCTTGCCATATAGTTTGTCTTTATTGCCATTGGTGCCAATTAGCATCACTCTAAGTGGTGGTGTTTGGCTTTTGAATGTGTTGGTGAACATATTTGAGTGCTCTGTGACCAGAGGGGCTCAGCTAGCAACCTGAGCAGTGAAGTAGTACAAAATTGGGAGAAGTGGGGAGAGTGAGAAGCGGGGGTTGTAACAGAACTTCCTGGAGGCACTCAGAGCAAGGAAGTACTGACAGTCCCAAGGTTGCAGTTGGAGGCTGAAATCTGGTTCACAATGGAAAAGAATGAATTTTGCTGAAAGCAGTGACCCCTTTGTCTCCATTTTTTTTTTTCTTTGCAGGGGGGAGACAAAACGTGCCGTGAATGATGGCCTTTGGTGATCTACAGACATCCCTGGCTCCAGCAGTCATTTATGTGGGGGAGGTAAGAAGGCAAGTCATTGCCAGGAGACTCGGATTCTTGTCCCTTCGGCAAACTAGCTGTGCGATGCTGAGAAAGTCTCTTAAGCTCACAATAACTGGATTTCCTGTTCCATAAATGAAGAGGCTGGCATCTCAGGTTCCTTCCAAGTTTAAAATTATAATTTTGACACTACTGAGTATAGATGTTTTAAGAACCTAAAGGAAAGAGAGATCCATTTGATCTGGAGCTGGTAGAAAAGCCATCAGGGAGTTGCAGGGAGAGGAAACAGGCGCCTTGGGGGAAGACTTTGAGAAAAGGCAGAGGATTGGAGTGAGAGGTGGAGACAGTGAAGAAGAAGAAGAAAGCCTGAGGCTGGGGAAGGCGTGGTGGGGCAGGGGTCAGGTCCACATCTTTCACCCAGATGAACTCCAGCCCATGAAGATCCTGGCACAAGTTTCTGCTTTTAAGGTTGTTCTGTGGATGAAACTCCTGAAAGCTTTCAGTATCATTAGGAAATGATTAGCTATTAAATGCCAAATCTGCTGCCTTAAAGTAGAATTACTCATTAGTGTTTTAAGGGGATGTTATGCTTGTTTTTCTTAAACTAGTAGGCAGACAAGAGGAGAGCAACGGCAAATAGAAAGAAAGAAGAACTCTAAAAATTAATTCGGCATTGCCGTATGAAATTTCACTGGCCATGGTTGGGCCTTGTGGGTGCTTTATTATTTTCTCCATGTCTCTAAGAAAAGGTCTGGGTATGGTCCATGTGGAAGAACAGAAAGCAAAAGAAACAGGGACTCTAAATGGTGGAACGACCCAGGGGGAGCTCAGTGGCCCACATACCTCTCATTCCAGTGACCCCAAAGCCACAGAGCCACAGCCATGCCCACCCCCTCCCTGGAGAGGCAACTGCTGAGCAGTGGTGTATGGAGAATTCCCGAGGGGTAACTGACCTGGCTGGGACAAGGAGCTGTGCATGTTGTGGGGGTGCCCTGGCTTTCTCTTGGTGACAAAGGGATGCGATACCTCCCGGCTCAGCCTGGAGGAGCTGGGCCAGGAGGAATCTATCCCATGGAGTACATATCAGGCTTGACTGGCCCTGTGGCTAGGAAATTCTCTTCATTTATCTAAAGCAAATAAAAATGTGGGCAGTCTATTTGTGAAAGGCAGACAAACGCAGCCCAGAGGAGAGAAGAGCCTGTACCCAGTGGCTAAGTGGAGCATGGAGCCCTGGCAAGGAAGAGAGAGAAACGCAGCCTGGGCTGGAGGCCATGGGTGGCCTGCCTGCTGGGATCATCATTATTCCGCCCCCTCTCCTGCTTTCTGTGGCTGGGAACACAAAGAGAAAGAGGGTGGGGTGGGAGGGCTTGGCCTCTCTCCCTGCAGAGGTCAGTCCACTGGCCTCAAATGATTATTATGTTTAACGAATTGCAGCTTGTAAAAGGCTTTGAAGCTAGAAGGCAAAGCCTGAACGTGGAGGATTTTTTTTCTTAAATCATTTTATTCTATGACTCAAAAAACAAAATCCCTCTTGAGCAGAGAGCAACAGTCAAGGCTGCCAAACTCCACTTGTGGTAACTTTTTAAAAAAAAAAAAACAGCAGTTAAAAAAATGTGGACTGCAAAATGTGTACAAGGCAAAGCGCAAAAAGACAATGGACGTGGCGTTTAGGCAGGAGGTGGGGAAAGCGAAAGGGGCTTCCCCTGGAGCAGTAACAATTAGCCCCATTAGCTTGTGCATAACCCGTAAATGTAAGGTGCAGGGAAACAGTGAGAGCGAATCACTTCGGTGCCCCTGGGAAAATCTCTCTAGGCTGCTACCATCTCACTAACCGGAGGTAAAAAGATCATATGGTGTGTGTCTTTCAGTGGCAATTAACCTCAATTATTATCCTATACTCCATAAAAACAGCTGCATGGAACAGGGTCTGTGAGGGATTTGTATCTAGGTCTAGGCTCTCCTCACTGTTCTCCAATAGACAGTGACTGTGTTTGGGGCATTGTCAGACGTGCCATAAATCCTAACTGGCATTGTTTGCTCCCAGAGATAAAAAAGAGTAGCAGGTGTGCCTCCCAACCAACCCTTTATTGCCTGGGCATGTGACAGCATTTTGCTGTACCTCAGTAATGAGCCAGAGAAAAGGAAAGAAAGGCAGATGAATTCGCCAGCATTCTTGCCTGTATCTTGAGGGGAAAGAGTTGAGACCAGCTTTTCAATTCATATAGATCCTTTCTCTGAAGAACTCCTTCCTGATATTGTCACTTTAACCCATCTCTGTGATTTTATTTTGAAATTTTTAAAGGTGTGTTATATTTGTATTTTCCCTTTTTAGCATAAAATCAGTATTTCTGCAGACATCAGAATAGTTGCATACTTGCTCCTTGGAAACATTTAAAACATTTCTGTTCCTCCTCCTGTGTCTTGCTGTTCTCTCTCCCCTGTCCTTTCCCCCCTCCGCTCCTCACTCTCTTTCACCTCCTCCTCCTTTTCCCTTTCCCTGCTTCCTCTTTCTCCAACTCCTTTTCCCTCCCTCTCTCTCTCTTTCTCTCTGCTTTTACCAGTTTATTTTTCTAATTCTTTTACACATTTCTAAGGTTTTTACCTCTTATATAATCTCATGCTTATTTACACTTCCTTTCCCATTCATTTTTAACAAGACTAAAGAAATATTCCACTTGGGTTCCATTTGTCCACATCCCTGTGCTCGATCATTTTGGTCAGGTGTCCCTTAATATCTGTTATAGGTTGTTCATGGACAGGCGTTTGTTGCTTATTCCCCTTTGCTACCCTTCTTTGGGTTATACTCTAATCTACCCTAAAACTTTATATGTGTTTCTCATTACTTCTCAAATCTGTCTTCATGTAAACATTTTTCCTTATCGTTAATGGTCTTAAAGGCGCTGGTTCTATAATTCATGTAAATGCTTATTCATTTTATTTATTTCATTGTTATTTTTCCATCATATACTCTTTCTTGATTTTCCTTTCAAAGTTGCTTATCTTTCTCCTCTACTTTGTCATCTTTATTTACCATGTGCCTTTCCAAAAAAGCCATATACTATAAAAGAAAGATAAATCTGGGTTCCAACCTTGACTCAATTAGATCTGAAGCAAATGACATAACCTCTTAGCCCCAGCTTTCTCAAATATGAAGTGGAAATTGCAAAGCCAAGCTCTTGGAGGTGTTATGAAGATTAAACTGAAAAGCATAGCTGGAGCCCCTAACTCAGTGCCTGATCTATTATAGGCATATTGAACCATAAATGTTAGGTTCCCGTTACTGTTTTAGGCCAAACCTGTTCATTTTATAATTTCTTAATGTAGACATAACTTTCCATGAGTCTTTCAATATAGACAGGTAGAACCTGAAGCCTCATTTCCCATTTTTGTTACCTTCTGACTTTTCAGTATTGAAAAAAAAATTATTGGTCTATAAATAAAGTAGGCTTTGGTCACTTCAGACTTTCTGAGGACACAGCTCCTCACAATAGCTCCGTGAGGGCTTTGGACCATGAGAACCCTTGTGTTCTGGAGGCTTAGGCAAACCACAGAAGTCTGCTCTAGCACTGGGTGTACTTGTACCCCATTCTGAAAGTCCTCACTGTCCCAAGTGAATGGGAAAGAAGAGAGGAGTGGCTGTTTAAGGTCCAAGACATGGCTATTATGAAGGGAAAAAGAGGGGAGAAGAGGAGTCATATTAGCTCCTTGCCCAGTGTAATCAAAGAGCTGGTTGTGTCGATTCAGGTAGAGTCATGTGCCACATAACGGCATTTCAGTCAATGACACACTGCATATATGAGGTGGTCCTATAAGATGATAATGGAGCTGAAAAATTCCTACTGCTGAATGACATCATGGCCATCATCACATCATAGCACAGCCTATCACCTTCTATGTTTAGGTATGTTTAGATACTGTATTAGTCCGTTTTCATGCTGCTGATAAAGACAAACCTGAGACTGGGAAGAAAAAGAGGTTTAATTGGACTTATGGTTCCACATGGCTGGAGAGGTGTCAGAATCATGGCAGGAGGTGAAAGGCACTTCTTACATGGCAGCAGCAAGAGAAAATGAGGAAGATACAAAAGTGAAAACCCCTGATAAAACCATCTGATCTTGTGAGACTGATTCACTACCATGAGAACAGTATGGGGAAAACCACCCCCATGATTCAAATTATCTCCCATGGGTCCCTTCCACAACACGTGGGAATTATGAGAGTACAACTGAAGATGAGATTTGGGTGGAGGCACAGAGCCAAACCATATCAGATACACAAATACTTACCATTGTGTTACGATTGCCTATAGTATTCTGTACAGTAACATGTTATACAGGTATGTAGCCCAGTAGCAACAGGCTGTACCATCTAGCCTGGGTGTGTAGTAGGCTAGGTTTATGTAGATTCACTCTATGATGTTCACATGACAACAAAATCACCCAATGAGGCATTTCTCAGAATGTATCATAAGTGACACATGACTATATTTCATTTTATTGTACTGTGTTAGCTTTACTATTGAATCAATCAATGGTTAGCTAATCCGTAAGTAAATTGTGAGCAATAATATAAGACAGGGAGAGACAGAGAAAGACAGCGAGAGACACACCCTCATAGAGAAAGAAAAACTCAAACTCAGGTAGTGAGGCTGTAGCTGTTTTGGTTGCCAGGATCTCCATAGGGTTGAAATGAGAGGGCCAGGGTTTCTCAAGAGACACAGAAATACAAACAAGTCTAAATTCTGGGAACCTTCCCTAGAACTGTGATGGTGGAGAGAACCACACCACAATAAGAGCAAGTCCTGCCCATGTGAAGGAGGCATTCACTTTAAAGTGGAGAGCCCCAATTAAGGATGTGTGTCGTGGATGTCCTGGGCCACCGTAGAGAAGTTTTATCTAAACTGGGAAATTGTTACAAGAGAAATACACACCTCTAACTCTCTTTTTTTCTATGTCCCTCCCTGGACTTGGGCACATCAGCCATTGTTCTCGGATTCTCTTTAGGAAGTAGGGAAGGGAAGAGTCAGAATAGTGTTCTGTATTTGAAGTTCTTCCCCGAATAGCCTTTTAAGAGTGTGATTGTGGGTGATCATAGTGAAGCCCCAGAGCAATGGTTCTCAGAGTTTGAACCCCCCTGATCTTCGGAATCAGAAATTCTGGGGTGGGGCCCAGCAATCTGTTATGACAGTCCCCCTATGAGATTCTGATGCAGGCTTCAGTTTGAGAGCCACTGAATTAGAGCACAGGGTTTAAGAATACAGACTATGTGACCCGGTTTCTAATGCCAGTTCTGCAATTTACTAATTGTGTGACAGCACAGGGCTGTTACAAGCATTAAATGAGAAAATGCCTATAAAGAGGAGTTTAACAACCTCAGATTTATAGCTGGCACTCGATAGATGGTACTTATAAACTTGGGGGAGGGAATGAGCTGTGAGTTTGCTTGATAAGAGACTTGCTAAGAAAATTTCTTATTTTTGCATTTCAAACCTCTGTTCACCTTGTTGAAGGTCCTGGGTTCTGAACAACATTGTCTTCCTCGTATCTTACTACTGTCGAAGAAGTGTGGAAAATGTTGTTTTGTGGGGAACCTTGTTGGTGTGTAGAATGACCCCACTAAGAGCAGTGACAACAGGCTGGCTGACACCAGAGCTGCACCTTAGTTTGTTTTTTGAAACTGGGTGGAGGGATCAGGAGTTACCCAGTTTTTTTCCCTTTGGCGATAGTGTTCTTCCTGAACCATGAGGAGTAATGAAGAGAGAAATATCAACATTTTTGTGGTTCAGCTGACATTAAACTGGGAAAAAGCACATCACCGGATTTAGAATGTCCTGTTCATTAGTCACTCTTTCTTCTAAAATTAAAACGTCTCTGCAAGCAGGAAAAGAACAAGCCCTCAATGACCTCATAACTCATTATTTCCAAGGAATATACTTAATTCCCCGTGGAGATGAATCTGGAATCGATTTTCCATTTCTGTCAGCCATTGAATGGCAGCCTCATGGATCCTTGTGAAGGAGAATATGTACTTTTTGTGGTGTTGGCAGGGGCTGATGAAGAGAGCTGGTTGCTGTTGTTGGTGACCTTGTGGGCAGCTGCTGAAGATCCATTTTCTGTTGCAAGCCATTCTGAGCCTTTCAGAAACCAAGAAGGAGGTACTCAGTCAGGCTTTTTCATTGTAAGGCTTGTCTGTCTGTGCACATGATCACTCTTACAGCTGAGATGCCTTGTCTGGGCCATTAGAAAAAAATGTGCTTAAGCGCCAACTGCTGCTACAGGGTGAAAGGAAAGAGAACTGGAGCCTTCATTAACACTAAAATAGAGAGAGGGTCGGTCTGATGCTTTCTGTAATATCTTTTGCCTCCCCATTCCCCAGACCTCTGAGCTTGAGGTTAACCAGAGCTGTAACTGAACTATAAACTTTCAGAGGCCCCCCTCCCCAGTGCCAGGGTTATACCTATTCCTTAAACAAGTGGTATGGTTCAATGTTCTTCTCTGTGGTTACAATAGAAAAAAATTTCTGGATGTGGTTCAAGTATCTCATACCATGACAAGCTGGGCCAATATTGGACACCTATGTGAGTAATATCATAGCCATTATCACCCGCCAAGGTCAACAGACTAAGAATATAGATCATCACAGAATTCAGCAGTAACAAATTCATTCCCAACCTCAGTGAAATGTCTGCTGATTTTCAGATACAGTTTTCATGTTGAATTTACAGTTACCAGCTGTGCAAACATAAGAAGACAGGAATGAAAGTCACAAGTGAACCACGCCTCAGAAAATATATACTAAATTTAGCATTTTGCAACTTAATTCCCCATAAATATGCTCACATTCATTTTTATGGCATTAATTAAATTGAAATTATGCTTGAGGCAAATTATTTGCTCCAGCAAAAAACAAATCATGGCTATGTAATGCAAAGTAGCTGAGTGCTGAATTAATCTATATGTCCTTAGATATATTAATAACCTTAAAAAATTGCACTTAAACAGCAGTTTTACATGTCACACTCCAATTTGAGCCATTGCTTAGTAGCATTCTCTCCCTAGAATGATAGTATAAGTTTCTAGGGACCTCATCAGGAGACTATTTCCCCACAGGCTGCTTGCTGGCTTATGTCTTTGTAATAGGATGGATAATAGCCCCCAAAGACATTAGGTCCTAATCTTTGGAACCTGTGAATAGGAATCCAGGCTCTGGGGACAGAATATGCAAGTTCAAATTTGATCTCTACCACTGCAAGCCATGTAACCTTGGGCATGACTTCTCTGGGTTTCAGTATCCTCACATGAAAAATGAGAATTACAATAGTTCTTATCTCACAGGATCTTTGAGGTAAGGATGCTCTGAGGTATGCATGTATTATAGCATAATATCTCCTGCTAAGATTAGGCACAGATAAGGATGTCCTTTCTCAGTAGTTCATATTGGATGTTCCAGCTAATGCAGTAAGATAAGAAAAGGAAATAAACGACATACAGATTAGGAAAGAAGATATAAAACTGTCTCGGTTCTCAGATGACATGATTTTGTATGCAGAAAATCAGAAAGAATTGACAAAAAAACAAAAAACCTCCTGGAACTAATAAGTTATTAAAGCAAGGTTGTAGGGTGGTCAATCCCTCTTCTGTATACTAGCAATAAACAAGTTAAATTTGAAATTGGAAACATTATACCATTTATATGAGCACTCAGCAAAATGAAATAGGTATAAATTGAATAAAATATAGGCAATATCTATATGAGAGAAAATCCAAAATTCTGATGAAAGAAACCACCAAATGGAGAGATAGTTCGTGTTCATGGGTAGGAAGGCACAATATTGTCAATTACTAGTTCTTCTCAACTTGATTTATAGATTCAGCCAAATCCCAGCAAATTTTTTTTTGTGGACATTCACAAACTGATTCTAAAGTGTATGTGGAGAAGCAAAAGACGAAGAATAGCCAACACAATATTGAAGTTTAGCAAAACAAAATTAGAGGACTGACATTACCTAATTTCCTAATTACCTAATGTCAAGCCTTGCTATAAAGCTACAGTAATCAAGACAGAATAGTATTAGTGAAAACAAAACAAAACAAAACAGATAAATAGATTAATGGAACAGAATAAAGAGCACAGAAATAGACCCATATAAATATTGTCAATTAGCCGGACTCTGTGGATCACACCTATACTCCCAGCACTTTGGGAGGCCAAGGCTGGTGGATCACCTGAGGTCAGGCATTTGAGACCAGCCTGATCAACATGGTGAAACTCTGTCTCTACTAAAAAAATACAAAATATTAGCCAGGCGTGGTGATGGGTACCTGTAGTCCCAGCTACTCAGGAGGCTGAGGCAGGAGAATCTGTTGAGCCCAGGAGGTGGAGGTTGCAGAGAGTTGAGATCCACCATTGCACTCTAGCCTGGGCAACAACAGCAAAACTCCATCTCAAAAAAAAAAAAAAAAAGAAAAATTGTCAATTGATCTTTTATAAAGGAGCAAAGTTAATACAATGGAGAGGATAGTCTTTTAACAAAGGTGCTGGAATAACTAGATAACCATGCACACACACAAAAGAAAATCTAGACACAGACATTACATTCTTCACAAAGATTAACGCAAAATGGATCATACACCTAAACGTACAATACATAATTATGAAACTTCTAGAAGATAACATAGGAGAAAATCTGACAATCTTGGGTTTGGCAATGACTTTTTAGATACAACACTGAAGGTACCGCCCACGAAAGAAACAAATGATAGGCTGAACTCCATAAAAATTAAAAGCTTTTGCCCTGCAAATACAAGAGAATGAGAAGACAAGCCATGAGTAGGAGAAAATATGGCAAAACATATATGAGATAAAGGACTGTTATCTAAAACATACAAAGCATATAGCACAATGTTTGCCCCAGTTAGAGCTCACTATTAGCTATTACTGTCTTTTGACTATCGCCAGTTCATGTCGCTTCGGAGTCCCTTCATTTCCATCACTTTTCATCATTTAATTTTTCTGTTAGTAGCCGTTGGTTTATGCTAGTTAAGTATGTCTCAGTCAAATCTTGATTGTAGGCTGATGGATTTCATCAAGAGTTTTTTTGAGCTCATCTTCCAGGCAAGCCTTGAAGACACCGGAGGTAATGTGTTTGCTGGACCTGGGGTCATGCAACAGGCCCCTGAAGGCCATCTGCTCTTGGGCATGTTGGAGATAGGAGCAAGAAGAGCCAGCAGCTTACAGGCTGACTTTACTGCTTCCTCAGTGAGAAAAGTGGGTGGGGTTAATGACAGTAGACGCAACCCTCAGGGAGTAGACACTGCTCTGCACCCCCTGGCTTTGTAGAGTGGCTGTGGAGAACTAATTAAACCAAACTTGGAAATAGTGCAATTCTAGGGGAACATCTCCTTTCCCTGTCCACTCCCATATCTTGAAGAGTTGGCTTTACAAAGTCTAAATCTCTGTCTCTCTGAAGTTCTGGGACCCATCTTTTAGAAGCGGTTCCCACTTCCTTCTGGGGAAGACCTCTGGAGAAACCCTCTCTCCTTGCCTGTCAAGTGCTGTGGGTGCCACCATCCACACTGCCATGGGACTCACAGAGGCAGGAAAGCTAAACAGAAGTTTCTAGTTGAAGTTTTCATGGAGTTTGGTTTGCAGTAGAGAGTGAACTGTGTGTGAGTCTAGGGTGGTAGTAGCGATGGCCCTGAGAGTGTGTACTACGTCCTCCACCATCGACCCCACCCCAGCATCTCCCTAGTTCTCTCCTCTGGGCCAGCTCCTGCTGAAGTAACAAGCTTCTCTTAGCCACTGTCAAATGAATCAAAGAATAGCTTTTAGAGGAATTATAATATGTCATAAATGAAGATTAGAGGGTTTTCTGTGGTGAGGGTAGGAGGGAGTTGAATAGAGTCTTTATTAACACTAATTTCACTTGCTTCTTTGAAGTTCTAGGGTATATGTGTAGGATGTACAGGTTTATTACATACGTAAACATGTGCCATGGTGGTTTGTGAAGATTAGAGTTTTAGAGTTTGGGTTTCTCCCTCATTGTTGGGACTATTTAATTGCTTATTAAACACCCATGAGGTGTTGGCAGCATATGGAAGATGTAGGGAGATTTCCTGGGCAGTGGATTTATATTCTTATCAGAAATGACAGAACAGCTGGGTGCAGTGGCTCATGCCTGTAACCCCAGCACTTTGGGAGGCTGAGCAGCTGAGGCCAGGAGTTCAAGACCAGCCTGGCCAACATGGTGAAAGCCCGCCTCTACTAAAAATACAAAAATTAGCTGGGCATGCCGGCATGTGCCTGTAATCCCAGCTTCTAGGGAGGCTGAGGCAGGAGAATTGTTGAAGCCGGGAGGCGGAGGCAGAGGTTGCAGTGAGCCAAGATGGCACCAGTGCACTGCAGCCTGGGCAACAGAGCAAGACTCTGTCTCATAAAAAAAAAAAAATGACAGAACGCAGAGCTGTAACACAGAGATGCATCAGGTATGGTTAGGCAAACCTTTCCTGTGAGTTTTTAAGAGCATTTCATTTCATTTCTTCTTTGCCCTTGGGTCTGTTCTTCTGATCTGTCAGCCTTATGTCAGTAAAAATGAGGAGTAGATAAAGGTAAGCAGCAGAGTATTGCATTATGTCATCTCTGAACATGTGGAGTATAATGAAGGCTTTGAAAGAGCAGAGAGAGAGAACAGTTTGACAAAACAAATTTTAGAGCATGTGCAAGTAAAAGGAATAGTGACTGAGAAAAATAAAGTGAAAGAATGGAGAAAAACATAAAACTTAAGTATTATTGACTTTATTGGCAAAAGATGGGAATTGGGTGCCCAGTACTTCACTTGATGGCCTTAGGCTTTTTGAAGAGGAGGATAAGTCTATGAAAACACAAACAGAGGGCCAGGCGTGGTGGCTCACGCCCGTAATCCCAGCACTTTGGGGGGGCCGAGGCAGGTGGATCATCTGAGGTCAGGAGTTCAAGACCAGCCTGGTCAACATGGTGAAACTCCATCTCTACTAAAAATACAAAAAATTAGCTGGGTGTGGCGGTGAGCCCCTGTAGTCCCAGCTACTTGGGAGGCTGAGGCAGGAAAAATCACTTGAGCCCGGGAGGCGGAGGTTGCAGTGAGCTGAGATCGTGGCATTGCACTCCAGCTTGGGCAACAAGAGCAAAACTCTGTCTCAAAAAAAAGAGAAAGAAAAGAAGACACAACTAGAAACACAGACAAGTCAGCATCCTTTTTTTTTTTAAAGGGACAGAAGCCACCATAATATGGGAAGCTGCTCAAACATGGCAATCCCTGTTCTATCTTTCGTGATTAGCTGAGTGCCTCTATGATGAACCTGTGTCGGTTAGAATGAGCATTGGCTGCAAGTAACAAAGGCCCCAGTTCTAGTAGCTTAAACAAATTAGTTTATTTCTCTCTTTTGTACAAGTAGAAGGTGGGCAGTCCGGAACTGAAATATCAACTCTGCTTCACAAAGTCCTCAGAGACTTGGGCTCTTCAACTTGCTACTCTGCTAACTTTAGAGTGAGACCTTTGTCATCCAATATGGTGGTTAGAGCACAAGTTATCACATCCAGGTTCCCAGGAACATAATGAAGGAAGGGATGGAGAGGAAAGGGGCAAAGGGTATGCTTCAGCTTTCTTTTAGGAAGGTTCCTGAACCTGTATGACACTCCTATTTCCCACTGGTCAGCAATTAGTGATATGGACACATCTAGCTGCAAAGAAAACCAAGAAACATGGCCATGAGCCCAGCTAGAAATTTGGGCTCTATTACTATGAAAGAAGATGATAAAATTGCCGTTGTCATTTCCTAAATCTTAGTTTTCAGTGGAAGAATATGTCAACAATGCATACTGTGTAGCCTTCTTAAGTATCAAAGTAAGACTGCCATTATATGCAATGTAAAAAGATGTGACTACTTACAATTTCAGCTTGGTAGTTAAATAATCCAGCTTCCTTCCATGATTCTGATAAGTCTGAACAGTTCTTCTCAAGGGTGACCTAATAGTTATTGAGTTTCCACTGCAAATTGAAATAAGAGACAGGCACAACTGGATTGAAATCCTGGCTCTCCCATTTTCTAGCTGTGTGACTTAGCAGACCACGCTCCCTAAGCCTCCATTTCATCCCCACAATGGTCATGACACCTATGCCTAAGGCTGTTGTTAGGACTAGACAGCAATACAGATGTGAAATATTTGGCATGTAAGTACAGTTAACACAATTAATAAGCACTTTCTTCTGTTCCCTTCTTTCTAATATACATTATCCTTTCTCATCTGGAAGCTGCTTTTCTGCTCTCTGTGCCTTTCCAATAAGTCGTTTTCTTTCTGGTGTGGATCTTTAGCAACCAATTCACATAAAGGGGTAGTACCAACATACCCAAGGTATACCATCAACTACAGCAATTGCCATGCCGACATCAAAAACAGGAAATTCACTATAGCCAGGAAAACATTCTATGGACTAGTGTTCAACAAGAAACATGCAGAACATACACAGCTATATCTAAGAATTTAAGAAATAGACATGCAAATGAGCAGAGGCATAAGCATTTATATTTTTATAAGCAACAGACCGTCATAGCTGAACCTTAAATTTCCTGGAAGAGCTGAAGCAAATATGGTCTCTAAATTAGTTGCACACTGCAGACTTCAGGGGGTCTAGATGGACAGAGGACCAGCTCTCAGGCGTCAGGCACCCAGCCTGGCCCCCGTGATTTCTCCCCCACGCTTGCCCTTGCTAACATTCCATTTTTGTTTCTCATCAGTCATGAGGCTCACTAGGAGGAGTATATTTATACTTACTGCAGTTGTTTTCTAGGCCTGCCATAAAAACGTACCATAAACTAGGTAGCTTAAAACAGTAGATATTTATTCTCTCATAGTTCTGGAATCTGTAAGTCTGAAATCAAGATGTTATCAGGGCCATTTCCCTCTGAGAAACCTTGAGTGGGATCCTTCCTTGCTGCTGCCTGCCTTCTGGAGGTGGCAGGCAATCCGTGGTGTTCCTTGGCTTGTAGCCACGTCCCTTTAGTCCCTGCTTTCATTGTCATGTGATGTTTTCCCCTGCCTGCGTGTCTTCTCCCCTTCTTACAAGAGACCAGTCATACTGGTTTAGACCCTACCCTAGTAACTTCATCTGAACTGATTACATCTACAAAGACTC
This sequence comes from Ateles fusciceps, assembly GCA_036589455.1. Taxonomy (NCBI): domain Eukaryota; kingdom Metazoa; phylum Chordata; class Mammalia; order Primates; family Atelidae; genus Ateles; species Ateles fusciceps. The sequence goes on along the minus strand of JAZHEH010000800.1, from coordinate 78,720 downwards.
TATTTCGAAGTAAGATCACAATCCCAGGTATGGGGGTTTAGGATTTCAAGATATCTTTCTAAGGAGTTCAATTTGATTCAAAACACTTATAGAATTTTGTGAAATTAAAAATAAACTAAAACAAATTCGAGGTTGCCCTTATGCAGATTTCACTCTTAATTGCTTCCTGATAATCTTGATTAGCAGAAAAGAATGGAGTGGAGTCATATGGTGCTGACACTGGAAGAGTCAGGACTGAGTTTTGGGGGTGTCTTGAATGTGAATGTCACTATTATAATACAGGTCCCCCAAAATGAAAGGTTTTCCTCACACTTAGGGGTGAAGCTGGGGTGATCAAGGGAGGGAAGAGATGGTCAGGAAGTTGCACAGGTGATCAGAGTCAGGAAGTGGGTTGTGCTAGGGCAACCTGAGAGTCTGTGTATGTGCTTATGAGTGATTGTGTATGTGCACGTGCATGACTGTGTATAAGCTTGTGTGTGTGTGTGTGTGTGTGTGAGAGAGAGAGAGACTGTGTACATATGCAGTGCACTTGCATGTGTGAAGTTTCTGGGAGAAGGAAATAATGAGAACATTGAGATGTTAACAGCAGTTAGGAGGTGGGTGGGGAGAAAACACTATCACAGGGGCAAAGTATCTAACCACACAAAGCTAGAATGTGACTTTCTGGTGAAAGGGAACACAGAAGATTCTACGAAATTAGAAACCTACAAGTCTGTGCCAAGTCTATATCCGGTTGCCTTATGCTTCCCTTCCTTCATTATTTAGCATGAGTGGCTATAGGCCAGATCCAATTGTAGTTTTTGCCTCTTTTTTTTTTAAATGAGAAACAAACACTAGTATTTTTTATTTTGTCATATGTAGAAAACTATTTCTCTTCTTCCCCTTTTCTTGATTCTGCTCTAATATAAGAACCACCAAACAGACTGAGATCAATCTTGCCAAGAAAGTTTTACTATAAAGATGAAAATGCACAGAGGAATGTTTTAGTCTGAAAATGTAAGGTAGTTAGATATCTACCGAAAGTAGAAAACAACAATTTTAATGCATGGCCACATTTTTGTTGTAATTATTTTATTTGCTATTAGCAATGAATCTCAAGCTGTTGAGCAACCAAAAACCTATTTGGGGACTCAGTATCAGTGAACGAGCCATTATCTTTACCTATTCCACTCATTCTCATTTTATTCTCCAAGTCCTTTGATGTCACATTCAGAGAGTTTGACTGTAATGAAATAATGCGAAAGAACAAGACAGAATGAAAAGTGAAACTAGATTTGAAGCAATTTTTCCCTGGAGAAAAAAATTGTAACAATTCCCAAGAACATGGTACACCAAAGGGAGATGAATTCCCTGCAGTCTTGCCATAAAATAAATATGAATCAGAATATGATGCCTTGCACGTGGAAGACACTAAATAAGAAGTTGGTAATGGTGATGGTGGTGGGAATAGCATCTTCAGATCTGGAATATCTTGAACTCCAAAGAATATTTGTATGGTAGATCTGAATTTCCAGAGGTGGCCACAATTACAGGGCCATCACAAAAATATCTCTTTCCACGTGATGTTCTTACAATGTGACATTGACTCACCTTTATTGAGAGGTTGGGTCTATGTTCCTCCTTCTCAACCTAAGCAGAACGTTGTAGCTATCTTGGCCAGTGGAAGATGGCAGAAGTGATGCTTCGTGACTGCCAAAGCTACGTCATAGAACGCAAGATGGCTGCAACGTGGTTCTGCCTCCCTCCTTTCTCCTTTTCTTCTCTCTCTCTATTCTCCTCCCTATCTCTGTCCCCTTTTCTCTCTCTTCTCTTTCTCTCTCTCTCAATGCTTGTCCCTGGAGCCCAACCACCATGATCTGAGGAAGGCTAGGCCACAAGGAGAGGCCACGGGTGGGTGTTGCAGCTGGCAGTGCTGTTGAGGCCCCCAAATGACAGCAAGCATCAGTGGCCACACCATGAGATTAAATGAGACTTCAGATGGTTCCAGCCCTCAACCTGCAAGTCTTCCGGCTGAGCACTCAGGCCCAGTGCCCTGCCTGGATTTCTTTTCAACAGGAGCTTATTATCATTTAAGCCGATAACTTTTGGGGGTAATTTGCCATGCAGCAATGGCTTACCTTCTGGGAGGATTTAGGGATGCACCAGATTGTCCCATCCAGGGAAGTGAGAGCTTCTGCTGCTTGCAGAGTTATCTTGCTGAAATGATGCAAGAGGTCTCTGTCCTGGTGCTCCTTTTGACCCAGGTCCCATCATTGCCGGGCTCAGCCACTGTCTTCAGACTGAGGCATCTCAGTTATGGTTAGACTTCCATAGGTTATCAAAATCATTTTTTGTAGGTCACATAGTTGACTGATTTTGAATTTTTGATCATCATGTTGAATAAGTAAGTGCTCCCCGACATTTAATGTGCATGCAAATCACCTGGGGTCTTGTTAAACTGTAAATTCTGCTTTAATAGCTTTGAAGTAGGGCCTGAGATCCTACTTCTCTAATTCCCAGGTGATGCTGAAACTACAAGTCTGTGAACCACACTTGGACCATCATAGGTATAGAGGATTGTATGGACAAAGCAAAATTTTATGTAACTCATCCCCAAGGAAGGAAACCAGGGATAGCACTTAATGTCATTGAGCATCTACAATGTGCTAAGAACCTTCCTTAAGTATTTTATATATATCACTGTAGTCCTCAGAATACTCCTCCAAAATAAATACAATTTATTTTCCTCACTTTGTAAAGAAACTAAGGTTCATACAGTTTAGGTAAGTGGAAAAGCCAGGACTTAAACCCAGGACTCACTACAAAATTGTGTCCTTGCCACTATGCATTCATCTTTCATGATTTCAAAGCCTGGGATTTGTTCTTCTAGTTATCATTTCTCTTTGAATAAAAAGGTGCCTCTGTAACAGTGCTGCCCAATAAACCTTATGCAACAATAGAAATGTTCTTGCCTATCCTGTCCAACATGATAGGTACATGTGGCTCCTGAGAATTGAGGTGTGGCTAGCATGGCTACAGAACTAAATTTTAAGTTTAATTTTAATTAAAAATGCAAATAGCCATCTATGGCTAGTGGCTATGGCAAGTGGCTAATTGCTGATGGCTACCGTGTAGGACAGCATAGCTCCATAGGAAGGATCTCAAAGGACATTGGGACATGGGACAGTAGGTTTGAAAGATGCCTTGATTTTCACTGTGAAATGTGTGCCATGGCCCTCCCACACATTCAGCATCTTTTTTTTTCTTTTTTGAGATCGGACCCTAGTTCTGTAGCCAGGGGCAGTGCAATGGCGCGATCTTGGCTCACTGCAATCTCCACCTCCCAGGTTCAGGTGATTCTCCTGCCTCAGCCTCCTGAGTAGCTGTGATTACAGGCGCACGCCACCATGCCCAGCTAATTTTTTGTATTTGTAGTAGAGACGGGGTTTCACCATGTTGGCCAGAATGGTCTCAGTCTCTTGACCTCGTGATCTGCCTGTCTCGGCCTCCCAAAGTGCTGGGATCACAAACGTGACATGGGCGCCCAGCCTCAGCATCTTGACTTGTGCACGATTCTCATCTTTGATTGTGTACAGTTAGTTGTCATCCACAATCTTTCCCCGCCCTCTGCTTCCCCTTCCTGTATTATGCAGCATCAAACAACTTCTTTCTTTTGGATTTACATCAACTAAACAGAAGTGCTAACCATGGTGCAAGTATTGGAGATAGATACAAAGAGAAACAAACTCCAACTCAGGAAGGTGGCGGGCATGACAGGAGGCACCCCTAAGAGACTGAAATAGCCAGTGACAGCCACTCTTCCATTCTTTGAGGGTTTGGGGGAAAAGAATGAGAAAATCTGTTCAGATGCTTGCCCTTCCTGTTGAGAACTTTAACAATTAGAATGCTTTTAGTTACAAGTAGAAGAAACTGACTTGATTTAAACAATAAAGAAGTGTATTATTTCAGTTAGCTAAAAATCCAGGGGTGGAGTGGACTTCAGAGCTAGTTGATTCAATTGCTCGGCAATATCTTAAAAGACCCATCCTCTTACTAGCTTTCCTTTCTCCCATCTTTGATGTTGGCTTCATCCTCATGCCGGTAGCAAGGTGGCTACAGAAGTTCTGGAAATATATCCAGACATGGCAATGCTGCAGAGGAAGGGGGAGAATATGCCTTTCTGCAGATCTTTCTTGGAAGAGAGGTAAGTTTCTCTAAAAGTACTCAGATGACTTCCTCTCAGGTGTCTCTCACTGGAATTAGGTCACATGACCATTCCTGAACAAAAAGACAAGGAAAATAAGGCTTTTCTTATACTCAGTCATTCCTGGGGCTGGGAGTAAGGTCATCTTTTTCCAGGTACATGAGCTGTGTTAAATGGTGGGGGAATATCTAAATAAAATTGGGGTTCTGTCAGAAGGAAAGGAAGGAGGAGGTAACCAGTGTGTACCTCAGGACCAAACCTCAGAGGGAGTTTGGGATGGGGTAACTGTGAAGCGTTCGGTTTGGTAAAAGCAGCCTGGAGGTTATCAGGGTCAGTGGCCTCCTTCTGGCAGCATGACCGTGGGTGGCTCTAAGTCTCTAGGGAAGTCCTACATTGAGCTCAGTACCACACCCAGTGCATTTTGGGACTGAGAGCATTGGTGGGTTCATGCTGATGAGCTTGCTGTGGCATCTCCAATTCCTCATGGCCTGGGCAGGACACACAGACATACAGAGGTTCCCACATGCCCTGGCAAGAGGTCAAGAGGGGCTGCATGGTCCAGCAGACCAGCACAGAGTTTGGAGTAGAATGTCATGAGTCTTCCTCTCTCTAGGAATATTCCCAGCTCCATTGTGTCTTCTCTACAGCCTGGAGCTGAGCTTTGCTCATCCCCATGAAGACTCTGTTGTGTCAGGGACTGCTTGTGCCCACACCTGAGTCCTTGCTTTTTGCCGTATTTGGGGAACACCCATCTGGCATGCCCAGTACCTTTAGGGCTTCACCCCTAGCCCTCCTTGCAGAATCAAAGGCCTGGGTACAATTTGGTTTTAGTATCTTTTCTCCCACTTCTTTTAAAACATCTAATGAAACCATGACCAACATCCATCAGCATCAAATCTCTTTACTGTTAATAGATCATTCTGAGTCGCATTCTCTTATTTTGCTTTTCTTTAAATAGACTTAAACTATTCCTGCACACTCAGAGTGAGGTGTCCGAGGTGGCTGACACTGCACCTGTGCGACCTCACTTCTTCTGTCTCCTGGTGATAGTCACAACTTTCCTATTGAAACAAGAAAGCACCCAGCCATGACCCCATCTCCCGTATTCAGGCAGGAACCACTTACCCTGGCTTGGAAGTCCCTCCTGCCATGCACATTGGAAATCCCCAGGGCTGAACCTCTGCTGCAGCCTTTCCTGAATTGTTGTGTAGCTTCCTCAGACTTCCTGCCTGCCCCCTGTCCTTTCTCCTCAAAGCCTTGTTTCTGCAGTCACCTTTTCCGTCATTATTCACGTCATGCCCCGCATTCCTCCTGAGTTTCCCGAATTCAGCGGGAAGGTGTGTGATCTCATCTTCACCTTCTGTGACCCTCAACCCTACTCATCTCTGCCTATCAGATCCCCCTTCCACTGACAGATCCCATTCCTAAGAATGCTACCTCACCACTCCCTTGGCTGTCCTCTCCCCTTCCTCGGTTCCACATCTCCTGTAACACAATAGACCAATCTGTTTAGAAAAGTCTTAACTTAGCCCTGATGGATGACCCAGGTCAAAGTTTCCAAAGTACAGTCTACCACTAGAGTCTGATCTGTGTCAGAACTACCTGGGAAGTTTTTGAAAAAGGCACACTTAGCCAGGTGCGGTGGCTCACACATGTAATCCCAGAAGTTTGGGAGGCAGTGGAGGGCGGGTCACTTGAGGTCAGGAGTTTGCGCAGCTTGGCCAACATGGCGAAACCCCGTCTCTACTAAAAATACACAAATTAGCCAGGCATGGTGGTGAACACCTGTAATACCAGTTACTCAGGAGGCAGGAGAATCGGTTGAACCTGTGGCGGAGGTTGCAGTGAGCTGAGATCGAGCCACTGCACTACAGCCCGGGTGACAGAGCAAGACTCTCTTTCAAAAAAAAAAAAAAAAAAAAAAAGGCAGACTGTAGGCCCATGTCCTGACTACTGAATTCAGGCCTAGGAGGAAGAGGTGGGGAGAGAGTCCACGTTTGTTTAGTACACTCCCCCGGGCGATCCTGCTGATCCAGGTGTGGAAAGCGCTGCTGGGTGCCTCTCGAGTTCTCATGTAGCCACTGGTTCCATATGACTGTCTGGATTCCCATATTGAAAGCATTCTTGTCATGGGGGTTAAGTTGGGAACTGAAGCCTCCTTCCAGCTCGGGACTAACACAGTTCCCCTGGGGGAAACGGAGTGGGCGAGGAGACTTACCTGCAAGCCAGACCACAGGTCCATATACTCTGCATTGCCATTTGGTGGGGTCAGCAATGAGGTGCTGCAGACATTTGTGTTTATCTGAGAGCTAGGTGTTTATGGATTTGGGTTAATGATAATACCTAGAATGGTGTCATGGGTTAGACAATTGAGGAAGCATTAACTTAATTATCATCATCAACAAACAGCCGTTGAGTGTACCTTGTATGGGACGCTGGGGCTTAGTAAGAGAGACTTAAAAATAATTAAACACCTTCACCTGGAGTCACTTACAAGGTAGCTGGGAAAGCTCGCACAGGCTTCTAAAGATGTGCTGATATCATTATTTTCTAAGAAAAATTGGAATTTAGTTGTTTAAGGCTTTTTTTTTCTCTTAACTCATTCACTCCAGAGTTTCTAAGGGGCTCGATATACCAGGCACTGTGCTGAACCAAGGGTAGGGAGAGTGGTAAGAATACAGAGGTGAGAAGACGTGGGCCCTGTAACAGAGAGGTACAGTACACACAGTATGATCAGGGCTACACAAAGAAACCCACTAATTCCTGTGGGAGCACAGAGAAGGGAGCTCTTTCACTGTGAAGTTCAGGAAACTAGTTGCTTGCATCTGCCCAAGAATAAACTATAATGCATACTAGCAACCGCACTGTAATATGTACTAAATAAAATGTAAACTATAATTCATACTAGAGACTGGACTAGGAACTTTGAATATGTTACCTCATTTAGTATAATCTAATTTCTCATTCCCAGACCCTTGTTAGGTATACATTATTACCATAGTTTTACATGTTACATGGATTCTTCCTTGATGGTAGGGGATGCTTGATGTTGAGAGGAGACAAAATACTGTCCCTGCAACCCCCAAGCAACTATTTGCATATGCTGATTTGCAGAGGAGGCCCCGTAGTGCTCAGTTGGAAGAAGGACTTAAACTCAGGTGGAACAACGAACTCTCAGGTGGGAACAGTTGGAGAGCTCTCAGGAGGAAACGTGCCGAAAGGGGAACAGGTTTCTGGCCCACTGAGTTGACTCAGTTAAAGGCTGACCAAGGTTTAAGGCTTAGAGAGTACGTGGGGTTTCCGCATACAGGTGTACTCTGTATTTATAATCAACCGCAATCTGGAGAAAAGCTGCAAAACTTTGAAGCTCAGTAAGCATTGTTTGGAGGCAATCCTTCATAGACCAAAAGATGAGAGCTTCCTATTTTGTTTCAAAGGAACTGTTAAGAAACAGTGATGATATTGCCCAAAGGCCTGAGCATGGAACCAGATGGTGGCAAGGATGGTGGTGGATTTTTCTCCTGACTGGCAGGCAGTTGCTCTAACTGGCAGTGAAAGTCATTTGCCTTCAGGTGACTGAGATGATGGTAGCAGTAACAAAAAGGGCCAGATTCCAGCCTCCAAGTGAACTTTGTGGACCAACTGGGTCTGGACTTAGAGTCTGTTCAACAGTCTCCCTTAAAAGTTCCCAATAATACTTGCAGAGGGAGCATCTGTTAGAAACAACAACAACGACAAACTAAATAGCCCCTAAACTGATTCTGGAAGGGACAGGGTGAAGGCGTGTATCATCTCAATAATCCTTGCAATAACTCCGTGAGTTATGTGCCATTATTATCATCCTCAAGTCAGAGATTTATGTTAAGTGCCTAGATTTTTACTCCCAGCATCATGGAGCTTGAACTCTTTGGACTCCACACAGATGAGAAAACTGAAAGTTACTGCTCAGGTCATAGAACCAGGAAAGAGCAGAGTCAGGATTCAAACCCAGATTCTTCTGTCTACAAATGTATTCCTCTTGTGAGATGATATTTGAATTGAGACTTTATAATTGGATAAGGGGCTAAAGGCAGATCATTCCAGAGATAGTTGCAACTAAGCTTGCAAAGACAGAAAGGATGAAAAGAGCAGGGCTAGGCCATGCAATTTATAATTCAGTGAGGCTGATGATGGACTGCAGAGAGGGAGTCTTAACAGGTAAGCCTGGCAAGGCAGCTGCTAAGGCAGAACCTCTAGTCCTTTCTTACCCTACTCTCCCATCTTTTGACAAACACACAAATCTGCTTTCCTCCTCTACAGTTATTTGAAATAACAAATACAGTAAATATTTTGACCAAGAAAAATCACGGTAATGAAAAATTTTTAATGTGGATTTTCAAATTACTATATTCTTGAGTCCATTGAGTATTTTCTATCTCACCTGTCTGGAGGTAGAGCTGTGCATGAGTCAAGGAGATGAGGAAGAGGCCATCACACTTCCATGAAGGCAATGAGGAAGGTAAAGGAACTGAGTCAAGAACCCTTTTAAAGGAAGAACTGATGAAGGCTCTCATGGGAGACAACTATTAGATTTTCAAGCTACCTTGATTTTGAGAACTTTTGCTTTTTGAATCAGGAAGGTGCAATATTCCAACCCTATATGCACCGAGAGTTCGTTTCTAAGTTCAGGAATGGATCAAAGAAGTGAATTCAATCTAAGTTCAATCAAAGAAGAAAATTTTAGTCCCGACAGATATGTTGCCATTCACAATATCCATAGAGGTTTTGTGTCAAAATGAGGGAATCTATGACTTTAATGATTTCTCCTGCGAAGCAAAAGGACTCTTTCCTAGATGCATATTGATTACTATAATAATTGCTGACAATTGTTGGACTTTTATTGTATGCTAGACACTGTACAAAGTACTTTGCATCATCTCAGTAATCCTTTCAATAACTCCATGAGTTATGTGCCATTATGATCACCCTCATTTAGAGATAAAGGAACAGAGGCTCAGAAAGAAGTGATCTGCATAAGGTCACACAGCTGATAAGTTGTAGAATTGCAATTAGAACCCAGGTCTGTCTAATATCAGTCACTCTGAATGTCTGAGAACCACTCAAAAGAGAATTCAGGGACCTACAGAGTGAGCTGGGATGTGGTTGTATCCTCATCTGTATCTCGGGCAGGAGATCCAGGCAGCATCGAAGAGTAAATACTCCTTGGATTTAGGGTGCATCATTTCTGCAAGGAGACAGCCTCTGCTGAAGGTGGCCTCTTCAGTTCTTTGACTTAGAACAGACAAAGCATTCAGTTCCCATTTTCAAAATCTTCCCCTGAATGCTGTTCAACTGAGGTCAGATGGTATACAAAATAGATCTAGGTGCTTGCTGGCCAAAAAGCTAATTTCTGAATTGTATGGCTTGTCCCCAAACTTGATAGTAGAGATGCTGGGAAGGCCAGGACAATCCCAGAAACAGAGTCTCAAAGGAAACAGAGATAATTGTCCACTGAGACCTCTGTCTCAGTGTCCCTAGCCATTAAATGACCTATACCTTACCTGGGATATATTAAGAACTCCCTTTACTCTTACTTTTTTTTTTTTGAGTGACTACTTAAACATAACTGAAAAAAGTGCATACTCTTCTAAAATTCAGACGTTATAAAATCCTTGAGCAGCTTTTAAACATTTAATTTTCAAAGTTTTGCAACTTAGGCTGCAAGTATGAAAGAAACAAGTTATAAATGGCACTTAAACACAAATGACATTCTTACTAATGATAGGACACAGTTTACCTTATCATATTTGGCATCCTTTTTTATTTGTCATAGATTCTGGGGAAAAAACCACATCATGTATGCTTGTCTTAACAAATGCAGTTGTTTAAAACTTAAGAAATATTTTCTGAAAACCACTTGCAGATTATTTCCAGCAGGATTACAACTTGAATCACTAAGGTTTAGAAGTCTACAAGGATATTATGAATGTCTTGACTATTGCCACTCTTTATTCTCCATGTATTTGACACCTAGGTCTAGACCAGACAAATCCCAGCTGTAATCTGATGATGGCCAACCTCAGAATTGTGACAGATGGCTCTAGAAGGTGAAAAGAGCCGTCACTGAAACAGTTGAAATTTGTTACCACTTAACTGGCAGAAACTGAATAGCGTAATGGTGGAACAATGGATCCACACTTTTTTGGAAAAGGAAACTAAGTATGAATGGAACAATCTATAAATGTGGGAAGGAAGTAAACAGCGAAACTCCCAGGGTTAACTGCAATGCCAAGTTAATTTTCCCAAGTTGGAAAAAAATTGACAAAGTTTTGCACCACCCAAAATGAAGTCAGACCAAGGCCATCATATTTTAAAATATGTGGTGATGCTTTCTTTAGAAAGGGCCTCTGAAGAAGATGTAAGAAAGAACAGTTCCGCTTGCAAGCCTGGTCTAATGCCGGCTTTGACAGCTCCTGTGGGCTTCCATGTGACTACTGTGAGTAAAAAGTGGAACAACATTCTCACACAAGCCTTCTGAGATCCACAGGTTAATTCTGCAGCCTTCTGAGATCCCCAAGTTACTGCAAAACCAGAGTTCATGCTTATATGCACTAGGAGATCTTGAAGTCCAGCAAGAAGCTTGGAAACCCCCTCACACTGGGATCCTTTGTCTAACTAACACCAGGAGTCTTTCTTCCATTTGAACTTAGGTTGTTGTATAGTTTTTTGGTTGATTGGTTGGTTGTGTCTTCCAGTTACATTATAAAGAAGGGATGGGGCAATAGAGTATTTACATAGAGTTGTAGAAAAAATGTTGGCATCTACCTCTGTCTTTCACCTGGATCTAACTGTATTATGTTGAGTTTCCAAAGAGATCTCTTGTCAATTATTGGGGGTGGAGGGAGCAGACAGAATTAGTAATTGACTTCTCTTTCTCGCTGGATGATGGTGTAAGAATAAGTGCTAATAGCCAGAGTAAAGGGCCAGATTCTCTCCTCCACAAGTGATTTTCTCCAAGAAGTTCAGACTTTTCCCTGTAATGAAGGAAGGGAGTAGAATTAAATGTACATCCCTCTTTTGCTGACCTCTAAGACTGCTGTTATCTCTCATTGCCATGCTCACCACTCCCTAGTCCTATGGGGAGCTCACTTTCATTAATATGCCCTTTGGGAAGTGAACTCTGGGTCAATGAGAGTAAATCAGATGGGGGGAAAAGACTAGAAAGAACAAAAAAGAAGTGGGCCTTCACTTTAGCCGTGGTCACACTTCAACTTGAAAACAGATGGAAAGAAATATAGACTGTGGTTACTACAAATAGAGAATGCATAAAATTGCATTTGTTAAATTAGGTATACATTTTTACCATGACATACTTGTAGCCTTCCAAATGATTCTCTTTACTTAGATGCTATGGAAGGAAGGTTTTTTTTTTTGTAAATTTCTTCATTTGCCAGATGATGTCTGAAGAACCAGAAATGTGAAAAAGGTGGATATTAGCTTTCTCAGTAACTGCCTGCTGACTTGTTTGCTTCTCTTAATAGTAAGCTCCTTGAGGGAAGCAATGGGTTTTAACCACTGCTGAATACCCACTGTCCATGGGAGATGCTGAGATAGTTACTCAATGAATGAGTGAATGAACAAATTAGCAGCAAGGAGGATTGAAGAGATAATAATGGAGTGCTATAGCAACAAATGCACTAAGTGAGCAGTGAGTTTAATTACTATGTGTATCCATAATGGTGACATGCAGACAAAAAATACTCTTTTTACTGCTTACAATTGCAGTTCAGTTTTAGGAGTGAGTGATGACAAGAAGAGGTAAGTGTCAAAGTATTCAACAAAGCTGCTGAAACCAAGGACTGATGAGCAAAAGTAATTAGTAGTTAGTGGCAGTAGTTAGTAGTTTTTACAGACTCAAAATAGTTATTTGCAATGAGGGCTAAAAAAAATCAACTGGGAAGCATCAGAGTCTCTTCCGCGCCATCTCTTTATGACACTACCACCTTCTTTAAGGAGGTGAGACATCCATAGGTGTTACCCTAACTCTTAAAGCCATTGAGTTGGCAAGTCACTCCCCCTGGGATAACTATTTATTCTTTCATTCAATAACTATTTTTTTCTATCTAGTATAGGTCACTATACTAGGTAGAACAGAAAAATTGTAGCACACAGTTCTTATTTTATGAGTTACTTATAACGTAATTGCGGAGAAAACATACAAAAGCACCTGAAAAAATAAGGTCAAAAATAACGGAAATAACAATACACAAAAGATGTCAGAAGGCAATATGTAATCACAAACCTGAAGAAAGGGTCTACCTTGTCTGTCTTTTGAGAAACATCACATCCCTGTCCTGATATACAGGATTACTGTATAAGTCATGTTGCTGGTACGTAAACCTGCCTGCCTGGCCAAAGTTGAATGGACCCGGGGTGGCACCTGACCAAGCTGGGCCAATCAGATCCTTCCATAGAAACCTGGAGTTTCTATAAATTCCATTTTGGTTTGTTTTTCCTTCTTTATAAAATAGACATAGGGCCGGGCACAGGGGCTTACACCTGTAATTCCAGCACTTTGGGAGGCCAAGGTGGGTGGATCACCTGAAGTCAAGAGTTCGAGACAAGCCTGACCAACATGGTGAAACCCTGTCTCTACTAAAAATACAAAAATTAGCCAGGCATGGTGGCAGGTGCCTGTAATCCCAGCTACTCGGAAGGCTGAGGATGAAGAATCACTTGAACCCAGGAGGTGGAGGTTGCAGTGAGCCAAGGTTGTGCCACTGCACTCCAGCCTGGGCAACAGAGTGAGATTCTGTCTCAAAAAAAATAGTAAATAAACAAACAAATAAACAAATAAATAAAATAGATGTAAATGTTGGTAGTGGCCATTTTCTCCATGACAAGGAAAAGAAGGTCAGTTGCAGAAAGGAAAAAAAAAAGAATCAAATGTGAATAAAGAAGCAAAGATAAGAGAGGGAAAGAAGAAACTTTCTGGTTCCCTAATGGGCTCTAGTCCCTAGGTTCAATAGTTCCGAAATTCAATTATCTCCCTGTTCTTGAAGTGCTTGAGACATTTCTGCAACCATACAAGAGTGCACTTCTGCTTGCTTCTGAAGAAAGCAATTCCATCTTTTACGAGTTGGTTTGACATAATTGATTTGACAGGCCCGTGTTATTGGAAATCCAGGGAATTCCTGGTCCCAGTTGAGGATGCTTTCCTAATACCCCCTTCCCCTGCCATATGTATACTAGCACCTCCCATTTCATGTCATCTCAGAGGCTGGGTCCTTCCAACACCCCCTTCGTGCCCTCTCTTTCAGCCTCCAGAGTACCAGTGCTTCAGAGATTTTATCCTATGGAATCCTTATAATAACTTCCTATGAGGTAGATTGTATTATTTCCATTTCACAGATAAATCTGACACAAAAAGAAATGCAACAATTTACCCAGCATCACATGTCTAATAAGTGGTAGAGCCATGATATGAACTGAGTCATGGTGATTCCTGAATGCAGACTCCTAACCACTAAGCTACCTTCCCTCTTTTTAATTTTTTATTCTTTTGCTGGTATACCACAGGAAACATTAAATAGGATAATCTTTTCTTCAACATGTTGCAATCTTTCTGTTTCTACTATTCCATGTACTGGTTTTTGTTTGTTTTTTTTGAGACAGAGTCTTGTTCTCTCCAGGCTGGAGTGGAGTGGGGCAATCTTGGCTCACTGCAACCTCTGCCTCCCAGGTTCAAGTGATTCTCCTGTCTCAGCCTCCTGAGTAGCTGGGATTAGAGGCATGCACCAACATGCTCAGGTAATTTTTATATTTTTAGTAGAGAGGGGATTTTGCCATGTTGACCAGGCTGGTCTCGAACTTCTGGCCTCAAGTGATCTACCCACCTCGGCCTCTCAAAGTGTTGAAATTACAGGTGTAAGCCACCACACCTGGCCTTCCTATACTGTTAGTTAAGGCATAAACAGGATAGCAGAAATTACGGGGATACTCACCAATTCCTTTCATCTTGCGAGGCACATTTGCAAATCTAAATTTCCTACCCTTCCTTGCAGTTAGGTTGGAGATATGTGCTGAGTACTGGTCAATGAAATGGGGACAAAAAGTGGTATCAGTACTTCCAAGCCTCACGTAAATTTCTCTAGATAATTTTCTTTGCTCTTCCTTCTCCTTTCATGTAGAGAAGGAATTCATATGCTGGAATAATAGTAACACAGGCTATAAGGAGCCTGGATCCCTGAGTCATCATATGGAGGAGAACTACTCAGGGGGAGTCATCCAGCCCTCACAGACAGTGGCATGAGTGGGAATTAAACATTATGTTAAGCCGTTACAGTTTGGGGTTGTTTGTTACAGAAGTGTTCGTTTTCCTTTATTGACTCACCTACTGAATTCCAAAATTTGGGTAGGCACTGATAGCAGCCAATAAAGTAGGCACCTGGGTAGACATACAAAGATTACTTTTTATAGAAGCTTGATCCTTTAAGAAATCTGATTTGTGTGATCAATGACAGTACTGATAATATTCTCAACAGACACTTGGCCTAGTGCTTCTGTAGTTATTAAGATGACAGTTCCATGGGAGTGTTTGCTATAGTTATTGGAGTGGATCTTTCTGTTGCTCCACAGAGTGTTCTTTGGGTTGTAGGATCAACTTCTTGCTTATGTAGAGACAGGGACTTCAGTCAGAGGATCAGGGAGTTACTTTTGGGATGGGATGCTCAGGGGCCCAGCTCCAACTTACAAAGAGCCTGCATTTAGTTGTTTTTTGACAGCAACTGAACAGGATAGAAGTTTGTTTGTGTTTTTTTTTTAAACTTACATACACTGTGGCCATTCAGCCTTTCTGAGCCCATCATTGCAAGGGCTTCCTCCATTCCTACATGTTAGAAAGGGGAATCACTGTTACCCAAATGGAAAACTTCTAGCTTGAGTAATTAAAGGAAGATGTAACCAAGTGGATTTGATTACATCTTCTCAGACGCTGGGTCCTCCCAACACCCCCTTAGCGTCCTCTCTTTCAGCCTCCAGAGTACCAGTGCTTCAAAGATTTTATCCTATGGAATCCTTATAATAACTTCCTATGAGGTAGATTGTATTATCTCCATTTCACAGATAAATCTGACACAAAAAGAAATGCAACAATTTACCCAGCATCACGTGGTAGAGCTTATTAAAGAATGAACCTTTATTTTTGCAGCTCCACTGGTGGGGCTATAAAAAACCTTAGTTTCTTCATGCTGGGAAATTCAAATTGGAGCTGGTAAGTTTGGGAAGTAGCATAAAATATGCAGGGAAAGTTGCACAATTTAATGTTAATCTCATAATTAAGTCAAAGGTCAAGGTTTATTTCAAATTAAATTTACCATGAACTTAGGAAAACCTCTATATGGTTTTCGCAAATTGTCATCTTTCAAATGAATCTCCTGACTTTCCCAGTGCAAAAAGTTCTCTGCATGGCCACATTAAGAGAAAGAATGACACAGGACTACAATTCATGCTTTTGTTAAATTTCTACAGTCGAAATTAAATGACCCAAGGATACCCACCATTCCTTCAAAATGCCTTGAACTTCTAAGAGACTGCGGCGTTAAAAGTGAAGGCTGTGAGTTTTGGAGGCGTCATGACCAAAATCGTCTGTAGCTGTTGTTTTAGTATCATTATCCATTCCGCTAGTATTTCTGCAGTATCTCAATGTTCTAAGCACTATCTAAGTGGGACAAAACTGCTACCTACTGTCTCACAGAGTAATTATTTATTTACAATTTGCTGCCACTGTCACTAGAACAATGGAACCCAGAGTCTAGCACATTGCAGGTGCTCAGCAAATGCTTGTTGAATAAATGTACAAGCCCCTATGAAATCTGAGTAATCCTATGAGAGCAGTAGCAACAATATTGCCTCTGCTTTATCTTAGTCTGTGTCCCTATGAACAGGATTCATCTTCCACTTTGAAAGAGGAAACATATTGTTTCTACAGTCAGCCAATATTTCTCGAGTACCTATTTTGTGATGGAGACAGTGCTAGACACGCTGCCTGCGAGATGCTCATGCTCTGACCTCTGGCTTCCAACAGAGGTGGCTGGCCTTTGCTTTCCTGACTTGGGTAGATAGATAATTCTCAGATAAGTACTAATGCCTCTGAAAATATCTCCTTTCTTTTACACTCAGTTATTCCAAGAAGGCAGCCAGGGAGGCAGTTGGTTGTTATGAATGTCAGGGCCATCATAACCCTGATTTACTTAAGAGTACGTGGAATGAAACAAATCAAGTGTTAACCAACATTTTCTCCGAAATGAGGCTGGATAACATTAGCTTAAAGAAGGGCATCATTAGAGGGAGAAGAGTCATTCATCACTGTCTGCGATAATCCATGTTGAATATCTTAATGTTTAATTATTTTTAATCTTTTGGAAATAAAGAACTGCCCCAGGGTGTTTTCTTTACTCTCTCCCTCCTACAGAGCAGCCTGCCTTGGGAGCTGAAGATTTTCTATGTATTCTTTGAACTGGATCCAAATTCATTACAGATACACTGTGAAGTGGACACAGACGATGAAGCTGGTGGGGTCGGGGGCGGGGGTGTGGAGAAAAAAAGAAAAGCTACCGTAAGTAGCCAGGGCTAGTTTGAAAAGTTGAAAGGTGATCTTTGACCTTCTTATGACTCATAAAGCACTTTATGACTCCTATCCCCTAGTCAAGAATTTTCAAGCTCAACAAAAGGGCTTTTAGCTGAATTGCCATTTGTTAACCTAGCTTCACTTCTCCTTGTGAAGCTTATTTCAGTTTCTGTGTTGACCAAGTGACATTCTTCACTTTTGAATACCTTATAGTTTACCATCGTGGTTGATTTCATGTCTATTTTCTAGGCCATGTACTTTGTCCAGCCATAGAATTGGATGGGTGAGGAAAAGACCAGGTGTCTTATTTAGGCATATGGATAGAATAGAAAAAAGAGAGAAAGGGAGAGAGAGAGAGAGAGAGAGAGAGCGCAAAAGAAAGAAAGAAAGAGGAAAATTAGCAATTAAGAGACATCCAGAGTTGCAAACCCCAAGAAAGCAAACTAAAGGTATTCCTATAGTAGAAAATTCCTGGGCTAAATATGCTGGGCCTATTCCTAGAACTTTCTAAAATGTTTGCAGCTCCAATTTCTGACCTCATCTTAAAACTGATAAAGGGTATCAATTATTTCATTCACCACCATTGAAATGTCCATTTACCTTCTGGGGAAGGAAGTACCGGAGGCCACAATGGGACTCAAATGTAGTTCAAAAGCCCTGTGACCAAGATAATTGGACTAAGCTATAAAGGGCCATGGGCACTAGAAATGTCTTTGGACTTTTCTTTTCTTTCTTTCTTTTTTTAAAATACCTTTTCTTTGTCTTCTGAACTCTCTTTATTTCCTAGGCCACAAAACATAGTTGGTTTATTTATTTGCCTCTTTGAAAGGCCCATAAAGTCAGATTAAAGAATTATACCCAGGCTGTTTTTAATAGACTTTGGCAGGGCTGTGTGGTAGATTAAAGATGGCCACAAATTCAATATTCTTTCAGTGGAGTCTGTGTCCCCCCCAGCCTTGAATCTGGACATGCTCTATGATTGCTTGACCAGTGGAATTAATTGGAAGTGACACTGTGCCTGTTTCTGTGGTAAGTAGTTACATGGCAATAGAGAAATAGAATATGTTGGTTGGGGTCAAGGTATAGGCATCTGATATGGTCATATATAGGGAACTCTTACAGTTGTGAGAAATGGATCTCATATGTGGCAAAAATCTACTATGTTCCAGGAATTGTACCTAGTTTGTAGAATGTGGCTATTCATATATGGCTCCTGTTTGCAAGAAATTCACAAATTCGCAGTCTAATGGAAATAACAGACATGTACACGAAACTTCAAGATTTGAACGAATGATAGTATACAAAGGGCCATAGCAGTAATTCTCAAATGTCAGTGTGTGTAAGAATCGACTAAGGAGAGGGTTAGAAATGGAATACTCCAGGGCCATATGTCCAAAGACTCTGACTTAGCAGATCTGTGATGGAGTGCAGGCTTAAAAAGATCCCCCAGGTTATTCTTAAGAGCAGGACTGAGAACAACATTTTAAGAAGCACTAGCTATAGGAATAGCTAGCTTGGAATGACTCTCTGGGACCGTGTGGAAAGGCATCCAGAGAGCCTCCACAGTTCAACAAGACTTTAAAAGAAGAGTGGGAGCTTGTGCTCCCAAATCCAGGCTTTTGACATGTTGTAATTGGTATAAGATGACAAATGCTAAAGGACTTCCCTAACCAAAAATACTTCCCTCGTGAGTCCTGCTGTAGTGTTTAACACTCCTACAGTATTTAATCTCTGAATAGGCTTTGTGGGACTCTGCAAAATGGTAAATATGATCTGCAGAGGGTAATGCAACAGGCCATTTTTAGTGACTAAAGCATTATCCCAAATTTTCTTTTTTTGTGTTCCAAATAATCATATTTATTTAACTATCTCCTAGCCCTTGTGTACTATAAGTGCTCAACATACTTTTTTACTGATTGAACAAATACTTATTGTGGGCTCAAAGTATGAACCATGGGTGCTTCAAGGCATAGACTATTGTATAGAAAGACACTCCAGTGCATTATAAGGAAACTCTCCTTCCAAAGCACAAATTGCTTCCTAGGTAGAGAATGACTACCTGCTCTTGAAGAAACAAACACTGTCTGTGTTCAGAGCATGTTTAGCACTGGAGGTGGTGATGAGGAACACACAGGGGGATTAGGCATGGTACATTCAAGGAGGCTGAAATCTAATTAATCAAAATTAACAACAAACTCAGAGAAAATTACAACATGTACATAATTGCATGTGAAGTAATGTGGCAGCTATTTAAAGTGGTGTAGGAGTTCAGCAGAAGAGTCAGCCTTCTTGTGCCAAGGAAGGCTCCTTAGACATTTAAGACAAAAAAGAACTTGGCCCATCTATGCAATATGTTCAGCGTTTTCCAGATGCAGCCAAAGAATGTCCATAGTTTCTGTGAAAGAATACAAAGAACTTAGAGGAAGACTATCTTGTGGAGAAGATAATTAAGCTAAATCACTGTTTAGGTTATAAAGGAAGATGATTATACTGACTCCTTCTCAGCTGTGACCAAAACCAAAGGTTTTGGGACTATCACGGTCAAGAAGAAATTATTTTATTTATGTTGATTACCTAGTTTCTTTGACCTACCTATTTCTGGAAAGGGTTTGAAGCTCCATAGGATCATGAATCCCATCTCTAGAGAGCTAATAGACTTTCTAAAATGTAGATCCGAAGCTATGTCCATCAGACGCTCCCATGCCTTCACCTGTCGTATGGGGTTCCACAGCCCAAACCCTCTGCCTCTCCAGGCTGCTATCTTGCCACTGCTGTTTAAGCCCCTGGCTCTGGCCACATAGCTGTTTTTTAAAGCTCTTTTCCTTAAAGCTTTTTTTTCAGCCCACAGTGTCTCTCCCTTCCATCTATATCAGACTTTTACCTGTGCTAGAATCAGCTCAAGCATCAAATCTCTGATTATGTTTGTGTTTAGCTTACAGAAAGAATACATTTATTGCATGCCTCATTGTGTCATCACTTCGTTACAAAAACTCGATATGCCAGATCTCTTGTCCCTGCAGGTTCCCCTCTTCACCCTTCTTCATCCTCCTCTGTACCACAGGAGGCTGGTCCATATGGACTTGTGGCTCCCTTGTACTCCAGCTCCCAGTAGGGTTCAGCTAATGTGAAATATCAGCAGGAGTTCAAAAAGGAGAGAGTTATGGTATTTATTTCCTGGCTCTCTCCCTTCCTCCCTAGTTGCTTTGGTTTGTCTAGATCTAGAAGATCAGAACAAAAGCAGGCAGCTACAGATCTTTCTATACTTTCTTTTAGGGAGCCCACTGTAGTTGCCTGCTTTTGTTTTGGTATACCCTCCCCTCCTTGTTTCTTTGGACCTCTGGTGGTAGCAGCAGTTCTCAGTTGCTGCTAGTCAAACTTCACCGCCCTTGTTTCCTGAAACCCTGGCCATGCCTTTCTGAAGAATCACTAATTTGTTTCATGAATTGCTCAATATGAGTGGAACATCCACATCCTATAAGACTGACTGATACACCTAGTTTTCAGAGTAGATCAAGAACTTCTTGTAATGTTTATAATCTGATAATTTTGTGTCTTTCTTCCAAGATGCTCTCTGCACTGTGTCTGTGAGCTGTCAAATGGGTAGACCAAGCCTGATGACAACACCAGAAAACATTATTCCAAGCCCCCACCACTGCACCTCAGATGGGGTGTTTGAATGCCATGTCATTCACCAAGTCCATAGAGACAAACCCAGTCAATTCAGATTAGGAAAACTCTAACATTAGAACTTCACTAGCTGGGTGTCCCCCACGTTTATTAGCAGAGGATGAAACATTTATAAGGCAAATGTAGTCGCAAATGTAGAGAACCAATCCTGGTAGTCCAATCCCACCACCAGAGAAGAAGGGAACAGTTCACTTAAATAACAGGCATTTAGGTTAATTATCTATGGCAACCCCAATCACAAACTAGATGCTCAATAAATGCTTGTAAAATAGAATATAATCAGATGATTGCTTAAGCCACAAGCTCTGCAGAGCACTGACTTGAAACCAGAATTGAATTCCTGTTGAACCAGACAGTTTCTGAAGACACCATGCTCTTCTTTGGACATTGGTGGAGTGCCCCAAGTGGGAAATATCATGTAATGGCCTCTCAATTGCAAATCAAGGAGAGCAACTGGACTATAAAGTATAGTCATCCACCAGTATCCATGGGAGATTGGTTCCAGAACTTCACCACATACTGAAATCCATGGATGCTCAAGTCCCTGGTGTACAACAGCACAGTATTTGCATGTAACCTACACACATCCTCCTATATTCTTTAAGTCATTCCTAGATTAGATATAACACCTAATACAATGTAAGTTCTATATAAATAGTTGTTCTACTATATTGTTTAGGGAATAATGACCAAAAGATGTATGTACATGTTAAGTACAGATGCAATTTTTTCCCCAAAATATTTTCTTATTTTATTTTTGAGATGGAGTCTCACTCTGTCACCCAGGCTGGAGTGCAGTGGTGTGATCTCAGCTCACTGCAATCTCTGCCTCCCAGGTTCAAGTGATTCTCATGCCTCAGCCTCCCAAGTAGATGGGACTACAGGTGCATGCCACCATGCCTGGCTAAGTTTTGTATTTTTAGTAGAGATAGGGTTTCACCATGTTGGCCAGGCTGGTCTAGAACTCCTGACCTTAGCTGACCTGCCTGCCTCAGCCTCCCGAAGTGCTGGGATTACCTCCTCAAATAGTTCTATCTGCAGTTGGTTGAATCCGTAAATGCGGAACCCACAGATAGGGAGGGCCAACTGTATTTGCTAAGTGAAAATGGTGACCACACAGAAACTACAGTGTGTGGAAAATTATATGTCTGAGCTGGGGACAGTTGTATATTTAGAGATCAAGATCAATGAGGAATCCCTCTGGCTTTCCTCTCCCACAAATCCCCAGATTCACACAGGCACATGCATCTGAGCCTCTAGGCTGGGGGGGTCTGGAGAGGCAGGCACCACAGAGAAGGAATTTTTCATGAGTGATGCTTGTGGATAAAAGCAAAACCCCTGACTTGTGTGCCCAGGGGCTAAGATCTGAACTCCTGGCCTGAAAGAGGGGCTCTGTTGAAAGAACAGTAGGCCTCCCTATGCTAAATTTGGCCAGTGGGATTTTTTCAATTTGCACCTGGTGTTGGGCTGGAGTTCATGAAAATCCACAAAAAGAAATCTTTCCAAGTCGAATGGTGGAAGGGGAAAAAAAAAGTTGAACGGTGGTCCTTTGGAATAATGAAAAGCACTGATTCAGTTTGTGAGATGAAGTTTTAAGTCTTTGCTGGGAAGAATGTTTCCAGGCCAGCCTTGGAAGTCTGGACTGTTCTCCGCAAACATGCGCAATGGAGTATTTGCTATCACCTGGTGGGTTAGCCTTTGAAAGGTGAGCCGAGATGCTCAAAGCCACCCAGTGGAAACCAAAAAGCCTATCCTTTTCTATCCAGGAGTCTTGCTCATCATCTCTTTCCATTGCAGAAGGTTCTTTCCACCCCCACTAAATACTTAAAATTCATATTCAGTGACAGCCTTTTTTTTTATTAAGTTGAAGCTTTTTGGTATTTTCAAAACCTACTTATTTTTAAAAAGGCTATCTAAAAACTTATCTTTTAGTAGTATGAAAATAATAAATGCTCATTATACAAATTTCAAATGGCAGTAAAGAGAACAATGCAGAAATACAAAGTCACCCTTAATTTTCCTCCAGAGACAACCCTCTGTTAAAAGACTGGAGGATATACTTCCAGACTTTATTTTCCATGCATTTAGCAATATACAAAGTGTACATCTTAAAAATCATAATACAGCAAAGTTAAAGTTATGCAGTGAATTCTCTATGCTTATGCAAAGGAATAAATGCTTTTCTGATAAGTCTAGATGATCTAATTCATCTCATTCTTGGCACATTGCTAATTTTTGAGACATTTAGAAAACTTTCAAATGACTTGTCCTAAAAATATTTGGCAGGACATATATTAGGGAACTATGGAGTGAAGTGATCAGGGTGAGGTAGAGTAATTCAGTTATGATTTTTGATTTACACTAGGACTGAGTCTGCACTAATGAGGGAGAAAGATGGTACTGTTAATACAAATGATGTGAAAAAAACTTCACTCTGTTTTGTTTAAATGCCCTATAAGCTTTATAGAAACAGTTGTTCTGACACTGCAAGCTCCTCGCTTGTTGCCTTGTCGGGCAAGGCTGCTGAACCCATCACTCATGATTTTAATTACTTTTGTTGTTTTTCTTTTAATTTTGTCAGTTTTTACAGATGTATTTTCTGCTTTTCTTTTCTGAGACAGAGTATCACTCTGTCACCCAGGCTGGAATGCAGTGGCACGATCTTGGCTCACTGCAACCTCTGCCTCCTGGGTTCAAGCCATTCTCCTGCTTCAGCCTCGTAAGTAGCAGCTGGGATTACAGGTGTGTACCACCATACCTGGCTAATTTTTATATTTTTAGTAGAGACGGGGTCTTGCCATGTTGGTCAGGCTTGTCTTGAACTCCTGGCCTCAAGAAACCTACCCGCTTCAGCCTTCCTAAGTGCTGGGATTACAGGCATGAGCCACTGCACATGGCTTATTTTCTGCTTTTGCATATGATTTTAATTTCTATGAAAATGCTCATTTGCTCCCAGGATGACTTATCTCAGTCTCAGTCTTGCTTCTTTGGGGCCCTTCTTAAAGGTGCTTGAATTCATCAGTGTGCTTGGCTAAGGCTGTGCTTCAAAGTTATAATTTGTGAAGCTGATGGATGCAGAAATTTCAGAAATGTACACTAAATTTCCCAGTGCCTTTATGAAGATTAGAAATTTTTAACATAGAGAGATAATGATAATGAAAAAAATTTGGGCTCTGACCATGTGCCAAACATTGTATTAAGTGGTCTTTGTGCCTTATTTAATTCTCCATTGTTCTTATGCAGTAACTACATTTATCATTCCTAGTCTACAGATTTGTAGACAGAGGCTCATTGTATTAGTCCATTTCCACACTGCTGATGAAGACATACCAGAGACTGGGTGATTTACAAAGAAAAAGGCTTATTGGACTTACAGTTCCACATAGCTAGGTAGGACTCACAATCATGGCAGAAGGTAGGGAGGAGGAAGTCACATCTTATGTGGATGAGAGCAGGCAAAGAGAGAGCTTGTGCAGGGAAACTCCTGTTTTTAAAACCATCAGATCTCGTGAGACCCATTCACTATCTCAAGAACAGCATGGGAAAGATCCACCCCCACGATTCAGTCATCTCCCACCAGGTCTGTCTCACAACATGTGGGAATTATGGGAGCTACAAGATCAGATTTCGGTGGGAACACAGAACTAAACCATATCATTCCACCCATCCCCTCCCAAATCTCATATCTTCGCCTTTCAAGACCAATCATGCCTTCCCAACAGTCCCCCAAAGTCTCAATTCATTTCAGCATTAACTCAAAAGTCCGTAGTCCAAAGTCTCATCAGAAACAAAGAAAGTCCCTTCTGCCTATGAGCCTGCAAAGTCAAAAGCAAGTTAGTTACTTCCTAGATACAATGAGGGTACAGGATTTGGGTAATGAAAGCCATTACAAACAGGAGAAATTGGCCAAAACGAAGGGGCTACAGGCCCAATGCAAGTCCAAAATCCAGCAGGCAGTCAAATCTTAAAACTCCAAAAATGATCTCCTTTGACTCCATGTCTCACATCCAGATCATGCTGATGCCAGAGTTAGGTTCCCATGGTCTTGGGCAGTTCTGCCACTTTGGCTTTGCAGGGTACAGTTTCCCCTCCTGGCTGCCTTCATGGGCTGTCATTGAGTGCCTGTGGCTTTTCCAGGCACATGGTGCAAGCTGTCAGCAGATCTCCTATTCTGGGATCTGGAGGATGGTGGCCTGCTTCTCACAGATCCAGTAGGTGGTGCCCCAATAGGGATTCTATGTGGGTGTTCCAATTCCATATTTCCTTTCTGAACTGGCCTAGCAGAGGTTCTCCGTGAGCGCCCTCCCCCTGCAGCAAACTTCTTCCTGGGCATCTAGGCATTTCCATACATCACAAACCCCAGTCCTTGACTTCTATGCACTTTCAGGCTCAATACCACATGGAAGCTGTCAAGACTTGGGGCTTGCACCCTCTGAAGACATGGCTCAAGCTCTACAGTGGCCCCTTTCAGCCACAGTTAGAGCAGCTGGGACGCAAGGCACCAAGTCCCTAGGTTGCACATAGCACAGAGATCCCGGGCCAGGCCCATGAAACCACTTTTTCCTCCTAGGCCTCCAGACCTGTGTTGGGCAGGGGGTAGGGGACTGCCATGAAGACTTCTGACATGCTCTGGAGACATTTTCTCCATTGTCTTGGGGATTAACACCTGGCTCTTTGTTACTTATGCAAATTTCTATGGCCTGCTTGAATTTCTCCTGAGAAAATGGGATTTTCTTTTCTATTGCATTGTCAGGCTGCAAATTTTCTGAAATTTTATGCTCTGTTTCCCTTATAAAACTGAATGCCTTTAACAGCACCCAAGTCACCTACTGAATGCTTTGCTGCTTAGAAATTTCTTCTGCCAGATACCCTAAATCATCTCTCTCAAGTTTAAAGTTCCGCAAGTCTCTAGGGCAGGGGAAAAATGCCACCAATCTCTTTGCTAAAGCATAGCAAGAGTCATCTTTGCTCCAGTTCCTGACAAGTTCCTCATCTCCATCTGAGACCGCCTCAGCCTAGACCTTACTGTTCGTATCATTATCAGCATTTTTGTCAAAGCCATTCAACAAGTCTCTAGGAAGTTCCAAACTTTCCCACATTTTCTTGTCTTCTTCTGAGCCCTCCAAACTCTTCCAATCTCTGCCTATACCCAGTTCCAAAGTCACTTCCACATTTTCAGGTCTCTTATCAGAAGTGCCCCACTCAGTTGGTACCAACTTACTGAATTAATCTGTTTTCAAGCTGCTGAGAAAGACATACCAGAGACTGGGAAATTTACAAAAGAAAGAGATTTATTGGACTTACAGTTCCACATGGCTGGGGGGACCTCATTGTTATGGCAGAAGGCAAGGAGGAACAAGTCACATCTTACATGGATGGCAGCAGGCAAAGAGAGAGCTTATGCAGGAAAACTCCTGTTTTTAAAACCATCAGATCTCATGAGACTCATTCACTGTTATGAGAATAGCACAGGAAAAACATCCCCCCCGTGATTCAATCATCTCCCACTGGGTTTGTCCTATAGCACATGGGAATTATGGGAGCTACAAGATCAGATTTGGGTGGAGACACAGAGCCAAACCATATCATTCAGAGAGGTGAAATCACTTGCCCAAGGTCACCTAGCAGGTAACTTGCAGAGTCTAGATTTAAACTTAGGCTAGAGCCTTAACCACCGTGTGTCAGTGCCTCCCTTATTGTTATGAGGTATTTCTCCTTGGTCTAACCCTATGATGCCATTTCAGGCTGTGAGCAGAGGATCTCAACCCTGGATTCACATCAGACTCACTGTGGATCTTGTAAAATATACCAATGCCAAGCCCACCCCTCAGAGATTCTGATTTAATTGAGATTGAACACAAAAATAATGTCTTCAGTTAAATAGAGGCCAGATTTGATCTTTCAGATAAGTGATTCTAAAGCACAGGCAAACTCTGGATTAGAAATACATTGCTCTGGGAGATGGACACATAAACTCTGAAAGTTTCATAGCTTTTCCTTTTTTTTTTTTTTTTTTTTTACCTTGCTTTGAATGCTCATGACATATCTCCCATTGACACACCTGTTTCAAGAATCAGCTCCTATAAGAAATTTTCTAATCACTCTCTTCCTTCATTCTCTAAGCAAATTCATATTTAGTTTGGCCCAGATACCAATGTAGTAAATGCCTTGTAATTAGATTTTGATCAGTTTATGCAGCTGCATCTTCCCACGCAGTTAATTTGTATAGGATTTAAGGGCAGAACTATGTCTTCTACAATTTCAATTTCTATCTTCCTTAAAATACCCTCCATAGTGCTGGGGGTACTGATATACAAAAAATGCTGGCCAAGTTAGTGGCAAAACTGCTGTGGATTTTGAACCTATGAGAGGGTGTGCAAGGGGAAAAGAAGAAAACTAAGTCAAGTGATGGCAGTCTTGTTGTTATAATCACATTTTATTTACATCACACTTCTTGAGCATCTCCTAAGTGGTAATCTTCAGTTTGCTGCAGATGCCCGACAGTACTTGCTGTCATGTTGCTTATATTCTAGTGAGAGGGACATTAATTTCTCACATAAATAAATGTACAAACAAGTCATTTCCGCTACTATAAGGGTCTGGAGGAAACATAAGAAGTTAATGTGGAAGAGAGTGACTGGCAGGAAAGGGGACTTCAGGCAAGTTGGGGAAGGCCTTGCTGAGAGAGGTAATATTTGTGACTAAAATCAGAGGAGTCAGCTATGAGAATGCTGGACCACATTCCAGGCAGAAGCCCGGGAAGTAGGCATAAGATCTCGGTCTGTGTGCCAGGTAGAGCAAACATACTCAACAAAGAGGTCAGTGAGGGGTCCCGAGACAAAGGATGTGTCAGATTCTGCAGGCCTTGTAAGTCACAGTAAGAAGTATGTATCTCATTACGAGCAGGAGATTTTGAAAGCTGCATGTACCCAGTTGCAAATCACAGTCAATTGTTGATGCAAATGCAAATGCATATAGACTGCCCTAATAATTTCATATGTTTGGATGAGTCCTGAAGACAATTCTAATAGTGACCTCTAGGGTAGGAAAAGGTGCAGTGTATTGGGTTCTATTTGTTCTAACGAAACATGTCCCTTGCTGCAGCATCCAAATGCCAGAGGGACAGATGTTTTCTCTAACTATCCTGAAAGAAGGGGAAGGCAAATCCCAATTAAATGTTTCTCATTTTATTCTGGTAGTAACTTGGCATTAGTAAAGTTATGGCTTATTGTACTGTTTAATAATATCAGTTGACTATAACTCAGCTTTCTTTCTCACACATCAATATGAAACTCATAAGTAACAGACACAATTTTGATAGCTACATGGTGTATTAGTTTTCTATTGCTGCATAATAGAATAATACAACTTATTACTTCACAGATTCTGTAAGTCAGGAGTCCCCGTACCACTTAGCTGAGTCCCCAGCTCAGGGTCTCACAAGGTCGCAATCAGTGTCTCAAGGCTTAATCAGGGAAGAATCTGCTTCCGAAATCACTCAAGCTGTTGGCAAACTTAATCTCTGTGCGGTTGTAAGACTGAAGGCCTCAGCTTCTTGCCAGCTCTCAGCCACCCTCAGCCCTAGGAGCTGTCCTCAGTCCCTTGACCTGTGGGCCAGCTGGCTAGCTAGATGGTGTCTCAGGTAATGCAACACCATCATGGAAGTGACAACCCATTGCCTTTGCCATATTCTACTGGGTTAGAAGTAGCTCACAGGCCCCACCCATACTTAAGGGAAGGGGAGAGACAGAAATCATGGGGCCAGCTTAGAGTCTGTCTATACTAGGTTTTATTAAAGAAAATATATTTGTCTTTGGAAGTTACAGCCTACTAATGTAATAAAATTCAGTAGTTGCTCATAAGCAGGTCTCAAACATTTTTCTTTCATACATTTATTTTGTTCTCCATGGGTATCTTCTGGAGGTAGAGAGGGAGGTGCATCTTTTGAAACACTAGTTGAAAACTGGCTTTTAAACTCACAAATAACTGCACCATTGTTGCTTTTGACAACAGTACCAAGACTATTTCCTATCTTTTTCAGGTAAGATCATGCCGTTCTGTAGTATACAGTCAAATAAATCTACTGAATTTTCCAACCTACCTTTCTAGGAGACAAGCCTGCCCCTGGAATATTTGCAGAGTGAATGTCCTATATATTCACACACACACATGCTCTGTCATCTTTCAGAAGAAAGCTAATATTGTAAAAATTATCAAAACAGAAAAAAAAATGAATCACAGAAAAATAACCTGGGCATTTAACTAGTCCATGAGTATGGCAGGCATGCTTGATGTCACTATGTCTCATAAACTAAAAAGCATCTGAGACAAGTCTCAATCAATTTAGAAGTTCATTTTGCCAAGGTTAAGGACATGCCCAAGGACAGCCTCAGGAGGTCCTGACAACATGTGCCCAAGGTGATCTGACTACAGCTTGGTTTTACATACTTTAGGGAGACATAAGACATCAATTGATACATGTAAGATGTGCAATTGTTTGATCTGGAAAGGCGGGGACAACTCAAGGAGCGGGTAGGAGGCTTCTGGGTCACAGGTGGATTCAAAGGTTTTCTGATTGGCAATTGGTTAAAATAATTTATCTAAAGACTTGGAATCAATACCATGGAGTGTTTCGGTTAAGATAAGGGGTTGTGGAGACCACGGTTCTTAATATGTAGATGATGCCTCCGGGTAGCTGCTTCAGAGAGAATAGATTATAAATGTTCTTTATCAGACTTACAGAGTCTATTCTGTCAGTCTTAAGGTCTCTGTTTTAATGTTAATGCTGGTCAGCTGTGTCTGAATTCTGGCGGGAGAAAGCTATAATGAGGTACATCCTACCATCCATTCCCATCACACCTGAATTCAGGTTTTCAGGTTTACATTAGAATGCCATTGGCTGAGAGGAGGGGGTCCATTCAGTTAGTTGTGGGACTTGGAATTTTCTTTTTGGTTTACACCCTTTAGCAAAGGTTTGTCTTTAATTATCACTCTTTGCCTAACCAGTATTTGAGTGGTTCCTGTTGATTCTGGAAACTTTAGCCCTCAAGATATTAGATCCAAAGTATGGTATTGTCAAGTCAAAAGCAGTGAGTAGTGGCAGCCAAGATTCCCCGTGACCACCATATTCCACTCCTTCCCAGTTCCCCACTCTGTTACCTCCACCCATTCCTTGATATGGACAGTAGATGCTTTCTCCATCTTATGCAAAGAGTTATGTAAACTGGGCTCCAGGACCAGACATCTATGTCAACACTTTTCAATTACACTGCTGCTCCCAGACCTCTTCCATTTAGGATACCTGGGACTGATTTCATTTCAGGTTGATATTAACTAAGAGAGATTCATAAATGTATCTTTTTCTTCACCTCTGAGAATTCCAAGGGAAAAAATATAACTTAAAACCCTGTCTAAAGTAAAGATGTGGGCTAGCTTCTTCCCAGGCTCAGCCAGCCAGTTTGGTTTGTTCTTTAGCAGGTGGCTGCCGCCAACCTCTCTGGGTTTTCTGGGTCAGAAAAACAGAATTTGGAACCTCTTAAGTGTTGACTAGGACAAACGTCACATCTTTGATCAGCTAAGTATGAATGAATCAGAAATTTGTGGCTTAAATTCCCTTTGAAATAACACACACAGAGGTTTAGGAGAGAAAGCATTTGGCAGAATACATCTGAGGAGTTGCCAGCCATATAATTCTTGAAAAATAGCCAGATAAAGTTTGCCAAACCTAAAAGTAGTTAGATTTGCTCATATACATTAAAGAAACATTAAGATCTTTACCTATTGACCTGCACCTACTAAAGAAAAGAGAATATCAGAGTTTAAACTAACATTTCTTTCAAAAAAATCACCTTCCCCTGCCTAATTATTACTGAGATCTCAATGTGTAATATTGCATATCTAAAGCATGATATCCCACAGCATACCAGTGTGGAATTTGCAAGTACATAAAGGATGTTATATAGAGAGCAAGGACAAATTTGCCTCATTAGGTCAAGCAAATATAAGAACAAGTAATGGCCTCTGGTCACAATAGGCAAGAGGTAGATAAAATATTAGAAAAGATGACATTATATAATAAGCAAGGCCATAACTGTGTCAGAATATAAAATGACATTCCAGAGTGTCCAAGGTAGAAAGTGTGATATAGATACATTCTTGAAGTTCTCAGAAGAAAAGAGGTATTCAAATGATGGTGATGATGATGGTGGTGGTGATGGTTTACATATTTATTTATTATTACTATTATTGTTATAGCTACCATTTATTACATTCCCAGCATGAGTTTAAAACTGGGCTAGGTTTGGTGCTAAGCCCTTTGCATATAGTATTTTTTAAGCCTTCTCAGAGCCCTTCATCATAAGCATTCAGTTTATGTAATGACTTCTATAAAATTACTGAACAGAACCTAGAAGGCCTGTTGTTGTCCATCTGAATCTTAGGCCCCTATGAAAAGGAATAGTAGAATGCCTGATATATAGAAGTCCTCACAGATGTCCAATCATTCAAACATAGTGTCATGCTCAGTCTGACCCAAAGTGATTCTGTGAAGCTTATCACAGAACCCTGCAGTAACTATGAGGGATGGGTGGCCCAGTCCATGTTCAAGTTTGCTAAGAAGATGCAAATAGTATTTATTCAAGTTAATGGACCAAGTGGGGTTCTTGGATGGACCCAACTGGCCAATTCTGCACTTATAATATGCAAGATAGCATTTATCAATAACTTACATGCCAGATACCATTCTATAATATTCTTTATATACAGTAACTCATTGAATCTTCACTACAACCCCAAGATACAGTTTTTAGTCAAGAGTGACCAATACTTTGAAATAGTATTAGAGTTGGCTAACTTCTATAACAAATGTCCCCCAAATCTTAGTGCTTTCCCACAAGAAAAGATTTATTTCTTGCTTACTTCACAGTAGATATGATGATTGGAAGATAAATGTTCATGCCACGTTTCAGGGAGGCAGCAACAGCTTCAGTGGGACCCTGAAGCTGTTGCTTCCTCCTGGGTCTTCCTCTCCTGGGTCTTCTACAACTGGCCAGCAGATAATGAGAAGAGAGAAAAGGATTGAAAAATCTTGTGGGAAGTTTTAGAGGTCAAATTAGTATTGACGTAGCTAGCCACATCTGCCCACATCCCAGTGGACAGAGCTAGTCACATGGTCCCACATAGATGCAGAGAAAGAATGGGAAATGTGTTTTTCCATTGTCCCAGGAAAGAGGAGAACCGGGAGGGCAGACACAAACAATGTTTCTGCCACAGATAGGTACTACTATTATCCTTGCATTATAATGGAGGAAATTAAGGGATCACCACACAAGATCACACAGTTTGATACCCAATATCACCTAATGAAGAAGTAGGATAGGGATTCAAACAACAAGCAATCTTATCCTTAGCCTATGCTTATAACCATGACGACTGCTCTTCAGCTATAATTCAGGGTCAAAAACATTATTCTCATGTCATCACTATTTGGTTTGACAGTTTCATCCCAAATCTAGCCCCAAACTGTCATTTTTATGATTGCTTAAGTATCACTTACAGAGTCCCAATCACAGAGCATAGGAAAACCTGTTATTTAAACAAAACAAGATTCTGAACTTTGCAGAAACATTGTACATTAGCCTTCCAGTCCCACTTTCTATATTCTTTCCCGATTTCAGGCCCACCCTCCTACCTACTAGCTACCACTACCACCCCCTAAAAGGAAAAAAAGAAGAAAGAAAAAGTCCTGTTAAAGCTTTTCCAACATTTGAGAATGTCAAGGGGAGTTTAGTGAGTTAATAGCTCCCTGCACCTGAATTAAGCTGACATTTGTCTCCTTCCTTATAATGGATGGCTGAGGATATCAAACCATGAGCTATGACTGAGTCTAACCCAGATTTCAGCCTTGTACTCAATAGCAGGATACTCCGTTACTTTTCTTACCCACAACTGCTATGTCTCATGTGTCCAAAGACATTTGAAACCACATCACTGAAACTCCCCTGTGTTGCTTTTCCCTGAAGTCTTACAGACAACTCAGACTGGCCTGCTCAGACCCTTGGAAAGCTTCAGAAGCCTGGCTGTCAGATGTATACATGTCAACACACCACCTGTTCTGGCAGGAAACCCACTTTGTTTTCTATTCCTTCCTCCCTTGGGAAATGTGTCTGTTTCTGGCATCCATCCCCACTGATCCTGCATCACACACCTAGACAAAAAAGTCATTTCATTTCTCAAGCCACTTCTCCCACTTTTGTGAAAATTTACTTGAGTTCTCACTCAACAGACATGTTGACCTCCTATGCCTTCCTCCTCTTTATATATTCAAAACTATTCTTGCTCGATTTTTTCATATTTCCTCCAATTTGTTTCTGTTTGGAATATTAATTCCATCTCTTCTTACTACCTTTGATTATATAAAAGAACCCCTCTTAAGTAACCTAAGATGTTTTCATTTGCATCAGCTACTAATCTTAATTGTTTTCACTGCTATTCTGGAATCTACTGTCATTTCTCTTTAGACAAGTTTGACTATTTGCTTTTCTTCACTCCTAATAGCACATACTAAGGTATAAATAGCATGAGTGGGCAAACATGACAGTATTAAAATATGGTCTTCTGCTATTGATCTGTATCTTAAAGAAACATTGCTTTCTGGATCTTTAAAAGATCATTGGACTTTCACTTTTTTCAAAGTCCTGACACCTCTGTTGTTTCAAACATGATTTCTCTGGAACATGAAGAGAAATGGTTTTCAAGGAGGTTGCTAGAGTGTAGGCAGGTCAGATGGATTTTCTTCTTCCTACAGAATCATCCTGTGATGTTGAAAAAGTGAAGCTGGAGGAAAAAATATATTTAAGGAAAGATATTATGGGACCGGAAGCTTAGAGAATTTAACTTTACTTCTGTGACTCAGATGCCTCCCATTTTAAGCAAGTCATCTGAACACTGTGTACTTTGGTCTTGCCTCTTTATAAAAAGGAAACCAATAAAAATATAGCAGCCAAAATATAGGCCCCTTACAAACTCCCAATAATGGTTCATTAAAATTCTCTTCAAAGTGGTGTAGGTGAAAAATTAATAAACTTATCCGGCAGGTTTTTTCCTAGAAATCGATATTTTGTAAACATTGCATGCCTTCCTCCTTCTAGCTCCTCCTGCCAAACATTCAGCTGGTTCTTCTTTGTGAAACACTCTTCTAGTGAGCAATACTTGGATTTGTGTTTCATGGGGCATCAAAATTGTAGCGAAAAGCATGGGAAAACAGGTATAATGAGATTTGTGGTACACTGTTGAACTTGACATGTATTTTCTTGTCCAAGCCCCTCTGTCTTTTCTATAACACTGTGACACATGGCAGTACTCTTACAAGTTGTCTTGACTCTTTCAGGGTCAAGTTGAACAAGTGGGCTCAAATCATGGCTCCATTTCTGTTTAGTTGTATGACTTTCAGCAAGATCTCTAACCTCTCTAAGACTTGGTGTCCTCATAGTGAAGAACTCACTGGGAACTGTGAGAATTAAATGAGAAAAAGCATGAGAAACACATAGTGCCTGGCGTATGGTTAGCACACAACAGTTTGCTCCCATAAATCCAGTGGAGGATATTTTTAAGGTATTAAATTAGTTTTTCTTATTCTTCCTTTCAAGAAATTCCCTGACAAATTCTATTTACCTGGGTTCCTTTTTATAGTTGGTTGCCACAGGGAAAAAGATGGTGGGCACACACTTAACACTCAGTTTATTATTTTGCTCTGAGTAAAAAGTTCAAGTTTCAAGTCCACAGTGTGACAATAACCTTGAAAGCCAAGCTTTTGAAAAAGATAAGAATTTTCTACATAGTAAAACTTCCCTTTACTTATTAAGAGTCAAGTCTGATATACTACAGTAAT
This sequence comes from Ateles fusciceps, assembly GCA_036589455.1. Lineage (NCBI taxonomy): Eukaryota > Metazoa > Chordata > Mammalia > Primates > Atelidae > Ateles > Ateles fusciceps. The sequence goes on along the minus strand of JAZHEH010000800.1, from coordinate 44,355 downwards.
AGAATAAGGATAAAAATCACATGATCACAATCAAATGAATAATAATAAGGATAAAAATCACAGTAGAGCAGAAAAAGCATTTGACAAACTTCAGCACCCTTTCATGATAAAAAACACTCAACAAACTGGATATAGAAGGAATGTACCATAACACAATAAAGACCATGTATCATAAGTCCACAGTTATACTCAGTAGTGAAAAACTGAACACATTTCTTTCACTGTGAGGAACAAGACAAAGATGCCCATTCTTGCCACTCGTGTTTAACATAATCCTGGAAGTCCTATCCAGAACGATTAGGTTAAAAAAAAAAGAAATAAAAGAAATCTAAATTAGAAAGGCATAAGTAAAATCATCTCTGTTTACACATGATATAATCTTTTACCTAAAAGACTCCACAAAAAACTTTTAGAGCTTAAAAATGAATTCCGTAAAGTTGCAGGACACAAAATCAATGTACAAAAATCAGTTGTGTTTCTGTACACTAACAATGAACTACTTAAAAAAGGCATTTAAAAAAATTTCATTTACAGTAGCACCAAAAAGAATAACATACTTAGAAATAAACTTAACCAAGGAGGTGAAAGACTTCTACACTGAAAACTTTGAAACAATGATAAAAGAAATTAAAGACAAATAAATGAAAAGACATCCTATGTTCAAGGATAAGAAGAGTTAATATTGTTAAAATATCCATACTACCTAAAGTAATCTGCACATTCAATGCTATCTCCCATCAACATCCCAGTGAAAGTTTTTATAGACATAGAAGACATGATCCTAAAATTCATATGGAATCACAAAAATCCCACAATAGCCAACATGATTTAGAAAAAGAAGAACAAAGCTGTGGGCATCACACTTCTTAATTCAAAATATATCACAAAAGTATGGTAACTAAACAGTATGATACCTTAAAAATAGATATGTAGATCAATGGAACAGAATAAACTAGAAATAAACTCACATACATATAGTCCAACTAATCTTTGACATGAGTGTTGAGATTAAACAATGGAAAAAGTACAATCTCTTCAATAAATGATGTTGGAAAAACTGGAAATCCACATGCAAAAGAAGAAAAGTGGACCCTTACCTTATACCATACATGAAAATCAACTGAAAATAGACTTAAAGACTAAAATGTAAGACTTGAAATTGCAAAGCTCCTAGAAGAAATATAGGAGAAAATTTCGACATGGGTCATGGCAATAGTTTCTTGGAGATGGTCCTGAAAGTACAGGCAATGAAAGCAAAAGTAGACAAGTTGAACTGTATAAAACTAAAAAGCATCTACACAGTAGAGAAGATCAATAGAATGAAAAGGCAACCTATGGAATAAAAGAAAATATTTGCAAGCCATCAATCTGATAAAGGACTAATATCCAAAATTAGATAAGAAATTGCCACAACTCAATAGCAAAAAAAAAAAAAAAAGACCCTATTTAAAAATGGCAAAGAACCTGAATAGACATTTCTCAAAAAAGACATAAAAATGGCCAATAGGAATATGAAAAGGTGCTCAATGTCACTAATCATTAGGGAAATGCAAATCAAAACTGCAGTTTGATATCCCCTCACATTTGTTAGATGGCTAGTATCAAAAAGTTAAAAGGTAACAAGTGTTGGTGAGAATGTGGAGAAAGAGAACTCTTGTACACTATTGGTAGGAACGTAAATCAGTATAGCCGTTACGGAAAACAGTATGATGAAGGTTTCTCAAAAAACTTAAAGTAGAAATACCATATGCTCCAGCAGTTCCACTTCTGGGTATATATCCAAAGGAAGTGAAATCAGCATGCTGAAATATATATGCACTCCCATGTTAATTGCATCATTATCACAATAGTCAAGATATGGAATCAACCTGAAGTGGCCATCAACAGATGAACAAATAGAGAAAACGTGGTTTATATACACAATGTAATTCTATTCAGCCTTTAAAAAAGAAGAAAATCCTGTTATTTGCTACAACATGGATGGATCTGGAGGACATTATGCTAAGTGAAATAAGCCAAGCACAGAAAGATAAATAATGCATGATATCACTTACATGTGGAATCTTGAAAAGGTTAAACTCAGAAGCAGAGAGTAGAATGGTGGTTGCCAGGGGCTGGGAGTAAGAAAGGGAGAGTATGGAGAGATGTTGATCCAAGGGTACAAAGTCTCAGTCAGACAGGATAAATAAGTCCTGGAGATCTACTGGACAGCATGGTAACTATAGTTAATAATCATATGTTGTATACTTGAAAATTGCTAAGAGAATAGATCTTAAATGTTCTTATCACAAAAGAAATGATAAGTAGTGAAATGGTAGATATGTTAAGTAGTTTGATTTAATAATTTCATAATATTTACATATATCAAAACATGTATACCATAAATATATATAATTTGTATTTGTAATTATACTTTAATAGAGCTTGTGGAGGGGAGGGGGAATAAGAGTCAGTCCTGGTAGATTTGAACTCCAGAGCTTTATTTGTAAACTGTAGTAAAAAGGGGAAGGAGGATATAATGTAAGAAAAAAATTTACCTGACTGAAAGTAAAAAAAGAAACCTTCAGATTCCAGAGATAGGATCCCAGGAAGGAGAAGAAAGAGGGGCAAGATGTCAGAATTGAGGAACATAACTTCACCATCTGGATCAAAAATCCTGGTGGAAGAAAGTTTTGAGATATTCTGAGGGGGAGGCTGACATAGTCCAAACATTTTAACATATACATTATGATACTATTGGTTCCCTTTAGGGAAGCTTCCTGTTTTCTTCCTGGTACGAGAGCAACATGGTGCCACCCAGGAGGGAGTTTAGAAAGGTGAGAGGTAGCCTTTGTGGCCTGAACAGGGATTTAGCATCCCCATGCTCCTCAATAAATCAAGAAGTGCCATAGGGCACTGGACCAGAGAGAGACAGAGCACAGTCTGAGAGGGGAGATGAGAAGGTCATTTCATGACGTTGGGTTCTCATGACAGGAGAATATGACAGAGACTATAAACTTCTACCCCAATGCCAGGGCAAATGAGATGAGCTGCATCACACTGGAGGCAAGTGAAGGCAACAGAGGCAAGAGCTGAAGAGGTCTGGAATAGTTCAAAGAACAGGAGAAACAGAGTGACCCTGAGTGACAATGTGAAAATGTTAACTTTTCTTTGCTATCTTTGGAAATGAAGTGCTCTCAAAGAAGATGAGATGTGAGACAGTAAAGAATCTATGTTTACTTTTGTACATCTGAATATAATATATAAGTTGTTGATCTTTCTCAGAAATAATTGAGAACTGGCCTCATATCAAAGCTTACTTTTAGTGTGTTCATTTGAAAGGGGTGGAGGTATTTTGCTTAAGATATCTAACTACCTCACATAGCTGTGGTGAATGGAGAAAGCTATTTTTTTAAACTAAAATTTGAAGCCCTATAGGATAAAAGTGGGAATCTGTTATTTTTTTAATATGGTAGCTGATCACCTAAAGGCATTCACCAAAATACACATACATGCAGACACACCATATTATACCAGTCACTTAGCTATAGAAATAGTTCTGAACAAAGTTTATGAGCCCTAATCAGATGTACTTCAGTATTTATTACCTTAAGCACTTTCTGTTTAGGGCTGAAGTAATCTGACTAAAAATATATCTACCAATCAACACCTTTCTGTTGTTTCTAGCTGCTTGGATGCTAAGGATAGTCTCCAAATATACTTCAAAGAGCCACAGTTCCCCAGGACACTAATTCACACCAATATTGTGTAAAGCAGGATAGATGTATACCACAGTTACGAACTATGTCAACAAACTCAAGGTGTTAGCATGTGAAATGAGGTTGTTATTTTGATGATAGTGATTATATCAACTGTTCCTCCTTACAATCACAGGGTACTTTTAGATCATGGACACTAAAATTACCAACCAGTAATTTGGAGATCAAATTAACAGCAACCATTCAAAGTAAATTGGGTCATTTCAACTCAGTGGCGTTAGGCAATAGAAAGAATGTGAAGTTCTCAAACTGGTGTGAGAACTGCAGCTCAAGCTTATTGTACTTCTGGACAGATGGCTCTTTCAGGCATTGTTCAACTAAGGGGTCATTTCTGCTGCTGTCAGAATAATAGAAATCCCCAAAACACATACTTTAGGGTCTGTAGGCTGCCTTCATAGTATACTTCAGTAACTCCAAAGTCTTCACTGTTGTAAAATTCTTGACTTTGTAACCCAAGTTCTCCAGCCTCCTGAGGAGTCATGACGTCCTTGAATGTCCATCGATCTTAGTCCAAGTCTCCATTTTGAATACAAGAAAGCTTATGTCCTACTCAAGTATTGCTAAGCATCCGGTATGGTTTGCATTCCACGTGGTTACTTATTGTGTAAGTTAGAAATTAGGTCCAGCTGCATGCCACAGAAACTCAACTGCTATGGTTTAACCAAATAGGAAAAGGGCTGTTTTTCCCATGTATTCAAAGTCTGGACGTGAGCAATGCAAGGGCTCTGTAAAGTCTTAGGTGTTCCATGCCCCATCAATATTTCTTTCCTCTGTCCTTCACATGTGGCTTTTTGCCTCATGATCACGAAATGGCTGCCCGCTTTCCAAGCTCACGTCCTTGCTCTCAGCAGAAAGAAGAAGGGGCAAAGGACCAAGGGGCAACCCCTGAAGCAGAAAAGCAAAACTTTCCCAGAAATTCCCAGCTGTTTTAATTATATCTCAATGACCTGAAATGAGTGTCAGTGCCTTTTCTGAAGCCTGGGAAGGCAAGGATTATAGCAAGGTGCATTCCCGTTTAAAACAAAATACAAATATGGCTGGCAAAGAAAAGGGGAGCTAGGCCGCTGAGTACCCAGCAGTGTCTGCCACTCTTCCCAGCTCTCATCCTGAACCAGTCCCCACTGGCCATGTCTGACCATCTCCTAGCTACGAGATAGGAAGAATCCAAAACCATACCTCAGTAGTGGCCTTGCGTCTTCCTGGGAGAGGTAGCCTCCTGGGCACCTTCTTCCTGATCCTCTATTCCAATACCATATTGTTCAGATCATGGTTTCCTTTTTCTTTATTCACGCAATTAATGAATACTTTCTGATCAATTTTCATGCAACAAACACTGTTTTAGACATTGGGGATATGAAAGAAATCAAGACCTCAAGACCCTTACCTTACATGGAACTCACATTCTAATGGAGGTAACTGGATTTCAGCCCCAATTATCCCCTTAGCAGGTACCTTTTGCAGAGCACTCCCTGCACCACTGTTTATGGTGACCCTGGTTATTCCCCAGAGATCAAGGGTCTAGCCTTCTGTCTCTCTCTCCACCAGAAGAAGTTAAAAAAAATCAGGCAACAAATATTATTTTTGCAGAAATAAACACAGTGACCTATTCCAAGTTGTTTATTGTCAAACAGTATATTTATCATCTCAGTCTGAAGCACCTGCCTTTAGGTATTTCCATTTGTCCAGGGTTTCCTCAAGAAGAATGTTTTTACTTTCTTCCTGCATGAGAGGCTTTGCTAAACACAAATTCCAGTGTTCACCTTTATAGCCACAGAGAGTTTAGAAAATTTGGCACCCAGTGTATTTGAGCATCTCCTCAAGCTTATGTGTAATAGAGATTCCTCAAGGAGCAACTCATGCCCGTTGATGGTTATGAACTTAATTTCCCTGTACATTTCTATTGAAGGTCTATGTGCATTCTGAAGCCCCTTTATAAAATGTGAATTGTGTTTACTTGAATCTAGTTGATCTCCTGCATTAAGTCTCTACTTTTGTTAGGGAAAAGGGATAATAAAAATCTCAGTTCTGAGAAGGCCTTTCCCTGTTTCTCTTTCTAACTCAGGATCCCCCACGTAGACAGGGGATATGATGACACCAGAGTGTTACCCAAAGATATTTGAAGTAGATGAGGTCTCTGAGGTTCTGTGTACAGGTGACCAAGGCTAATGTGGTTGAATCTATATGTTTCTAAACTTCCAAATATTTATTCCTTACCAAACTGCCTCATCTCCAGCTGCCATACTCTGTCTTGTGTTCCCTGCTCCAGCTAAGCATGGAATTTTCCTTCTTCACCTCAAAACCTTCCCTCAGGTGCTTCCCCCCCGCTCTCTGCCAAGCCAGGTTCTTCAAACCATTCCTCAGGCTATTCCTCCTTCTTAAACTCACCACACACCACAGCATGCCACCTGTCGTTACTCTGTTCTCCCCCGACTCTTCCCTCAGCACTTGTATATGGCTATGTCCAGCTGTCCATCCCCCTGCCCTTCACTGATGCCAGTTCTGGCTCTTCATGAAATGATAAACTCACAAAAGGGGCATCAGGGTCTTCTACATCCTCAGGAACTCCTCACTATATACTGTGTTACTCCTTGCTCAGAATAGACCATCTGTAAATAGGGGCACTGCAGGTTTAAGACAAAACTTCTCATCAGCATGCTCAGTTTTCTAGGCAGTTTACATTTGAGACTGAAAAGCAGTGGGCGTGTAACTGCTTCCAACCTTCTCTGGGTGGTGATGCAATCATGGGGAGGCCATCTGTGTTTCCTCCATCTGTTGAGGCTTCTCTGCACCTAATCAAGTACAATGCACCAACTCAAACCTCATCTTTCCAAGCAGCCTTCTCGTACTGAACCACCCTGCCTTGGGAGTCCATTGAATCTGGGTCTCCAGAGCAGTGGATATGTAGACAGGCTACAGCAGAGTCACTGAGCCTCCGTTTCCTTATCAATAAAATGGGATGCTAATGTATTCCTCATACATCGATGTGAGGATTAAGTGAGAAAATGTATAATAAACCCTTTGCACATGGTAGGTGTTAGCAGATGTTAATTCTCAGCCCCCTCCCTATCACACTCTCATCCTGAGATAACCATTGTTCCCTTGCACAGCCTCATTTCCCCTGCATGTTGTGAACTCCTTCAGGACAAGGTCTCATCTAATTTGTCTTTACATAAGGAAGGGTAGGGTGTTAGAGAATTAGAAATCATGAAACCATGATCTTGGTCATGGATCTGCCACTTATGATCTGTGTGACTTTAGGCTGGGTCATTCATCAGTAAAACAAGCCGTTTGGTTTGGAGGACAGCTAAGATCTATGTGTCTAACCTGAATCTCCTAAAGAGTTTAGTGAGTGAATGGGCACCAACGAAGCATGATTCCTAAGACTTGTTCCTCCTTTAACAGGGGAGTGAGTGAGTGTCCAGTGTCTCAAAGGCACTATGATCACACTAGCCATTCCTTTCCACGGGGCTCATTCGAGTCCAGCATATTAGAGCCTAATTATGCTGTAGCTCCTCAAGTCCACAGAAGGAAGGTGTTCCTTAAAACTAAAGCTCCACCCAGGCCAAGTTCTATGAACCAGCCAAGCAGGTCACCTGAATTCACACGCTCCCCTAAACCCCATCCACACAACTGCCCAGCAAGGATGACGTAAGGCCCGCTGGTAGGAATGCTAGAGTGAGGGATGGGAGTCTATATTGAGGTTCTGCAACTGCCCTTTTGATTCACTCATACAGCTGATGCTGGATGCTAAGGTGAACAACTGATGAGCAAATGTTTTGTTATCTTCTTTACCCACTGGCAATGTTATAAAGGTCAGTGTTGATGCTAAGAATTTCTTTGAGATTATCAGGTAAAAAATGCTAAAATGGATCAGATTATAAAATGGCCAATTCTATTACCATAAATACCTCTATATAAGGAGAAAGATTTTTTTCCTACTTTCGGCCATAGAGTTCCAGTTATACCAAACATGACAAATTTGTAGTACAACCAGTCCATTTATATGGGACCCCTGAGCCTATATGAAGCAAAGCAAGGATGAAGGTCTCTATCCTTGGCCTCTTCCTGTACCATCACAAGAATATCTGCACATTTATGTTTAGTGAGCTAGTGTGGACACATAGATGCTGAGTACTTTCGTACGTATCCTTCTAATAATACTCAGGGAAAGAAAAGGGTGGGAGAGAAAGAGACTTGAGTCTGTTCATGCACAGGTACTGTGCTAGGTCTCGCCAGATCTTATCTCATTAGACAACTAAGGCTCAGAGAAGAAACTTGTCCCTGATCATACGCCAGTACATGGTGGAGCTGAGATTTGAATCAAGACCTAACTCAAGTGTCCGTGCTCTTAACCACTGCACCCCGGTGCCTCCCTGGATTAGCAATTAGGTGAGTTGTTAGTTAACCAAATAGGCAAAAATGTAGGCAACACAATACGAGGTCTGTAGAAAACTCTCTCCATTTCTCTCCTGAGACCTGTATTCCATGGCAGGTGTACTTCCGTGACGAATGCTTCTGAAGCTCTGGGTGTGCCCAGATGATATGCTATCTACAGCACACAAATGGGAAATTTCAAGATGGTGTTCTCTAACAGGCTTGCCACCAAATGCTGTCAGAAAACTAAAATTGTTCAGGCTATTTTGAGACCAAACTCAAAGTTTTATCCAGCTTCTCCCTGGAGTAAATTGATGTTCATGGATCTCAGGGCTGTTCTTTGCCTCACATTTTAGGTGGGGCCATACAGCTAGAGTTTGTGCTCATTCAGATTCATGTCCCTGTGTTGACCCCAATTCTTCTGAAAAGCCCAGTGGAATTACAGGGTCTCAGATAAAATCAGAGGCCTGCATTCTCTTGCTTCAAAATAAAGAGAAGGCAAGAGTTGACTCAGAACACAAACACAGTTCCGAGAATAAAATTAGAATTGCCCATTTAATGTTTATACACCTCGTAGGCTGGGGGTGGGTGTAGCTTGTTTACTTTCTGAGTATAAATTACTGAGTTTTCCCACTTTGAGATAAAAACCTGACCTGTGAGACAAAATTTTCCTTTCTTCCCTCTTTCTATAACAAGTAGAAATGGCTTGGTGAAATGTGTGTTGGTTTTCATTCTGGGTGAGAAAGTAGAAGTGAGGCTATAAATTCGAAGTAATGTGTTCCAAGACACACCTGAGACTGCCTGGGCACTAATGTAAATTAGAACAAAGACTGGAAAGTTTCCTGCCCCCTCCCCCATGCTGGCACTTGACATTTGGCCTGGAGTCTTCATGGCCACTGTGCAGCCCGGGAAGTGATGCAGGATGACACACATGGAGAATCTTTTCCTGGAAATGGGTTTAGAGGACAGCTTATTATAAACAATAAGCCCTTGTGTAGGGGGTTGAAAATAAACTCAGACAGTGCATGAGGTTACAGTTATGTGCTGAAAGGCGAAAATCCACCATCTGTCACCTGTCCACAGGCCCTGACGGACGCATTTGCCTCTGCCTGGAATCCCATTCCAGAAACTCCAGCTCAGTGATTAGACACTTCTTTATACAGAGTCCAGAGACTTATGGATAGACTCCCATGGTATTTAAGCTTATTTTTAAAAACACCATTTTTTGGTTATTTTTAAGAAAGGAGGCAATGTTGTATTAGACGGCCACATGATCTTTTTAATCTGTCAGCTTGTTGCCCAAGTGGCACAGACTAAAGGACTATTCTGGGTCAGCTCTCATATATTTCCCTCCATTAATTGTATATGATGTTATTTAGGCACAGCATGTGTGTTACCTCCAACTTGTATGAATGAAAAAAAAAAGGACAAGCTCTGAAGCTTTGTCTCTCCAATACAGAAAAACCATCATAGTTTTCTACCAACTGCTTTTGATACTGTCCTAAAAGTCTTGTTAAGTGAATCATATTTGTGGACGGGAAAACTGTATATATGGGTCAGACCATTATCTCCCCTTCTCCCATGATGTCTTTCACGGTTTAAATGTCCCCTTCTCTTTCTTTCTTATGTAGCATAGCTTCAGCTCCGGAGTTAACTGTAAAATTTCAAGAGCATATTTTTCTAGCAATTCAAAGGACTTAAGAGAACTCAGGGAAAAGTATTTTGGCACTTACTTAGGGGGAATTATTATGTTGGTTGCAAAAACATTTTGGAAATAAAAAGTGTCTTTAGTCTTGTGATTACATAAATTTCTACTTGGCAAATGAGGATTGTTCTGGCATTGTGGGTCTAGAATTTAAGACATCATCTTTTTAACCTGAATTCCTTTTCTGTGAATCTACTTTGTTGGTGAGGAAGCAACCCAGGGAGGTAGTGGCTTTAATTCCAGTCTTCAAGTCTATGGACAATGCAAGAGTCGAGGGCAGTCCAGAGCGCCTAGATCATCCTGTGGGTAGAGAGAACTGAGATGGAAGAGACAAGCTTCTTGTTCAGTTGATCCATGTACAGCTACCAGAGGGAGCTCTGGGGTACCTCATAATAGGCTCCCTGAAATAGAAACACCTCAGGTACAAAAAGAGTCCCATGACAGCTTAATGCTATGAGAAGAGTTAGAACCTTTACCCTAAGTACATGTTTCCAGCCTGTGAACTGTGAGCGCCTGGCAGCTGCAGCTCTGTAAAGAGGGGAAGTTAGAGCTGGGTAGAAAACAGCCTGGGTAAGGTTTCACACAATTGTGTCCTAGGTCATCTAACATAGCAAGGAAGGCTCAGGAGACTAACATTTTAGGTTCAAATGCCGGCTGTGTCTGTTACTAGCTGTGTGGCCCTGAACAAGTTATTTAACCTCTGAACGCTTCAGTTTCTTCATCTGTAAAACAGAGATAATGGTGATAATATCACCTCATAGGGTTGTTATCTTAAATGAGTTAATATCTGTGGAACGGTGCTGCTTACGTAGTTAGGACTCAGTACATTTAGCCATTCTTACTGTTTGACAGACATATTTGAAGCTGCTGTCATGATAAATTAAAATACATTCATTTAAATGTGATTTCACTGTGACTCTTTGTCAATATGCACAGTTTCGGTTGATGGAAGCCAAACACAGAATTGTCATCACATAGGAGTCCTCATTCTCAGAAATGAATGAAAGAAATGAAGCAGTGGGCTGAGTTATCCTAAAATAGGGAAGAAATGTATATGGCAAACAGGGCTAACTTCTCTATTAGGCAAAGTAGGCAGAGAATCTGCGGCCCACAATACTTTTAGGGGCCCATGAAAATGTTTTAATTTCCTTTAAAACTGAAAGAGAAAATTAACTTTTAGATTGAGAAAGTGTTTTAATATATACTATCAATATATTTGTCTTTAGGCAGTGTGTATAAACATGAAATACAATTTTTGATATTTTTATGGAAGAAGGAGTCGACAAAGGCAAAATATTAGGAAGTTATAACGCAACTCAGACTGCAAGTGCCTCTGTGGTATTTACTCGTGTTCTTTTCTGTGTTCCTAACTGAATGAGGAGCTCTTTGAAAGCAGAAGATTACATCCTATTTGCCACTGTACACACGGAGCCTTGCCTGGTGCCTGGTACATCACAGGCAACAAATATATATTTGATGAGTGAAAGAAATGATTGGCATTTTAAGTCACATGCAACAAGCCCTGGAAAGAGAGCTTTTGCTAAGGCTCCAAGGAAGTCAATCTCTGTGCTGTTGAGAAGCGCGTTTGAAAGTGGCATTCTATGTTACGTGGTTGAAAAATCAAAAGGATGAAAAAGTCATTGAGCAAGGCAAAAGAGAGACACACTCTGTTGTCTCTGGGTTTGATTCCAAAGCAGACTTTGCATGAAAGACTGCAAGTTTAGCTCAACCTAAGGCCCATCCACTTGGAGGAAAGCCCTCAGAGATGGTCCCTGGAAGAGTGAGTCTGTCCTGCTGCAGAAGGGCCAAAGAGGTAGAGTGCAATTGCAGAGACTCAAAAACACAAAGGAGGCACCCCCTTGCAGCCCTCCCTTGGAGCTCTGCTGGGTCCTCCACAGCCAGGCCAGAGGCCACATGGGGAGGAAAGGGAGAAAAGTCTCCCACTGGGATGGCCACACCTCGGGGAAACCAAGGTCTAAATGGTGACTGAGAGCCAAATCCAATGGGAAAAAGTTGCAACGCCAAAGTTCTCTGGCCAAAGCTCAACTGGAGTTACATCTGCTTCATGGAATCCTGGGGTGGGGTGTGGAGGGGATGGATATACTTAGGAGGCGGGCAGAATTGGAGAGGAGCACGAAAACTTTGAGGAAACTGCAATCAGAGGGAAAGGGAAAATATTGCTACATTGGATTTTTAGGTTAACCAAAAATTTCCTTTGCTTCAATTCTTATTGTAAAACATAAACAGTGATCTATTTGCAATAGACAGTATTATACAGAAATCAAAACACACAAGAGGCAGGAATCTTAGCAGTCCAATATTCAGTTTAAAAACCTCCTAAAGTGTTACATACAGCATGATACCCTTTGAAAAGTTTTATACGGAAAATTTTAAACATACACAAAATAGAACATTGTCATCTCCCTCAGGCATCCTGCATTTAGCTTCCATCTTGGCAGATCTTGTTTCATCCATACATACCTCTTACCCAATTTTACCCTCCCTTATTATTTGGAAGAATATCTCAGACATAATGGAATAACATTTGTATAATATTAAAATCAGCTAAAAATTGAGAAATGCTTTCATGGATACATAGATGCCATTAAAGCATATAAAAAGGATGCTGGTGACCGCAGGTGTGGGGTGGGTTACATGTAGATTAGTGTCGAGTTCCAAGGTTTTATTTTGAATGGCCAGTTCTGGGTTCTTATTACCTTGTTACTAACAATTGATTAAAGAACTAACTAGCTGAATAAAAGGAGACCTCGCAAAGACCAATAAGAGAGTGTGCATGAACCCAAGATTGTAATTCCTCTAATTCCCTGTGCCAGAAGCCGCATCGGTCCCCTTTTCTGCCCGAGTAATTGCAGTCATCATTGTCTTTCTTTCAAGGGTGACTAGAATGTGTGGGGAGGGCGGTGGGGGTTGGAGAGGAAGGCTTTGAACACAGCTTGTTTGAAGTCCTGGTTAGTTGGATTGCAGACTTGGACTCCCTGTGTTCATGAGCACATCCTGTCCACGTCTTACTTTGCTTTAACCCACTTTGCCTATTCCTGCCTGAATTCTGGAACTCAGAACCACCTGCAAAATGATTGCAACCTACACAGGAGAGGCACATTCTTTACAACCAAATGGACTGTGGGGGCTCCAGTGAGAAGCCTGTACCACAAGTTTTATTTCAGGCAGGAGAGGCTCCAAAGGTGGGGGAAGGCAAGGAAGAAGAAAGGAGTGAGAGAGAGTGGAGAAAGATGTAATAAAGACAGAAGAAGAAACAGTGGGGGAGACTGTTTGCTCCTAACTATTTACGGTATATATATATATATATTTTTTTCAATCTAAGATGTATTTAAATCAATTCATTTGAAAGACTGTTCTACTTTTAGCATATGTCCTGATTTGAGTTTTGGATTTTAATACAGTTACTACAGGTTGAATTGCTTGATTTAATTAAATTTTCTCTGTTAATCGAGGAGGTGGAGGAGAGGTAGTGCATTGAGATGATGCCCTCTCTTAACTTTGGCTCCGACCTGTAGAGCAGATCGTGTAAGCTTTCTGGGCTTAGTTGCTACCTCTGTAAAAATCAGGAGGCAGGACTAGACGATCTCTAGGATCCATTTCAGTCATAAAATTTTATCATTTTAAGTGACTTGAACAAACCACAAATGGGTTTGTCAGAAGCACAGAAATGGGTATGTCACAGAGATTGAAAAGAACAGGAAATTTGTTCTTTGACTTCCCAGACCAGCGTTTAACTTCTACACATGCGGTTGCTTAGGTCTCAAATGTTCATGTATTTCCGCATTTCCTTATGACCTACACACCTTAAAAGAAAAGGAAGTTTGCAAAATTTTCTGCACAAAACCCCATGTTAAGTGGAGCAAAACTTTTCTTGAATAAGAAAGAGTTTTCTGAATGGAAACAGTTGCAAAGTCAGCCTGAGATTCTAGACATTCTACTTGGTAGTACAAGTTACAGGGAGAAAGCGGCTGTCTGGTTGGGAGAGCCATGGGCCATGGGATACACAGAAATAGCCCTGAGACACACACATGCATACACACACACACCTTCATAACTGAAGGAAGTATTTGTGTTCCCCTCATTCATCCTGATTTGGGACCCAGAATCCATGTCTCTTCCACCTAGAGGGCACAAGTGACAAGGCATTAGATGCTGTTGCCAAGACCCTGGGTGCCCACAGTAGAGTGATGCTGAGATAGACCTTTAGCACCTGGGGTGGTCATGGGGTAGAGAAGGGAGAAACTGTAACTAGAATCATCATTAACATATCAAAGGAAGTGAATAGAAAGCCTGGAGTCAAACCCAAGGATCTGTAGTACTTAAAACGTAATGAAGAACAAATTGGTGGGGAGAAATGCATTATTTAGTAATAGTGCTGGGATAAGTATTTACTTGAAAAAACTGCGAGTTGAACCTTAGCTCACATTATACACTTAAATACATTCTAGGTAGGCTAAAGAATTATATATAAAACTGTAAACTAGGTTAAAAAATGTACGTAATTTTAGATTGAGAAAGGTTTTCTAAGGCGGAAACTATGAAGAAATAGATTGGTAGTTTGACAACACAAAAATTTTACATTTCTGTACATCCTAAAACAAGAAATAAGTTAAAGACACAGGACTTCAGGAATTTAGGTACATGTAGCTTTAATTTACACAATAATAACATATCTCAACACCAATAATCTGAAAGACAACAACAACAAAAATGGAATATCTGTAACTCCTATTTGTATTTGCTCTGATATTTTGTAAATGTAGTGCAAGGAAGGCATCTATGGAAGTAAAAGTAATATAATGCCTCAAAATGTTAGTTACTACAAATTTACAAGAAATTACACTAAAAGCATTATTTGAACCCTAATTCTTATGGGAAAAACATATACAAGATTTTTAATAGCAGTGTTTAATTTTATTCAATGACAGCAAAGGAAAAATGTTTAGATTCCCTCAAAAAGCTTTTAATGCAATACAATATTGTTATAATTATGTACAAAGAATAAATATCATATTGGACACTAGTAGTTTATGTAGTTTGGCAACTTTTAAATTCTAAGGTCACTGAGAATTGATTACTGAGATTATGTGGGTGTTTCAAGCTAAAGAAAAATGATGATGTAATGATTCTAACTCATTTTACATTTGTTTATATGAAATATCTTAATGTAAAATAGATAAAGAAAAGACACAGGACTAAGAGGAAAATATATTTGCAAAATATATAGTAGATAATATCACTATTATAGCAACAGTTCTTATTGTTCAGACTCAGAAAAGATAACTATTCTTTCCACCAAAAATAAAAATAAAAATAAATAGGTATAGGCAACAGGTAAGAAATAACTGGAAAAGAGCCTCATAGATAGTCAAAGCAGCATAAATTAAAACAAGGAAATACTGTTTTGTCTACTGAGTCAGTTAAAAGACTGATAATAGCCTTGGTAATTGTGTGATGAAATGAACACTCTAAGATTAGGTTTACTTCTGATTCTGACTTTAGTATAAAATCTTAGGAAAGCCACTTAAGCTTTATGAACCTCAATGTTCTCATCGGTAAACTGGGGATTATAATAGTCTCACTTGTAGGGTTAGCTTGAGAATTATATTGGCTAATGAATTTTCAATGAACTTTGTAGATTCAAAAGTAATATACACACAGGTATATACAATTATTGGGTCCTATAAACCCTTTGTTCTCAAAGAACAAAGGGGATGTAAGGGCATCAGTACAGTAGTTTCCTTGATGCTATCTTTAAGATCTTGCACTAAGGCATTGCAGATTTCTTAAGCTATACTCTAGAGATGGCACTGAGGACTGAGAGACATGGGTATTGCTAGAGGAGCAACAGAAACTAAGAGGGTACTAAAACTGATGTTGGCAGGAGTGGATGCCCAGAGACACCATTCACTGGCAGCAGCCGTGACAAGAGATGATGATGGAAGCCACTTCCAATGGCAGAAACTACCCCAGTGAAGCACCTTCTGAGAGTGGTTCCTAGAATAGAAAAGGATCCACTAGGAGTGACTTCAGTGAGCCTAGCAGGTATCATTCTCAGTCATAAATCAGAGGTGGAGCTGGGGAGACTCCCCCTAGGAGATGAGTATCACTGGCCTTTTGTGTAGTGAGTAATATGTGTGAGCTTCAGAACTGTACTTCCTGGGTTCAAATCCCAACTCCACCAATTGTGTGACTTTGGGGAAGACATTCTATTTCTCTGTGTCTCAGTTTTCTCATTTGCTAATTAAATAATAATATCTAACTCATATGGTTATTGTGATAATTATATAAGTTAATGTACATAAAGCACTTAAAGATTTCTGGAACATGTAAATACCTGGTTAACGTTAAGTGTTATCATTGTTGCTATGGTCACTAGTAGCACCGCTACTACCACTACCACAATTTTGTTAAAAAGACAATAACAGTTTCTCACTAGGAAACCTAGTATTATTGGAAGTTAAAAATTCTGGTTAACATCTCTCCATGCAAGCTCCAGATCTCAACCCTAAGTTTCCAAGCAAAGGAGGTATAATAAAAGGAAGTTGCAACCATAACAGTAGGTTTTTCCCCTTGCTACCTAGAGAAGTTTTTATCCATCAGTTGGCTTCATCTTCTCTTTTCCATGGAGAGAAAGGAAATAAAATCTTCCGTTCCCACCACAATGGTAACTTACAGCATCCTTAAAGATGCAGCTCCCTCTCACCCCTAACAGAGACCTCTCTCATGCTCATAGGCTCAAATCTACAATCCAAATAAGTGCCCCACTGGGAAGGCTATTACTGCGTTCTGGAGAGTAGTATGAGAAAGGCCTAATATAGCTTCTTGCTTCATTTATTCAACAGTAAGTTCAAATATATCAAGAATATTTTCTAGAGAACATCCCACAGTGCCTTTGGAACCTCCAAAATGGAAGGATGTGATTTAAAAATGAATGAGTAGGTCCCAGCACTTTGGGAGGCTGAGGCAGGCGGATCACGAGGTCAAGAGATCAAGACCATCCTGGCCATGGTGAAACCCCATCTCTACTAAAAATACAAAAATTAGCCGGGTGTGGTGACACACGTCTGTGGTCCCAGCTACTTGGTAGGTTGAGGCGGAAGAATCGCTTGAACCCAGGAGGCGGAAGCTGCAGTGAGCCGAGATTGCACTGCACTCCATCCTGGCAACACAGCAAGACTCCATCTCAAAAAAAAAAAAAAAAAGAATGAGTAGGTCAAACTCCACTTATAAAATTACCCTGCTTTGCACTTTCAGGTCAAAGTATACTTCATGTCCTGGTGTTGAAGGTGCTATAAGCAAAACTTTCTTCCTATGTAATTTGGAAATCAAAAGATTCGAGAGACTAATTCTGAAACCTAGTGAATGAACGTGGCCAGTGGCAAGTACACAGTGAGCCTGCAGGCAGTGATGTCTGATCTCTCACCTCCCAAAATTGGTGCTGTTTACCAACCACAAATGCCATTCAGAAGAATTCCCACTGTAAGATGGCTCTCTTGAAGGCATATATTTATAATAGTACATAGTTATTCATGTTACAAGAGCAATATGTGACATATCTCCATTGGTGTGGAAAAGGGGGTCTGGGTGGTCCCTGCTGTCAGCCACACCCAAGACCTCCATCTCTACAGATAAAATCACCAGGATTCAAGGGGTTAAAGAATTAAATGAGATAGTATTTGTGAAGCAGTCAACATCATACCTAGTACATGGTTCTTTCCTAACAAAGGTTAATTCTCTACTTTTTTTTTTTTTTTTGAAAATAAAAGTGGGGAAAAAACTGGCACCACACTCTATTGTCTTTTCCTCTTTCCTCCTTCTCTCCTTTGAACTTGAAATAGAACCTGGGCTTACTAATTTCCACTCCTAGTATGGTTTTTTTTTCTTTTTAAAAAATCTTTTGAATTGTGAGATATCCCAGCAGCCAACAAAATAAAACTTCAATTCACCAGCGTTTTGAACCTATGCAACCCAATGATCAGACAAGACAATCCCACCCACTCAGTGGTTTCACTTCCTCAGTGTCAAATACTTACAAGAAATTGAATACTATTAATCTGGACATTGTATCAAAATGTATCAGCAACAGAGAGTTCAAGTTATGGTGTTAATGTGGCCAAACCCAAAGTAAAGAGAGCAAAGTAGATTAATCAGAAAATACATTCTGACGCAGGAATAAAATTGGTGTTCCATTTAATGCTGGAAAACCTGAGGGACTGGGGCCAGGAATAACCTGTTGATATTTGCAGAGTGTACCAGTTTGTAGGAGATGCATTCGCCCTCTGTGGTACAGTTTGAATGATAATGGATGCTGGATGATTTAAATGAAGAGAGTCAACAATCAGTCAACCCTGAGGTGAGCTGGATAAGAAAGCTACATTTTTATTATAAAATTTGAAGGGAGAAGCAGGACGAGTTAAAAGCCCACTAACCACAGAAGAAGTGCAGATATGCCAATCCTACAAAACTTTGGCTGGACCAGGGAGCTCAGAAGCATGTACTGTCTCAATGAAAGAGGAAGGAAAAAGAACCCAGAGGTTCCTATAGAAAAAGAATGCTTCAGAACGTGGTATTTGTACTTGCTGGTTTTCTTAAGTAGAAACAACAAATTTTGGTCAGATTTTACTAAAACATACAATTTCTTGAAAAGATATTTAGTAGCTTCACAAATGCCTTAAAATGGAGAATCAGGAAGGATCAGAGTTAGAATCACACCACGAGACTTTTTTGGTAAGGATGGTGTCTTAGTTTGCTTGAGCTGCTATAACAAAGTGCCACAGACTGGGTGGCTTAAATAAGAGACATTCTCACAGCTCTGGAGGCTGGAAGTCCAAGATCAAAGTATCCCCTCTGAGGGCTGTGAGGGATCTGATCCAGGCTGCTTGTTGGCTTGGAAGTGGCGTCTTCACGTTCACTTGGCATCCTCCCTGTACGTCTCTTCACAGTGTCTACCCTCTGTGTATGTCTCTGTGTCTAAGTTTCCGTTTTTTATAACAACATCAGTCCTGTAGGATTAGGGCTCACCCCAATGACCTCACTCTAACCCGATTACCTCTGCAAAGACCCTATCTCCAAATTTGGTCACATTCTTAGATCGTTGGGGTTAGATATTCAGCATATGAATTTAGGGGGCAGGGGACAAAATTCAACCCATAACTCAGAGCCCCCCAGGTGCTGGGTATGAGATATTGCTTCCTGCTGGTACTGTGACCCCTGCTCCCTTGGTCACTGGGAGAAGAATGCACCACTGCCCCAGGTGGGAGCATCTGATTGGCTAGGCCTGCTCACAAACACTCTCTGCCAGTGAAGAGAAGGAAAGCTAGACTCTGGCTTTGTCAGTTTCTAGGGCGGGAGGCAGGTTTTGTCTTCTACCGAGACTCATGCTGTGGGAATGCCCCCAGTGGAGGAGGAGGTTCAGTAGCTAAACAGTCAAAAATCTGCCAAGTAGCCACATAACCAGTTAGTGGCTTCAAGCCGGCATACTAGTCTATGGAAGAGGCCTTGAATAACATGTCTTTTTAATATTTATCTATTTATTATTAAGACATGGTCTCATTCCCACTGCCTAGGCTGGAGTGCAGTGGTGTGATCTTGGTTCACTGCAGCCTCAACTTCCCAGGCTCAAGCAATTCCCACCTCGGCCTCCCAAGTAGCTGGGACTACAGGTGCACACCACCATGCCCAGATAATTTTTGTAGTTTTTATAGACACGGGTTTCATCATGTTGCCCAAGCTGGCCTCAAACTCCTGTGCTCAAGCAGTCCTCCCATCTTGGCCTCCCAAAGTGCTGGGATGACAGGCAGGAACCACACCATGCCTGGCCTTGAATAACATGTAAATGGAAGATCTAGAATCAAACCAGATGATGAAAGAACTCTAATGATTAATGGTAAAATTCATAAATTTTAGTGTAGCTCTCATTCACCTTAAGAGAGGTGGGATAGCATGGAGCCTTTCTACTCAAAATGATTAATTTCCATTATCGCAATCCCACGTGGAAGTGTGGAAAACACCTAGGCCTACCTATCCCTTGTCCTCTCTGACTCTACCACAGTTACCTGTGATGACACATACAAGTGCCTGAGAAGGGAGAACAAGAGCTTCTTTTGGTTATAGGAGAGACGCAGTTCTGGGCAAATGCTGACCGAGTCATCTGTCAGAATCATCATTGTGATAGACTTTCAAGTCGGGGTGTCCCTACGGAGACTTATCGAGAGAGGGGCATGCCGGGGAGAAAGGGAAGTCCTTTCCCATGGGAAGCCATGAGAGGTGACAGGAATGAGCTCTTGAAAACGAATAGCTACTGCCAGGGGAGAGTCCATGCTCCACACCCCTCGCTGTCACACCTTCTGCAGAGCTCTCCTTCCCACTGGCAGGTTTCTTATTTACTGAACACTTGGACTCAGACACCATGCTAGAGACTTGAGGTGCAAAGATGAAAACTTAGGCTCCTCCATAAAGGAGATCGATCTTGGTATAGTGGGGAAGATACACAAAGAAATATAAAGCAATATTTTTAGAGCACACATCAGAATGTGGAATTGTGTATAATTTTATCTTTACTTATTCACTGTCTCTTCCCCACCATTAAAATGTAATAGACTTTGTACATTCACTGCTGTATCTGGAGTGCCCCGGCACATAGAGTCTAGGAAATGTTAGGAATTCAATAAATGTTTATAACTTCCATGATGAAAGCATATCAGAAAGAGTACTCAAGGCTGCTGAGGAAGATCAAGGAAGACTTCCCAGAGGAGGAAGCACCACATCACTATTATTCAATTCCATTTTGGTGGGTTGTGTTATTGGACAAGGATTTTGCATATATCCCTATATTCATTATTCATGCTCTTTGGCAGTGGGCTTAGCCATGAGACTTGTTTAGACAATGAGATGGTAGCAAACTTGATGCAAGCGGAAACTTGAAATGTGCTTAAAGGTGTCTGATTGCTCTTTCGGAACCCTGCCACCACCAGAAGCAGACCCAGACTAGCCTGCTGGGAGAGATGAGACCATATGGAACAGAGCTGAGTGGCCTCAGCTGAAGGCCATCTTAGGCCAGCTAGCCCCAGGTGAGTGGGCAGCTGATTGCAGATACATGACTGAGCCCAGTCCAGATCAGCAAAACTCCCCAGCTGACCCACAGAGAAATGAGAAACAACAAATGGCTGGCTTGAGCCACTGAGCTACGGGGTGGTTTGTTCCATACTGTGGCGGTAAATAACTGATACACCTACTGTCTCACTCAACAAAACCTGTAAAATAGTAGCTTTTACTGCCACTTCAAATACACGAAAACTGAGGCTCAGAAACAAACAAATAGGAGAGAAACAGAATTTCCCTTGAGTCTCCCGAGTCTTTGGACTTCAAATCTGGTACTTCTGTCTTTAGACCACAGCTGCCTTGATGTTTAAAAACACGAGTCTGATAGTTCAACGGAGCCTACA
Organism: Ateles fusciceps; assembly: GCA_036589455.1. NCBI lineage: Eukaryota > Metazoa > Chordata > Mammalia > Primates > Atelidae > Ateles > Ateles fusciceps. The sequence continues at coordinate 23,050 of JAZHEH010000800.1, read as the reverse complement.
AATTAATTATGTCAAAAAGAGGGAGGAAAGAAGAGAAGGCATGAAGGAAAAAGGGAGAGAAGGAGGGCAAGAGGGTGGAAGAGAGGTATAGAGGGAGGAAGGGAGGGATATGTTTGACCCCCAAGCCACTATAGTTGCTCCATGAATTTAGCCCCACAGGTGGCGCTTGGAGAATCCTAAGTGACGTCTAATATACGCCACAGGCTAACTTAAGAAGTGGGTTAAAGAGAACATTTTAAAGAATGAATGAGGGAAAGAGAGGGAGACAAGACATGGCAGGATAAAAGATGTGTATGTTTCTGTGAGACCGATGAAAGTCTCGGGAGGTGGCATTAAATCTAAGATTTGAATAACAAGAAAGAGTCAGGATGAGGGAGAACAACATTCCAAAGCAAGAGGACAGCTGTGGCAAAGGCTAAAACAAGCTTGGCAAGATCGAGGACCCACAAAAGGACCCAGGTGGCTTGACTGAAGTAGTTCTGGGGAGGGACAGATTTCATTTTCAGTGGCATCTGACATATGTTTTTAAAAGAAGACTTTAGAGAATGGACTGTGGGGACAATGGATTGGAGGCAGGTAAACACAAAAATAGGAAGACCAGATAAGAGGTTATCACAGTTGTCCATGCAAGAGATGCTGGCTGGGTGTGGTGGCTCACGCCTGTAATCTCAACAGTTTGAGAGAACAAGGCGGGAGGATTGCTTGAGGCCAGGAGTTCGAGACCAGGCTGAACAATACAGCAAAACCCTGTCTCTACAAAAAAAAATTTTGTAGTTAACGAAATGTGATGGTGTGTGCTTGTAGTCCCAGCTACTTGGGAGCCTGAGGTGGGAGGATTATATGAGCACAGGAGTTCGAGAATCCAGTGAGCTGTGATCGCGCCTCCGTGTTCGAGCCTGGGCAAGAGACCCCGTCCCTTAAAATCAAAACAGAGAGATGCTGGTTGCTGGACTGTGGTGATGGCTACAAAGGTGGTAAAAAGTGACTTTCTCTTTGAAGTTGTCAACCAGATGTAACAATGAATTGGATATGAGGGAAAGATAGAAATCATGAAAGACACTCACGTTTTGACTTGAACAGCTTGGTAGACAGCGGTGCCATTTACTGAAACATGGATGGCCACAGAAAGAAAGGGATTTTTTTTCTCCCCCCAGAGTGGGGGATTAATAGGAGAAGAAGAATGAGGAGAAGATAAAAGGAACAAGGGGTAAAAACACAGCACCAATGTTGGGGAGATGTAGGGTGGCCTCCTGCAGATGTCACTCCAGGCATCAGTGCCTTGGGCTGTGTGTCTCTGATCTGATGTTTTGATGTATATGAATGATCCAGGAAGGTCTGATTGTTATGGAATAAAAACAAACAATTAAAAACTAAAATAGAACCACAGCACTGCTGAGGTAACAGCTTGTTAATAAACAGTAGCAGCTAAAGGCAGAGGATGCAAAGCCTGTTTTTCCTTCCCTAACCCAAGCACAGCACACATGCGAGACCAGCACTCTGCGGTGGTGAGTCCGTGGGTAACCACCTCCCTTTCCATATACACCCTCTCTGCCACAAAGGAAACAAGAGACTGTTGGGTCTGTTTTCTAATGCAGCTCACACTTTTAAAGCACTTCAGATAATTGGTCATGAAGGCTCAGTGAGGCGAACAGGAAAGATGCCATTATTCCCAGTTTTTAAATGAGAAATCAAGAGTCGGGGCCACATGGGTAATAAGTGGTGGAGCTGGGACTAGAACCTAAGTCTTTGAACACCTCGGTCAGAATGCTTCCATGGCTCTGGGCTACCCTTCCTTCCTAAGCCTGACTCTGTGTCACTGTTGGCCAGCCCTCTATGTTTTCCATGCCTATTCCCCCACCTCTTTGGAACCTTCTCTTGTCAACTCTTCCTTCCTCCTGTCCTCAGCAACCACCTTTCCTCACTCCCTTCCTCCTTAATATGAACTCCATGGTTCATCTTTTCAATCCTTCTCTTGCAAATTTAGTAAAACCCCCCACGATGGCACATCCTGTGGCAATGCGAAGTTAGCAGCCTGTAATTGGTGGTTGGCTCCCATCTTCCACCCAACCCCATCGTTATTTCACTAACCAAGTTATAACAAGGCTCTCCATTTTATGCAATTCAATTTTTGAATCTCACATATAATGTTGTGGTGGGGTTTGACTCTACCGTCAGCTCCTTTTTCCTGTGCTCTTTCATATCTGGATGACTCACCGTTCATCTTCTCAGGCTCAGCACTCAGGCTGCTGGGCACTGCTGCAGGAAATCACTGACTGATCTGATTAGGCCAATTCCTCCCCTGCTGGGCCACAGGCCCTGCTCTGAAATCCTGCTCTACCTCTGGTTTGTTTTTCTACACTCTGTTTCAAGTCTCTCTATTCTCTTCAAACGTCAGATTTCTTGCTTGCTTTAAGGAGATAATGTACCTTCCTACTTCACAGAAATAATAGAAACCGTTACACAGAAACAAGTTCAATTTCTGGCCACGAGATCTATACACACTTTCCTGCTTTTGTATTCATCCTTTCGCTTCCAGTTACGGTGGAGGACGTGGTCCCTCTCAGTTCCAACATCTCTCCAACCACCTGTACTGTGAATCTCATCTTTTGTCTTTTAGCTTGTGTGTTTCCAACTTTACTCTCAATAAGTTCAAGTGTTTCTTTTAAAAAATAAAACAAACCCCCCCCCCAGACCCCATCTGCCTACTCTTGCCATTCTTTTGTCAATTTCCATTTCTTAGTAGCAAATTTCTAATCTTTACCATATTTTCAACTCTGATTCGCCATTCCACCGCCTACCAAACCTGGCTTCCTTCCCCAATGCTCTAAGGACACCTGCTCCACTGACTAAGGTCACCAACCATCTCAACGTTGCTACATTCGAGGAACACTTCCGCATCTGATTTCTCTCTCAGTGGCATGGCATGTAGTGAGTCATTCCACACTCACTGTCAGGACAGACGCTTGGCTTTGACGGCACCATTCCCACTACGTTTCCTTCTAACTAGCTGACCGGACCTTCTTTTACGCTCGGCTCTGCAGCCTCTCCCTCTTCCTCTAGCCAGATATTAAATTTCTCTTCCTCATCTGACACCCTCCTCAGATGATCCTGTCCATATCCTGTGCACTTATAACTCCGGAACCTTGAACTACTGCCAAGAACCTTCTACTGAGTATCAGACCCATGGATCCATCTGCCCACCTGATATCTCCATGGGATAATAGGCCTCAAAAGGAACATGTGCAGACCTGAACTTGTGATCTTTCCCCCTCGACACTCTACTCTTCCTTTGGTGAATACACCCTCCCCGCTCCATCCTTCTGCCATGCACTCAGCTGTGCCTATAAAAATCCGCAGAGTTGGCCGGGCATGGTGGCTCACGCCTGTAATCCCAGCACTTTGGGAGGCCGAGGTGGGCAGATCACCTGAGGTCCAGAGTTTAAGACCAACCTGATCAACATGGAGAAACCCCGTCTCTACTAAAAATACAAAAATTGGCTGTGCATGGTGGTACATGCCTGTAATCCCAGCTACTCTGGAGACTGAGGCAGGAGTATCGCTTGAACCCGGGAGGCGGAGGTTGTGGTGAGCTGAGATCGCTCCACTGCACTCCAGCCTGAGCAACAAGAGAGACTCCAACTCAAAAAAGAAAAAAAAAAAAAAAGAAAAACCAAAAACCGAACAAATAAAAATCCTCAGTTACCTGGACTCCTTATTAGTACTGTCATTTTTTTGCTTACTTAGCACCCATTCACCTTTGTACTGGGAATACCTTTTTAAATTTCCTTTCCTGCTCACAGTGTATTTACTCCAGTGAGATTAATCCTACCTTTTAGCTCCATGGGTAAACATGTTACCCAGGACTAGCCAATGAGGCTCAATTCTAGGAAGTTTCCTAAAAATATTGAGAAGTTGCCTTCTTCTGGAGTTGCTAACCTCTGAGCATGTGAACCTAGAGCTGCCAACAGCTATTTTTCTACCACAAGGAAAGAGCTTTCCAGAGAGAGTGAAGCCAATACAGCAGATAAAGAATTGGAAAGAGAACTACTCTTGAAGACATCATCTGAACTCCTGGATCCAGCCATATATGAAGTATCTGATCTACCCCCAGGACTTTCCCTTCACTGGAATCAATGCATTTTCATTTAGGCTTAAGCCAGTTTGAGTGGGGTTATAATCACCTGTACAGAAACAGGCTGACACATATATCATTCTTAGCTCCTCTCCTTCCTTTACCTTTCCCTAACCTCTCCTCATCCAATCAGTCCCCAAGTCTTTTTGGTTCCCCTTGGCAATTTACTAAATATCTCTGAAATCACTCCTCTTCAATCCATTCCAGCCATTACTTTAGACCAAGCTGTCATCTCTCAGCTGCTCAACCACAATGGCCTTCTAACTGGTTCCTTGTACCCAGTCCTGTCCCTTTCATGTACTCTGATATGGTTTGGCTGTGTCCCCACCCAGATCTCATCTTGAATTCCCATCTTGAATTGTGGGGAGGGACCCAGTGGGAGGTAATTGAATCATGGGGGCAGGTCTTTCCTGTGCTGTTCTCATGATCGTAAATAAGTCTCATTTGATCTGATGGTTTTAAAAGAGGGGTTCCACTGCACAAGCTCTCTCTCTGCCTGGTGCCATCCATGTAAGACATGATTTGCTCCTCCTTGCCTTCTGCCATGATTGTGAGGCTTCCCTGGTCACATGGAACTATGTATAATTACCTCTTTCTTTTGTAAATTACCCAGTCTCTAGTATGTCTTTATCAGCAGTGTGAAAACGAACTAATGCATACTCTTTACCCAGTAGTCAGCCTGATCTTGGTAAAATATAAATCTCAAAGCTCTTCATTGCTCCCTCTTACCCACATAATCCAGTCCGAAATTATTCACATGTCCTATAGGCTCTGAACAAGCTGCCCCGTGCCTTCCTTCCCAGCTTTATCTCATTCCATTTTCCCCCCTAATTCCTTTTATCCCAGCCATGTTAGAACCTACTCCTAAACCTCAGCACCTTGGCAAATGCTGGTCCCACTGCCTGAAACAGCCTTCTCCTTCCTCTCTTCTTAACCAATTCCAATTTCAATGCCATTTCTCTGGAGAAGGCTGCCGTAATATACCAGAGAAGGCCCCTTTCTTCCCTGAGCCACCTCTCACACCTGGACACCTTATATCCTATCCTTTGCTTTTTCAGCATTTGTCTTTGTCATCACCTAATTAAGCATTTAATGTTAATGATTAAGTGGAGGTCAGATTCCCCTCCCTAGACTATAAGCTCCAAGAGGACAGGGACCATGGCTGTTTGGTTCACCACTACAGCTTATCATAGGGCCAGACATAAGTTTTGACTGATTTTCCTTTGTTCTTGGCTGGAGGGACAGGCAGAGGGGAAACTTAAAGAAAAATAGAGATGTTTTCCAGGCTTTTGAGCAGGTTTACAGATTTCATTTTAGATGAGAAGCTTTACATTTCAGCAGTTGACCATCTGTTATACCATTAAGGCAGTATCACTTGCAGGTGAAGATACAGCAAAAAGTTGAGCAATTGAAAAAAAAAAAATCTGGCTTATGTAAAGAACAAAATCTGAAAGAAAAAAAAACAAAACAAAAGAAAGCTTCTCTGTTTTTTTCAGCAAGGAATTTCATGAAAAAAATAATAAAAGGAGGGAAGAAGCCATGCTGGACTGAAGAGCTTTCAGGGATACAATACTAGATGCAATGCAGGGCCCTAGGTTTGAGTTTGGTTTGGACAAACCAACTGGAAAGGACATTTTTGGGGACAAGCAGGAGGAATTTGAATACAGACTGGGTTTTAGATAAGATGAAAATTTATTGGCAAGGAAAGATGGAGATCATTAACTAAAAAAAGCAGGTTACAAACAGCATGTACAACATGATCTCATTTTGGTAAAAATATGTATATGTATATTTATACATGCATAGAAAAAGCTTTAAGGATATACACACAGGTGTTAACAGTGGTAATCTATGGGTGGTAGGAATATGGTGCTATCGTTTTCTTATTTTTCTTTATCTGAATGTGTAACTTTCGACAAGGCACAAATGCTGCTTTTATAATAATAAAAATTAAAACATGAACTCATTTTAGAAAATTTTAAAGCAGGCTTAAGCAGACCCAGATTTGTACTGAAAGCTGTCCAGGACATTTTTTTTCTATGTTCTCCACCTTAGAAATGAATAGTGTGTCCCAACTTCTGGGTAGATCTCCGCATGAAGGATTAAAAATTTTCTCAGTCCTTGAACTAAAAGTGAATCAATCAGATATTGAGCATGCATACATTTTCCACTGGCAATGTCAGTAAAGGACCTTCCCATCAGCAGCAGGAAAGGTTGCAAGAAAGTAACCCTTACAGGAAGTGCTCACATAATTACCAGGCAACCTCTAAGCAGCCATTTCCCACTCTAGTGGAAAAAATCCACAGTTCATCAACTGTTAAGGCTCATAAGTACGTAGAAAATCTGGAAAATGCTGAGTTCCAATGTTATCTGAGAAATGAAGGAAAGAGAGTTTTAAAGAAAACCATGGAAGACTAGAAAGGTCACGACTGGACACTATGAAGCTGAATATCAAGGATCTGTAACCAAGCCCCAGCCTTATCCCAAAGGAATTGGAAAAATTCCCAGCCATGGTGGTCCTTATATGCTTTATCTGTAAAATTAGATCTAGATAAAATCTAACATTTTTATTTGCTTCACAGCATGGTTCATTACATAACAAAATATTATATTGTATACTAAATCACAACATTAACTGTATCAAGAGAATTTTGCTAATATCCTCTTCCTGGATTCTTACATGGTGGAGGAAGTTGCCTGTAGAGGGCACTAGTCAGTTAACAACATCTGAATGGGTTTGACTTAAGAGCAAGAAGGAACCTCGGGGATCACATGGTGGATCCCTCTCTACAGAGAAGAAACAGCCCCAGTGAGATTAGGGGACTTGCACAGAGTCACACAGTTGGCATTTGAACAGAGCTGAGATGGAAAAAAGAACTCTGATTCATGTTAAAAAACAAAAACAAAACCCAAAAAACTTACAGCGGCCTAGAAGTTGAATTGCAGTTAGTTGTTCTTTTAATGAATCACCTCTAAAAATAATAAAAAGGTCACCATCACCATAAAACAAGGAGACCATCCCAGGAAACCTTCTTTTCAGGACATTTTTCTAGAACACAATTAATTCCAATGTCACTCCCATCCACAGGGTTATTCAGTGAAATTCTCCTAACCCATAACCGTTTTGTTGATAACCTTTGCTGTGTAAACATCTTTTGCCAAATTTACAAAGCCCTCAAAATGCCCTGGGGAACTGGATGGTGTACAAGAGGGGAGGATGGACTTCTTTTTCTTCCTCACAACCCCATCAACAGCAGTTAAGTGTCAACCAAGGGATTGGATCTACTTCATTCACTGGTTAAAATTAGACAAACAACTGGACTGACCATGTGGCTCCCTGAGGCTAGTGTCTGGTTATTTCAGTCCTCTTATGATCAGATTAGATCTATCCACTTTGCAGGATTGCCCTTTCCTTGCCAACATACCAGAAACCAGTTTATCTGTTCAAATACTGCACATGGACCCAGGCTCTGTAAAACCATGGCTAGATGTTTGATGTGTTATCTTTGGGTTTTTCTGTTTGTTGTAATTTTGAGAAACAGATGTGTAGGTGGTAACATGCTGGAGTAGAATCATCAACTTTGTAGCCCACTAGACAAGGCTTAAATTCTGCCTCCACTCATGTGTCAGCTGAATCTCCTCACTATATTACTTGACTCTGAGTATCGGATTTCTCATCACAGTATTTGCCTCATAGACTGAGGACTAAAGGAGAAAATTCATATGAAGTGCCTAGATCAGCACCTGGCACTTACAAGTGAGTCTCCCACTTGAAGAATATGGCCAGTTTTCAGAAGTAAGAGAGAGTAAGCAGTAGAATTCCACAGTGTAATGAATTCAAGGTCATAGCTATTAAAGGAAGATACTGTCTTTAAAACGTCCCATGAAAAATAGCTTAGATAAACATTCTAGTGGATAAGCTTCAGAAAAGTAGTTTTTAACCTACTCCAAGCTAGTGCCGTGGTGTTCTCATTGTTCCTCTACTTTTTTTTTTTTTTTTTCCCTCCCCCCCCCCCCCCCCCGCCCCCCCCCCCCCCCCCCCCCGCCCCGGCGCCCCGCCGCCCGGCCGGCCCGCCCCCCCGCTCTCGGGGGCCCGGGCCCCCCGGCCTTTTTTTTACCCCGGCCCCCTTCCCCCGGGGCCCCCCCGGGCCCCCGCCCGCCCCGCGCCCCGCCCGGGGCCCCCCTCCCCGGTGGCCGCCCCCCCCCCGCCCGCCCCCTTTATAAGCAGTGGCACTACTAAATGACAGCCTAAATTCCCCTTTGCATTTTAGTGGTGATCTGAGAGCATGCTCAGCTAAGAATATGGATGGAAGGATTGAGGAGAGTTAGCCACCTCTCCCTACACAATATTTCTGGGGTGCAGAGAGAACACTTCTGCTTCCTTTTAAACCCAGTAAAGGCATGTTGATCTAAGCACAGAAGCACCATTGTGATGGCATTTTTTCCTAGATTTACCCAGTTATTATACCCACTGAGTCCATAGTATGTCTAGGGCACTGAACAAGTACTATTTCATTCAAATTACCACAACTTGATGAAGGAGACACGATTATTAACCTCCATATATTAATGGAGGGGCTGAGGTTTGGAGAAGTATGTTGCTCACCCAGGTCATGCAAGACGTAGTGTGGTGAAGCCAGGATGCAGCCCGGCAGCAACACCTGTGCCCCTCCTCCTTCCTGCCGCCTCTTTCATCTCTTTTGTATTTTATATGACTTTACTATTCCACAGTCTTCATCAGCAAAAGTTTACTGTTCCAGAAGACTCTTCCTCAGAAGATAACAGTTAAAAATAACTGTATCGTTCATTCCAGGAACTTCCCCAAAATACGTCAACTCGTCAACAGAAAGCATCAAAGGGAAATTGTAAAATTTGAGCATTTTCGAGTCTTTGTCCTCAAAATCTTCACCTTGTTGTGTCCACCAAGTCTAAGTGATTATGTTATGGTCCTCACTCAACCCTAACCAGACCTTCCAGGCTCCCACACTGAAAGATACACGTTAGAAAAAAAAAACAGACTTCACAATCTCAAAAATATTCCCAACTTTGCTCCATCCCTACCCCCACCTCGAGACTCTACTGAGACTCTTTGTCAATAGTGTCCTGCATTACCTTTAAGGCATCAGGGGATGATTTTGCCTCCTAGGGGATATTTGGCCACGTCTGGCAACATTTCTGGCTGTCATGACTCGGGCTGTTCCTGGCATCTAGAGGGTAGAAGTCAGGAATGCTGCTAAACATCTGATAATGCACACGACAGCTTTCTCTCCCAATAAAGACTATCCAGTATCAACAGATAATTTTAATAACATTTTGGAGAGCCACTAATTAGCAGTATCTCAGTTAGTGCTATGAAGAAGCTTCCCCAACTCTGAACTCTTCTGGTTATGTTCTTACTCTCTTGATTGCCAGCATTCTTGCAGGTTCATGAGCCCCAAATCCATGAAGCCCATTCTTAAGAAATTTCATTCCCAGAGGCTAGACTGCAGACATTTACCTACTCTCTTCTTATGGGGTTTTCTGTCTCCTAAGACAAGATCACTTGGTGGCTGAGTCATTTTTTTTTTTTAGACAGGATCTTGCTCTGTTGCCCAGGCTGGAATGCAGTGGCACAGTCATAGCTCACTGCAGCCTTGACCTCCCAGGCATCAGGTGATCTTCCCAGCTCAGCCTCCCGAGTAGCTGGGATTGCCGGTGTCACCACCGCACCCAGCCAAGTTATCTTTAATTTCTACATTTTGTGTTGTGTATCAGTTGTTTGAAATGATGAACCTGAGTCCACAATTTTTTTAGAAGATGCTCTTAACTATCTTAATGACAGAGTTCCTGAAGTTGTGAAGATGACTTCACTGAACAAGAAGCATGTTTTCCTTATAGACAAATAGGACTAATTCATATTACTTATGAAGTAATATAGATTTAAAAATACTCCCTCTTGAAATTAGCACTTAGACTTTCACCTTTTCTTCTAGATATTTCCACTGGTAACAGAATTTCCCTGGAAGTCAGTGTTTGGAGTTATAAGATCAATTTGTGACCCAAAAATATAAATGGTCCACTTTTTTTCCTGTTTGTGATGAGTAAAAGGCAAAAGTAAAAAGAAAAAAGAAACCTGATATTACTTCACTCTTGAAATATTGTGCAATGATTTTCTGAAGGTAAGTAGCAGGCTCTGTATCTTGAGAACTTAACGAAGTTAAACAGTAGTCCTCACTCTGGGCACAGAAGTCACAGCTTACAGTGCTGGAATGAGGCCCGGGATGATGTCATCCTGGGCAGAGACTTTATCCATAACCCCACAGTGCATTTGTATTAGGCAGTGATGTCTCCGTCACCAGGAACTTCACTGAGCCTTCCTGAAGCTCTCAAGCATGTCACAGAAATATTGTCTATCTCAAAATTTGCCCTAGAAAGGAGTTAGGAAGTTTTCCTTTTTAAAAGTTCATGTCTTGAGTCCTGTGGGGATTCATTCCAATCCCCAGAATTGGCATAAAGATTTTTAAAGTTAGAACATTTGAGCTAAAGAAGATACAGAAAGAAATCTTATCTCAACTTCACTTACCTGACTAAAGCAAGGCCTCCAGAAAATACAGCTGCCATTAACCCCCATCTGAGGGAGTTTCTGGAATTCACTGGCCAGAGAGACAGAATGCCCATTTTCATTAGCATCAAAAACCTCAACAGAACCTTCCATACCTTCTCATTGAAGCCCTAACCCCTCTCCTCTTTGTTAAGTTTAGTATATGAACCCTTTAATCTCAGGCTATTGTGTGAGTTCTTATCTCTGAGAACGCCTGTGTATGTGTAAATCACCTGTCTTTTCTCCTGTTAATCTGTCTATTGTTAGTTAATTTATAGGCCTCCAACCACTGGAACTAAATTGGGTGAGGTTTCTCCCAACAGTTTTGGTGACTGGGATGGGATGGTTGGGACTCTCTGCTCCTTCAGTAACTGCAGCTAAGATTTCAGGATCTCTGTGCTGACAAAGATAAATTTCTTAGCAGCCAGATTCCAAGATCTCTGCTCAGAATTGCAAGTGAGGGTGGTAACAACATCTTTTTGTCTTTTCTTTCCAAGATTTAGATCAGCAGGAGAAAACACTAGGAACTTATTTTTACTGTATTGTGACTTGGTTTGAATACTTTTAAAAATAGATCTTTTCCTTCACAGGGACAGCTATTGTGTACTTTCTGTCTCATTTCGTGTCCGGATAGTTTGGCTTGGATTGAGTCAGAGTGTTCACTCTCTGGCTTTCCACATGCTGTGGGGTGCAGATTGTCCGGTCTGTGCGCAGAAGGAGCCAGTTGTCAGGTTGGGGCTCAAGGATTTGTAGTTGGCTCGAAGAGAAATTTGGGTATCCTGGGCATCCCATTTTCAGCTGGAATCGTGCTGATTGTTCCAATGCTAAGGGGGTTTGTCTAAGTGTAAATAAAGGGTCTCAGCCCATAAAAGCCCTTATTTTCTCTTTCCTGTTGTCTTGCTGGTGGAGGGAAGTCCCATCTCAGTATTACCTGCCCAGAGTCATGGATTCGTAGGTTCCACGTTATGGCCAACTGGAGGCAGGAGTTTTCACAAATACCATTTTTACTTCCTATAGAAATGGCGATCTTTGCTTTCGTTCTCTTTGGCTGTCTTTGGAAATGATTTTGGGATCATGAGAGCTGCATCTGTACCCTCTATAGGGTGTTTCTTGTGTCCATGATTAAGACACAAAATAGGTTTATTCATTCTGAGTCACATTTTGGAAAAAGTATACCTTTGGAGATGCTAAATCATCAATGCCCAGACAGCAGATCCTTTGATTTGAAACAAATTTTATATTTGAGAGGATTTTCTGAAAGCTCTCATCCTAAACATATGTCCTATTACCAATATGGGAGGATCAGAATGAAAGGACATTAAAAATAAAAGTATCATAGCTAGCCTAAAAGACTCCCTCAGCAAAACTTAAGAACAGAAATCAGATCTAGAATAAAAATCGAAATTTACACTCAGCATAAACTCTCCCCCTCCCCTGCACCATCACCTTCCTCCTGCAAATGGCCCAGTTGGAGGCTAATATTTAGGGCCTGTTGGGAATCTGTCTTCCCCTCCCACTCTGAAGGTTAATTGGGCTAAAGTGGAGCAGTGTATTCAGAGGAAAGGAATACATCCTGAAGTCTTTGTTGAATAACTTATAAAAACGTTCCAAAGACACATAGCTCTAAATCCAGAGTTCTGGATCATTGAAAATCTCTTGGTTTCCACCTTAGTTGGAAATCTTATCTGCAATATAAAGAAACAAATTAAAAATACTATAGTTGAATAGGCAGGCCAGTTTCTTAATGCTATTATTGAGGTGATCTGCTATGGTATGAATGTTTGTTCCTTCCACAACTCATGTTGAAATGTAATTGCCATTGTAACAGTATTAAGAATTAGGACCTTTAAGAGATGATTAGGCCATTATGGGTGGTATTGGTCCCCTTATAAAAGCATGAGTATGACCCCTCTTGTCCTCTCTCTTACTTTTCCACCTTCCACCATGGGATAATGCAGCAAGAAGGTCCTTGTCAGATGCCAGCAGCTTGACGTTGGACTTCCCAGCCTTCAGAACTGTGTGACAGTACCTTTCTGTTTATTATTAATTACTCAGTCATAAAACTACCTTTGTAAAATTATAACAGTAAGAAAATTGTGACAGTGAAAGAGATCTGACCTAACTGACTCCATCTTGCCTTTAACTTCCAAACTGCCCTTGTTCATTCCTGGGCATAGATCAAGCTAACTATAGGAGGAATTTAGTTTATAGGTTAACTTTGAAACAAAGATGATAACAGCTCTTCCCTGAAACAAATCTTCTTCTTGCCTGGGGGACCAGACCACCTTCCTAAAACTAACAAATTAGCCATGAGATTCGAAATTATGCTTCAGGATAGGATGCAGCCAAGATTCCTAACCTCCCCAATTGCTCTGATGGATAAAAGAACTATTGTAAAACTTAAGATTAGTGTTCCAGATATCTTTCAGACCTGACATTCTGATGGACCAGGTGGCACCACCCATACTGGTAATCTGGCTCAACCAGTTTTGCGATCCACCCAGAAACAGAAGGCAGCAAGAATGCACTTGGATCCCCCTGTCATTTCATCTCTGACCAACCAATCAGCACTCCCCACTCACTAGCCCCTAACTCATCAAATTATCCTTAAATAACCCTAGTCTCCGAATTTTTGGGGAGATTGATCTGGGTAATAAAACTCAGGTTTCCCATTTAGTTGGCTCTGTGTGCATTAAACCCTTTTTCCTTTGTAATTCCCCTGTCTTGATAAATCAGCTCTGTCTGAGCAACAGGCAAGAAGAACCCACTGGGCAGTTACAGTCTCGGATATTCTGTTATAGCAACACAAAATAGACTAAAATGTTAGCCCCTAATTCTTTGAAGAATTACAAATACTGTCCTCACCTTACGAATCAAGTCTTTACAAAGTTGGGCTCTAAAGATAACCCAAAGCCCACCTATATTTCGTATCAATCCCAAAGCCTCTCCTATTTATCTCAAGATGCTTGCTGATACTTTAAAGAAGTCAGGACATTTGGAAAGGGAAAAATTATCAAATGAGAAGATGTACTTAACCTCCCTATATTATATTTGTATGAGTAAATGCTATGAACATAAATACTTCAGAAACTATATAAGTTAAAACCCTCATTGTCCATATGTCATAATATAATGTTAGGAGTCATAATTCCAGTTATTATCAGAAACGTTTTATGTCATCAAAACAAAGAAATTTCCTTGTCAATTACATTATTTTTATAATAAACTCTCATCAAAGTTTTAGCCATTGCCATTTTAAGTCTTTTTTCTTTCTTTTTATTGTATATATTTTATCACACTTTAGGTTCTGGGGTACATGTGAAGAACATGCAGGATTGTTGCATAGGTACATACATAGCAATGTGGTTTGCTGCCTCCATCCCTATCACCTATGTCTGGTGTTCTTCCCCATGTTATCCCCTCCCCAACTCCCTACTCCCCCGCAGTCCCTCCACTAGTCCCACCAACAGACCCCAGTGTGTGATGCTCCCCTCCCTGTGTCCATGTGTTCTCATTGTTCAACACCCCACCTATGAGTGAGAGCATGCAGTGTTTGATTTTCTATTCTTGTGTCAGTTTGCTGAGAATGATGGTTTCCAGGTTCATCCTGTGTCCCTACAAAGGACACGAACTCATCGTTTTTTATGGCTGCATAGTATTCCATGGTGTATATGTGCCACATTTTCCCTGTCCAGTCTATCATCGATGGGCATTTGGGTTGGTTCCAAGTCTTTGTTATTGTAAACAGTGCTGCAGTGAACATACGTGTGCATGTGTCTTTATAATGGAACGATTTATAATCCTTTGGATATATATCCAGTAATGGGATTGCTGGGTGCCATTTTAAGTCTTTTTTCATTCACAGGGAGTTATTGTTTTATTCTGATGCTTTCCTGAAAGCTCTTACAATCAGCTATAAGGCAGAGTACATCATCTTCAGCAAAAGATGATGAAGCAAAAGATTATCTCAGCACTTCAGAGACCCATAAAAATGACTGGTTATCCAAGGTAAAGGCTTCTGATGGCTCTGCATGAATGACTTTGAGATCATACCACTGGACTGATAAGAATTTCCAGAATTCGAGTGGAGAGGTGGAGGGTTCATAAAACTGCTAACTAACATTGAGCAGAACAAAAATAAATTACCTGGGACTGAATGAACTGAGGAAGATTGATTATAATTTTTATGGGTTTTATTTTTGTTTGGGACATTTAGTACTCCATTTTCTGGATATAAGGAATCATTTTGTCTTTTCTCTTAACCTATTTATAATTAACAACAATTAAGTAGATTAAAATCTTATAAACAAGAATGAAACATTTATTTTTTCTCCTTATCTTAATCCCTACAGAATTCAGAAACTCATATTGAATTTTCTTATTTTTATGGCAATACAGTTTTTTGCATAAGTTCCGTAAGTATCTGCTCTCTTTGTAAACGGGACATAATTGAGGAAATTAGTTATATCACCAAGGCTTTAACTGAAATGTCACATTTGAGAATGCTGTGCATAGAAACAGACATGACCAGGCAGGTTTTTTTTTTTTTTTTTTTTTTTGAGACAGAGTCTCATTCTGTCACCAAGGCACCAGGCTGGAGTGCAGTGGCACAATCTCGGCTCACTGCAACCTCCGCCTCCCGGGTTCAAGCAATTCTCCTGCCTCAGCCTCCTGAGTAGCTGGGACTACAGGTGCACACCACCATGCCCAGCTAATTTTTGTATTTTTAGTAGAGACGGGGTTTCACCATGTTGGCCAGGATGGTCCTGATCTCTTGACCTCGTGATCCACCCACCTTGGCCTCCCAAAGTTCTGGGGTTACAGGCTTGAGCCACTGTACCCGGCCATGACCAGGGCAGTTTTAAGGAACTAAGGTTGACTTTATGGAGCCAGTGTTCACAAAGCCCTGTTAGCAGAACTGGCCTCCTACTGACTTACAGTGTCCCCAGCCTCACAGATGAGTAATGAAGGTCACTTCCTGGCAGTCCCAGGAGCTTCAGAATGTTTTAGACACCTCAAGAGAAGAGGAATTCACCCTGATCTATAGGTACTGCAGATAAAGTTCTGATGACAAGTTCTTGGCTTGTGGCCAAGAAAGGCTTTTAAAAGTCCAATCTGAGATTCCTCATAAAAGTTCCAGCAGAGCAAACTTTAAAAGTCCTGTGTGGTCAATTACCATTCTTGCTTCATTTATTAAATAATTGGGACATATTTAATGAGGCTAGGCTTATTTTGTAAATAAGAATAATCTTTATCTTTGATAAAAATGGAGGTGACTGTGGGAGATAAATTTTATGTTTCAATGGAAAATTATAAACCCTTGTGGGTTATCAGATTCTAGTTCTGTTCATTGTCTTGAGCTATTTTTCATCTCTTCTAAACTGGATTCTGCCATCTTGCACATTTTGTCAATTATTAACACTTTCCTTTTCCCCCCATTCTCCTGACATGTAATCACTGAGAACTAGCACTGCCTGTTTCCTGAAGCTCTGGGTGCTAAAGCTGGACTGCTTGATATAGCTTCAAAAGACGGATCACCACAACAGTGTGAGGCACCCCAGAAAGTTTACCAGAGCATGCGCATCTTCCATGCCTTGCTCCAGCAAACAACCATTATTGTGATGTTCCCACTACCACCTTCACTAAAGAGGCTTCTGACTCAACATCTAGAAACCTGGACTGGACTGGATTGGCTCCTTCTATACTAGGAAATTGGTTCCACTCCGTTCCAATCTTTAGTCTTTGTTCTTTCTGTCCCTTTTCAGATCTCTTACCTCACTATTTCTGACATAAATCACTCTCCACAGCAATAAAACTAGCTCTTTTCTTTTTTCTTTTTTGGTGAAATGTCCAGAATAGTTTCAGATGAAGGACATGTGGGGATTCCCTTGGACCCTAGATGTGATATAAAGATAACTTTTAAATGAAAATGTTGGAGTTAAGATTTGGAAATAAATCTTATCTAAAATTCTCTTATCTGATTAAGTTAGAGACCTCCAGAAAATACAGCTGCCACTAACCCTCCTCCTAGGAAGTTTCCTACAAATTCAACTGCCATGGAGATAGACTGTCCATTTCCACTAGTATCAGAAAGTCCAGTAGAACCTTCCATACTTTCTCTAACCACTCCTCCTACTTCTTGGTTAAGTTTGGTATATAACCTTTTTTCCTCTGGCTAATAGATGAGTTACTTATCACTGAGTATTCCTGCCTGTAAGCATCAATAAATCATGTCTTTTTTCCTCTCTCTTTTTTTTTTTTCAGGGTCTCACTTTGTCACCCAAGCTGGAGTGCAGTGGCACGATCTTGGCTCACTGCAACTTCCGCCTCCTGGGTTCAAGCTATTCTCCTGCCTCAGCCTCTTGAGTAGCTGGGATTACAGGTGTGCAACACCACTCCCGGCTAATTTTTTGTATTTTTAGTAGAGAAGGGGATTTCACTGTGTTGGCCAGGCTGCTCTCAAATTCCTGACCTCAGGTGATCCATCTGCCTCACCCTCCTAAAGTGCTGCGATTACAGGTGTGAGCCACTGTGCCCAGCCATCTTTTCTCCTCTTTAATCTATCATCACTTAATCTGTAAACCCCCAACCACTGGATTCAAGTTGTAAGAAGAAAAATCTTCCTCGCAATAGTCTCCTCCCTGCTGACTGTCAGCAGCACTCACTGTCGTGACTACAAAATTATCTATTCCTGTATGTGTGTGTGCACACACGCATGCGTGTATTTACAGAGACCTGGCAGCCCAGTGGGTCGTGACTGAATGCCTTTAGGAATTTCCTCAGGGAATCAAAGCTTATTAAAGTGGAAACGCTTCCCAGAAGATCAGAAATCTATCTTCAGACCAAGCTTGTTCCCCTGCTTATTGCATCATCAGACCAGGCAGCTTAAAATAAATAATCTATTCAAAGCAAACCAATTACAAAACTCACCTTTCAACTCTTAGTTTTGGGAAATGGACTGGAAGGACTCCTTCAATAGTAACTTGACCATGCAGTCTCCCTGATGACATTGTCTTGGAATGCTGGTAAACTTCTTTTTGTCTACACTTCAGGGAGAAGACAGTTGTCTAAATTAATGACAGTCCTTGACAGTTGTGAGCTTTGGTGTCTGGTGGACAGGAATCCTCTCCTAACTCAGTCGCTTTTTAGTTTTGTGATCTTGAGCAATCCTTTAGCCTTTTTGAGGCTGCCTCAGTTTTCTCATTTGCAAGGTGGGAGAAATAACATTTAACTTGAAAGATTTGTGGGGGAGGATAAGATGAGATCAATGTATGCACTAGTGCTTTTCTTTCTGACTTCTCTTTAAAGTGCTTTTGAAATTATTTGGGCCACAAAATTGTTAATAATACTTTATAGGCAGCAAATGACACAGCTTGTACCACCATTATAATACATACTATCCTCCAGTTACTTGATATTCTTTTCCTATTTTCCTGCTCCCCTTATTCTGGGAAAAAGATTGTATACACTTTATGTGGATAGCAAACAGCTTCTCCTATGAAAACCAAATAAAAAGGAAAAGCAGAATATATGTTTATTTCCGGCCAATTTCTAAATTTTAAAAACCTTCCCTCTTTGTATTTCATGGAGGTTTTCTAGCGTTTCCTTTAGCTTGTGTCTGATATGGAGTCTGGATCCCTTTCTCTGTCTTTTTCTTGCATGTATAAATCTCATTATAGCTGGCTCTACCACCATGACCTGAGCCACCCTGAGTCTGGACTGACTGCATCGGGCAGTAAACAGGCCAAGATCTTTCTGGTCAGAGCTTGGCAGCATGATTCGAGGAAGATGCCAACATTGTTGCCAAATGGATAGCTCATATTTTCCATCTTTGTCTTTGTGGATGCCAGTCATGTGCTCCCTGTGGTGCCCAAATTGTGCAACAGACGCTGGAGGCCATGAGCCAGCACAAGGGCCTAGGATGGGGTTAGGCCCTCCTAATGGGCATAGGCCTGGGTTGGGCCAGTGGATATATGCTCAGCCTGAATAATCAGCTATGGTGGGCTAGACAAAGGCTTGGTTGGGTACATGAAATCAGAAGCAAAGTCTGAGAGTGGCCCTACAAAGGCAAAATGGGATGGGCCAGAGGGAAACTTGGGCTGGTGCTGATTGTTGAGGTGGGTATGGCCATCAGGCTGATGGAGGGTTCCATTGGCTGAAGCACGGCTTAGAGTCTCTCAGCAGCTCTACTTTAAGGAAATCAATCTACCTCTTCTCTTAGACCTGATGTGCAGTAGGCCAGGGCAAGGAAAGGAGGTTATAGGTTCCATTGGAACAAAAGCTGAGTATTCTTTGGATCTGGGCCACTGAGTCTGGCTAAGCAGTGCTGTCTCCTGAGCTGAACTCTGAGAAAAATCCAGATTTCTGTTCATTCATAGGGCTTGGAGAAGGGTCTCTATCATGCAATATCTAGAATGTCGCTATGAGAAAATTAGTGATTTAGGAAAAGCGTTCTTCAATTTATATCTGTATCCATGTGAGAGAGAGATCTTGGTGACTTTTAGGAAGCACATCACTGAACTGGCACCACTATCCAAGAAATGTATCTACTATACTGAACACTTGCCTGTTTACAAGCACTTGTACCCACAATGCCCCAAAAGTGATGAAAATATCCATCAATAAGGAGTATTTGCTTTGGAAGCATATATACTAAAAACAGGAACAATGCTGAGAAGATTAGCATAGGCCCTGTCCAGGGATGACATGAAGAAGAATAAAAGGAGGAGGATAAAGAAGAAGAGGAGAAGGAGAAGGGGAAGGAGAGAAGGAGAAGGAGAAGGGGAAGGAGAGAGGAGGAGAAAGAGAGACGGAGGAGGAGGAGAAGGAGAAGGAGAAGAAGGAGAAGGAGGAGAAGAAAGGAGAAGAAGGAGAAGGAGAAGAAGGAGAAGGGAGAAGAAGGAGAAGGAGGAGAAGGAGGAGAAGGAGAAGAAGAAAGAAAAGAAGAGGAGGAGGAGGAGAGAACAGAACTAATAATAGATATCACTGTCCTTGAGCATATCAACAATTGTAAAAAACCCTTTGACATCCCTAAATCAATTTATTAGCCCCAGATCTGGAGCTTCTCTTGACCTGTGGTTGGTCCCTCAACCTGGTTTGTGGCTTACAAACCCTAGGGATGGCATATAGTAGGCTAGTGGGAGGAGAGCAGGTGAATGATGGGGAGGCCTACCATGAGATCTCAGCCCTGTGTTGAAGGGGTACATGTCACTCAGGAACCCCCACATCTTCCAGAACTATTCTGCAACTCTTCTGAGTCTTCTGTAGCATCCCCTGGGAAGGACGTTTCTGGTCTAGGTAGCAGGTGAGATCCTTCCTTTACTGTAGAGATATGAGGTCAGGAAGCTTCTATGACCTCTTTGGTAGTAATGTCCACACAGAGAGTAAAACGAGGATGTTGGATTGCAGGAGTCAGGGCTTAGATGTCATGGAAGAGTGCCACATCTTTCTTGAGAGTCGCCTACTGTTCTGGTACTGAGGTGGCCATCACAGGCCCCAGACTCTGTGGCTCAGCCATGTCCAAACAAAGTGTCATTCTAGAGGGAGAGGCAGCCTTCCTGAATGAATACATTCTAGTTCCTGAAGGCTGCCAGGCTCCCTGGGCTTTTTTCTTGATTAACTTTCCTGAGAATTTAGGACACATATATACTAATTACATAAATTCAAAGTCTGCATGTAATAGTCTCTTTAATGGGCAAATAAATCTCAGTCCCAAAAATGGAAAAATATTGCCCTATAGTACATCTGAAAAAAACACACAAGCAAACCTTAGACTAAAACAAACACCCTGGCTTCTTCAAACTTTGTCTATAAACAGGAGAACTTACAGTTCTCAGTAGAAGTGTCTTGTGCACATCAAAGCAAGATATAGGTGCTTAAAGCTTGTCATGGGTACTGGAATATCTTCTGAATGCAAAGTTATGTGCAGTGTGGCGGGAGGGGGGAAATGTGTAATATCTCTGGCCCATGTGAAAATGACCTCAACCATCTATATCACCTCCACCCACAAAGTGCTTCTTAGACTGAATTATCCAGGTGATTGCTTTGTCTCTCCACCATGTGTTCCGCGTATAAAATTATCTTAACTTAAACACCGGGCCGTTCTTGAAAATGGAACCAAGCTCTTACAGCATCTTACAAATCTATAGTTTGACATGTACTTCCTAGAATTTTTTATTTTTTATAACATCGCTTTTAAAAAATTCTAGTGTTGATTTGTGAGGCTGAGCTCCCCTGAGGAATAGACTGACCTCCAGCAACTGCTCATTCCACCCCTAGTAGAAGCTTGAATAATGACTGAGTGACAAAGTGTCCCATTCAGTTATTATTCAACTATATTAAATTGCTAAAGTTGGTAATTGGAGCATATCTTATTACAAAGGCAAAAGTTCAACATTTTTCCCCAGGCACAATAGGCTTGTGCATTTGAAAACTTCTGGTCTGGTAAGGAATAAGATGTCAGGGCATGGAGCATGCAGCAAATTAAACAGGGGGAAAATATATTAACCAAACCCAGGCACAATTACCAGGCATTACTTTGAGGATATTTACCAGTCTCAAGCTCTTATAATAGGGATGGGAGAGATAAAGTAGAAGGGGATCTTGAAAATAAATAGTATTCCCAAGCTCCAGGAGGCTGACACAATTGAAAACCTGTCATTTAAAATATACCAGGGGCTGATAATAGAAAGTAAATGCAGGTCATTTACGACATTCTGTTTATCCATGTTGGTTGGTGCTCATGCTGTACCAATTATTGAATATTTTGAAATCTGATTTTATTAAAACTCATTTGGATCCATAATTATAGGCTATGTAACAAAAGTATCATTTGAGGTATGACTGAGATGTCCAATTTTCTCTAAAACGGTACTGTACGAAGGAGCAGTTTTGCTGAGACAATAGAAGCTTTGGGTACCTGCTCAAATGTGGTCACACCAAGTTACTGCTTTGAAGAAAAAAAATGAATACTGTTAGAACTGCAGAGACCACAGCCTATAGTGGTATTCCCCAAATGGGCCTCATCAGAAGACTCATTTGGGGGGCAGTTGTTTAATAATTTAGATTCCCGGGTACCTCTCTAGAGATTATGATTAGTAGGTCTGCTTGGGGGTAGGCCTCTGAATCAGTATTTTCAACAGCAGTCCCAGTGATTCTTTTGGTAAGGCAAATTTGGGAAACAACTATTGACATTCATAAAACTATTATCCATTCATTCTTTTAATCATCTCACAATCACTATGGTATTTCTGAAAGTATGAGCCTGGATCCCCCACATAAAATCACCGGGGCTGTTTGATGAAAATCCTGGTCTGGAGCCCCATCCCAAACCTACCAGATAGATCTCCAGAGATAAGACCCAGAAAGCTGCATTGTAATTGAGCATCCCAAGTGATTCTTAGGTAACAAAGTTTGGGGAACGTTTGCTGTGTGTGTCAAGCACATCATATGTTTCTTCAAGCTGCCCATTCTCAGTCAACAGGCAACAAACACTCATTCCTACCTACTAAGGTAGGAATCCGTGAATGACTTGCATAGAGGTGATGTAAAGTGTAAAGGGGAGAGTGGCAGCTCTTCCCTGCTTTACACCTGCCATCCATAGGCTTAAAACAAGAAGGGAGGCTGCCTTGCAGACAGAGTGGCCAGGTTTTGTGGGACATGGGAGAGGCTAGTGAGGCCCACACCCTTTGAGCCTCTGGAATCCGTGGATGTGGCCAACCAATGCCTGGCTGGAAATAGTCATGAAAAAGCCCCTCGACCTCAGGGTCAAGGGCTAGGGCACTGGTGAGAGCTCTCACTCAGAATTTCCTACTAGAGTGCTAGCCCTGCAGCACATAAATATACTTTACTTTTCTTCTCTTCTCCGATTTCCTTAGTTTTGTTTGTGGAACAGTAATGGAGCCTTCCCAGGCATTGTTTCATTCTGACACCGTAACAAGGTCTGTTCCCTAGTCACTTTCTCAGTCAGAAGCCTATGGAGTGTTCATTGTTCCTGTGGATTTTTACTGATGTACAATTGTGTTTAAAATAACTCGTCCAAAGTATGTCTGGAAAATAATAAGTAAATTTATTTTAAGTAAATGTCGGCAGGTGATTTCAGTTCTGATTTTCTTTGATTGAGCATGCAGATGAAAATTTAGGTGAATGTCAACAATACGTAACTGAACCAATACAGGCACATAACATTACCAGTAGATGCATAACATCACCAGTAGATGCACATTGCTAATATTCAACATCCTTAAGAAGAACTTTTACCTAGAATTTCATATCCAGCCAAACGAAGTTTCATAAGTGAAGGAAAAATAAAATTTTGCAAATAAAGCAAGTACTCAGAG